>CM074745.1:3212574-3812574 GCA_037367245.1 Phrynocephalus guinanensis | reverse complement strand
ATATCCTAAAAGGTTCTTAACTGTTAGAGCAGTACAACAATGGAACTCATTACCGGCAGGGCAGGTGGAGAGTGCTCCAATGCTGGAGGCATTCAAGAGAAAACTGGGCCACCACCTGTCAAATCTGCTTTGACCTGGATTCTTGCATGGAGCAGGGGGTGGAATCAATGGCCTTAGAGCAGGCATGTCCAAACTTTGGCCCTCCTGATGTTTTGGACCACAACTCCCAGAATTCCAAGCCTATATTTCCAATGATAAAGGACTGTGGGATTTGTGGTCCAAAACATCTGGAGGGCCAAAGCTTGGACATGGCTGCCTTAAGAATCTGCCTCCCACTCAATTGTTCTATGATTCTACCTATTATTTACATACTTTGAAGGACACCGTAATAAAAGAGCAAACTTACACTGATAGGCAGCAAAGGCTCCCTCCTACTTTCGACCTTTCATCAGCCACTGGCCGTACATTTTCAAGTTTACTTCTGTAATCGAAAGGACTAGGGATTTGTTTCAAGAAACACAACAAAGAGCCTTGTGGCATCTTAAAAACCAAGCATTTTGACCTTGGTGTGAACTTTTGCAGACTGCACTTCACCATCCACAACCCTTAGGCCACGTAAGACCTCAGCCAGATCCACTTCTGTTTTGGCTAAGGCCAACTGACAGTTTCATATAATCATAGAGTTGGAAGAGACCTCAAGGACCATCTAGTCCAACCCCTGCCATGCAGGAACCCCATCACAATATTTCTGACAGATGGCCATCCAGCCTTTACTTAAAAACCTCCACAGAAGGAGACTCCACCACCCTTTGTGGCTGCATATTCCACTGCCGAACAGCTCTAACTGTCATGAAGTTCTTCCTAATGTTCAAATGGAATCTCTTTTCCTGTAGTTTGAAACCATTGCCCCGAATCCTAGTCTCTGAAGCCATGGAAAACAAACCTGTTCCCTCTTCAATATGACATCCTTTCAAATCTTTAAACATAGCTATCACATCCCCTCTCAGTCTTCTTTTTGAAAGGCTAAACATTCCCAGTTCCCTAAGCCGTTCCTCATAAGACATTTCCTCCAGACCCTCAACCATCCTGGTCACCCTCCTCTGCACCCTTGCATAAGCAAAGACTATTCAGGGCAGATCTTAGAAGGAAGACCCATTAAATTCAAGGTTACCAAAGCCCAAGTAATGGCCTACAGGATTGCAATATAAGGTTCTCGCAATGTGACAAGGGAAAAACTCAGAAGGGGTCCAGGGCAAGGAAGTAGCGGATCATCTTTTTTTGCATGCGGAAGGCACCTGTTTGAATGCCCAGCAGCAGGTAACAGGAGAGGAGACACACCTTGGCCAAAAACATTGGAAGTCTTTGAGGTCAGCATGGGTTACCAGTTCTCCAATTCAAGTCAAACAGAATTCGGACAAACTTGGCCCAAAATTCCATTTGTCTTACTTGTAACACCAGAGCCACGTTTTTCAGACACAAGGTGTGCAAGCACTGGTTTGTCATCTGCTGATCATGTGAAACAATGCAGTTCAAAAGCACTGCTTTTGACATAATGGAAGATGCTGCATCCCCATGGGATGCTTGACCTGACATGACTCATTTGAGATGCACACCAAGGAATGAGCATTAATGTGTGAATCAGCCACTTGCAGAGAAGAGAGCAGGAGGTGCACCAAGCCAACGAACAGGAAACCAAGAGACAGCATAATCCTTCTCCAAGCCTGTATTCCTCCCTGGCCATGAATCAGCCCTTGGAGTATCAATCAGGATAGCTGAATCTGATATATTCAGGGGGCGCTCTTCTCTGGAGATGCTTTGGCCATGATCTATTAGTCTTCGAGGGAAAACCCAAAAGGCCACAGGAAGGAGGGAATTCCACAAGGTTCTTGATGGTGTTTGGGGATGCCCTGACCTTGAGAAGAGAGCCGCAGACATCAGATTTCCTCTCCTGACCCTTCCTAGGCACCATGGAAGCATGGGAACAGGTGTGACTTCAAGCCATACTTGTCTCATGTCCAACTTAGGAGGTTTCGTGCAGTCCATGAGATGCTCAAGGTATGGCTTAGCACCCCCACCAGGCTCTTTTTTCAGACTTCTCTGGTTGAACATGGAACTGAGTCCCACTTTCCTGGGCTCAAGTCTACCCATCACGCCAACTGGCTCTCCCATCAACTCAATTCCAACTCGCAGCAACAACGTCCAGGGTCTCCTGGGTAGAAAGTATCAAAAGAGGTCTACCAGTCCCTCCTTCTGGATGATACAGTTTGGCCATGACCATCCTATCTGGATCTTTTTCCCAGGAGGTGCAACAGAATGACCATCTCTTTTGATTGTAATCCCTTTCCACCCATACCTTGCAAAGGAGGTTCCTCCACCCTCTCCCTCCCCTTTGCTGGAAAATACAATCCCTTTCCAACCGATAGAGCTAATCCATCAGCTCTGCTGGTGCTTCTTCCCTGCCTGCTGGCACAAGCCCTACTAGGACTTAGGATGTATCACTCACATCCTCTGAGGCTACTTTCTCCAGGCCCACCTTGGAGCTGATTAAGCCACATTGTTTTGCTAAGAGATTAGCATGTTTATCCTCTGCAAATACTACCACTGCAATCCTGTGTGTTTCTACTCAGAAGTAAGCCCTGCTACATCCAATAAACTATCCACTCCAAGATGGCACTCCAGGTGGTAGCAATCAAATGCAAGACAAAATGAAAACATGACTGATACATAATAGCACACCACTTAAAAACACCATTTCGTTTTTTAAAAAAGAAACAGTATCTTCCAGTTGAAACCTACTTAAACAAACAAATCAGCTCTAAAATAAAGACTTGTTGTGGATAAATACATCTTGGCCTGTTCCTTATCAGGCGACATATCCGTGGCATAGAGCAAGTCTGTGAAGGTCCTTCCTTACCTTCCCATGAAATATGCCCCCAGTGATATTGACACAAGAGAGAAGATATCTATCACTTATTGTTAGGAACTTTGCAACCCATAACAATGGCAGAACAGAGCAAAGGGACAGACGGTGCGATAATATTTGCCTGCATTAGAGAAAGGAACTCCCTTTGTTGTAATAAGAACAACCCGGAGGAGAAGCACCTTTGTTCATATCTGGAAAGATCAGCAAGGCTTGGATCAACATAGCTCCTGCAGGCAAATCCTAGCACCCCCGTGAGATCATTTCTAAACTTGTGAATGGGATGCCAATGGCCACAATGCATTCCCCCCCCCCAAAAAAAATGCAGTCAGTCAGACCACAACTCCCATGTTCCTCACCACTGTGGATGCTAAGTAGGTCTGATCGAAGCACTAGTCCAAGATCATCTAGGACAAAGCTGTGAGATTTGAGGCTCAGATGCTGTTAACTCCAGTTGCCATCAGGCTTAACCCTGAGAGAGATTATGGGAATATTGTAACAATATTCAAAGGTTGAAGAGGAGTCCAATTTTGCCCTGAGAGGAACCAGACTGCCTTCTGTCACTGAGAAGAGGATCCTTGGTTGCTGTTGTTATATTGCAAAAAGAAAGAAAGAAAGAAAGAAAGAAAGAAAGAAAGAAAGAAAGAAAGAAAGAAAGAAAGAAAGAAAGAAAGAAAGAAAGCTCCTGGGAGTTGCAGTCCAGGAACATCTGGGGACCCACAGCTTGAGAACCACTGCTCCAATTGATCCATAAGGTACCCTGAAATCCCGTCTCTTCTATTTTTTCTGTTTGAGGAAAAACAAAAGCCATCTATTTATTGAGAGAAAGGTTGTTTCTGCGATCCCAAGGGAAGTATAAGACAGAAAAGGGTTGTTGCCATACTCTTTATTGGATGGTCTTATACTGGTGATAAAAGAAAAGGAACTTGGAACTTAGGAAGGCTTCTGTCTGGCTTAATGGAATCTTGTAGGGGGGGGGTTAATTGATGCATGATACAGTCACTGTACATAAGCCCCAGCTAGCTGCTAAAGCTATCCAATATCCCATTTCCCTTGCTAAACAGTGCATCGGACTTCTACTGGGGGTGAGATCAACACAGGCCCTAGACATGTTTACGCAGAAGCAACGGCAATTGATCAAAGACTAGACACCCTTTCCATGGCCTTGCAATGAAGACCTCAAGGAATGTTCCTTCTTTAAGAATGCACTGAACTACTCTAAGTCTTCTTTCACTCTCTGTCCTCCAACCCTTATCAACTAATTCAGAAACGTGCCTTCTACATACAGGTCCCTCCAAAACAAACTGATCCAACCGGAGGCCTCATCTGTTCCGTTTCACACCACGCAGGACCGGCCCCGCTGAAGGTCCAAGTCAGCCCTGCAAGGTCTGGCCAAAATCTTCAGCAACCCTGCCTAAACAGTTCTGAGATCGACTGTCTGTGAAGACCGATGAAGCTGTTTGGATGAACAGCGAAACGTTTCTATCTCTCAAAAAAGAAGTCCAGTAGCCATGACTCAACTTCCAGATTCTGAGATCGACATTTTAAAAATGGACAGGGAGAGGGTTGACAAGTGGATTTGACTTTCAGATGCCACCTTTTTCTGACTCCGAAGGGCGCTCAGCAGGTAATTGAACAAACCCCAGACTCAGCAGAATCGCACCCCTCTGTTCATAATCTTAAATTCTTCAACTCTCCATTTGGGACTCCAGATCCTTATGAATGAGGTGAACTCCTGTGTACTATCAGCTGTAGGGCGACCCTCTCTTTCTTGCTCCCTACAACCTCCTGTTGCTTCCTGCCCCGTCACAAAGGGACTATTTCCAATCGTACAGCTCAAATAATCTCTCCATCCTACACCTTAGTCTTGAACTAAGCGGTCTTGATCCATAGCTCCAACGAAGCCCCACTGGACGTTAACAGGAGTCATCCGTCGAGAAACCAGGCCAAGGTAGCGAAGTTCTGCAGAACTTCCATTCTATTTACTTTATTTACTTATTTGTTCCATTTATGTCTTTCCTCCATTGAGCTCAACGTGGCTACAGGGTCCTTCTCCTCCCCCCTTCAGTTCACAACAGCCTTATAGGGTAGGTCTGGCTGAGCCGGAGAAAGGCTATCTCAACCAAGGTCACGCAGTGGTGTTCATAGCCAAGCAGGGATTGGAACCCTGGTATCTTGAGTTGGGGCATGGTAGCTCAGCAGGCTAAGGCTCCGAAACTGTTGACTGCAAAGCCGGCAGCTTGTTGGTTTGAATCCCAGGTGCCATGCAGCAGAACGAGCTCCCACTGATAACCCCAGCTCCTGCCAACCTAGCAGTTCGAAAGCATGTAAATGCAAATAGATAAATAGGTCCTGCTATAAAAAACGAGAAGGTAAAACAGTGTTTCCTTGCAGCCATGCCGGCCATGTGGCCATGGACTTGCACCACACTGGCTCTTTCGGCTTGAATACGGAGATGAGCACCGGCCCTAGAGTCGGACACGACTAGCATGCATGTGCGGGGGGGAAGGGAACCTTTACCTTGTTTATCTTGAGTTGAACTTCAAGGTTCTAACCACTACACACTCTGGCTTTACGGAGAAGCTAAATGTAAACAAGTGGAATAAAAATGAAAACCAAACCATTAAAAACCAAACAGGTGATATTGTTTTAATGGTGTGGAGGTCAGCAGTCCCCGAGGCCTGGATGTGGCCCGACAGGTGCACCAATCCTTCAGATGGCTCAAAAAAAACAACAACAACAAAAACCCCAGTGGTTCTCAACCTCTGGGTCCCCAGATGTTCCTGGACTTCAACTCCCAGAAATCCCTTCCAGCACAGTGAGTGGTGGAGACTTCTGGGAGTTGCAGTCCAGGAATATCTGGGGACCCACAGGTTGAGAACCACTGCCCCAGAACATGTTTGAAGCATCTGCAGTGAAGCTTATCCCTCGATTTAAAATAATCTGCCCTTTTTCAGACTACCAGGGACTGATCTAGGGGAATCCACTGCAAATGTCTGTCTAGTTCCCTGACCAGTTTCCAGTTTTTTCATCCATTGACAACTAAATCGAAGGCAACAACTACGTGGAATGCATTATGCGGGGAAGCACAAAGGACATTAAGGCTGTAACTCTACACCCACTTGCCCAGCACTAAGTGCCCCTGAACTCTGAACAAAGTAGTTTACAGGAAGACAGAACAAGAAGTAGGACTATGCTGTAGAACATTGTTCAGTACTTTTACAATATTTCTTCTCACCAATGCTAGCTTGTGGCAGAATGCCTACATGTGCTTTCTATGGAGCGGGGGTCCTCAAACTACGGTCCAGGGGCTGGAGTCCTGAATCCAGCCCGCGAGACCAATTGCAGACCCCCCCACTCACCCCCTACCACAGGAGTTGTAGGAGGAGGCACACCAGAGGGATCCCAGCGGTGGCACCTCAGGGCGGCGATCTGGAGCAAGAAGAGGCATCACTGGGGCCCCAGAGATGTGCTGATCATGGGAGTGACTCCGTGCACTTGCCCCTACCTCCCGCTTTTCCCATGGTGGTCTTTTTTTGGACTGTGGTCCGGCCCCCAGCGGTGTCTGGGGAACGCTGGACCGGCCCGCTGTTTGAAAACTTTGAGGACCCCTGCTATGGAGCAAGCTCCACCAAACTCTGCAGCCGTTGCTTTCTTTGACTCTGCCTCCTTCCATCTGTGCAACAAACGTTGCCTCCCCATCTCTTTATCACTGATTTATTTGCAATTTGCAAATTGCAATACCCACCCTAGGGCTTTCCTTAGGCGAATTCCCAGGCTGTCAACGTAGCTCTCGCTTCCCTCTTACTTGCTCCTAACAACCCTCTTGCGAGGTAGTGCCAAGCTCAGAAAGAGCGACTGGCCTAGAGTCAGCAAGAACATTGCGTGGTTCAATGAAGACTACAAGTGGGATCTCCCCAATGCACTTCCCCCTGTTCTAACCACTACACCACACTGCCTCACATCTGGAGAGGCACACACGACCAGAATCGGATCAAACTGTACACGCAGCCACTTTCTGAAGGGTAGCATCTTTTGCAGCAAAGAATTGTGGAATACCCCAGTTGTGATTTATTGTGACATCTACAGCCATGGAGCAGAACCTCCTTGAGGCACAAGGTAAGGAAAGGTGACTTTGTCTTACATATATTCAGGTTTTAAACCCAAACAGCACATTTCTACTGCATCTCCTGTATTGCTTCCTGACTGTTCATATCCTCCCAGCCCCATCAAACAACCACAATAACAGGTAAAGCTCGCTCTTGCCTGTGTGAATGGAGGATCGGTCCTACCACTGGGTAGAATGAGACAGCGACTTTTGTTACATTCAGGTTTTGAATGTAACAAAAGGGCAGCAAACAACGAGCCTTTTCACTTGCCATTGTTGCATTTTTTGCTGCCAAGGACGGGAAAAGTGGGGTTTCCCCGCTTAATGTGATAGAATAGCTCATCTGTGTTTGGGGAGCATGTCCCCCCCCACAAGGAATGCAAACCCCAGGCAGCAACATCTCTCAGGCTGATCCAGGTTAATGCGGCAATAAATCAGTCAATCTTTTAAGGGCCAACATCCATTCTCCCTCTTTACACGCACAGGCTTTCCTGACAACAAATTGCTGCAACAGCCACCCCATTCTTTGAGTCTAAGCCTGGGGGAAGGACTCCTTTGATTCCCCCCCCCCCTCAGACTTCCGAAAGAAGCGGATCTGGACACACAGTCCTGCACTCACCAACCCATCGCTCGTCAAGGTCGACATCCACACTTGCCCCATCACCCATCCTTCTGGGACAAGTAATGTTAAACTTTAACGGGTGGCCACCAGCAGCCAGGTCCATGCCGCCCAACGGCACTCGGCTAAGTCCTGCTGAGGCTGGCACTCCGTTTGTGCTCTAGAAGGAAATGGGTGAAGTGGCATGGAACATTCCGTATCTCTATCAGAAGATGGCTGGCTTGGCAGGCTGGCACAGAGTTTCACAGATGGAGCTCCTACTCTCTTTGCACACTCCCTGGTGGCAAGCGGGTTCTCCTGGCACAACAGGATGTGTCTATTATGTGTCTCTGATCCTTGGCTTTCCAATGACTGAGCCTTAAGAGCTGCCTAGATGCCCTGTGTACATCCAATCTCACCTGATTTCGGAAGCTAAGCAGGGTCGGCCCTAGTTAGTCCTTGGATGGGAGACCACCAGGGAATACCAGGTGCTGGAGGCAGCTGGAGTAGGAACCGGCAAACCACTCCAGTATTCCTGCCAAGAAAACTCCATGGACATGGGGTCACAAAGAGTCGGTCACGACTGTAATGACACAACACACACACAACCTCAAAGAAGGTTTTCATGCAGCAGAAAAACACACATCTTACTTGCTCCTTATTCGTTAAACCAGAATAACTACCACCCAAGGGTGCTGCTAACCATAACTACCAACTGCTTGGGCTGCCCCCCCCATCTGTGCTTCCCACCCTTCACAAAATGACATCAGCCACAGAGGCAAGTCTCTGCCCCCAAAGCCTACAGTCCAAAATCTGGCGGCAGGGGAGGCTACATGAACACACACACACACACACACACACACACACTGGCGGCAGGGAGAAGGCAACACATTACAGAGGGATGAACACACACACACACACTGCTTTCCTGCCAGAGATGTTCCAGGTTTCAATGGCTATCATCCTACCCTTCTCCCAACCGCCTGTGGACAAGGTTCTGCTTCAGACCAGGAGGTCCCAAGGTTGCCTCATTCATTCCCCAGTGGCGGTTGCTGCCCCCAAACATCCGCCCAGGTTGAATGCCCACCAAGGGCACCCCCGGGCATGTGGAGAGTGCTGGTTTCTCCCTTCCAACAACCACAAGCTGCGGTGGGGAAGGCGGGGAAGAGCTAAGGAGCAGAAAATCCCTGAGGCCAAGACGCTGTGCTTTGAGAAACGCCCCTCCCCGTGTCTCCAACGGCTTGGATGGCGGGCAAAGGGTGGTGGGGTGGTGGAGCGACCCAAGGCGCGGATCGGGCCCTATCGTCCAGCCTCGAGGCCCCTCCAGACCCCTGTTGTTGTTGTTGTTGTTGTTGTTGTTGTTGTTGTTGTTGTTGTTGTTGTTGTTGTTGTTCCTTTCCCCCGCCCCCGGACACGGGATTTCGCCTGCGGCGCGGCTGCTCTGCCCGCGATCCAGAGGCGATGCAACCGGCGCGCCTTCGCCCTGCCGGAGATGATGCGGAGCCGGAGGGAGGGGGGAGCGTAAAAACCCGCCGGCGATCCTTTCAGTCTTTGCCTCGCACCCTCATAGGCAAAATAAAATAAAATGAAATAAAAATAACAGAGAGAGAGAGAGAGACAGAGAGAGAGAGAGAGAGAGAGAGAGAGAGAGAGAGAGAAGCGGGGCGGCGGGAGTGGTGTGCGTGCGTGTGTGCGCGTGTGCGCGCGCGCGCGCGCGCGTGTGTGTGTGTGTGTGTGTGTGTGTGTGTGTGTGTGTGTGTGTGTGTGTGTGTGTGTGTGTGTGCGTGCGTGCGTGTGCGTGTGGAGGGGGGGGGTGTTGGCTTCCGAGGCCCCGGAGCCGCGCTCGTGGTTGCACCGCCAGGCGCCAAACGCCGGGGGCGATGGAGAACTTGGCTCGGCTGGAAAGCCGCGGGAAGGCGGCCAGGGTCGACCTTCCTTCCCGGCGCTGCCGCCCTGCCGGGGGCCAAAACTTTCCCCAAGAACCGTGTGTGCGTGTGCGTGCGTGTGTTGTGGCTGCGCCAGCGGAGGTGGTGGGGAGGGGGCGCCGCCGCCTCGAGGGAAATAGCGCAGCACCTTAGGATGGCGCGGGGCTCTCTTTCCCTCCCGAAATCCGAATCCTCCCCCCCCCCCCCGAGAAAAAGTTGAGCGCGGGCGAAAACTTTCCTCCAGCCATGGCTGGCCCGGAGCGAGAGCGCCGCCGCCGCCGCCGCCGCTTACCTTCCTCCTGGCTGAGTCTTGCTCTCCGGGGGGAAGTGGATCCTGGTGGAATGGATCGAGTCCCCCCTCCTCTCCAAGCAGATCCCCGCCGGCCGCGATCGGCCCGGACGAGAGGAGCCCAGGAGCGCGCAGAGCCGCCCCGGGGGCCACCCCCGGGCGAACAATAGGCGCGGGCAGGCGGTCCTCCCCCTTCGGCTCAACCGCTCGCCTCCATCGGCGATCCCCGCCGCCGGCAGCCCCTGGAAATCACCCCGCGCTCGGCTTGGGGAGGAGGGCAGCGATGGGGGGGGGGGGGGGGGGGGGGTTGGGAAAAGAGAAAGGCAGCCAGCAGGCGGTGGAGGAGGGAGAAACTCAGGCAGGAGCCAAGCCAGGCGGCCCGGCGGCCGTTTAGGATCGCGGGCACGCTGGCCGGGATCGGCTTTAGGGGCTGGCTGGCTCTCTCTCTCTCTCCGGAGCGCCGCGGTTCTCCTGCTCTGGCTCGGGCGGCCGATGCGCAACGCGAGCCCTTCCCGGAGAGGAGCGAGCGAGCGAGCCGGATTGAGTCACTCCCACACCTCCGGAGCGGCCCCTCCTCTCCTCCCTCTTCGCCGCCCTTCCTGCTGGAGCCTCTGCCTCCTCTCTCTCTCTCTTTTTTTTTTTCTCTTTTTTTCCCCCCTCTCTCTCTCTCCTGCACCGCAATGCTGCCACTGCGGCGGATCCTCGCCTGCCTGCTTCCCTGCCTGCCGGAGGCGCACGGGCGCCCGCACCGAGCTGGTGTTGGCTCCGGGGGAAATTCTTGGCACCTCCGTCTGCCTATCTCTCTCTCTCTCTCTCTCTCTCTCTCTCTCTCTCTCTCTCTCTCTCTCCTCTCTCTCTCTGCACCCCGAACCTCGGCTGGTCTCCTCGGGAGGAAGCCTTGCCGATCCCGACAGGACTTTTCCCCAACGCGGTGCCTACCGAAGGAAACTGCCTTCTGCGGAATCAGGCCCTTGTTTCCCTTTGGCACCGCCGCGCCGACACGCTTTCCTCTCTACCTGGGAATGCTTGGCTTTCCCGGGAGATTCCTGGCATTTCCCGGGAGATTCCCGGTAAAAACCCCTGACGGCCTTCCCTGCCCCTCCCCGCCCGGCTCCGCTCGACTTGGCTTCGGAAAGCGGGTGATGGGTTTGCTCCCCTGATCGATGAAGCTGTCTGGATGAGCAGCGAAACGTTTCAATCTCTCAAGAAAAAGAAGTCCAGTTGCCAGGACTCCACGTCCAGATACACTCACCTGGAGGACTGAGAATCTTCACAGACATATCCCCCTGGGTAGGTTTGCCCAGGAGAAAGCTGATCTCCATTCCAGGGCATTTTCTCCTGCCTTGCGCCCTGAATTACACATGTTACTTCAGTTTTTTCAGGGCGGGGTTTGGTCTTCTCATCAAGCACTCAGGGGCAGCCAGAAGAAACCCTGATGATAAGGACGGAAGCGATCCAGTGCACAGGCTAAAGTGGGAATGCCCTCCCTGTGAATGCTGAGATCCAGCTGCAGGTGGGTCTCAGGGAATCATTAAGACCTTAAAGTCTAGGTGGCCGTCCTTGGTGCCAGTTGCAAGGAATTCCAACATCCTGTCTAATTCCTTGGGACCTACAGCGGAACAAACCTGGTTAGCATCATGAGGCTGGCAGAGAGGCTGGCAGCCTGTTTTATTTTATTTTATTTTATTTTTTTAGAGTATTTTTACCCCAAATTACCATGGATATATCCTTCTCTGCAGCATCTGACCCATGAAGTGGTGACCTTGGCTTTCCTAATGGTAGCATGGGTTCCATTTATTTCCCTTGCTTTAAATTGTTTCACAGGATTGCACATTTTCTTTCTTGATTCAATGGATTTATTTTTTAATTATTTTTGAGTATTTTTACCCCACCTTTCTCCTTGGAAAAGGACCCAAGGCGGCTTACAGTAATGCGGGATAATATACAGTCCAGTACAATTAAGACATGCTAATATACAGTCCAATACAATTAAAACATGTTCAAGTATTGAGAGCAGGGAATTGAGGGACGTCTTACAGCATTAATAGACAACATTACATTAAAGCTACAAGGTTATAAGTAGTTGTAAACACAAAGTCTATGTGAACCTATAGATTCATATAAAAGACACATAATGGTAGACCAGTGATGGCGAACCTTTTAGAGACCGAGTGCCCAAACTGCAATTCAAAACCCACTAATTTTTTTTTGCAAAGTGCCAATACAGTAATTTAACCTGAATCCAGGTGGTTATGAAGGGGCGATGCCGGGTGTCCACAGAAAGGGCTTCGAGTGCCACCTTTGGCACCTGTGCCATAGGTTTGCCATCACTGTGGTAGACCATCATTCAGGGAAAGGTCTTTGCCTGTTTCCGGAAGGACAACAGAGAAGGGGAAGACTGTCTCCTAACACGGGGGGGGGGGGGGGGGAATAGAAATCCTTTCCTCTTCTTTCTCAGCAGGTAAACACAACCTGGACTGCTTGCTCTCTTAATCCCTCCCCGGGCCAAGATTTATGGAGAGGGAGACGACCCCAAATGGCTACCAAGCCAATACTGCAAATTTGAATTTCCTTTTTTGATCTTTGATCGTTGCCTTTTTACACGACCCCTGGTGGCCTTAAATTTCTTAGGGGTTTGTCGCTCTTTATCCTGTCCCCACCCCCCTCCGCACTTCCTGGTTGCTGGCTGCCTGAGGGGAGGGAGAAAAAAGAAAGAAAAGAATGCCGGTTTACCTCGTTTTGTTCTCGGCAGCATTCAGATCTCTTAAAGGGGCGGGGCGCAAAAAAAGAACAAACAGAAGCCAGGAAGCCCCGCACTCACTATCCTTACACCGGATCAAATATTTGTCACATCCAAAAAGCAGGTACCATTGCTAAAGTCACACCCCTCTCCGGAGCTGGTGGGTAAACATTTTTAAGAGCTGGGAGCCATTTGCCCCGGAGTTTAGGGGTCGTGTATAAACGCCCTTAGGGGACCTGCCAAGAGACCCTCTGGGTCATTGAACCCCCTCTCCCACGGGGGGGGGGGAATCACTCCCACCTACCACCCTGGCTCCTCAGCCAGAGGCCTTCAACTGCTGAGGGGTGTCTCCCCTTTTAAAAGGGGAAATCAGCCGGCAAAGGAGAAAGCCCTGGCCGCACAGTCTTGGAAACATGGCTTACGAAGGCCACTCGCTGTTCAGACAGACAGACAGACAGACAGACAGACAGACAGACAGACAGACACACACACACACACACACACACACACACACACCGGGATTTGGGTTATGCAAAGGGCACGGAGGCCCTGGTGAACTCCAAGCCAGCCCTGCTGCCCCTGCTCTCCTCCCCACTGTCACCCACCGATCCACCACCCAACCCCGGGGAACAGTGGCTAGTTATGCCGGCAAGCTGCATGTTTGTCGGCAGCCCCAATGGGTGGTTCCATGAGGAGGAGGCTGCCTCTGGTGGCCGATTTGGGCATAATTAAGAGTGGCAGAACTGGGTTGCCAGGTCATAACCCTGGGGTGCCTAGGATGACTGCAGAGAACCCACTGATGCTGGCAAGCAGGCAGAGAAGATACCTCTCACCTGCTTAGGAGGGTGGAGAAAACAGTAACAACAAGGTGGAAAGGAGAACGACTAAGGGCGTTTATACATGACCCCTAAGCTGCGCTGCAAATGGCTCCCAGCTCAGGAGCTTAGAAATGTTTCCCCACCAGCTCCGGGGTTAACAGGAAATTAAGTGCGACCCCGCCCACTTTAGCGCGACCCAGCACACTTTTCTTGTACCTTCTCTCTGGAGGTGAAAAATATTTGATGTGGATAAGAGTGCCGGGCTCTCCTCGCTTGTCTGTTGTTTTTTTTGCCTCCCGCCCCTTTAAGAGCCCCTTGAGAAGGAACCAGGAAGTAACGGGGCTCGTGGCAACTTCGACCGGCACCGGCAGGTTAGTAAAGGCTTCTTTTGTCCTTTTTTTCCCTCCCTCCCCTCACGCCGACAGGAGAAATAAGTGCTGAGGGGTGGGGGCGCAGGAACAGAAACGAACCCCCAAGATCTCTGTTCCGAATTTAAGGGACCAGCGGATCTTAGGGGTCGTGTGAAAAGGCCCTAAAATGATTACGGGACTGGGGGATCCCCCTTATGAGGAAAGGCTAAAACATTTAGGGCTCTTTAGTCTGGAAAAAAAGGCACCTGAGGGAGGATATGATTGAGACATACAAAATAATGCAGGGCATGAGTCAAGTGGATAGAGGGACGCTCTTCTCCCTCTCACAAAATACCAGAACTAGGGGACATCTACTCAAATTGAGGGCTGGGAGAGTGACAACATACAAAATAATTTTTTTTTTAACCCAGCGTGTTTTTAGTCTGTGGAACTCCCTGCCACAGGAGGTGGTGATGGCCTCTACCACCCACCCCTCTCCGGGTCCTTACAGTAAGGAGAGACAATATATTACGGACACATTCCGTTTGAGAAACAGGGAACTGAGGGGTATCTTACAGCACGGAAGGCAACCTTTAACATTTGTCAAAAAACAGAGAAGTTTGAAACAGGAGTTGAAGGGTATCTTACAGCACCAGAAGGCAACATTAAAACTAACAATTGATAACATAGTGTCAATGCAATCACACAAGGAGAGATATAAACACAAAGTTATAAGTGGTTATAAACAGGAAGTCTGTGTAGCCATGTATGGTAGATTCATAAAAAGACACAGTATAGGTAGTCCATCATTCAGGGAAAGCTTGCCTGAACCGAAAAGTATTTGCCTGTTTTAAATGGTTTTCTTGTTTCTCCCTTATCCTGAAACATTTTGATGTAGGGCAGCATCTAAATATAAAATTGTACAAATAAATAGTCAACATTGATAGCTGGCGTTTCGATTTGTTTTTCCTAATTTCTACAGAATATACAGGAGAGCAAAGAAGCAGGAGGTGTGTGTGTGTGTGTGTGTGTGTGTGTGTGTGTGTGTGTGTGTGTGTGTGTGTGTGTGTGTGTGTGTGTGTGAAAGGATCGGTTTCTTGGGGGGGAGGGTAGTAAGCTGTTTCTTCCTTTGCCCAGACAAACCTTGCCTATGCAAAGGAGCTCAGCACTTTCCCTGGACTCTTTGCAGGCTCAGGAATGAAACACAAGTGGGCTCTTCCAAACAATGCATTTGTTCTTAAGCCAGTGTTTCCCAACTTTGGAAGTCTCCAGGTGTTCTTGGACTGCAATTCCCAAAAGCCTTCACCGCTAGCTGGGCTGTCCAGAGGTTTCTGGGAGTTGTAGTACAAGAACACCTGGGTTCGCCAAGGTTGGAGACCCCTGCATTAAGGTATCAGACGGTACACAGATGTTCTAAATAAAAACTTGTTTCCCAAACTGTTCTCTTACTTGGGTGACTTGTTTTCTGTGGTTTTCTTTGCTTTTTGCAGGCATGGTTTATTTTTATTCCCAGTTTGTTCCATGGCCTGGAATTCAGCACTAGGTTGTTTGTCCCATGGAAATTCAGTTCTCTGTTCAGATGCTCCTAACGGGGATATTTCAATCAGCATTCACACAAACCAACAATAATGGCTCCAGAAGAGAAGCTTCGGCAGAGGAGTGGATTTCCTAATTATTTTTGGAAAAGAGTTTTTTTAAAAAATGATTTTCAAAGGGGAAGCAATTTTCGAGAAGAGAGGTAGCTTTTTAGAGGCTGGATGCAAATCCCAAGAATTCCACCCTACTTTGCGAGCGAGGAAGAGAAAGATGGAGAACAACTTAGGCTAAGTTTTAAAAAAGAAACACTGCTTCCCTCCTGGGTGAGTTTCAAAGCTGGGCAGCCCATTTCTTCATGCATCTGCCTTCCTTAATTTCAACCACCCTAATTAGGGATGTGCCTCTAACGTGGACCGCTCAGTGTGTGTGTGTGTTGAGGGGTGAGCAGAGAAACAGGCTTGATCGACTTCACAAAGCAAAACATCGGGCAAAGAGGTGGAAGAACACCAAAGAATGGAATGGAGGCGGGTTCGACCGGCAGGTCCAAAATGCAGAAGCCAGCAATTCCAGGGGGGAAAAGCAAGCATCAGCTTAGCCAGGCGGGAGACGAACCTAGCCTGCAATTGTCACACACCGAGCCGCTCATTAAAATAACATCACATGATGGTTTATTGTCTGCAGACAACAATCAGGCCAGACAGTTGCAGGGTGGTGTTTGCAGCCAGACTGACACTTAATGTGCCTGTACCCGTCTCAAGTACCCAGGAAGGGGGCCACTTGTTATGCTGCTCTTTCCCTCTTGGGCAGCTGCGTTAAAATGTTCATTATCTCTCTTTGGACCCATCAAGTTAGCACCTGGGCAGGGGGTTGATTGAGAACCCCAGCCGGGCATTTTGAACCAGCCTCTTGCTGCTTCTTGGCCAGGCCCAGGGGTTTCTTTTCTGTAGACTGTAAACATCCCTGAGATTTGAGACTGTGGGGGGAGCATCCACGAAGGCAGCGCTTCAGATCCTGTTTGTGGCAACTTGTGCAGTGGAAGCCGATGAGGTCCACATATAAAATATTTATTTTAAATCAATTAAATGCTTCCCATCCCTTGGTTTTAGACTACCAAAGTTCCCTAATGCCTCCTTCTCCCCTGGATATGCCTTTGGGAGCCTTGCCATGTGGGATGGATGAGCCTTTATTTGTCCTTTCCGTCCTGTGTAGATCAAGAGCATGCTTGTGCGGTCTCAGACGCATCTGGTGGGGCCACTGTGAGATCCAGGAAGCTGGACTAGATGGGCCTTTGGCCTGATCCAGCATGGCTCCTCTTATTATTTATTTATTTATTTATTTATTTATTTATTTATTTTATTTTATTTTATTTCATTTTATTTTATTTTTACAACTTACATGCCGCTCACTACCCAAAGGTCTCTGGGGGGCTTACAATATGTTCTTATGATGATTTATGGTACTTAAAGGCTCCTCCTGCCCTACTCTATGAGGTTTCCAAAAGCCTTGGAACCTAAATTGGGGGAGGGAGGGAATAGGAAGCACAGAACTCACTGATCAAATTTAAATTTTAGCAGCACAAGCTGAAGACATCATAAGCTTCCATCGTAACATAGTTGGGCCACAACACGCGGTTAGACCAAGTTTGGTTCAAAATGGCCCCCAGAGGGATGGACAGATGAAGAGAGATCATTGGAACTGCAGAAAAAATTATTGCTACTAATCTGCCATCTATTGAGGAATTGTATAACGCACAAGCTAAAAAGAGGGCGATGAAAGTATATACAGATTCCACACATCCTGGACATAACCTGTTTCAATTGTTACCCTCAGGGCGACGTTTTAGGGCATTGCATACTAGGACGACTAGATATAAAGGTAGCTTCTTTCCAAGTGCTATCAAACTGTTGAATAATTAATTTTTATTTCTCTTCTTCCTTTATAAATAATAGGTTATATTGTATTGTTGTACTGTATTTTTATTGTTGACTATATGATTATTATATTTCCTTTTATATATGGAGAGCATATTTTACCAAAACAAATTCTAGATGTGTCCAACCACACTTGGCCAATAAAAGTATTCTGATTCTGATTCTGAAGAAGACCTAGTTGGCTTAGTGGTCCAAAGAGATACTTGAACCACAATTCTGGAATGGCCATTTATTGAAGCCTGAAATGCTGGGCCGGTTCTCATATGTTCCGAAGATTGCTCCCTTTATTTGGAAGCCAATAAGAAGCCCATGGCATCATTAAAAAGAGACCCTGTTCTAACAGAACCCTCCCTCTTATGGACAAATATCTGGAGAGATGTATGGTGCATGGAATTCCTATCAGTAGTTTTGGCTGCTTTGTGGGGTCTGTCATACACCCGGTTGCACAACTAAGTGCATGACAGACTTCCGGGGAAAATGCTCACATTATGTCTCTTCTGTACACAGTAAATCCAGCGCAATCCTGGCCTTTGTGTGTCTGTCCATTTGAATTTAGAGGCCTTTTGTCATCAGATGCTGCAGATATAAACCTACTTAGCTTGTGCATAAATCCAGCCCTGGCGGGTGCATGGGCTCCATAGCTCCATTCATCACCATGCCTTTGTTTCTCTCTATGCCAAGAAAATGCATTGTTTCTATGGAAGAGGTCCAGCAATGACATTATTGAGATTCCGGCAGCATTTGGACGGTGTCTCTTTCTCTCTCAATGTAACAGTAACAGATACCAGGTGATCTTGCCAACAATAAATAAAATACATCATTGCAGGAGGAAGAAAGCTCCCTACAGATCTAAAAGAAAGTCCAGATCTGCAAAAAAAACATATTTGTGCTCATTCACAGGTAAAAATGAGGTTAAAATGCATACATTGATCTCTGGGGGGTTTCAGGAGAGGTCAATGCATCCTTTCCTTTGAAAAAAATAAATCTCCCTAGAGAGGAGTAGGTTGTATCCTTGTAATTGAACTACAGTAACACGTATAAATGTATTGTATGATCTTAATGGGGAAGATAGATAATCCAGGAGAGTGTTCCCATTTTGTCTTTTCTAAACAAACCTATATGCAGATTTCTACTCCTAGGCACTTCCTTCCTGCATCTCTCTCTCTCTCTCTCTCTGAGTTTAGTGACAGAGACAGACCTGCAGATATGGGAGCCAGCTCTAGGGTCTTCTGTGATCCTATGCAGCCATGTTTTTCCTCTTGCACCATTGGATCTCTGACAGTAGTGAACACTCAGGATGTGATCATACAGAGAAATAGCTCATATCTTGGGCAGCTTATGGAGCAGTCTGGTGTGATGTGTTTCCCAGTAAACTTCACTGTGCTCTATCCTGACTCCAACCCATGAGCTACTATTTTTTTTTTGGGGGGGGGAGACAACATGGAGTGATCACCCAACAGGTGGAATTTAGGGCTTGCTGAAAGGGCAATTACTCCTGGCACAATGAGCCTTTGCTCACCTTCCGAATGCCCCTTCACTTTCATAGGCTCTCAACACAAATTTGTGTTAATTTGTGTTAATTTGTTTTTAAATTGCCTAATTGTTCCTATTTAATAGCTGTTATTAGTATTTTCTTATGTTGTAAACCACCCGGAGTTCCTTCGGGAAGACGGGCAGTATATAAGCCTAATAAATAAATAAATAAATAAATAAATAAATAAATAAATAAATAAATAAATAAATAAGCCTCATGGTGCAGTGGCTAAATGCCAATTTGTTGTTGTTCAGTTGTTCAGTCATGTCCGATTCCTCGTGACCCCATGGACCAGAGCTTGCCAGGCCTTCCTATCTTCCACTGCCTCCCGGAGTTTGGTCAAATCCATGTTGGGTTGCATCAATGACACCGTCCAACCATCTCATTCTCTGCTGTCCTCTTTTCCTTTTAACTTCAATCTTTCCCAACATCAGGGACTTTTCCAAGGAGTAAAAATCTGTCCTTCCAGTGAACATTCGGGATTGATTTCTTTCAGAATGGAGAGGTTTGATCTCCTTGCAGTCCAGGGGACTCTCAAGACTCTCCTCCAGCACCACAGCTCAAAAGCATCAATTCTGCGACAAACAGCCTTCTTTATAGTCCAGCTCTCACTTCCATGCATCGCTAATGGAAAAACTGTGCTTATGGCCTGGGGTTCAATCCCCAGTAGCAGCCTCGTGATTGACTCAGCCTTCCATCCTTCCAAGGTTGGTAAAATGAGTACCCAGCTTGCTGGGGGGGGGTGCAATGTGTAGCCTGCATACTGTAATTAAAACTGTAAACTGCCCAGAGACTACTTGAAGTGGTATGGGGTGGTATATAAGCAGAACACTTTGCTTAAAAAAGTTGCTGGTACCCAGAGGAGTTATTCCTGTCCAACAGCTACAAGCTCTGCATGGCAATCACCCATGCAAATTGGCATCTCATCAAGGGCAGAGCAATGTGCCAACTTTCATTGTCGGTTTACTAAAATCCTTCACTTCCACTTTTTGTTTGGAAAAATCCGGGAGCTGCTTCCAATGTTAAAAGCACAACATTCACCAAGATGAAGAAAGGCAGTTAAGAAAAGAGTAAGATCTACTTTGCACTGAACTGAAATAGTACAATGCGATTGTAATTGGATTGTCCGTCTCACACTACTGCTCTCCTGCCGCTAGTTTACGGGAAGAGGCCGTTGGCAAAGGGGGGAAAGAGTCGAATGGCTTCTTTTCTGCTTCCTTGATCAATGCTTCGGGCCAAAGATGTACTGGGGGCGACGGAGTGCTAAGGAAGAAGTGAATGGGTTTACATGACAGCCAGGCATCTGAGTAGATTCTCATCATAATTAATTTCTGCCTGCAGATCAATCGGAGGCCAAAAGTCAGGTGCGTCTTGTGCAGAAAGTGTATTGCAGTGAATAATTATCCCTAAGGAGGGAAGCCACAGAGCATGTCTTCAGGGGCTCCCTGCTGACCTCCGGGCAAATTAAATAAACTCCTTCGGTGCTCAGCGGTGCTCAGCCGGAGGGACCCGGAGAGGGGTGGGTGGTGGAGGCATATAAAACCACTGCAGATCAGAAATAAAACGCGACAGAGACAGTTGTCCAGAGAAGGAGAAGGGACGGTTCCCGGTGATGCCAGCCCTGTTCTGGGATCGGAAGGTTCTCATAGAGGTGACTCTTGGGTGGTCAGGACTCCTGGGGGAAACTCCCAATTAAGGCTGGATCATTCATAAGACAGACAAGGCTGCAGCCCCACAGAGCGTAGGGGACTGCCATGGTTCTCCATCACCCCCGAGGCTCCCTAGTGAGTTTCGTCTCACCTGTTTTCTTTTCTCTCCTTCTCATTTGTATTAACATCTCCGCATAAATTACATTTAATTGATTCATGTATGGAACCTCTGTTAATAAGATAATTAACATCTCCCTTATTGCAGGGAAGCAAGCTGTCGCTTATATTAAAGCAAAAGAAAAAGAGAGAGCAAAGTGCCTGCCTACCTCCCAGTAGAGCTGGAAGTGCCCTCTGGGTGGTATACAATTTAGTGATGTAGGTAACGCATTGCCGTTCCCCACTACTGAGGGAGCTGGGTACTCATTTTATGGATCCCAGAAGGATGGAAGGCTGAGTGAACCATAAGCTGGCTACCAGTGGGGTACCAGTTGTTGTGGGGTGAGGGTCTGAAATACCTGAAAATCTAGGGCCCTAGCCGTGGGTAAATATGGCCTTACTCCAGATATGCAGAGGTAGAAAATGTGAAGATGTGAAGGAGGATTCTCCCTGCTAAACAGCAGGAGAAAGGCATGGTGATGATTAAGGAGGAGTGTTTACTCTAGATATGGGTGGTAAGGCATTTTAACAAAAATATTTGTTCATTGTTCAGTTTAGCAGGAAATCCATTTATGGGTAGCGCAGAAGGAAAAGGTGAACACGTGAACCCAGAGTGCTGACTTCCCTTCATGCAACTCTCCTGTGTGTCACCTATTTCTGTCCCTCGAGTGGACAAACCAGAAACCAGGAAGACCCTTCAGAGAAAGACAAGGAAGTAAGTCTAAGAGTACCTATCTACATGCAGATCTAGAAAAGAGGGGAAATACTCAATTTCTCTTTTTTGCCCTGTATACCTAATTTATGTGTTCATTCTGCTGTTTCTGTCCTTCAGCCAGTAGTCACCAGCCATCAGCATCTGTCTCTCTCTCTCTCTTTCTCTCCCTTCCTAATCTTTCTGTCTCTCTCTTCCTTCCTTATCTATCTATCTATCTATCTATCTATCTATCTATCTATCTATCTATCTATCTATCTATCTATCTATCTATCTCTCTTCTTTCCTAATCTTTCTGTTTCTCTCTTCCTTCCATATCTATCTATCTATCTATCTATCTATCTATCTATCTATCTATCTATCTATCTATCTATCTATCTATCTATCTATCTATCTCTTCTTTCCTAATCTTTCTGTTTCTCTCTTCCTTCCATATCTATCTATCTATCTATCTATCTATCTATCTATCTCTATCTCTATCTATCTATCTATCTATCTATCTATCTATCTCTTCTTCCTAATCTTTCTGTTTCTCTCTTCCTTCCATATCTATATCTATCTATCTATCTATCTATCTATCTATCTATCTATCTATCTATCTATCTATCTATCTATCTATCTATCTATCTATCTATCTATCTATCTTCTGACCCAATGTGCATTCATGTACTGTTACATAGACTGAAGCTAATTTGGTAATTTACAACCCAGTAATCCTATTTATCTGCCCACCTACCATCCAAAGCTCTTCATATTCCCATTGGTGTTTCATTATCCTGAATATTTCTCAAAAATGCAACTCTGGCTAATCCTTCCCCTTTTTAAATGTTTAAATCTGTATGTGACACACATGCACACATACCGAGTGTAGATCTGGCCAGCCAGGAATAAGGGAATTATTAGCCCTAATTTAAAATGCACAGAAGCCAAACGACACTGAATGAAATCAATTTCACTCCACTGAAATTGATGGCAAAGGATGAACTAAAACCAAAACCAAAAAACCTTCCAAAAAACAACAACATTACGGCTGGCTCTCCTCACTCTTATCCCAGGCGCCCATCCAGAAGCATTAATGGAAAAGAGATACAAATAGCAAATACTGCACCACTGGAGAAAGCTAAGGGAATAATCCCAGTGACACATCACCACTTGAAGTCAGCAGAACTGGCAAGGAGCGCAGCTTGAAGAGTTCAAGGGGGGGGGGAGGAAAGCCAGACATGGATTCTCTGTCCTCTCTTGGGAAAGTTTCTTTTATTTGGATGTTTACTTCCACAGCGGTGATGGCTGGGGAATTCCCTGCAGTCCAGTTAAATGATTTTTTCCGGACTTGGCCACCCACCCACTGAAGACTAGAATGTATTAATCAACCTGTTTCAGGCTGAGACCACAGAGTCAAATCCCGCGAAAGTTGTCGTGGGTGCAAAATGGATAAATTCCATTTTTCATAATAATAATAATAATAATTGATCGCATGGCAGAAAGGCCAGTTCGAATCAGTCTCCTCTTTCTGCTCTCACGACAGGGTTGCTTTACTCTGCCGCTGTGGGATTCTACTTTTTTTGAAGCCAGAGAGATGCAAACAAAAGTTTTCTCTATGTATTCAGTTGTTTCATTCCCCAAAAGGATGGGATGGGGAGGTTTGTGACTGTGGCTGGCATTTGGGTATTGTACTAAACAGGTGTGAACATAAGAACATAAGAATTGCTCTGCTAGATCAGGCCAAAGGCCCATCTAGCCCAGCTTCCTGTATCTCACAGTGGCCCCACCAAATGTGTCTGGGAGCGCATGAGACTAGATCTCTGTCTCTTGATATCACTCCCCTGTATCTGGCCCTTGAAGTACCCCGGTTTTAAGCCTGGAGATGATACATCTCCATCATGGTTTGTTGCCTGTGGTGGACTTTTCCTCCAGGAATCTGTCCAACCTCCTTTGGAAGACATCCAGGCCAGATGCCATCACCACATCCTGTGGCAGGGAGTTCCACAGACTAACAGCACGCTGGGTAAACAAATATTTTCTTTGTCTGTCCTCACTCTCCCAACCTTCAATTTGGATCATGAGAACACCCACCCCCTGATCTTTCTTCCTAGTCACATTGAACTATTTTTAATTAATTTTTTAAAAAAACTACTGAGTTTAGTACTAGATCACTATAATGGTTTAGTTTAGTGTTGGACCACCTGTGCACAGACCACTACTGGTAAAAAGGACATGAAATCATTATGTAATACAACAAACTCCAGTAAATTACAGAAGACTATGTACTGTACAGTATTTCTGTGTGTGTGTGTGTGTGTGTGTGTGTGTGTGTGTGTGTGTGTGTGTGTGTGTGTGTGTGTGTGTGTGTGTGAGTGAGTGAGTGAGTGAGTGAGTGACAGAGAACTTTGGAAAATTGTCTCCTTTCTCTCGAGTGGACAAACGGTTGCTAGCTTTGGGTTCTTGGACTGCAGCTCTCAGAAGCCTTTGCCATGAGCTGTGACGGCCGGGATTTCTGGGAGTTGTAGTCCAAAAACATCTGGGGAGCCAAGGTCAGGAAGCATTGCCCTAGTGCGCCATGTGACCCTTTACATAGCCCACCAGTTGTGCATGAATCATAAAAGGAGAGACAGGGATTGGCAGAGGGCAGGATCAAAGGAAGTCAGGCTGTGGTGCAGATCAGACCCCATAGAAACAACCTGCAACTTCTGTGTGATTGCCTAATCTGAAGAAAATCATGAATTAGGCAGCCAATCAAGCTGCAAATATTTACAAATGTACTCCTTCTTAAACCCTCCCCTCCAAAAAAAAAGAAATAAATGAAGGAAGGAAGAAAGAAAGAAAGAAAGAAAGAAAGAAAGAAAGAAAGAAAGAAAGAAAGGACGTGTAAGTCGGTGTGTTCTAACACACTGAAAATACTCGAAAACATAGCCAATCAGTGCCAGATCTTTGCTATGAACGAGAAACACAGACCAGCACTCTCTGAGGATGTGCGTGGGTGTGTATTAGTAACAGCATTCTCAAGAATCCATGTTTTTTGTATCAAAACTGTATATAAGATTTTCTATGCAGAAAATAGGATTTGGACCGAAACGCCGTTGTCACAACGGTGGCGAGACTGAAATGTGAAGAGTTACCTCCTTAGACTGACGAAACAAGGTAGATAAACAGTTGGACAGTTTTGAATGTTTGGTTCAATTCCTTGGGTACGAGGTGGTCCGAAACCCGGTGAAGGACAGAACAATTTCACCACGGGGGCTGGGAGCTTGGATACTGAGCACGGACCTGGCTGTGGACTCCAGAGGGAAGGGATCCCACACGGCTATCTATCGTATCCCATTTGCTGAGCTTGCAATGTCCATCACGTGATATTCTGGTAGCAGCCTTTTCTGCATGCCGTTCTTTGAAGAGTTCGACTTGCTGCTCCTTTCATTGGGAGAAAAAAACACCCTGAAATTATGTGTCTTGGCCCCTGAGCTATGATTTCTATCCCACTGTCAGGAGAGTGAGTTCCTTCCCCCTTTCTCTCATCCCTGGTGTCATTTCTCTTTCTTTCTAACCATCCTCAGATATTCATGGGGGTGGAGGGGGCACAGCAGAGCAATGAAAACAACTAGAGGAGGGCCTTCTCTCCCCAGGATGTTAAAATGACAGGCAAGACAAAAACAAGTCTCAAAGAAGCCTGGAGATTCTCTCCTATCAGAGAGAAATTTCAGAAACCCGGGAGCTCAGCCTTCCTCACTGCCCAACTAAGGGCGTTTATACACGACCCCGAAACTCCGGGGCAAATGGCTCCCAGCTCCGGAGCTTAAAAATGTTTACCCTCCAGCTCCGGAGTTAACAGGAAATTAAGTGCGACCCCGCCCACTTTAGCGCGTCCCAGCGCACCTTTCAAGTACCTGCTCTTTGGAGGTGAAAATTATTTGATCCGGTGTAACGATAGTGAGTGCGGGGCTCTCCTTGCTTCTGTTTGTTGTTTTTTGGCTCCCGCCCCTTTAAGAGCTACTTTTACAGAGACGAGAGGCAGAACAAGGTGAGCGGCATGCTTTTCTTTCTCTTTTTCTCCCTCCCCTCATGCAGCCAGCAGCCAGGAAGTGCGGAGGGGGTGGGGACACAGGAAGAGCGACGAACCCCTAAGATCTCTGGTCCGAATTTAAGTAGCCAGCGGATCTTAGGGGTCATGTGAAAAGGCCCAAAGTTACAGCTCAGGAATATAGCCATGTTTGGTCTTCAGAAAGATATGGCCTTGGGTCCTTCTGAGGAGAAAGGCGGGATAGAAATACCTTGAATGAAGTTTTAAAATGAAATAATACGTACTGGGAATGGGTAATTACCCAGCGATTTGTCTTGCTGTTTGCTCCGCTCTGGGGAAGGTCTGGTCCACTCTTTTAGGTTGAACCAGATTCTCCCCAAGTATTTCTACCATCATCTCTCTGGCTCCTTGTGAGGAGCTACTCTTTTTCAGCTGCGGGTAGGCGTGTTCCCTTTTGGTTAGTTTCCAGGTAAGAGTGCTCCTTTTTGGTTAGTTTCCAGCCGATGAAGTGGCAGGGATCCAACCAAAGTGGTGTTTAGTGCTTTCAGTTTCCCACCCACTTTCACTTTCCCAATGTCACTATGCAGCTTAAAGGGACAGTTTAGCCACTTAACGATATTGGGAAATTCAACCTTCGTTGGCTCCTTCCTGGAGGGGGAGAGGAGGATAAGTTTTTTTTTTTAAAAAAAAATCTTGTTAGGGATGTGCTGACGTGTTGCACTTTTTTGTATTTTTTTTTGAAAAGCTTCATCCAAAGGAAGAGGAAGGGACAAGAAAGAGGATTTTTTTAAAAAATTCCCCTTTCATTCCCTTTAAAGGGAGGCAAACCAAATAGGACTCCTTGAGATGGTTATGTCACGTGGATGGGACAGTTGCACCAAATTGCATGCTGCCCCACTGAACGACCTCAAGTGACCCTATCTACCCAATCCCAGCCTATTTCAAAAGGCTGCCTGTCTAGCCAAGCTTTCCCAGATGGTTTCCTTCCCAGGTTATCTTATCTGGCTCTGTTTAAGCCTGCGTTGAAAGACGTGCCCATGTTCAGCCTTAACACGTGGGATTGCCAACTTTTAGAAGAGAAACAGTTTCGCATTTCTTGTTTTTCTGGCCTAACAGGGGAAAAATATTCAGGATTTATGTATTTATTTTAAATTATCTGTTCCTCTGCTTCTTAATCCTTCTCACTTGCCTGGGACTTGATAGCTGAGCGGGTTATTGTATCTGCCTAAAGAGCCAGACTTTGGGAGTTCAATTCCCTGTTGGGCCTCCAATGAGGACAGCCAGCCTGTGCGGCCTTGGGCAAGCTGCACCGGACCCAGGACACCCCACAGAAGAAGGGCATGATATATTACAGTAGGAGCCCGGTATCCACTGGGGATTGGTTCCAGGCCTCCCCGTGGATAATGAAAACCATGGATAAGAGAGAACACCTGCCCACCGGACCCCCCCCCAACTGCTGTTTCCTGACATTAGCTTGCTTTATGACTGCTGTTTTGAGACAGTAGCTTGCTTTATGGCCGCTGTTTGTGACATTAGCTTACTTTACAGATGCTATTTGTGACAATAGTTTGCTTTACAGCTGCTGTTTGTGACAACAGCTTGCTTTACTGCTTGCTTTGTGGCTGCTAATTTAATTTTTCCCCTCTGCCAACCGTGGATTATCAGTGGATAATGAATCAGTGGATATGGGGGTTCCACTGTACTTCTAAGTGTCCCCTACCATGGAAAGGATCACCATAAGTCAGAGATGACTTGATAGCATATTATATGAGCCAACGGGATAGCTCAGGAGGAGTTTCAGAATCTGGCTTGCAGAGCCAGAATTAGATTTCCCCACTGGGAGACAGGATAGCCTGTGAAGACTTGGGCAAACTGCATAGTCCCAGAAATGCTCCCAAAAAGAAGGGAATGGGAAACCAGCCACTTCCGAACAGGCATGTCCAACCTTTGGCCCTCCAGATGTTTTGGACCACAACTCCCACAGTCCTTTGCCATTGGCATTCTAAGCTTGGAATTCTGGGAGTTGTGGTCCAAAACATCAGGAGGGTTGAAGTTTGGACATGCCTGCTGGAACCCCCTAAAAAGGGTTGCTGCTGTGAGTCATAATTATCTTGCTGGCATGTAATCATCATCAAATACAATACTCATCGATTTTCCAGTGCTGCTGCCGCCGCTACTAATGAGGTGAGTTGTTGAAGGCCGTGGGAAGCGAGAGACTGGGGGATGTAAAAGCCAGAAAGGTAACTTGCTTGCCTCGTCAGTTTTGTCCGAGAGAGTGGAGATTTCTTGCAAAAATTAAAAAATAAAATTCATTTTCACTTTTTGCTCACCGTTGAACTTGCACCTAATCCATGTGTCCTAGGAAACTTGGCTGCAGGTCTCAGTCCCAGCACCCTGTATCCCAGGGCTAGGAAAATTTACTTTTTCAGACCATAGCAGAACCCTCATCTGACATAATCAGTGGCTACAGTGGCTTTAAAAAGGCAAGGTTTCCAATGACTTGCTTGTCAGAATAAAACTCTGGAAAATTTAACATTGGTGTGTGTGTGTGTGTGTGTGCATGCAACTACCTCCAAAGTTCTAGCTGAGTGGATTCTGGGTATTGTAGTTGAGATGGCCGTGGATCCTCTTTTACAGAGGGTCATTCTCTTCCCGAAGGGCTGCTGAAGGGCCGTCCCATTTTTCCATGGTCTATCATCTTGAAACCTTGTTCAGTCCAAGTCCGATTTAAAGGCAAGCTACAGGAAATAATTTTCACACGACCTCTCTCCAGTCAGCAGCACCTGGGCAGCAAACACTGCAGGCAGCCTGTTAACACGGTCTTTTCCACTAAGGTGGAATTTCACTAATCTCATTTCTTGAGGGAAATAACTCCTTTGTTTTGCTCTCGGTGTGCACCAACTAAACCCTGCCGCTTTTTTGGCAGACGGGTAGCAGCTTTTTGGGTTTCTCAGGAAATATGTAACTTTTCCGGAGTTCAGCCAAAACAGGCAGTCATAAGCTCAAAGCACTGGGTTTGTACCTGAGAACCTCGCATGCTGACACTCCGGTTATGCGGTAGGAACTTTGCCCCTACGGTTACTGCTTGCTTGGCTCCCTGTTCCTGCCGCGCTGTAGCACCCTTGAGAGTTAGAGACAGATTGGCCAGCCGTGGGGCTGAAAAAGCAAAGCAAAGCAAAGTGTTCTGCTTATATACCGCCCCATACCACTTCAAGTAGTCTCTGGGCGGTTTACAATTTTAATTACAGCCTGCAGGCTACACATTGCCCCCCCCCCCCGGCAAGCTGGGTACTCATTTTACCGACCTTGGAAGGATGGAAGGCTGAGTGAACCTTGAGCCTGCTACCTGGGATTGAACCCAGGTCGTGAGCACAGTTTTACCTGCAGGACAGGCATTTAACCACTGCACCACGAGGCTCCCCTTTGGCATCAACCCACAGAATAGGAGAGGGGAACCCTTGCAATGGGTGGGAAAGGGTATTTCATAGCCATTTTGCCATGCTGAGCGCTAGGAACATGTTATTCCCTTGCCCCAGAAGGTACTACCGTGAGGGCATGTGTCCCGCTTCTCAGGAACAACGGCGCTCAACAGCTGTGTGGTGGCCCCTTGAAGACAGATGTGTAGCTCTTCCCAAGCAACTGAGAGGCAGCTGCGCATTTTCATTCTTAATTTTTTGGCTGGTAAAAATGATCGTGCGGAAGATGTCGGGGAAACAAGGTTCTGAGGGGTGCATCAGCAGTATTTATCCACTTAACAAGCGCTTCTGAGTATGGATTATAGAGAAATAAAGTTTGACTGGGCACTGTGTGCCACTCCTGGGTTTCCTGGAGAACAGAATTAGGAGCTACACAAGTTTTTGACCATCTGAGCTACCTTGGCTTTCTCAATCTAACTGGGCAGTAACTAGTAACATGCTAATTACTAGGAGAGGGCCTTCTCTGGGTCTGCTCCCCAGACTGTGGAACTCCCTCCCACTGGAGGCCCAGCTGGCACCATCTTTGCTAACCCTAACCCGAACCTGAACCCGAACCCTAAGCCTGTGCCCTGGACCACGCTTCCCATCTATTTTTCCTTGAAGGACAACTTGCAGCAGATGGTATTTCTTATTGCGCATTATGCATCTGAAATATTGCAGTTTTCTTTCTGTTGGGGTCTTGCAAGGTGCCCAAAGTAGGGCAGCTTCCATTTCATAACTTGTTGTCAGATAACTCCCGCCAGATAACTCCTCCCTTATCATTCTCAGACTCTAGGGGCAGGGAGCTCACTAGTAGGTGGATTCTGTCCAGTCCCTGATATTAGTCATCATCTGCACAGGAAAGTGGCAATTAGCATAATTAGGAGCAAGAAGGGAAACACGGGGTGGGTAGTCATTTCAAGAAGGAATTCGAATGCTTCCAGCCACACCCCCTGCTCCTGTATAAACACAGGAGATGGTTAGTTGTCTTGTTCACATGTCACGATGACAGGCGTGTTTATCCGCTTGCCATCAGCTCCGAACGCTGGTTGCTCCTCCGGAATTCCCAGAAAGCGGCCAGCTTCTGAACGGCAAACTGGAACCCAGCCAGCAGCCACCCCGGAACACCTGCCGTCTTTCTCTCGTTGGCTGAGGAATGTGACCTGAGGCAGAGATTAGATAAGGAAGCTCTTTGGTTCAGAGTCAACCTTTGCCAGGAGACACAACAGGTCTTCCTGCCTAACCACACAGGAAAAATGGCCTCCTCCTCGTTTGTGCCTTTAATGGTCTGTTGTCTGGATGATAAATCATCACCTGTTAAATAAAGGGTGGATTTACATTCACCCAAGATATTCCTAGACTCTCTCTTCTGACCTGGGGGGAAGCTCATAATATTATCAACACAGCAACACAGCTCCGTGGATAGCTTTGGAGGGTTCCGTTGTATATTCCATGGAGCTCATAATACAGGCATGTCCAAATTTCGGCCCTCCTGATGTTTTGGACCACAACTCCCAGAATTCTAAGCTTAGATTGTCAATGGCAAAGGACTGTGGGAGTTGCTGTCCAAAACATCTGGAGGGCCAACTTTTGGACATGCCTGCCATAATACTACAAACACAGCAACACAGCTCCGTGGATAGCTTTTGGAAGGTTCCGTTGTATATTCTGTGGAGCTCATAATATTATAAACACAGCAACACAGCTCCGTGGATAGCTTTGGAGGATTCTGTTGTATATTCCATGGAGCTCACTTCCAGAAAGTTCTGGAGAGGAGTGTGGTGGAGCTCCACGCGGGCCGTGGCTCCACCAAATTCTGCATAGCATTGCAGCCACAGGAACCGTGTTCAGAGCAGCTTCCTTTGTCTTATCAGGAATATGACTAGCACACGTGTGCGGGGGGGGGGGACCTTTTTAGAGATGGATTGTTAACTTTCACCTGTAGCTCTAAATTTGCATAATTTATACAAAGCCATGCCCAGTTCCGTCTACTTTTTCACAGGCGCAGGTTTTCTTTTTCTCTGGTATGTAAGCTACCACCTTCGTCAGGACTACATCAGCCATTTGAGATGCTTGTGCTTGGTTCCATTTTGTTTTCAAAACCCGTGGTTCTCTCCAGGTTCAGTGCCTCAGAAGGTATCTACAAAAGCACCTTTACTTTGAACAATGCAAGTGTTTAACGATTAAGCACGCCTTCATTTTTTAAAAACTTCTCTTGTCATTTTCCTCAACAAAGTAGAAGAACTGAAAACACTGAGCACAACACTGTGTTTATGTGCTTCTTTTCCTGTTGTTTTACTGCATACTCTCCTGTTCTCCTTGCAACTTGCTAGCATTTGTAAATTCTCACCAGGCCAGTGAAATTCTATATATTTGGCACTCCTAAATCTGCAACCCCCGCACCCATTCTTGAACCAGAGGCAGGCCTAAGAATGATTTAAAGTAGGGTGTTGTTAAAAAGAACTGCTGTAAGACTATAGCTTCACTGTTATTTGCTTGGCATTTTTTGGGGTGGGGGGTGGGAACGGACACACACAAAATGCCCTATAATAATTTGAAATTAAAAGATAGGAAGCACCATAGACTTGTGCCTTTTAGCTACAAAGCTGTTCTCTGAATTTCAGGGGAAAATGTGTCTTAAGCTATGCTTGCCGCCAACCAAGAAGAATTCAGAGGAAAGAGGTGTTTCAGATGGTTTTAACATACTTGTGCATTCAGTATTTTTGCATGGGAATAGCCATGTCATTTTGCTGTTTATTTTTTCAAAGAAAATGTATGTCAAGTACTTAAAATTGTGTTCAGCTGTTTTAAATGTTATTAAATGGTTATTTTTTCAAAGAAAATGTATGTCAAGTACTTAAAATTGTGTTCAGCTGTTTTAAATGTTTTTAAATGGTTGTTTGCTAGAGCTTTTAAAGAACTTTGTGCTCTGGTTTGTATCCTGGTTTAGATGTAGGGTGGTAGATAAATATTTTAATAAATTGTGTACAGGTAAACTTCAAGTAGATAGTTACTTATGCCTATTTACCTCCAAGCTTTAATTTCAATGCAAAATATTTCGCAGGTTATCTGAAAGTTGAGTCCTGGCAACTGGACTTATTTTCTTGAGAGATCGAGTCTTGTCCAATATTCTTCCTATGACACTAGGTCGCACTGTTTCAGTACGCAATAAAAGGCAACACCTGTGAAGCATTTTTTTTTCTCTCCGCATTTTTGGGATCAATCATTTCTCCTTCGTTCTGTGCAGCATCTTCTCAGGGAGAGAATCCTTCTTCCCTCTTTCCTTGAGAGGTGGGCAAATTTCACAATCTCCGACAGCTGTTTGTTCCTGTCAGGTCTCTTCCGCCCCACCTCATCCTGCCGAGCTCACCTTCAGGGGGAACCCGAACGTCCCAGTTTAATGGGAGTCACGGCTAAGGTTGATGTCTCTGAATGAGTCACTGACGGGTTCTTGTGCCGCCAGTTGTCCACTCAAATGGGTCTGACGGCTAGATGGGAGTCTGCCTCACTGGCCTCCATTTGCGGGTAAATGAGCTTTTGGGCAGGTGCCAAGAGAGTGGCTCTCTGCTTGAAATATTTATCGCCGCAGCCCCCAGGAACCTCACACCCTTTTTGCCCCAAGAGAAATTTATTCCCCACTCCTCCCTTACTATCACCATCCATATAAGAGGCCATTTTGCTTTCGAATCTCCAAGCACTTCTTCTTCTTCTTCTTCTTCTTCTTCTTCTTCTTCTTCTTCTTCTTCTTCTTCTTCTTCTTCTTCTTCTTCTTCTTCTTCTTCTTCTCCTCCTCCTCCTCCTCCTCCTCCTCCTCCTCCTCCTTCTCCTTCTCCTCCTTCTTCTTCTCCTTCTCCTCCTCCTCCTCCTCCTCCTCCTCCTCCTCCTCCTCCTCCTCCTCCTCCTCCTCCTCCTTCTTCTTCTTCTTCTTCTTCTTCTTCTTCTTCTCCTCCTCCTCCTTCTCCTCCTCCTTCTTCTTCTTCTCCTTCTCCTTCTCCTTCTCCTTCTCCTTCTCCTCCTTCTCCTTCTTCTTCTTCTTCTTCTTCTTCTTCTTCTTCTTCTTCTTCTTCTTCTTCTTCTTCTTCTTCTTCTTCTTCTCCTCCTTCTCCTTCTTCTTCTTCTTCTTCTTCTTCTTCTTCTTCTTCTTCTTCTTTCTTCTTCTTCTTCTTCTTCTTCTTCTTCTTCTTTCTTCTTCTTCTTCTTCTTCTTCTTCTTCTTCTCCTTCTCCTTCTTCTTCTTCTTCTTCTCCTTCTCCTTCTCCTTCTTCTCCTTCTTCTTCTTCTTCTTCTTCTTCTTCACATCAGAGAAAACAAGAACTACAAAAACAATCTTGAGCAGGGCCGGTGTCACATCGCCACTGGGGACGCACACATCTTGTCGTTACTGTTACCTGACTGAGGGATATAATAGCCTTTTATGTCTCAGCAGGAAGTGATTATTAGCTTGAACAGGGCGGGAGAGAAATTCTCTCCAGATTTTTCCACAAACTGACCAGATTCAGACACCTCAAAGACAGAAATGCCCCAGAGTCCTGTATTTGTGGGCCAGAATCGGCATTCCCAGAATGTTTTGATCTGGTTTGCACTTTAGAAAAAGTTGACCCACTAAGAAAACTGCACAGCAAAGCATTTACATTAGGGGGAACATGTATTAACATGTGTGTTAACTTCCATGCACTTTTCTTGTCCCAGTCAATGTCGCCATGGCTACAAATTAGGGTAAAGGTGGACCAACGTGTGATTATGGACTTAAGAAATGTAATTGAACCATAACGTTGAGGTTAATACATTCCTTGGGAGACAGCCACCAGAATGCCCGAGGCTATCATTCGTATGAATGAAAGTGGTAGATAACCCACATCTCTTCATTGATTGCATTAATTTACTGACATGAGCTACACCAACTCCATGTTCAAGGTAGCTGTGAATCCATCCAGAAAATCTTCCACATCTTTTTCAAAATCTTTTCTGTTGGAAACTTTCTGCAGATGTGTTTTGATTCCATTCCATCTCTTTCTGTCAAGCCTTTTTCACCTGCTAGGTTGGGTTCCCGCCACTTCTCAAAAAATTTTTTTTCAGCTTCTGCAAATCTACTCCTCCCCAAAACTGCTAGCATCTCCCTTTTCTCTTTTGAGCAGTCTCATTTTGCCTGCGTAGCTACGATAACAGAACATCTGAGCCTGCGGTTGGTATGTATCCTTCATGCAGCATGCGAGTGTAGGTCGAAATGAGATTGTGGCAGGAGGTAGTACCTTAAAGAACGGCAAAAATAACCTGTGTCTGTATTCCTCCCAGTATGGCTGTACTGAAGAACCTCTCACAAAAAGAGAGCAGAGTCCATGACACAGATGTCGTCTGTTTGTTCTGCTAAAGCAAACAGTATACCTTATCTCCAGGGTTTCCATTTTTGGGGTCAAATTTCCTTGCATTCTCAAGGTGCTTAGCTTGAGGGGACACCCAGGTGAAGCAGTGGTTCCAGTTTCATTGCAGATGCCACCACTGCTGATGGTACCTTCTGCCATCCACAAGATGCCAAAGTTGATCTAGTTTCTTCTCTTCCTTTTCTCCTTCTTTTCCTTCCTTATTTTTTTGGTTTCTCCTGCATTTTCTCTCTGTCTTGTTCTGGGGTTTGTTCCGTGCCAGGAGGTCAGAGATTACCTCTATGGTGCTTACACTGGGACCTTCACTTCCATGTTAGAGGTTTCCCGTTGATTTCGAATAGCACTATTTTCATATAATACTTGTTGAATTCCTTATTTAAAATATGTGTATATCTTTTGTTTTTAGCTTTTAAACTCTTGTTTGATGATGTAAGCTACCTTGGGTCCTTCTAGGAAGAAGGGCAGGATAGAAATATTCAGCCAAGCGATTTTAGCCAGTAAAAAGTGATTTTAGTCGACAAAACAGTAACAGATCTTTATGTATCTCGACAGTCTTTTGCTCTGTACAATTGCAAGATTTACACTACAAGGTGATTCCCACACTGCCTTGGCATATACACCACGTAACCACAAGCTGGTACAATGGAGGTGTGGATTGTATCATTAGAAGTGGGGAACATTTCGATGGCACTCCATGGCCAGCCTGCTTTTGATATTTCAACTTTTGATTTGATATTCTCTGGCAGCTCCGGAGGTTTCATGTTTGATGCCTGATAAAAATCAAAAGAATCCTGAAGTGCCTTGGAATTCTAAACTGACTGAAGGCTTCATATAAAATTATTGACTTTGTTTTGTTAATTACTTCCTTAAGCTCCAAGTTCATTCACTAATAGGATTGGGTGTATGTGTGTTGGGGGGGGTGGAATTAGTGAAAAGCCCTGTGTGAATTTTTTTTTTCTTACGATAGTAGATAAAATTCACTACCAGGCTTTCAGGGAGAGTGGAGATGATTGCAAGATAAATCTTCCAGTCTAGCCTGGTCCTTGCAGAGAGTGCAGTAAGCCAGTGTTTTTCAACCTTTTTTGGGCAAAGGCGCACTTGTTTCATGAAAACAATCACGAGGCACACCACCATTAGAAAATGTTAAAAAATTTAACTCTGTGTCTATATTGACTATATATAAAGTAATTCTCTTGAATAGGAATCAAATAAACACAAAGAAAGTATTTTATAATTACTTTATTATGAAATAGTAAACAGAAATATGAAAAATTATAAAATACTTTATTCAGTGCGCAACCTGGGCCTGTTTGGCTGAACACAAAGCTGATATTCTTCAGCTTTTCCAACGGCACACCAGGCGACATCTCGCGGCACACTAGTGTGCCGCGGAACAGTGGTTGAAAAACACTGCAGTAAGCTACCAATTGTGAACTAGGCGGCAGAATTGGTGCCACTCAGGGACAGGTTGCAGATGAAGGAGCTGCAATCAGACAAACTCCCAGCAACAAGCAGGTCAGCAAAGTAGGAAAGAGTACCCTGGAGGTCCTAATTTTCTACTTGAGAGTAGTAGTCGTCTTCTTCTTCTTCTTCTTCTTCTTCTTCTTCTTCTTCTTCTTCTTCTTCTTCTTCTTCTTCTTCTTCTTCTTCTTTATATTTATTATTTTATTTATATATTTATATACTGACCATCTTCCCAAAGGAACTTCTTCTTCTTCTTCTTCTTCTTCTTCTTCTTCTTCTTCTTCTTCTTCTTCTTCTTCTTCTTCTTCTTCTTCTTCTTCTTCTTCAATAGGAGAGCATTTTTAAAAAGTTACCTGTCTGGACAGTTCAGTGAGTTGGAGTATGGGATGAGGAAATTTTTGATTTTGTCTCCCAGGAGAAGATGCAGCCTCTGAAGCCTTTGGGCAGGTTGCACAGTCCCACAGGACCCCCCCCCCCCCAAGAAGAAAGGAATGATAAACCACTTAGAACTTTAGACCAGAGGTTGGTCCCCAGATATTCGTGGACTGCAACTCCCAGAAACCTTCCTCACTAGCAGTGATGACCTGGATTTCTGGGACTTGTAGTCCAAGGACATCTGGAGACCCAAGGTTGGGAACCACTACTTTAGACCTTGGAACTCCTGGCAAGAGTCATCATGAAATCTGTTTGATGGCACATAACTGTTATTTATTTTGAAACAGTGTACCCATGTAGACACTGGCTGTAGGAGGAGGCCCAGCTCTATGTGACAATGCAAGATTCCCTGAGAATGTGCAGAGAGTCTTGTTTTGCAGTTTGAATGGCCTGGAATGCACAATTCAAATTAAAGGTTGATTTTTCCGACTACTAAGGCAGAAGGGTGGCCAGCTGGCTGTGCCTTCAAAGGCTCTGTCATCCCTCTCAGGTGCCCTTTGCCTCTTGCAATTAAAGGGAGAGGAGGCGAGGCCTTACTTGCAGGTAAACACCATCTGGGCCTGCAAAGCACATGATTTGCATAAGACTGGCTTCTAATGGTCTGGCCTCCTTGCTCCTGGGTGTGCACAGATTTGGAATGGGGCGATGCACTCTCTGGCTGTGTGCTGTGATCCAGGAAGTCTCAAACCCCACACTTAAGCAACTGTGCAGACAGTTTTTTGGCTGTACATCTTTAGACATGGCACAAGGTTGGAGATTTTGAACGGATACTATTTGGGGATACTTCCAGGTTGGGCTTGTCCAATCAGCAGCACCCGATTTGTATGAGATTCAGGGATGAAGCCTGAGGTCAGGCCCCTTGTGACATCACAGGGGCGAATCCTTACACTCTTGGAATCTTTACAACCTTGCATGCTGCCTGCAGAAGGTGTGGGACGGACCTGTCTGGGCTGGGGTGATTGTCAATCTATCTGTCACTCACTAACCAATCATTCTTTCCTGCCTATAAATTCAGGGAGAGCCTCCATCTCTGCTCTGTCTCTCTTTCCCTCTCTTTGTTAGATGCTTTGTGTGTGGAGTCTGTGGGTGAAAGCAGCCGTGTTGCTTTCTTGCTGTTTAGGCTGTTCCCAATTGTAAGTAATGGCACCTTTTATTCTTCCTCTACCAAATGTTTCAGATTGAGTTATTGAGCCTGTAAGTGCCAATTAATGAACAAAAATGGTTGGATCATTTTGGAGGGCTTGAAGCAGTTCTGCTCTGTGGAGCTCTATACTCCTACTTCATAGCAAAAAGGTTTCTACCAGAAATTTATTTATTTATTTATTATTTTTGCAACTTATATGCTGCCCACTACCCAAAGGTCTCTGGGCGGCTTACAATCAAAATAATTTAAACAATTAAAACATATAATATCAATAAATAATTAAAACAATAATAAAAACCTTACATTAAAATTCAGAAGTCTGCAACAAGGTATCTCACCAGACAAGGCTATTGGTTGAGTCATATTGCTTTGATGAATGAACTAAATTTATGTAACCTTATATACCAAGATACACCTGAAAAGTGGCATCCCTATACATCTCTGATTGTTTCAAAGACCGAAATTGAAGATTGTGCATGTCTCCTGTGCAGGTGTCTGTCCTCATATGTTTCCCAAAATGGCTGCTCTTCTATTGACCTCTGGCGGGAATCTTACGCTCTTTCTATTTTCACTCACCCTGGTGCAACCTCACCCCAAGTTCAGACCTGCCCTGTATCCTCTTTGTCACACCTTTCCACAGCCTATGTTTGTCTTTGCTAAAGACTGGTTTGCAGCGAACGGGGCTTTAAATAGCTTTGTTCTTGGCCCATAAATACACACACCTAATTACAACCTGCACTCAGGCTATAGAAAAAATCCAGGGACTGTTTATTTTAAACCTGGATCGAGCCTATCAGGGGAAGGCCAAGGATCTCCTCCCCCCCCAAAAAAAATAAGAATAAAAAATAAAAAATAAAAAACCCAGCCCAGGAGCCTAAATTAGATTAGGGTCGTGTTATATAAATGAAGTGTGACTATGAAATAATTCTGGTTGTTAGAAGATCCCAGAAATGTTCATAAAGGAATGTTCATGCCATCAGTTTAGGAAAGAGAGTCGAAAGCAGATGGTTACATGGGACAATTAAAATGTTGCTGAAATGGTGTTGAAGTAACGGGATTACCCTTGAAGTCTAGGAATTAATGTACTGTACTCTTTTGCTGCAGAACACGTTGAACATTTTATTTAATAATGGTTGTTGTTGTTGTTGTTGTTGTTGTTGTTGTTGTTGTTGTTGTTGTTGTTTTTGTTTTTGTTTTTGTTATATAAACCACCCAGAGAGTGGCAATGGTGTAGAAATGTAAAGAAAGAAAGAAAGAAAAAGAAAGAAAGAAAGAAAAAGAAAGAAAGAAAAATGTGGTACATTTTATTTTTTGATGCTTTGGGTGTTTTTATTGAGTATTGTTCCTTCTTCAGGTGAACTCAGTTTTGATTATCTTTGTATACTTATTCAGATCATTTTTTTGCATATATTTACAGCTTGTTTTTCTGAAGCCTACTATTATTTCTTGTAATTGTGGGTGATATTTCTAAAAAAGGAGGGGAGGTGCTAGCATCTTAAAGACACTTCGGTTCCTTGTTTCTATTTGTTTTCGGCCTTCTCTGGTGTTTTGGGATCCAGCTCACAATGAGTTTTTGCTCCGATTTCGGCCGGGGCCCTCATTCCAACATAACGTGTGTGTGTGTGTGTGTGTGTGTGTGTGTGTGTGTGTGTGTGTGTGAGAGAGAGAGAGAGAGAGAGAGAGAGAGAGAGAGAGAGAGAGAGAGAGAGAGAGAGAGAGAGAGAGAGAGAGAGAGAGAGAGAGATGGGTTTTGGTCTCAGTCCATTTGTGGGGAGATGACAATTCCCTTCCCTCTGTAAAATGGAACGTACCAGTGTGGTTTAATCCTTAGTCTTTCAGGCCAGGAGACCTGGATTCAAATCTCCCCTTGAAACATCTGTTTGAGGTTTCGGGACGGATATCAGCTAAGTCAGCCTTTCTGGCCGGCTGTGGTGACTTCACTGAAACACATGCTTGTGGCACAGGGCAGTTTCCACCAGGGCACACCCGGTCATCATAAAAGCATGAGTGTGTCTAGGCGTGCACTCAGCAAAGCTACCTAGGACTTCTCTCTTCACTGCTTCTGGTCCTCCATTTTTTTTCCGCAGCTGCTCTTTCTGCATCCAGAGGGTAGTGGCTTACCAGGCTGGGTGATGACGAATCCTCCCCCACATGAAAACAATTATCTCTGGGCTACACGGGCTTTGCATCAATAGCTGTGCAGCAAAAAAATAATAATAATGTCTCTGAAGTGGTTGCAGCGGGCTGGCTCCAAATGCCATCATTCCCCTCTCCCCACTAATCTGGCAATGGAAGCGGTTGAACAAGTGAAGTGGCTTCGTGAGTCACGGAGGGAGAAGAGGCAGGCACATCGCCATCCACCGCTACGACTGGGTGCTTAAAGAAAGAGCGCCAGTGACACTCAAAAGGCCCCCAAACTCAACTGGTCTCGCTATTGTCCGTATAGCAAACGGTTTGAGGCAGAACTGAGCCCTCTGTGAGTCACTCCTTCAGATGGTTGTCGCCTCTTGGGAAACAGCTGGAGGGCAAGGTTGCAGATACCATTCCCCATGCTGCCTGGTGCTTTCTGGAAACTGTAGTCCATTCCTTTAAGGCTTCTGGGCTGCCACCCTAGTCATGGCTACAGGACAAACTTTGATTTTAGCCCCCTGGATGGTCTTCATTCATTCATTCATTCATTCATTCATTCATTCATTCATTCATTCATTCTTCTTCTTCTTCTTCTTCTTCTTCTTCTTCTTCTTCTTCTTCTTCTCCTTCCTCCTCCTCCTCCTCCTCCTCCTCCTCTTCTTCTTCTTCTCCTCCTCCTCCTCCTCCTCCTCCTCCTCCTCCTCCTCCTCCTCTTCTTCTTCTTCTTCTTCTCCTCCTCCTCCTCCTCCTCCTCCTCCTCCTCCTCCTCCTCCTCCTCCTCCTCCTCCTCTCCTCTTCTTCTTCTTCTTCTTCTTCTTCTTCTTCTTCTTCTTCTTCTTCTTCTTCTTCTTCTTTCCATATCGATGGAATATTCAGACGGATTTCACCAGAGGAAGATGATTAGGAAAGATCATTAGAGATGGTCGCAAACCTATCCGTCCCAGTTTGTAAGGGCAGCAGCACATGTGCTGTTCCTCCTCTGTAGTGTGTGCTGCTTATATACCGCCCCATAGCACTTCAAGCACTCTCTGGGTGGTTTACAATTTAATTATGCAGGCGGCACATTGTCAATTCCTCCATCCTCGGCAAACCGAGCCTGCATGCAAACCAAAGCTGGGGGGAAACCTACTCATACTCTTTTGCTGGATAAAAATTGGAATGTACCAAGGACCACATTCGCTAGGGAGCTGGAATATTTGCAAACATTCCAGGCCACCGCACTGACTCAGCCAATCAGAGAAGCTTTGCTGATCTGAATGCCCATTTCAAACAAGGGAAGGAAAACAGAAACACGCCCTGTCTCAAAAGGAGCTGCCTGTCGACAAAGCCAGTCCCATATCGGCCATGGTCTTGCCTCTGCAGGTAGAGGGGCCACAGCAGTTTCTTGGAAAGAATGACACACCACACATGCAGAGCTAAATTTCCTTGTGGAGACGGGTTTTGTGTGAGCGGGTGCAAAGATACGCTTCCCCTTCAGCCTGCCATTCCTCAGCAAGGCACCTAATTATACAGCCCATTTTGCCCTATAATTGCAGATGACCTCACCAGACATATTTAATTTGTGGTTTCGGATGATTTCGTCTGACCTGAAAATACCACAAAACTGCCCACCTGCCACATCCCTCGGGCAGGATACAGATGCAGGGTGTCCGTTGTGCGTGAGCCAAAGAATTATGCTGTGTCCACAGTTATAAAACTGCAGCCCCGTGTGCACTGAACTTGCTGGCTGCGGCACAAACTGGGATTGTGCGCAGAAGGCCGGCACCTCGGCCCTCACCCAGGTGAGCGGGGATGACTGGTGCCTGGATTTCAGCTGAGGCGATCAGATAATCCACCTTCAAAGACAGCTGGGTGACCTATCAGTTTGGCTGGGATTAATCCCCTTGCTGGGAGTTGAGTCATGGCTACTGGACTTCTTTTTTGAGAGATAGAAACGTTTCGCTGTTCATCCAAACAGCTTCATCGGTCTGAATGCAGCTGGTGCAAACCCTGACTCTTATAGGCAGCTTTGACCTCTAGTCACCCTGGCCTCAATTAGGCTCATCAGATGAACTAAATAGGCTCGTTAGAGAGACAATGGTATCCTTAGCCTTCCCACATATTTCATGTACAGAGGGGACTTCTACAGACAGAAGCATGGTTGTGCCATGGGTTCTCCAGTGTCACCAATTGTTGCAAACCTATACATGGAAGAAGTGGAGAAGAAGGCACTCAACACCTTCCCAGGGACAACACCATCTCACTGGTTCAGGTATGTAGATGATACCTGGGTGAAAATCAAGACTCGGGAAGTACAGGCCTTTACAGACCACATCAATGCAGTGGACCCTAATATTAGGTTCACTAGAGAAGACACCCAAGACAACAGGCTGGCTTTCCTGGATTGTGCAGTCATCATCAGACCTGACCGTGGCCTGGAAGTAGAAGTTTACAGGAAACCCACCCACACAGATCAATACTTACTGTTCGACTCCCACCATCCATTACAGCACAAACTAGGAGTCATCAGGACCCTAAGCCACAGAGCAGAGAGCATCCCCACCTCCACAGAAGCCAAGAAGAAGGAAGACAGGCACCTGAAGACAGCACTTAAGGCCTGTGGATATCCAAAGTGGGCCTTCAACAAAGCAGTGGGCCATCCCAGAAGAACAAGGGATCAGTCTGAGACCCAGACCCAGCGGAAGAACCTGGTCATTCCTTACATGGCTGGAGTGTCAGAGAAGCTTAAAAGGATTTTTGGCAAACACCACATCCCTGTTTATTTCAAACCCACAAACACACTAAGGCAGAGACTTGTCCACCCAAAGGATCCGGTACCCAACCATAAAAGGAGCAATATAGTATATGCGGTCCAATGCAGTGAGGAGTGTTCAGACCTCTATATTGGGGAAACCAAACAGCCATTAAACAGAAGGATGGCCCAACATAGGAGGGGTAACAGCTCAGGTCCAGAATCAGCAGTACACCTCCATTTGAAGGAGAAAGGGCACTCTTTCAAAGATGAGGATGTACACATATTAGACAAAGAAGAGAGGTGGTTTGAAAGAGGAGTAAGGGAGGCCATTCATGTGAGCATTGAAAATCCCTCCCTCAACAGAGGTGGTGGCCTCCGGCATAGTTTATCTGCTACTTATCAAGCTGTGCTTTCCACACTACCAAGACAAAATCAAAAAGCCTTTACCACCAAGGCCATAGCTAACGACCATTAACGACCCTTTCTTGATAGGTTTCAGCACCTTAAGCCATGGTTCACCTCAAGGCTAAGGATACCATTGTCTCTCTAACGAGCCTATTTAGTTCATCTGATGAGCCTAATTGAGGCCAGGGTGACTAGAGGTCAAAGCTGCCTATAAGAGTCAGGGTTTGCACCAGCTGCATTCAGACCGATGAAGCTGTTTGGATGAACAGCGAAACGTTTCTATCTCTCAAAAAAGAAGTCCAGTAGCCATGACTCAACTCCCAGATAAACGCACCTGGATGACTGAGAATCTTCACAGACGTAATCCCCTTGCTGTTCATAGGCGGTTACTTCACACCCTTCTTTGTTCCGCAACTAGTTTTGTACCGTGACAGCATTGGTCGCGATCATGTGGTTTTGTCCGTGTTTCAGTGTTCCCATGGTCGTGATAACTTGTCTCGTGACAAGTGTTACCTCACGGTCTTGTGCCGTGACAAACACCGAATTTGTCTAGCATCCTTTTTCCTTTTGGGGGAGGGGGGGCTTAAAAATTCTTTTTCGATATTTCGCTTCTGAAAAGTCAAAAGAATAATTTTAAAAACCCAGACACAGTTTTCTGAGAGAAACGAATGCTTTGTTGCATGATCGTCATGACTACATGGTGTCTTGTCTCGGAACAGAAAGCGGGAACAAAGAGTGACAAAGGAAAGCCCTACCCCAGCACCTGGTACAGTATTGTCGCGCTTAGCACCCATTTAGTTGACTCCAAAGACTTTGCTGCATTTACTAGATTCTAGGGCCCGCTTTAATGACATTTGAGTTGAATATTTTCTTCTTCTCCATAAATGCCTGATATATTCATGCACACACCCAGCCTACCAAGGTTTTTGTTTATACCCAGGCTCTGAACAAGGTCAGGGGCTGCCTCGTCTCTGGCTTGTCAGAGAGGAAATGTCGAGGCTGCAGCAAAGAAACACCGCCAGGTCAAGTGCCATGAACTTTTCACATTTCAGAGGCATCAGCTGTCACCACGAGGAAAACAAGCTGCCTGTGACGCTGGTGAGCTAGGAAGAATCTGGTAAGCCTTCGCATGGCAGGAAATCAAAATGGCCACTGGACGCAGCTTCCTATCCTTGCTCAGACCACCACAGTGGGTACCACATAAGCTCCCTAGGAATCAACAGTAATACTGGAGCTGAGCCTCTATGGTGCACCTTCTCTAGCGATGCCTCAGATCTGGGACTGAACTTCTGTAAGGGCGCTTTTACACGACCCCTAAGATCTGCTGGTCACTTAAATTCAGACCAGAGACCTTAGGGGTTTGTCGCTCTTCGTGCATCCCCACCCCTCCGCATTTCCTGGCTGCTGGCTGCGTGAGGGGAGGGAGGAAAAAAAAGGGACAAAAGAATAAAGGCTTACCTCCCGGTGCCGGTGGAAGCTGCCGGGAGCCCCGTCGCTTCCTGGTTCCTTCACTTAAAGGGGCGGGAGGCAAAAAACAACAATAAAAAGAAGTGAGGAGAGCCCGGCACATCCGCATCAAGATTTTTCACGCTTGGAGAGCAGGTACATGAAAAGTGTGCTGGAACCCGCTTAGGTGGGCGTGGTCGCACTTAATTTTCAGTAAACTCCAGAGCTGGTGGGTAAACAATTTTAAGCTCCGGAGCTGGGAGCCATTTGCGGCGGAGTTTAGGGGTCGTGTAAAAAGGCCCCAAGACGCACTTTTCTGCATATTCTTTCCTTAACGAGCATGCTTCGGCATGCCAAAGCCTACATCCTAGCCACTCACAAGCCATGCCACCTGCCCACTGTCCCCAAGCTGTGATTTGTAGTGCCATTCATTCTCTGTAACGACAGTGGAGCCGGGCTGCGGCGCACCCCCCCTGGAGGTTTCCACAGCGCCTGAAATCCCAAAAGAAAAACGGAGTGGAAGTGAAACTCTCTCAAAGAGCCATATTTCAGTTTTATGGCCGGAGAGATATACAATTCCATTTTCACCGCGGAAAGCCGATATAATAAACACTGCCCTTTAACTTTGATCCGGTGGGTCATCAAAGCCACATTTCTTGCAGGTAGAGTTGCGAGATCATAAATCCAGGCCTTGAAAAAGCATCCCCTTTTAACAAATGGGCACTGCGAGAGAGGGGGCTATAAATTACAATCCGAACGTAATGTTGTGTTGCCTTTGTAGGCTCCCTGGGCAGTAAGAAGCTCTCTGGATCCTTTATGGCAAGGGTATGAAAACTTTTGCAAGGAGGGCCAGATTTGGTGAAATGAAAATGTGTGGGGGGCGACCATTCAACCGCATTTGGCCCCTAGGCTGGACTTTGGACAAGTCTCTATAACATGCAAGGAGGCAGGGAGGACGCTGCAGCAATGGAGCTAGGGACGGGTAGGCTGGGCAGGTGGCTGGGGGGATGGACAGAGGCAGGGAGGGCAGGCAAACCATAAAACTGCAAGCTAATGCCTCCATCCAGTATGGGGAGGGGCCAGCTGGCGGGGATGCGTGACAGGCTGAGCAGGTGGGGCGAAGAAGCCGTGGGCCACTCAGAATTTGAAAACGGGCCGCATTTGGCCCCTGGGCCTGACTTTGGACATGCCTGCTTTATGGAATAACTTTGCAGGCTTGGTGGAAACGAAGATAAGGGGTACTCTGGATGGCAACCTGGCAACTACATGGGCACAATCAGACACCAACATAAATGTATACCATGGTGTGTGTGTGTGTGTGTGTGTGTGTGTGAATGCCTACAATGCTTTAAGTATCTGGCTAGAAATCCAGAGCCTGGGTGTTTCATTCCCCATTAAGCATCTCAGAAGATCCAGCCTGAGTGACCTTGGGCATGCCGCACAGTCCCAGGGCACCCCAGGAAGAAGGGAAGTGGAAACCAGTTCTGAGTACAGTAATTGCTAAGAAAACCCTGAAAGGTTCTGCCATAAGTCAGTATTGGTTTTATTCCCCACAGTTATTATTAATATAAATAGCCAAAGCTAAGTCCCCTTGCATCCTGCCTGGGCATCCTTTGTAACCCATTGTAAAAGCTGTTAAACATGCCCTTCAATGGGTGTAAAATGCATCTGTCATTTTATTATAACTGTAATGTGGTTATGAAGTTTTAGTTCTTGCAAAAAATGAACTAGGATAGCTCATGGTTGGGAAGCCCAGCTCCCCTCTGTTATTATCAGAGATTGATGGACCAGCGGAAGACTGATCAAGGGCAGAGACTGGGTCAGTTAGTGGTGATAACAACACCATATCACTCTCATCTGACCTTTTAAGTTGTGGGTTGTAAACTATCACTATGAGAAGAATAATAAAATCATGAAGTTGGAGGGGGCCCCTAGGGCCATCAAATCCAACTCTCTGCTCTATGCAGGAATATAAATCAAAGGATATCTGCCAGGTGGTTGTTCAAATTTCTCTTGAATGCCTCCGGTGTTGGAGTGCTCACCACCTCTTCAGGCCATTGGTTCCATCGTTGTACTGTTTTAACAGTTAGGAAGTTTTTCCTGATACTCAACCAAAATCTGGCTTCCTGTAACGTGAAGAAATAGTCAATCATTTCTGGGTAACCTACACATAGAACCCAATCCTTGAAAACCCTGGAAAGGATCACCATAAGTCATGATTATTATTAATATTTTATTACAGATAGAATAACACCTTCTCTTTTGTCCCGTTTCTCCTTCTGGCTTCATGCGAAAGAGTCACAAAGTAAGGAAAACCATCACAAAGCCAATGTTTTTAATTAACTTTATTTGTTTATTAAGTCATTTATACATCACCTTCCCACCTCCAGGCAGCACAGATTCCTTGGGGGGTCGGAGTAGAAGGGACACCTCCCTTCAAAAGTTTGGGACACAGTGTCCCCTTTGCTCACCCACCAGCCCCTGGCCAACCGAGGTGCCCAAAGCTGTTAAGCACCGGAAACAACACAACAGAAAAAATAATAATCCAGTTATAAAGTATTAAAGTGGCTGCAATCAAAGATCAAGGAAACACAGCATCCATGCAATCAGCCGCCAGTAGGGAGCCAAGCGAAATTAAAATGGAAAAGGAAAACAACAACAACACTCTAATCAGGAGAACATTTAAAAAGCTTGCTGGGGGAAAAATTATTAAGCTGTTAAACTCCGGAAACAAAATAGTACAGGACAAGAGAAGGTCAAAGTGTGAATCACAGAGAGCATGCTATGAAAAAAGTAGAGAATTTGTTTTTCAAACTGCTGTTATCCGGCTTTGTTTTGTGATTGGTCTTCACGAGGTCAGCACAGCCTTAATTTGCATGAAGGGCTGCTCGCTCGCAAAGGTCGTCCTGCACAGACTGTCTATATTAATGTATAGTTAAATCTCCTGGAACATGGAGGTGGGCCCCTGTGCTGCTGCTGCTGCTGCTGCACATTTTTTTCTCAATCACGCCTGGGAGTTGTGTGCCATAGAACCTAGGAGTGAACTGGATGAACGTAGAGGATTTGGTTTTGAGCGTTTGCCCATTTCTTGAGAACAGCAAGAAAAGGGTGTAAGCAGAAGTTGTCTATCACCCGACCTACTCTGAATAAGAAAAGATCAGTCTCCAGCTATGAATTGTGAACATTTTATTACAGTACATGGAATGGAAGCACCGGCATTTGGATCACTGGCTCTCCGCCTAGGTCCTGGGAGTTATAGTCCAGGACTTCTGGGAGTTATAGTCCAAGAACATCTGGAGACCCCCAAAGCTGGGAACCGCTGGTTGAGAAAGTAGTAATAGTTAAAGAAAGCAGAACAGTTATAGTAAATTGTGGACACTGCAGAGTTTTAAAAGAATGCATGCCTTCCTTGTTATTCAAATGTAACTAAAGCAGTTACTTTTGTTACTAAAACTCAGCAATGAGTTTTAGCAACAAAACTCATTGCTGGGTTTTGTTGCTAAAACTCAGCAATGGCTGAGTCATACCCAGTGTCACGATAAAACAGTTACAATGGCACTGTTCCCTTTTCAGTGGAAATAAGTCAGCTAGCCGCGTGGTAAGGATTTAATTATGAGTAACTTCTGGTATGCCGAGGGACGGCCCAGCTTTCCACATGAATGATCGCAAAGGACCAGCATGTCAGGCCCAAACCAGAGTTTCCCTTCCATCACGTTTCCCCAGATGAGCCGAGAAATTCAATCTGAGGGCTGTAAATCTTCTGAGCCAACACAAAAGAAGAGGGAATGAGACTTAAAGCCATGCGATTTTTTTTCTTTTCCTTTTGAGAAGAGTCGTGTTCTGTTGAGAGAGAGAGAGAGAGAGAGAGAGAGAGAGAGAGAGAGCACAACCTAAAAACTGTTGACTTGGAACAGAATACTAGGCCGTTCCCTCATGCCTCCGGGATCGGTTGGCTATAAATCAAAGTGACAAAGGAGACCCCATAAAGCAGGAAAGGAACTCGCCCAGGCTTCAGAGCAGAGACTGTGGAGGCCGTTTGCCTCTGGGCAAAGCTGGAAGCTCCTGTGATCGGGAAGAAGAACCCTGCATACTTGCCAAGAAGAGGGTCTAACAGAGGTGAAGGTGACCCGACAAAGGTTTGGTTTCCCCCTGCAGTGCACATAAGCTCCAAATGTTGTCAAGAACGTTTTGCAAGATGTCAACGGGACCAAATGCAGGCACAGCGATGCATGCCCTGCTGCAAGCAGAGATCAGCCTGAAGCACAAGGGTCGGCAACTCTGAGCAGTGCAATGTCCTTGACCAGTTTTTCTTCCTTGGATTGGGAATAAAGGAGCTGCATACTGTTTTAGAAATTTGAATGCCTGGCTAAAATTCCTTTTTTTTGGGGGGGGGGGGAAACGCAGTAGAAGTGCAGGGGCTTGCTTCAAATTCCTCAGAGCGCCCACCCCTTTCTCATCCACTGGCGCTTATGTTCTCAATAATTTAATCCGTTCCAAATACATGCTCTTAAGTTGGGGTACCTATCTTAAAAATTGGAAAAAAATAAGTTAAAAGTTCAAAACAATGAAAATAAATAAGTTAAAAGTTCAAAACAATGAAAATAAAGTATTTGTAAGTCGAGCTGACCATATCTAAAATGTGTAAGGCAGCAGTTAAAATGCCAACAGTTTTCCACTCTTAAGTTGAATTGCTCTTAAGTCGAGCTGCTCTTAACTCAGGGTACCACTGCAGATAAATAGATAAATAGGTACCACCGGGAAGGTAAAAACAGGGTTTCCGTGGCCACGGACTTGCCCAACACTGGCTCTTTGCCTTGAATACGGAGATGAGCACTGCCCCTAGAGTCGGACATGACTAGCACGCATGTGGGGGGGGCGGCTTTAAATTTACCAGCTTGAGAGGGGCTGGAGCTGATCACCCATGGAGTCCCTTCCAGCCCTGCAGTTATTCTGATTCTATTTTGGCCAAAGTTCCTTTGCAGCCAGTCTGCAATACCTCCTGGCCTCCAGGAACACACGCATGTCCGTACGCCCAGCGTCCTTATTCAGAGGATGTGGCTGTCGGTGCGTGGGCCAGTGAGGGCCTCCAGCATCTGCAGGTCCAGCTGCTTCCCTCCTTCCTTCCCTCCCTCCCTGTGGTAACTGGGAGGCATTGCACTCTTATTTTTGGGCTTGTGTTGGAGAGGTGACCGGCTCTGCAGAGCAGGAATCCAGGCTGAGCACTTTCCTCCAAGCCACATCCACCATCATCACCCCGTTCCCCCCCCCCTTGGCTGGCATGTACACACAGCCGTTTCCACATGACTACCTTACAGCTTCTGCTGAGTCGGCAGAATATCCCTCCAAAACAAGGCCCCGGTGGGTCCAGGTTGCTGGCATCGCCTCTCCAAGGTGATCTCTTTAACATCACCCCAGGCCCAGAGAACGTGTGCGTCTAAAAAGCAGCCGTGTCCGCTCGGCGATGGATGGGAGCCCTGGAAGCCTGCGGTTTGCTTTCGTTGGCTCTTTATTCACGTTCGCCTACAATCTGAGCAGACGGAAGCACGTCCTTCTGCAAAAGTGGAGTTCAGGCCCTTTTCTAGTTGTGTGGGGGTAAATGCCGGAGGGTTGGGAAAGCCGAGGGATCGTTTCTACAACTCCGGTAAAGAATGGGCGTTTCTTCCAGGTGGGTGGAAAGGCAACGGGGAGACCATCACTGCCTTGATGCAACTCGTTCACAAGGAGTAGAGGCCTAATTGGGGGAGGGGATTACAGGCTCAGACCCCCCCCCTCCCCAGCCACGCATGGCCCCTGACAGTCAAATTCTCTGTGTCGTAATGGAAGTATGCAAAATCGAGGGAAGTATTCCTGTTTGCACAGGACACCGTGCCTGGCGTTTTGTGTGGGCAGAATGACAGCTGCTGTGACGGAACAGGAAATGCCCCGGTAGAGAGAGAGAGAGAGAGAGAAGGTGGCGCAGTATCTGGTACAGACTGCTCTGCTTTGAGGCCTAAATGCCTTTCACAGCCTAAACGTACCGAGCTGTGTTGCAGCGGATGGATGAGGTTGTTGATGTCCTTGAAGCAGACACAGGTAGGCACATAGGTATCTATGTGGATTTGGGATGAATTGTGCAGCTCCTCCATCATGCAGTTCCTTGCTGCCTGCAATCATACACAGCACATTCTATCTATCTATCTATCTATCTATCTATTTATTTATTTATTTATTTATTTATTTATTTATTTATTTATTTATTTATTTATTTATTTATACAGCTTATATGCCACCCGCTACCCAAAGGCCTCTGGGCGGCTGACAATCCAAAGAATTCAAACAGTTAGCTCATCAAAATGCCAACAAATAGTTAAAACAATAATAAAGACATGACACTAAAAATTGCCACTAGGACCCACAATCTATATTATGTCGATGAAAAGAACTTCTGGAACAGGGAGGTTTTCTCCTAGCGACGAAATGTCCAATTTGCCTAGTCCAATTTCGTAGGTTTGGAGTTTTACGCCAGGGCTGCATACTGTTTTTAAATTGTCCGTTAGTTGTAGTATTCTTGATATTTGTGTTTGTTTGAGTTGCTGAACTTGTTTCTGTGTATTGTGAACCGCCCAGAGTTCCTCCGGGAAGATGGGTGGTATAGAAGTCTCATAAATAAATAAATAAATAAATAAATAAATAAATAAATAAATAAATGTTGGCACCAGGCGGGTCTCACTCGGGAGGGCATTCCATAGCCTGGGGGAGCTGCCGAGAAGGCCCTGTGTCTACAAGCCATCCCTCACACCTCCTGGAGGGATGGCTCTTTCAAATTGCTAATAATAATTTTGTAAAAAAATTAGAACTGCAGTGCTCGAAGGGAGATAGATAAATAAATCTTTATTGTCATTGTCCGGTGCAGAACAATGAGATTGGCTCGCTCAGTCTAACCCCTTTCAAAGAGGGACAGTGGGGGGGATCGAACCCGCAGCCGAACCACTGAGCTCCCCTTTAGGTAACACCACCACGGCCAATATCTTCACTCAGGCCTTCTGGGCAGAGGGATTCTGGGAGAGGTCATCCAGCAAAGTAACTTCTCCAAGGGTCTGTGTCCCTTCTGTGGCTAATTGCCGATGGCCAGCCCCTTCCTTTCCAAAGGTTTGAAAGGTGGGCAGCGCCAGGTCGCCACAACCCATGAAGGTTGTGGGCAAAAGCTTTTGCTTCTCTGGGCAAAAGCTACACAGGCGGTGAACTTCTCCGCCTGGCAACACAACAGCAATCCCATCACAGCGCTTTCTCTTGTGTCCTTGGTCATTTAGATGCCATTCGTCATTTGCTAAAAGCACCCTGGGTGGATGGGGCTGAGAATCTACTGCTGGAGTCACCCAGGATCTCTGAGCCAACAAATCTCCTCCAAGGACACCGGGAGGTGGCGGCGGCAGCAGCAGTGGCTTTGGGCCAAGCTCCATGTCATGTGGAAGAGCTCTGACGGCATGGTTCCCCCCGCCTTACTGTACACAGAATGCTCTGCATATGATTGTAGCACAGCACCGAGAGAGCATTAGACACACCCTCTGCGGTGTCTTCCACATTAGACCTCCCCAAACAGCTGTGATGGATAAGAATAATCATGTGATATCCAGTCAATCCTATCCTATGCAGACCCTTTTCACCGCTTTCTAGGTAGAGAAGACTAAGAACATAAGAACATAAGAAGAGCCCTGCTGGATCAGGCCAAAGGCCCATTTAGTCCAGCTTCCTGTATCTCACAGGGGCCCCACCAGATGCGTCTGGGAGTACACGAGACTAGATCTCTGTCTCCTGATCCCACTCCCCTGCATCTGGTCCTTGAAGTACCCCGGTTTTTAAGCCTGGAGATGACACATCTGACTGACTGTTAATTGCTTGATTGATTGACTGAATAAAAGAGTGCATGAGTACCGCAGAGCACAGAGAGAACTCCTAGTTCCCTGAGCTCTTTGCCTTCTGAAGATGCCAGCCACAGAGCCTGGCGAAACGTCAGGAAGAAAAACTTCCAGAACACGGCCAAACAGCCCGAAAAATTCACAACAACTATCAGATCGCGGCCATGAAAACCGTCGAGAAAACCATGGATTACATATGTAGGAACCACACTGTAAACTTCCCCCACATATGGATTTGTGATGGTCTTCCTTCTTTTGGACTGACTCTCTGGAGGTGTGAAGCCAATGTCGGAAAGAAATCTCAAGACCAACTGGCCCGGGGAGATTGCAGAGTCTCCCTGTCTGTCTTTCTTACGGTGTTCTTCTCAAACTTGGCTTTCTCGCCGTCTTTCTAAATCTCATTTCCTGCCTTATTAATGGCCCACTCCCCCGGCCATGGATGGATGGGGTCTTGGGAGCAGTCACTGCGTTCTCATCTATTTCCTATATCCTTTTCCTGCGATAAACAATTAGACAGCTGAACGCCTTTCATTGCAAGCAAGACTTCCTGGCGGCTTCCATGCCCTGGGTGCCCCATGGCAACAGCTTGTGATGTCACGTCGCCAGGGCCTCACACAGGGATTTAATTACAGCGTCAGGTGGATGGGCCTCGGATTCCTGCCTTGTGTAGGAAAGTGATTATTTACTCCTTAGTAGAGGCTAAACACACAGACGTAGGGACCTGGTCAGTTCCTGCTTCACTTTTGATGGACAGGGCCTTTTCCACTGGAGATCCTGTCATCGGGTTGGAAATAGGCAACCAGGATGTGGGAAATGGTGTTGTGATGGACTACGGTGCCCACAATCTGCTAGCGAGAATGAGTGAGATTCATAGTGGATGATGGGCTCCAACTACAGCAGGCCAGATGTAGATGGAAAATCAGGGAAAATCCCTGATTGGAGCAGTGTGACAATGGTATCAATGAACTCGGGAGGTGGCACAACACAGAAAAATGAAATGCACCAAAATGAAAAAATGAAACAAATTTTAAAAAAAAATCATTTCAAATGAAATGAAACAAAATGAAATGGGAGACGAAACGAAACGAAACAAAACAAAATGCCATTTTTGCGGTTCGTGCTCATCTCTACTGGACTGGAGACATTCAAGAGAAATCTAGACAACCATCTGTCAGATCTGTTTTAACATGGATTGCCTGCATTGAGCAGGGGTTTGGGTATGATCACCTTAGAGCCCCCCCCCCAAGCTCCCTTATCCTATGAGAGTCCAGAATCAGTTTGATAGGCTCCGAATCCAGCCTCTTTCCTTGATTTATGTTGTATCCGCCAACAACCTCTGCAATGATAGGCACAAAGTTCAGATCATATACAACAACAACAACAATCTTTATTTGCGGCCACAGGCCCAACCAATAAGGTAAAAATACATACATGAAGTTTTAAAAGGATAAAAGAGTAAAACCATTACAAAATTTTTAAGATAGTTAAAACAGTTTAGGTAGTAAAAGTGAATTATACAAACATTGTGCAATTCATAATTGTATTAAGAGCTAACAGAGGCCAAGGTTGTCTTCCGTATTCTTTGGGCAAAGAAAAGAAACTTGGCCACAGATTCAGTGGTACCCTTGTTTGTGTCACTTAATAAATATTTTAAATACCAGTTCAGCGTCCTACCTGGGAAGACACTCATTATGGGCTTGAGTAATTTAGTACGCTCATTTCTATAAAAATCACATACAAAAAGGACACGATTCAGTGTTTCAATTTCTTTGTTATTACAAGGACACAATCAGTTTTCATAAGGGACACCAGAGTAACGCCCATCTAAAATTGCAGATTGAAGGCAGTTAAATCGAGCTCTTGAGAAAACATGCCGATATTTGGGCACAGTCAGGTTTTCCAGATATCGAGCACTTTGTGAGAAATTAAAGTTTAGTCCAAAATGCAGAATAGAGCAAGTTTTCTGTGCACTTGTGATAGAGTGCTGAAAGTCAATATCCCTAATCCGCTCTTCTATGATAGATTTAGCTGTTATATATAATACCCTCCATAGTCTCAGGAGTGGTTTTGGAAGCAGTGGCCATCAAGACCATTGTCGAGTTCCCATAGGAGGAGAAACACGTGGTCAGACTGGGTTTCTAAGACACGTCAAGTGTGATAAGGGTCTCACACACTTTGCAGCCGCCACTGCTGTCTTGGCATTTTGTATTTTTGCTTATTATGTCATCATCCACTGACTTAATTTTGATGCACTGCTCCTGCAATTGCTTGCAAAGATGCATGGGAGGGAGGTTTTTTTTGGGGGGGGGAACCATTCCAGGGTCCAGACCACTTTGCTCTGATCTTGTAGCTTTGCCTTCAAAGGGAAAGAATTCCACTGTGTGCTAAGAAACCCTCCTCTCCACAGCTCTATGTCATGAGGGCCTCCCCTACCCCCAGGCTGGCCCTTTCCAGTGGTGGTTGGTGGCAAAGCCCATCATCTCCAGCCAACCAAACAGGTGAGTTTGTGTACGATGGGCTTGGCGATCCAAGGACCCCAAAGCGGGCCAGCTTGGGGAAGGCTTGGCTATGGTTTTAATAAAAGGAAGATGTCTTGTTTATTTATTTACTTCAATGCCTTCAAAAGGGGATTAGTCAGATTCCTGGAGGAAAAGTCCACCACAGGTTACAAACCATGATGGAGAGGTGTCATCTCCAGGCTTAAAACCAGGGTCCTTCAAGGGCCAGACGCAGGGGAGTGGTATCAGGAGACAGAGATCTAGTCTTGTGTGCTCCCAGAGGCATTTGATGGGGCCACTGTGAGATACAGGAAGCTGGACTAGATGGGCCTTTGGCCTGATCCAGCAGGGCTCTTCTTATCTTCTTATGTACTTATGTTATGTTCTTATGACTTTTCTGGGGATGTCTGTGGGGTTAGGCAAGTCGGGGCACCTCTCTGAGATTCCTGCTTTTCTCTGTGAAGTCGAGAGTTAAAAGGGACGCTGCCAAGTTTCCTTACATTTACTGGGATTTTTTTTGTCAGCAAAGCATTGAAAAGGAGAAGAGGAAAAAAAAGAGTAAGCCAAACAACCCTGCCCCACTCCACTCCGCACCTCCCCCTGTCTCACAAATCCTCTGCAGAGCAAAGAGAGTTTCTTTTAAAAAGGAACCCTAATGGAAAACATTAATAAAGCCCCTCTCAATAATCATAAGGCCGCAAAGAGACAGTTTGGGAGACAGCCTAATTAAACACAATGCGGCTGTCGGGGTTCTTCCTTTCCCTCCCGTGGCACCAAAGGACGCCCCCTCCTTCCGGAGGATCGTCTGACTCAAAAAGCGAGTGAAGTTCTGAGGACCTGTGGAGCCATGTGGTTGCGACGGAGTAGGGAAGTGCATAAGGGGCGGGGGAAGGAATCCAGCAACCCCCCCCCCTCCTGCAGGGGGCAAGTCGTTGTCCCCCAGACGAGTGGTAGTGAAGCAGTGGAAGGGAATGACATGCAAAGAACATGATATTCTCAAATTTTGCAACCCTTTTGGGGAGAAGTGTGGGTTTAAAGCAGGGGTCCTCAAAGTTTTTAAACAGCGGGCCGGTCCACCACCACCCAGACACCACTGGGGGCCGGACCACAGTCCCCCCCAAAAAAAGTCCGACATGGAAAACAAGGGGGAGGGAGGAGCAGGGGTGGGACCTCGGGGCCATGGAGGGAGTGGGAGACCTTGCCGCAGCCCTGACCATCTGGGCGGCAAATGGGGGGGAGCAGGGCACCTTGCTGTGGCCCTCCTACTTTGAACTGCCCCACTAGCCAGCATGCCGATGGCAGCGGGTGGAGGGAGTGGGGGAAGTGACGTAGCCCACCGCTTTGAACTGCCTCAGCAATAGAAGCAGCTGCGGAGGCTGGCTTACTCGCGAAGCAGGGGGTAAATGGGGGGGGTCTGCAATTGGTCCCGGGGGCCGGATTCAGGACCCTGGGGGGTGCATCTGGCCCCTGGGCCTTAGGTTGAGGACCCCTGGTTTAAAAGCTAACACCACTGGGCATTGGTTTGCTTTCTCTCTTCTTCTACTATCACCCCCCCGGGCCCGTATAGCAAGGCTCCATGGGAGGAGGCTATTGCAGAGTTTTTCATTTAGGTTGCATTCCTCCGGCTGTGTAGCATATGTTCAGGGCTTCACAGAGCCGACTTAGCTTCAAGTTCCCCAGAGCAAGCCACCCCTTTTCCTCATCGACTGGCACTTGCAGTCTCGGTTACCTGTTCCGCGACATTACTTGGAGAAAGAAAAAGAAACCTTTTCTTTACTTCCAGTTGCGAACAGATCGAACAGGACACCGACAAGCACAGTTGACTGCTTTGAACGACAGGCCTCAACAAACGAACCTGTGTCCGACAGACAAAAGGAAGAGGCAAGGCTCTCTGTGGATTTAGAGGCAGGAGGGAATGATTTGGTTAGTGCTGGATAGATGGACAATCCACCCAGCCCAGAAAGGTACCTCCCAGCCACACGTACTAGAGGCAGCATGCAAGGTTGCAATAACTCCAACAGAAGCAACTACCTCCCCAAAGGCACAGCCTGTATGGCAGTGGTGGTGAACCAGATGTTTTGGACCACATCTTCCACAGTCCTTTGTCACTGGCAATCTAGGCTTGGAATTCTGGGAGTTGTGGTTCAAAACATCTGGCGTGCCGAAAATTCACCACCACCGACCTATGGTGTTGTGTTGGTGCGATGGAAGGAGTTGTTATGATATAGAAGAGTTCACAACAGCTTTGTCTATCCCTGTCCTGCTTGCCAATCCCCCTTTTTTCAAATCCAGCCACAGTTTCATCTTTGTGTGGTCCCTTTTTGGTTGGCGGTTTCATGAGTTAGGGATTTTTCATGACTTAAAAAGGTAAAGGTAAAGGTTCCCCCCTGCACATGTGTGCTAGTCGTGTCCGACTCTGGGGCAGTGTTCATCTCCGTATTCAGGCCAAAGAGCCAGTGTTGTGCAAGTCCATGGCCACATGGCCGGCATGGCTGCAAGGAAACACTGTTTTACCTTCCCACTTTTTATGATGGTACCTATTTATCTACTTGCATTGACATGCCTTCAAACTGCTAGGTTGGCAGGAGCTGGGGTTATCAGCGGGAGCTCACTCCGCTGCGTGGCACCTGGGCTTTGAACCGCCAAGCTGCTGACTTTGCAGCCCACAGTTTTCGGAAGCCTTAGTCCACTGAGCCGCCACGCCACTAAGGCGTAGCTTAAAGGGACAATAAATAAATAAATCCCAACAATTTGGGTTGAATGGGTCAACTCATGGGACGTAAGGAGAAAACTCCTTCTCCAACCATTCCCATCATAGAAAGAGCTGCTTACCTAAACATGTACAACAGGTGGGATGAAAGATATAAAGCGTGCAAGTGAGACAGCCTTAGATGCAAAACAGGAACAGAAAAGAAAAGAAAAACAACAACAACCCACTAATTAGTTTGCATGCAATGTCTGGTCTGCCCAAGTTAGTAATTTAATTTCTAAGGTAAAATGTTTGGGCTTGCTGTCCTGCAGAGAAAAGTTTGCATTCCCAGGATTATGGGGTAGTGCAGGATAGACACCTGTGCTTTACAACTAGTAATTTCTGTGCTTCAAGCACGATGCCCAGAATCTGCTTATGAAATCTTAGAGCTCGGAGGGACTGTGTCTAGTCAAGACGACAGAGGAATAAGCCTCCACCCACCTTGCTAGTGTTTGTGCTTCATTGCTCTCATGATGTGCTCCCTACCCCCAGTAAGGGTCAACATTCAGCTGTGCTTTATGTTGCAGAGTTTTGAATTTATGGTCACATTATCCTTTGCTATGTTGTAGAAGTACAGGGATCCATATTGGAGAAGAGCCACAGGTTCCTCATTATCTAAGCTTTCCTCATTAACAACAACAAAAAAATCATCATCATCATCATCATCATCATCATCATCATCATCATCATCATCATCATCAACAACAACAACAACAACAACAACAACAACAACAACAACAACAACAACAACAACAACTTGTGATCAAGGCAAGTTGGATGTACGATGAGCTCCTTCAGGGTTTTGCAGGTTGAGAATAAAGATGGGCATGAAACGAATTTTTTTCATTTCATTTTTTGTTTTTTGTTTCATTTCCAGTCAGCTGGCACACAGGGCTTGGGGAGGGGGAAAGGTTTTTAAAGGCTTGGGCTTTTAAGACTTTTTCCCCCTCCCCAAGCCCCCCGCTCCAGCTGACCGGTGCTTGGGGTGGCAAAAAAAGTTGCACAAGACAAAAAAAATGAAAAACAAAATGCATTTTTTAAAAAATATCATTTCGTATGAAACAAACACCCCTCCTCAAATGATTAACAAAATAAAACAAAATAGATTTTTTTCATTTCGTGCCCATCTCTAGTAGAGAATAATCAGAAGTGGCTTACTATTCCCTTCTTCTGGGGATGCCCTGGGACTGTGCCGCTTGCACAGGGACTACACAGTCTGGCTCTTCTCCCAGGGAGGCACCATGGAGAATTCAGCCCCTGTCTTCTAGCTCCATGACCAGATGCCTAACTCACTGAACTAATGACTTCTCAAAGTTGGCACAAATGTTGACTCAATATTCTGTCTCTCCGTTTTTCCTCTGGATATACCGGATGTCTTTAACAAAGACAGCTCTTAAAAACCATGGCGAATATGGACAGGCAGGGCACCGCAGCCAAAAATAAGAATTGGTTCAAGTCCAAAGCTAACCCATGTGACACAGGTATGGAATTGAGGCACTGTGTACTGCAAACTTTCTTTATTTCTTTCTTTCTTTCTTTCCTCCTTCCTCCCTCCATTTCTTTCTTTCTTTCTCTTTCTTTCTTTCTTTCTTTCTTTCTTTCTTTCTTCTTTCTTTTTTTCTTTCTTTCTTTCTTTTCTTTCTTCTTTCCTTTCTTTCTTTCTTTCTTTCTTTCTTTCTCCTTCCTCCTTCCCTCCCTCCCTCTCTTTCTTTCTTTCTTTCTTTCTTTCTTTCTTTCTTTCTTTCTTTCTTTCTTTCTTAGCCATTTGATGATATAAATCTTTCCAAACAATATATCTCCCCCTAAAAACGCAAGGCAGGCTTGATTAGGTCTTTGTGATCCAGGGCCTCCACTTAAAAGAACATGAAGTCACTTTGAACTGTTACAGAGGCTGGGATCAAAGATTGTGGGTGGGTGGGCCTCCACTTGGGAACATGAAAGAGATGTTACAGAGGCTGGGATATGGGAAAAGTGGGCAAGTGGGGGGGGGTCTCATAAGGCACATTGCGTCCATGGGGTGAGGTTTGTGGAACCGATGGAGAAAAATAACTTGCAGAGAATGCAGGTTGGCCTCAGGTATCTCTCCTGAAGCTGCATCTGGACTTCAAAAAGAGACAGAGGGGACCATCCCGGGAGCAGCCGTTCTGGCTTGGCTACTAGCCTCCTGGAAGGCTGGTTGGCGAGATTCTGCCTCTGCCCCCCTACCACCATGTGTCATGTGTGGCCTTTATGGCCTGTGACCAATGAGCTGGTCTTAGCAAGAGCCTGTAACAGGCAACCGAGAGCTTTCATCTTAAGCAGGAATTCCAATTAAAGCCGGCCCGGCCTTGGTGTAAGCTTACACACAGCCCCTTGCGTCTCCTGAGACGAGGGAAACACTTTCACGGCTTCTTAAAGGCTTGTGCAGACCCAGAACAAGCAGATGCTGAAAACAAAACAAAACCTTCCCCCCCCCCACTCCACCAACTTAAAGTTTGGACTACAGATCCCAGAATTCTCTCAACCAGTGTGACCATTGGCCACAGCCGGCAAGGAGATTCCTGGAGTAGTCACTAGTTGAGGTGTTTGGAGCTGCCCATGGCCTCTACACCTCAGCTGGCGATGGGATGCACGGATCGACCCAGCATGCGGTCAGCACACACATATATAGCAGAGAAAAAATATGAGCTTATCAGCAGTAGCATGTAGATAAACTGTAGATAAATTGTTATAAGTATTATCAGAACTTAGAAATGGAGAGAACAAAGAAACATGACTTAGAATAAAGCTCTTATATTGAATATACACAGCAAATATATAGCAAATAACAACAGCATAACACCAAGCAATGACATATATACAAAAGCAACAGAGTGTGGGGTACTGTTTCTCACCACAAACAGTCCCAATTTAACATTATTACAGCCAGTTCTTTTATACACATTTAGACCTCATCAGACATGATTATAACCAATCACATCCTGACACACCACGATGTCATTAACGATTCCACCTGTGCTAAATCACTTAACCTGCTAGTGATTTCTAATTCCTTGCACTTGTGGCTAACATCATGACACTGCATTTTTGACTGACTCCATTTTACAAATTCTCTGTTCACTTTGTTAAATATACATTACATATATTTTGTCTATTCTACATATTATGACAGTCAAAACTAGTGGGATATTAGCTGGGAAATGATAGGACGGAACTTAGAGCAAAGCATTTCTGAATAACTGGGAGAGGAAAAGTGAGCAAAAAAAAAAAAAAAAAGAGCTACTTATATAGAATTCTCTGGGTGGTTTACAGTTTAATTATGCAGCCTACACATTGCTCCTCCAGTGAGCTAGGCTCCCAGTTTATTGACCTTGGAAGGATGGAAGGCTGAGTGAACCTCGAGCTCCTACCTGGGATTGAACCTGTGATGGGAGTCGAGTTTTGGCTGTAATACATGCAGCATGTGCCACAACACTCCTCAAAACCAACCCCATTTTGTTTGTTTTTAAATCACCAAGTAAAATGGGAAGTCATTGGGCGTTTATACACGACCCCTAAGCATCGCCGCAAATGGCTGCAAGGTCCGGACCTTAAAAATGTTTACCCACCAGCTCCGGACTTTGCAGACAATTAAGTGTGACCCCGCCCACTTTAGCGAGACCAAACAGCAGTTTTCTTGTACCTGGTCTTTGATGGTGACAAATATTTGATCCGGTGTAAGGATAGTGAGTGTGGGGCTCTCCTGGCTTCTGTTTGTTCTTTTTTTGCGCCCCGCCCCTTTAAGAGATCTGAATGCTGCCAGGAACAAAATGGAGGTAAACCGGCCGTCTTTTCTTTCTTTTTTCTCCCTCCCTCAGGCAGGCAGCAACCAGGAAATGTGGAGGGGGGTGGGGACAGAGGAAGACAGAGGAAGAGCGACAAACCCCTAAGATCTCTGGTCCGAATTTAAGTGGCCAGCGGATCTTAGGGGTCGTGTAAAAAGGCCCATTGACCCTGGCATTTTAGCTATTTCTTTCTGCACCATTGGGGCTTTTTCCAGCACCATATTCCGTTAGCAAGGTCTATTTCTTAACAATCTCTCGAGAAAGGCTAGTTTGAGAAGCCACAGGATGCTGGAGAGTTAATCCCAATTGGCCCATCCTCGGAGTTGAAGTGTTCTAGGTTTTAAAGTTTGGAACTGTTTGGGGGGAATCTACCCTTAAAGCTTATGGGGTGATCTGGGGTCGAAAGGGCCTGCCTCGCAGGGTTCGTATGAGGATAAACACAGGGAGAGGTATCTTATATGCCACTTCAGGCTTCTTGGAGGGAAGATGTGTAAAAATGTTGCAAAGCAATGCTAAGGAATTTTCTGGGGAGCTTGAAATGCAGCCTTCAAAATCTTATGGAAAAACTTGCATGCATTCCCCTATGTTGTAGACAAGGCTCATACAATATTTTTATGTGTTAGAAACGAGGTGGGAAGGAAAAAGTGAACACGCAGAAGGATTACTTATTAATTTAGCCTCTCTTCGTTCTCCTTGGCATGCATGAATTTGCCATGATGAATATTAAAACTCACAATTGTTTAATTTGGGCCATGTGTTACTTTTAAAGACATACACACACACCAGAGAGGAGAGGGGAGAGAGAGAGAGAGAGAGAGAGAGAGAGATGTGTGTTAGGGGCTGCAGTGAGCTGTTTCCATTCCTAAAATAGATTTTTTTTATTTTTAATGCCTTTGTTGTTTTTGCAGAGCTCTGGTTATTTTTATGACCATCTGCCTATTATGTTTTCCTTCCTTACCAGGTTTTTTTAACTAAAAACCCCCACAGTTGTTAGTGCCAATTTTCTGGCAATTATATTTTGATATTGGAAAGGGAAGACAGAGACGTAATTCATAGGACAGTCTTCTTACGCTGGATCAAGCCAGATGCAAAGCGTGATGAGAATTAGCACATCGTCATCATCATCATCATCATCATCATCATCATCATCATCATCATCATCATCTCAGGACTGTAGACCTAGAAGGACCCCGACAGATGATCAAGTCCAGTTCTGTGACTCCACAGCCAGAGGCCTCCACAAGGCACTAGGGATGGGCACAAAACGAAAAACTTGCCTTTTGTTTCATTTCGTGTCATGCCCATCCCTGTTTTGTTTCATTTCGTTTCATTATGAATTTAACAAAAAAAAATTGTAATGAAACGAAACACAAAACGGTTCGTAAGTATAAAAAATGGCTCCCCTGGGTCCTAGAGCACCAGATTTGGTGCCAGAGGAACAATTTTTTTTATCCGTGGTACCTTGCATAAAGGAATTAATTTGTTCGAAATGAAATTGTGTTAAGCAAATTTTCCTTCGCACAAATTTCCCATAGGAATGCATTGAAAACGGATTAATCCCTAATCACAACCGTTTTTCTGTTGTACGGATTCGCCCCATAGGCAATTCTGTTAAGCAATTTCTCCCATCTCCGGATTTTTTCCCTTTAAGTGCATTTTTTCTTAAATAAACTGATTGTTATACAAGGGTCTACTGTACTTATGAACTGTTTCGTAAGGAACAAAACAAAATGACGTTTGGGTTCTAACTGCGAAGGTTTCATTGCATCTTTGTTTGGCCTTTAGGGTTTGTTTGTTTTTTGAATGAAAGTCACCTGAATTCCACTATTATGGCACAATGTAGCATCTCGCCCACTCTTTATAGAAAGGGGTGGTTTCACCTTGAGGGCTAGCGTCGCCGTTGCTCTAGCCCCACAACTGCTTTTATGGAGCCCCGTGGCGCAGTGGTTAAATGCCTGTCCTGCAGGTAAAACTGTGCTCCCAACCTGGGGTTCAATCCCAGGTAGCCAGCTCAAGGTTCACTCACCCTTCCATCCTTCCGAGGTCGCAGTCAAATGAGTACCCAGCTTGCTGGGGGAAGGGGCAATGCATAGCCTGCATTACTGTAATTAAAACTGTAAACCGGCCAGAGACTACTTGAAATTGTATGGGGTGGTATAGAAGCAGATCACGTTTTTACCGCCACACAGGCTGAGTGGGTGCTGCCTCGGGCCTCGCGATGCTTACAGCTTTTGCGTGCGCCTGTGCACTCATGCATGCACAAGGACGCTGTTTCCGCCCGCCTGCCGGTAAGCTGGAAGAAGGGGCTGCCACAGGGCCCCGAGCCTTCTCCTCCTCTCTGTTGTGGTGTCTCCTTGAAATGTGACAGCTCCAATTGCTGCCAGATGCAGTTCCAGCAGCCCAGGGTGGATGTGGTTAAACCTCACGATGGGAACCCAAACCAAGGCCAGATGTGTTGTGCTGGTTCAGTCAAGCACGCATCTGGCTCCAAGAACCGCCCAGAAGATATCGTTCCTCTCCGCTCCTCCTTTTTCCTCCTCTGTTTTATTTTCTTCTTAAAGCTGCCCCTAAGCCAGGGGTGTCCAAACTTTTTGCAAGGAGGGCCAGATTTGGCAAGGTGAAAATGTGTGGGGGCCGACCATTCAGCCACATTTGGCCCCCGGGCTGGATTTTGGACAAGTCTCTATAACATCCATGGAAGCAGAAAGGACACTGCAGCAACGGAGCCGGGGGTGGGTAGGCTGGGCAGGTGGCTGGGAGGGTGGAGAGAGGCAGGGAAACCATTAAACTGCAAGGTGACTTCTCCATCCGGTATGGGGAGGGGCCAGTTGGCGGGGATGCATAACAGGCTGAGCCGATGGGGAGAAGAGACTGTGGGCCACTTGAAATTTGAAAATGGGCCACATTTGGCCCCCGGGCTTGACTTTGGACATGCCTGCCCTAAGCCTTTGAAGGGTACCAAGTGAGCCTTTAAACAGAGTTGCAACACACCTCACCTGAGTGGGGAAGTCTCAGAGTGACTGGGGTGTACCGGCTAAGTCTTTTGCCCTGGTTCTGCTAAGTGTGGTTGGGCAGTGTCAAGGCTCTTCTTGACTCCCTGGGGCATGATCCTGGCCATCCTCATCATACTGGTGTGTCCCTGCATTGCTCCAGACCTTCGCTGAGAACTCTTGGTGCTACAGACGGTCTGGCTGCCTGCTCACGACAAAGGTTGCTTTCACACGACCGCTAAAATCCGCAGCAAACTTTGATCCGGATCACACACACCCTCGGAGCGGTCATGTGGTTGATGTCACGGTTCAGGTGATCCCAGGGTCACGTTTTGAAAATCCGCAACCGTTCTGATCCCACAACTGGAGACCCGCAGCAAAGACACCATGACGGGGAGAAAAGGTTTTGATGCGGATTTTCTGTGTTCCCATGGACCTGGGTAAATGTTTAAAATCCACATCATAACAGCAACAAGGATTTTACCACCTCAAGACCGGGTACTTGTAAAATGCACGGGGACACGCTTAAGTGGGCATGGTCGTACTTTATTTTCTTTAAAAGTCCGTTGCTTGTGGGAAAACTATTTTATGTTCTGCATCTGCGAGCACTTTGCAGCGGATTTTAGGGGTCGTGTGAAAGCAGCCCTTGAGACTTACAGGGACTCAGGCTTCAGTGGTGTGTCCTCAGTTCTGGAAAGACTTTCCATCCGGGACACTTGCCGCTTATGTGGAATCTTTACGTACAGCAGGTAAGTAGTGGCAAACACAGTTTCAGTGTTTTGGATTGTTTGTTAAATTCTCCACAACAAAAGTTCAGGGGACACAAAGAGCAGAAGAGCTTCAACTACCTCAGAGTAGTCTACCCCCTTTTTTCATTAACTGGCACTTACAGACTCAGCAACTCACTCGGAGATATAAGTCCGCGAAAGAATGAAAATAATTTTCTTTACTTACAGGTGTGAGCACAGCAAACTGACACACATGGCTGCTTTCAACAATAGAGTTCAACAGATTCTGTCGAGAGCAAAGAATCCAGAGCAGAGAAGCAGGGTTCTCTTTGGATTTAGAGGCAGGGATGGGGAGTTGGCTACCGCTGGCCATCCTCCCTAAATAATCTCATGGAGTATTCTTAAAACACAGAAATTCTGGGTCCTTGAACATCATCTGTTGATTAATCATCTTCCCCATCGTACCTGCTCAGTGGGGTGAGGCAGGGCGGAGCAGGAAGCTCAAGAAGGATGATTAATCTTGGCCAAGCACTTTGAAGTAGAGAAGTGGTAAGTGCTGCTGCATATGATGATCCTATCAATGCGGCCTGCCGAGCAGGAATGTAAATGCAGGCATTTGGAGTAAATTAATACAAAGTCGCGCAACATATCCCAAGCTGAAGCACTTTTTTAAGTTTTATGGCTTTATAGATGAGCTTGGGATGCAAATGTGATAATCATGTTTTCTCCATCAAGCTTGTTCTGCTGACTTTGACACAAAGGAAGCTTTTGTATCTCCCAGCCAAAGAAGATCAAAGCCCCCTCCCTGGCCCCCCAAAAATAATTGTGACATTTTTATTCCCCTAAAATCCCAAGGCCGATCCAAGCTTTGATTTCACCTCCTGCAAGCCAGCTGCATCTCACCCTCGGCAAACGCTGTTCAAACAGTGGTTCTGTGTAACTGCGCTTCTAGGTCTCCCAGTTCCCCATTGAAGATAAAAGTTGCACAAGTGACCTGTTACCGAGGCGAGATCCATGTGGTTTTGAGGTTCCTTGTTGGTAATCCCTAGTCAGGAGGTAACATCTGCCCCCCCCCCCGCCGCCCTCTGTCTTAGGATCCCCATAAGTCAGAGGTGACTTGAGAGAACCACCTCCAAAAGAAGATGCTCCAAGAGAGACCCTTTGATGAAAGGATGAGGTATAAATGTATTTATTTATTTATTTTAGAGTATTTTTACCCTGCCTTTCTCCTTGGAAATGGATCCAAGGTGGCTTACAGTAATGAGGGATAATATGCAGTCTGGTATAGAGATGGGCACGACTCAAAAAAAAATGGTGTTTCATTTGTCGTTTGTCGTTTAGGGGGTCCGTTTCGGTTCATTTTCGTTTTTTGTGAATTTTTTGCAAAAAAATTCATTTTCGTTTCGTTATGTAACGTAACGAAAAAACGAAAACAAAAACGAAAAATTGCTGTTTCGTTAGCGTTCATTACCGTTCAATGTATTTGCCGCAACGAAAACGAAAATGCACGACAAAATTTCTGTTGTTTCGGTTCGTTTCGTTTCATTTTGGAGACAAAAATTCGTTTTTTCGTTTCGTTACGTAACGTAACGAAACGAAAAAAACAAAAACGGAAAAACGAAAAAATTGCTCCTTTCGTGCCCATCTCTAGTCCGGTACAATTTAAGACATGTTCAAGTATTTGAGAACAAGGTATTGAGGGACATCTTACAGCGTTCAGACAACATGACATTAAAGCAACACGGTTATAGGTAGTCATAAACACAAAGTCTATGCGAACTCAAAGATTCATATAAAATACACACATTTTCATTAACCAAGCCGGTCAGGATCTTTGTTTCCCTAGAAGCTCCAAACATCAACTCATAGGATCCCAAGTTAGGCAGACCAGCTTATAAAAGGTGAAGTGGGGAAATTCCTTCCCCTCCTCTTCTGTTTGCCTCTTTGCATCACACCTTCTTCCCTTGATGGTACGTTGGCTCAATACCGCATTTATCTTGCTGTTTAAAACCTGGCCTGATTAAGATTTATGGCTTTCTTGGAAAAGGATGACACCCACTTCCTTTCCAATTTTGGAGCAACTGATTGATGCCCCAGCTCTTCCCGTAGTGTTTGAGAGAGAAAGGGGAAAGGGGGGGGGAGTTCATTAAAATCCAGTCGCTTGTTCTGTATTGTTTGGCAATAAAAACCCACAGAGAAATCAGACACGCTGGGAAGAAGGTGCGCTGTCGTCGGCCTGTTTGTGCAAAAAGGGTCGGGGTTCAGTGACCAAAGCTCAGCCACACCCCAGTACGCCTTCCCATTTTACAGAGAGAAAGAGAGAGAGAGGGCCTTTTCACACGACCCCTAAGATCCGCTGGCCCCTTAAATTCGGACCAGAGATCTTGGGGGTTCGTTGCTCTTCCTTCCTCCCCACCACGCCACACTTCCTTGCTTCTGTCTGCGTGAGGGGAGGGAGGGGAAAAAAAGCCTTAAAAAGGGACAAAAGAATAAAGCCTTACCTCCGGTGACGGTGGAAGTTGCTCCGAGCCCTGGTCACTTCCTGGTTCCTCTTAAAGGGGCGGGAGGCAAAAAAAACAACAACAAAAAGAAGCGAGGAGAGCCCGGCACTCTCCACATCAAAAATTTTCACTCTCCCATAGCAGGTACTTGAAAGGTGCGCTGGGTTGCGCTTAGGTGGGCAGGGTCGCACTTAATTTTCTGTTAGCTCCGGAGCTGGTGGGGAAACATTTTTAAGCTCCGGAGCTGGGAGCCATTTGCAGCGGAGCCTAGGGGTCGTGTATAAACGCCCAAAGTGTGTGTGTGTGTGTGTGGGGGGGTTCTTGCAAATTCCCCCACTTGGTTGGCAACATCCCTTGGACGCCATGCTCCAGACCAAAAACCACACGGTCCAAGCGCGTCCCAGAATGTCTGACAAGGAAGGCTCCTTCCGCCCACATGCCATATCAACCTACCCGGCAATTAAGATCTAGCCAGGGAGCCCTCCAGAAAGAGCCATCCCTCAAGGAGGTAAAAGGGATGGCCTGCAGGTACAGGGCCTTTTCAGCAACTGCCCCCAGACGATGGAATGCCCGCCCAAGTGAGACCCGCCTGGCGCTGACATTGATGACATTACGGCGCCAGGTAAAAGCCTTCCTATTCCAGAAGTTTTTAAACAGAGGATTGTGGGTCCTGATGGCAATGTTAGTGTTGTGTTTTAATGTATTGTATTCCTTGTATTTATATGATTTTATTGTTCTAATTTTATTGTAATTTTGATGTTTTAATTGTCTGTTTTGATTGTGAGCCACCCAGAGACCTTTTGGGTAGTGGGAGGCATACAAGTTACATAAATAAAAAAAAAATACAGTGGTACCTTGTATAAAGGAATTAATTCGTTCCAAATGAAATTATGTTAAGCAAATTTTCCTTTATACAAATTTCTCATAGGAATGCATTGAAAACAGAGTGATCCTATTTTTATGTTGTACAGATTCGCCCCATAGGCTTTATAGGAGAGCCAATGAGTTTGGCTCCTTCACGTTTTCAGCCAATTAGATGTAAGATCCAAACCGTACGTAAATATTAGCCAATGAGGTTGTAGACTTTAGGACTCTTTGTTGTGGTATAAAACTATTTTTACACTTTATTGAGTGTCTCTCTCTCTCTGCCATGAGAAGATCCTAGCTGATTACTATTAAATTATCAATAAAATTGGACTTTGGTTTAGCTGGTTGCGTCTCTTCCTGACCTCTTGCCAGAGAAAATATACAAGGTAAATCCAAAAGGTAACAGTATGGCAAGCCAGAGCCTGAGTACTTGGAACCCTTTTACACGACCCCCTAAGATCTGCTGGTAGCTTAAATTTGGATTCCCCCAGCCAGATATCATGTGGGTTTTGTTCCTCTTCCTGTGTTCCCACCCTTCCGCACTCTGTTGCTTCTGTCTGCGGTGAGGGGAAGGAGAAAAAAGGGAGGGGAAAAATGCAGGCTCACCTCCGCTCACCTCTGTCTGCCATCGGAGCAACGCTGTAGGGATTCCTGTCTGTTAAAGGGGTGGGAGACAACAAAAATAAACAGAAGGCGAGGAGAGCCCGGCATCCACGGCTTTACAATCCACATCGGAATTTTTTTTTACCTCCGGAGACCAGGTACTTGTAAAGTGCGCTGGGGCACGCTTAAGTGGGCATGGCCATACTTTATGTTTTTTAAAGTCCGCTGCTGGTGGGAAAACAATTTTATTCTCCGGATCTGCAAGTGTTTTGCAGCGGATTTTAGGGGTTGTGTAAAAGGGCTCTTGGAGAACTCTTCCAGAGAGAGCAAAACCGGACCCCTCCTGAGACTTGCCTGATTGCCGAGGGAAAATGGACTTTGCTTTATTTGCGCCCAAAGCTCTCTTTTAAAAGCCGCTTGTGTGAAAGCTGCTTCTCTTTGCCTGTTCTTGGACATCCTTTTTTAAATATATTGGAAAAACACCCTTTCCTGGTGAATTTTCTCTTCTGCATCTGTTTGCCGCTGCTGTTTTTATTGTAGTTTGAAGCCTTAACGGAAAGTTTCAGAGTGGGAGGCATAGAGACCACAGGCACCCAATTTAGTGGGAACTGCCATAGCGCTGGACTCAGGCCCCAGGAACATAACAAGAATAAAAATAAATCGTGCTGAAAGGAGGAAATGAAAAGATACATAAAGAGCTGCTTTTTTAAAAAGGCATCGGAGGAAGCGAGAGAAGCAGTACGTCTTGTGGATGGTGGAAAAACACTGATGAAATTGGGGCTTGGTGTTTTTACAAGAGCAAATGCCCTTTGCTGGTAATGCTGGCATTTGTGCAGCTACACTATTGCAGGGATGACATTGCCATTCCTGGTTGCACCATTGGAAAAGGAAGAAGCAGACCCAAAACCCAACTGAACTGCCTTGGGTTTTTCAGAAGGCAAAGGGAATGGTTGTCATCCCAATCTTCAAACCTTCCCCAAGAGGCAAGGCGGGGGGGAGGGATGACAACTCTAAAACAATGCTTGTTTTGGACCACAACTCCCTTTGTCCTTGGCAATACAGGCTCGGAATTCTGGGTGTTGTGGTCCAAAAGAGCCCCGTGGCGCAGTGGTTAAATGCCTGTCCTGCAGCTAAAGCTGTGCTCACAACCTGGGGCTCGATCCCAGGTAGCAGGTTCAAGGTTTGCTCAGCCTTCCATCCTTCCGAGGTCGGTAAAATGAGTACTCAGCTTGCACGGGGCGGGGGGGGGCAATGTGTAGCCTGCGCCCAGAGACTACTTGAGTGCTGGGAGAGTAAGAACTGACAAAAGAAAATATTTTTTCACCCAGCGTGTTGTAAGTCTATGGAACTCCCTGCCACAGGATGTGGTGATGGCATCTGGCCTGGATGCCTTCAAAAGGGGATTGGACAGATTCCTAGAGGAAAAGTCCATCACGGGTTACAAACCATGATGGAGATGTGTAATCTCTAGGCTTTAAACCAGGGTACTTCAAGGGCCAGATGCAGGGGAGTGGTATCAGGAGACAGATATCTAGTCTCATGCGCTCCCAAACGCATCTGGTGGGGCCGCTGTGAGATACAGGAAGCTGGACTAGATGGGCCTTTGGCCTGATCCAGCATGGCTCTTCTTATGTTCTTATGTTCTTATGTTACTTGAAGTGGCATGGGGAGGTATATAAGCAGAACACTTTGCTTTGCTTTTTTTGTTTGTTTCAGAAAGAAAGAAAAGTTAGAAATAAGGAACATACACTTTGGTTCAACGGCTCCTTTTTACTGCCATGGCTGAGAATCGGCATGTTTTTGCCGGCTGCCCTCCGGAACAACTTCCTCTGCCTTACGTATTTGTGGGAAACGCAGATGGGAAGAGGTTGAGGGAGCCAGTTTGGGCTTTCTACACCTGCAAATCCCCTGTTTCTCTCTGGATGCAAAATATTTTCAGCGAGCATGGCTGCTTCTCAGTCTGGAGACCGATTTACGGGCTCTTTTAAAGGAACAGATGGGAGACTGCCTTATGGGGAGATGTTGGCCTTATGCAGACTTAATGGGGCTTTCATCCCACATCCATTTAAAAAAATAATGAGATGAAGAAAGAAGGTCTGTGGCAGTCTCTCTCGTTTCATTGGTCAGGGCTGTGGAAAAGTCACCCTCACGTTCAGGAACCATCATCTCTTCCCCCACCAACCACCCCAACTCAGGGCGGAAGGAACCCTCCTCATACTTGCACGTTGCGTTGGTGGACGCAGTGTGTAAAAAATAATGCTGGGAAGAATTTTCCACTCGGTCACATAATGTAGGGCAGGAGGAAGGAGCTGATGATGGAAGGAAGGAAGGAAGGAAGGGAGGGAGGGAGGGAGGGAGGGAGGAAGGAAGGGAGGGAGGAAGGAAGGAAGGAAGGAAGGAAGGAAGGAAGGAAGGAAGGAAGGAAGGAAGGAAGGAAGGAAGGAGCTTATGAGAGATGGACAGGTGGATGGATGATAGGAAGGAAGGAAGGAAGGGAAGGAGGGAGGGAGGAGCTGATGATGGATGGAGAAATGGATAGATGATTGGAAGGAAGGAAGGAAGGAAGGAAGGAAGGAAGGAAGGAAGGAAGGAAGGAAGGAAGGAAGGAGTTGATGACGGATGGGCAGATGGATGAATGATTGGAAGGAAGGAAGGAAGGAAGGAAGGAAGGAAGGAAGGAAGGAAGGAAGGAGTTTTTGACAGATGGACAGATGGATGAATGATTGGAAGGAAGGAAGGAAGGAAGGAAGGAAGGAAGGAAGGAAGGAAGGAAGGAAGGAAGGATGATAGGACAACAGGTTGACAGTTTTCAACAGCAAAGGAAGAGTTAAGGATTGGGTCCAATATCCAAGTTGCAAACAAGCAAGCCCACGTGGACCACGTATGCACTTTCCATTTCCGCTGCCTGCATTTCACAACGAGTTGCTGTACAACATGTGGTCTGGGGCTTTGCCAAGGAGGCTCTGACTTGGAGTGTGAAGTCTTGGGGGTTTCGCAGCTGACCACATTCCTCCACCGGCCCAGCTGTCATTCCTTCCCACTCGGAGCGTACCAAGTTACTGCCTCTCTGTCCCAGGGCCCGTAGCAAATGGGGAGCTATTCCAACAATCCGCCTGCTTGCTCAACACAGCACAGGATCTCGAGTGTGTGAGTGTGTGTGTGTGTGTGGGGGGCTCTCGGAAGCAGGAAGCGGCAGCCTGCAGGAGACCCTGACAGGTTGCACGCCTGTGTACAACCATCTGCAACAGTGGCACTTTTTGGAAGGTTGTTATTGGAAGCCCAGGAAAGTCAGGCTGGTCCCAGCTTTTTCCAGCAGGTAGAGAGGTGTGTGTGTGTGTGTGTGTGTGTGTGTGTGTGTGTGTGTGTGTGAGTGAGGAGTGAGATATGATTTTGGAAAGCTCTTGGTTTCGACCACTGGTGTTCCAAGTTCACTTCCAAGTGTTTCTGATTCGTCTGTCCATCATACTTTTCAACTTTTTTGCAAATCATGTTTTAAATCTGCCCTTGATCATTTCCACCCTTCTTTCGTATGTTGCTTTAGAAGCACTGTTTGGAAGAGGTGGCCGTCAACTACTGTGGACGCTTGTATAACAAACGGTTTGTATAACATAAAATCTGTACAACATAAAAAATTCCGGAGAGAGGGGGAATTTGCTTAAAAGAATCATCTGCAGGGCGAATCCCTACAACATAAAAATGGTCGCAATTAGGGATTATTCTGTTTTTAATTCATTCCTATGGGAAATTTGTACAAAGGAAAATTTGCTTAACAGAATTCATTTTGGAACGAATTTATTCCTTTATACAAGGTGCCACTGTACTTGAAAGAATTCATAAAGTGAGAAATAGGACGCTGTCATTTTCCCCACCTTATGAAAATTTTCTGTTAGTTATTTTTTCCATTTGTTCTTATTTTGAATTGTTTTAAGCATTTTGATTTGTTGTATTTGTGCATATTTGTTGTATTTGTTCTTTTTATTGTTATGATTTGATTATTTGGTTTGATTGATTATTTTTTATTTTTTATTTTAAGTTGTTTAATCTGTTTTTATATTTTGTATATGTTTGTAAACCGCCCAGAGTAGCTTTTTTGCTAGATGGTTGCAGTATATAAATCAAATCAAATAAATAAATAAATAAATAAATAAATAAATAAAGTGAGTCTTCAGAGCCTCACATTGTCATGAGACTCACTGGCGGATCTTGTATATGATGTTTCTCCATGTATAGGGGAAAATAAATTTTGGGTGTGTTATTTTTTTAAAAAAAATCTCAAAGTTTGGGATATGCAAAACGTAGTCTACAAATGTGAAGGCGAAAAAAGGACTGGGACATGATAGATTGTACTGTACATTGGAGAACCATCCTTCGCCATAAGCGTTCGTGTCTTTACCTTTCCGTCAGGTTCTTTGGCGAGTGAGACACCGGGTCTTGGGAAAGCGATCCTTTCGGACCCCAATTCCCAGAACCCTCCCGTTAAGAGGGTCGGCCTCCTCGTGAACTTTTCAAAGCTCTGTAGAAGCAATTGTCTTTTTGGCGCAAGGAATGAGCAGTGTTGCTGGCTCAGCTTTCCTGCCTTTTGACTTGGGTGACCTTCCAGGCTCAGAGGTGGCAACTTGCCCAGCCGGTCCGTTGGAAACGCCAAGAACAGAACCTGGGAGGCAACGCATGGAAAACCTGACCCCAAAGAACTGTCGCACGCACGGTGTCAAACTCCAGCTTTGGTCTGGCCAGGGAAGGGCTGAGCCACCCAACGGATGTCCAGAGTGTCTTTTCTGGCAGCAGCTGCCGGGACGAGGCCGTGTACAGGGAGCGTCTAACTTGCACGCAGCTGGATGATCTTTCCAGAAGCCCCCCAGAAGGAGGAGCAGAAGGAGGTATCCACACCACGCCAGACTGCGCGGGGAACAATCGCCACTCATAAAGCCTGCACGGATGCCTTGTTCGGGTTCAAGGATTGTCCCTGTCCCTCTCACCAACCTGAAGGCTGTATGCTTGGACTGGGCAAAGGCTCATGTTTCGGATCCTTGGATGCATCCAGTGGATGCAGGCATTTTGGTTCTTGGCAGGGATCTGCAAGATGCTTCCGCCCTGCCACTTGTTCTAGGCAGCTCATGGACTTAAAAGTGTTTCTTCTCAACAGCTGGGCATTGTGGCCTTGGCCCAGGCCTGAATGGGAGCCTGATCTGGGGGGAAAATGATATTTTCCACTACAAATCCCAAAATCCCCCAGCAAAGTTAACTTTTCTGACCTGTGAGGGCAGTGGTCTGTGCCCTAGAATAGCTAACATAGCTGGGACGGGTCCTTTTAAATGTTTTGTTCAGCAGCATAAGGCAGAAACAGGTGATATTTCACTTTCAGAATGACACTTTGATTTTACTATTTCATTATGATGTTTTTAATTTGTTACTGTTTTGTCTTTTGTTCTGAACCGCCCGGAGTTCCTTCTTGGAAGACGGGCTGTATATAAGCCCTAAAATAAATAAATAAATAAATAAATAAATAAATAAATAAATAAATAAACAAGGCAATGTGACACTATGTCTCCAATACAGTGGTACCTCAACTTGCGAATTTAATCCATTCCGAATGCGTGCTCTTAAGTCGAACTACTCTTAAGTTGGAGTACCTATCTAAAAAACTGGAAAAAAAGTTAAAAAAATAAAATAAAAAATAAAAAATTAGTAACAGTCGAGCAGACCGTATCTAAAATTTGTAAGGCAGCAGTTAAAACGCCAACAGTTTTCCGCTCTTAAGTTGGGGTACCACTGTAACGCCTTTTGTCAATGCTTCTGAATTTGCAGACGACTCCTGTGTTTATCTCTGAGCAAAGAGTTTGCAGATCTGGCAGAACTTTTGTGGTGGGGAAAAAAGAGACACCTTTCCTCTGCCTCTTCCCGTCTGCCGAAATGGTGGAAGAAATCTTTCTTTACCAAAAGAGTGCCTAGCACAGTACAGAGAGGAGAGTGGATGCTGTTGACGAACAGGTAGAGAAAATAAACCGGAATGTGGAGCAGTTTCCTTGTTAAGCTACTACTTCTAAAACCTCCAGACAATGGGGATTCTGGCTTTTGTAGTCCCAAGAAAGAAACTTTTCCAAGTGCCGGCCTCCCACGGAAACCACATTCCTAGCAGAGCAGCCAAACTGTTGTAAGGCAGCGGCTTTACCAAAGCTGTTACTTCATGTCCCTCTCATCGCTGTTTGCAGTTCTGCTTGGGACCAGTACGAGGAAATCTTACCATACATCCATTGCGTGACTATGGGAGTTTGTCCCGACCATGCCGCCTGAATTGGGATTTAAGCGGGATGAGCAATTCCCCTCCCTGGTCTCGGGAATCTGCTCGTCTCGGTTCTTGTTCCGAGATGAGTGCCTGTGAGGTAAGGCTCATCACGCAATGTGTCATTCTCCATCTAGTGGCAGGAATGTGAAGTGCCATTCACCAGTACATTCCCTATGGAGTTAGCAACACAGTGCAGAGAGATTAAAAGACAAATGCCTCGAACTTAGCTCCATAACACATTGAAGGCAACGTCGAGGAGATTCGAAAGATCGAAAAACGGAAGGTCAGACCAAAGAAAAAAACGAGATCGGAGGCTGAGAAGTTCAGATGTTGTCACGAAACAAGGACATGCAGTAACAGTCGTCACGGTACCATCAAGCATGCCCGTGGGTACACGGGAACAGGGACAGTACCCGGACAAGACTACGTGACCGTGAGCGACGTGATCGCGAAACGAACGTCAACTCGGAACGAGGAAGGACGTGAAGTAACCGTCCCAAGAGTCTTCTAGCTTCAGCTTCATGCAAACGTTTCCGTGTGGCCGACTTCTTTCCCCATCTGCAAAAGCAGATGGGGCAGAAGGGTGGGGCGGCTGGCAGCGGATGGGTCTCCCATTCCCCAGTTTCCTACTTACCTGACTTTAACCAGATGTTGTTTATCTGTTCAGCCTTTCCACAAGGTGTACAGTCTGTAGATGGCAGAAGTACAACAAATACTTGTTCTGCTGCAGGCGGCCTTGATCCTCGGCCCGACCTCCCCCTCCTCCCCCTCCCCACCGCACCTCCCTTCCTCCCTCCCCAACCTCAGACCGGATACACAAGTTCCAGGACAGGAATATCTGTCCCTCGAGTCCCGAATCAAATCTGGAATTCATATACTCTGTAAATGTACTTTATTAAATGCAGGAGTCAAGAGAGGGGCTCGGGATGATGGTATTGGAGGACGGGGTAGACCAGGTTTTCAGAATTGAAGGGTTGCTTTGGAGGTATAAAGCAGGCCATAAAAAATTGGAAAATTGCATGTTTTGGCTTCAGAATTTTGCTGCGCAAGACACCCCCCCCTTCCACCCACGTCATTCCTAACCACTAGGGATACACTGTCCCCCTCTCAACTTTCCAGTTTCTAAGCTTCTTAAAGAGTTGCCTCTGGTAGAGAGGCCGATTAGAACCAAAAGGCAAGTACATAAAAGTATGAAGAGGCCGATCATCATGTATTACATGTACCTGGATGACTCAGGAAGATTTCTTTGTTTGTGTCCTGATTTTACGGCTCCCTTCTCCTGGTTCACTTCTTCAAAACCATCAGATGGTCTTGCTTGATGTTATCTAAATTCAGCATCAGCAGGAGAAAGTAGACTGAGATTTATCGGTAGACTGCTTGCCACCAGAGATGGGCACGAAACGAACCACGAACCAGAAGAACTGACAAATCAGGCTGGTTTGTGGTTCAGTTTGCAACTGAGTTTGGGAATCCGGTCCTCTTCAAAACAGAAAGTTTATGCTTTTTTTAAAAAAAGGACAATGAAGAGAAATAGAAGGTGTTCTTTATTTTCTTATCACTCGCAAGTAGACCCACCTATTGATGCTGGTGACTCAGTTGCCCTGGCCTACTTATGGCTCTGCTTATGTTGGCTGAAACTGGAGTAGTACATTGCAACTCGAATAGGCAAAGGAATTTATTTGATGAGCTGATTCATCAAATCCCGATTAATTCAGTGGACTTACTCGAGCTGTGACTTACTACTGCATTTGAGCCACCGACTCAGTCTAACGGTCTCTGCTGTGCACTTTCCTTCCCTCTCTTCAGTCTGTTGGAGTTTGTTGACAGCAGTCATGTTTGTAGGTTTGCTGTGAGATCCATCCAACAGTAAGTAGTGGGCCTTTTCATTCCTTCTCCTATCCATCAAAGCAAAAAGGGGTGGGGGGGAGTTGAGACGCGTGTATCACCTGTAGACTCGAAGTCATTTGGCTCTGCGAATCCCAGCCCTTCTGCAGTGCAGCTAGAGGGTGCAGCCAATATTCAGCACGCTGTGACTGATCCCGTGACTTTTTGTATGCAGGACCTGAATTCTGCTGCTGAGGTGCAAGCTGCCATTTAAACGAAACTCCCCATGTCTCGGTTAGATGTTGTAATGCAGGAAATCACCAAAGGTACCCGTGGATAGAGCTAAGCTGCTTGCTGCAGCCGTACACCATCTGCCAGATGTTAGGCACCCTTTTCGTCCGTCAGCCCAGTTGCACACAAGCATTTCGTGTCTATAAATCGGGGAAGGCTCACTTCCATTGTTGCTAAAGGGCTTCCCCCTCCCTCCTTCCTCTGACTGCTGCCAAGTTAGCAGTTGCTTTAATTAATTTTGCATAGTGCAGCCTGGAGGTTTGGAGGGGAGGGGGGTGCTGGGAAGCAGATAGCCAAATGTTTTAGAAATATATATTTATATATAGAGAGACAGGGAAACCAATCTAATTAGACAGAGAGGGAGCCAGAGGTTCCTTAAGTGACTTCTAATGAGACCCAGGCTCCCTCTGACACCACAGAAAGTTCTAGCCTCAATGAGAAGTAGGGAGGGGGGGAGGGAGGAGCTGTCCCAACTTCAGGTCAATCAGACAGGACAACGGGCTTAGCAGGGGTGGGCAAGTAACAGAACAGGGAAGAAGAAGAAGAAGAAGAAGAAGAAGAAGAAGAAGAAGAGAAGAAGAAGAAGAAGAAGAAGAAGAAGAAGAAGAAGAAGAAGAAGAAGAAGAAGAAGAAGAAGAAGAAGAATGACACTGGAGCTGGGGGAAAATTCATATTTTGGACTCCATCTTCTGAGAATCCAGCACCCAGCAAGTCCACAATTACTCCCCCCCCAATCTTTCTTTGATACGATGTTTTAGAGGTGTTCACTAGATGAGACACTGACTCTGTAGCTAGAAGCGGTGTTCCTCTAAGAGAAAAAGACCATCTGTTGCTCCCAACACAAACTTGCTTGAATCCCCTTTGGGCAAATCATCTTGCTTTTGTTTTGCAGTGGGTCAGTCCAGCTATGCTTGTGTGTCAGATGTCTCTGAATGAATGAAAGAAAGCTTTATTACGGTCGATGACCAGTATCCGCAAGGGATGTACACAAATAATATTGATTCCTACAAGGCAAGGAGAAACAGGGGAGGGAGGATACCGTAAAAATGTTCTGTTCTGTAGCGCAGAACACTTAGCATGCCTGGAGGGATAACTTTGTATGAAAAAGAAGAAAAATACACATTTATTTCTATACATTTATACACCATTTATTGTGGTAAACAGCCCAGAGTAGCCTTGTAGCTAGAGAGTGGTATAGAAATCCCAGTGAATAAATACATAAATAAATTTCCCTTAATATGTGATCTCATCTGGGGATGAAGGACTCTCAGCCGTATTTGTAGACCTGACTGCCTTTTCAAACTGCTTCTGACAGTGGTTATGTCTCTATTCTATTCTATTCTATTCTATTCTATTCTATTCTATTCTATTCTAGCCATTGCATCTTGCAATAGGATATGTAATTCTTGGACTGGATAGCTCTTAGGACCATGTCTGCTTCATTTTTCTTTGCACGAGCGGCGTGATGCCATTAACGGAAATGAACAGAACCGAATAAAATTTTCTTGGTTCTGTTCGGTTCGAGCCTGACCCGTCCAAATGGTCGTTATTCGTACCGTTACGTAACGGTAAGAATAACGGATAATGGTAACGAAAAATTGGTCGTTTCGTGCCCATCTCTACCATGGACATTTCCAAAATCCTCCTGTTAAAATCAACCTCTGTTTGAAAGTCGCTCCAAGCCCTTGGATGCATGACCCAAGTCATTAGAACGGAACCGCCCCCCCTTTCTGTTCTGGCAAGAGGCAAAACAAATAAAACAATCCACGGGAGACTCAAACACTGCTGCCCGCTCAGCGCCATCTTGAACTTTCTGTCAACAAGCAGCCTCAGAAGTCCAGAGAAAGTACGCAGATGGCGAAGTACCCAAAAAAAATAAGGCAAGGCATTAGAAATAACATGGGGGCAAAACCTGGTCACTCTCCTACCGATTTCAGCAACTGGAGCCATTCTGACATCTTTGATTCTCAGTTTAAAACAGTTTAAAACAGCCATAGCTAATTTGCGTCCCCAACCCAACCACCCCCCCCAAAAAAAAACAGTGATTTTTTTTCCCAAACATGTCATTTCACCCCCACTTTTTTTGAAGACTAAAATGCTAATGTTTAGGCTCGACCCTTTGGCCTGGCCCCAGGCGTTACCAACGCTAAGAAACCTGATAGTCAAGGAACGAAATCCAGCCAGTAGTTGATGCACTTTTAATGGGGATGACGATAGTATGTAAGTTCCCTTGGGAAAATGGGTGCGGTTTATAAATCTAAAAATAAATAAATAAATAAATAAATAAATAAATAAATAAATAAATAAATGTACAATCCAATCACCTCTGCCTCAGATGACCAAGGAACAATGAAGAATGGTCCAAATGCCCTGACCTCTACTGCCCTGCCAAACTCTTGAACACACAAGCTTGTGGCTTCCTTTAAAGAGTTAGCCCATCTTGTATTGGGTCTTCCTCTTTTCCTTTTCTTCTTGCGTGCTCTTTGTAGCTTTCCTGTTGCCTTTTCATGCTCTAAGAGGCCTCTTCTAATTCCCTGTTCTTAACTTGCATAGGTCTTAAACGTTTTGGGCTGCATATTGTCCCTCAGCCACCTTGGGTTTTTTCCCCAAGGAGAAAGGTGGGGTAAAATTATATTCATAAATAAATAATAAATATAATATTTCCTGCTGCCTCCTGGTTTTCCCAGCGTGGTGGTTTTTCCTGGGGAAGCCTGCTTTCTCCTGATGGTCCCAATAGGAGGTCAGGCTCCACTGTCGATCTATCTGGATTTGCTCTGGGACCAAATAAGAACAAGAAAGATGGGGTTGGGTTTTACAGGAGGCTTCTCCTGCCGATGGCTCGGTTTCGCCGCTCCTGTCCGTGTCTAACTCCATTCTTTCTGGGTCAGCCAAAGGCAACCGGGCGGGTGCCAAATTACTTTGGCGAAGGAACAGCGAGAGCCAGCAGGGGCTTAGAGAAGGATGCGCTGGAGCCATGTGCAGCGTGCGAAGGCAACCCGTTGCACCTGCCTGGGGCTCACGTCACCCTTCTCAGCTGCAGCTGATCTCTTCTTTCTGCCGCTCACGTCCGGTGGGCAGGCTGGCTTTCCGGAGGCAATTCGGTGGTTCTGTGGTGGGGAGATCGAGCAGGATGAGATGGACCTTTGGCTGGCTTGGTGTAGGTTTCCTTCCGTCTTTCTGTTAATCTCCAAGGATGTTGGGGATCTTTATTGGATCGGTTGTTGCAGATGATTTTTAATTGCTTAATGACAGAGACACCTCTTGTGTTACGATATAAAACAACTATTTATTTAACTGGAACTACACGGGAGGTTTCTAACTATAACTATTCTAACAGCCATTTTGCTAAGCCAGGAGCATGCTTCTCTTCTCTAAGAATACAAGGCACACACACCAACTAGACTTCTACCAGAACATTCCAAGTGGTGTGATCTCAACAACCAATTGGCTTCGCTCTTCACATTAAATCCAGCCCATAATACTCCACATTCACATTAACCCTGTAATGGCTGAAATGTAAATCTTGCTAAATATTCCAACAAAGGAAGACACCTATCTTCCGAGAGAGATTGAAGTCTAACTGACCTCTGGATGTCTTCCAGAGCCGGGATCCTATAACATAACATAAGAAGAGCCATGCTGGATCAGGCCAAAGGCCCATCAGATCCAGCTTCCTGGATCTCTCAGTGGCCCCACCAAATGCCTCCGGGAGTGCATGAGACTAGATCTCTGTCTCCTGATACCACTCCCCTGCATCTGGCCCTTGAAGTACCCTGGTATTAAGCCGGAGATGACCCATCTCCAACCCATTTGTAACCTGTGATGGACTTTTCCTCTAGGAAAAGGTATGCGTTCCAAGCACACTCACATTTTTCAGGCTGACATGCCTAAATTAAGCCTTTGATCAGCTGCGGGCAGCACCAGAGTGCTGTGTCCTCCAAGTCACTTCTAAAAGTGCTTTGCTTAGCATCGCAGAATCCTGGTACAAGGGGAGGGGGGGAGCACGCACGGATTGCCTCCCTTTTAGCACCCTTGGCAGCTCAAGGGGTTTCAGGGACAAAGCTCCCCAAAAGTGTGTGGGGAGGGGACCGGCCAACATCATTTGCCATTTGCACGGATGAGCCTGGACCTGGGGTTTCTGCAGAAGAATTCGCTGGAAGGCACAGGAGAGAAAGAGAGAGTAGTGACGTCTGGGCAATGAATAATCCCCGCTCCTGGCTCACAGGATTGTCTAGGAAATACTGTCAGCAGGATCCGCGGGGACTCATGAAAACCATCCTTTGTGAAGCCATTTGCATAGAGAAACCTTTAATGGACCAAAACGGTGGAAGGGGAAGCATTCCTATCCATCTCACGTTTGCGCGGCTGTGTAATGGCTTCTCCCTTGCATGCATGAGCAGGCAGGCCTGCACGGACATAAGAACATAAGAACAGCCTTGCTGGGCCAGGCCACTGCCCATCCAGTCCAGCATTCTGACCCACACAGGGGCTCCCCATTTGCTTCAAGGTATTCCCAAGCAGAGGTCTTCGCCTGCTTACGATTCCCCGCAAATGGCATTGAGAGATAATCCTGCCTATCTCTCCAACCCGGAGGTTGTCCTTAGCAGGCATCCATCATGATAGCCATGGATACCCTTGTTCTCCACGAACGTGTCCAATTTTTTCTTTCTTTCTTTTTAATATACTTTTTATTTTTGACTTTTTGAAAATGTAACATAATACTATAACATAAACTACATTAAAGAAAAAAAAATTAAAGAAACAAAAACAAGCAGACAAAAAGCAAAGATCAATACATCATAAGATCATATAATACATCCGTTATAAATTGCCTTATATATTTACAATGAGTCAATAAAGGGCTTCCATATATCTATGTAGATATCCTTTCATAGTTGCTTTCTATATGATATTCGTTCAAATGAGGCTAGTTGTCACAGATCTTCTGACCATTGTGTGAAGGCTGGAGGATGGTTATCCTTCCAGGCCTTTAATATAAGTCTTTTTGCCACCATGAGAGCTCTCAAAATCCAATGTCCAATCCTTTCTTAAAGCTGTCAAGGCTGACCGCTGTCACCCCTTCTTGTGGCAGGGAGTTCCACAGCCCAGTGATCCTCTGGGTGAAAAAGTACAAGGGGAATGCACTGTGAGATACAGGAAGCTGGACTAGATGGGCTTTTGGCCTGATCCAGCAGGGCTCTTCTTAAGTTCTTATGTTCCCTAGGTGGTTGTGTGCATCTACCTTTCCCCTAGCATGAATCTTTCTATTTATTTCTTCCAAAGCCTGTTGCTTGGAGCTGAATTCTAAGTGACGGGGGGGGGGGGGAGAGGAGAATGGGGAAGGAGGCCGGAAACAAAGGTGCGGGGTGTGTGTGTGTGAGCTTTCTGGTGGGGGTGGGGAGCCTAACGAAGAAGGGAGCAGCACCTAACAAGGGTGTAACGACAGGGGTAGTGAGAGAGGCCAGGCAATTAATTCACCAACACTCTGCCTCACAGAGCATATGAAGGGCCAATTTTCTGCACCGCTGAAGAGTAAAGAAGAAAGATGATAAATAACAGGAAGTTTGAGATGAAAAGAAAGAGCAAAAGCATCGGCTGGTTGGAGATGAGGTTCTCGACCTTTGGAGAAAAGCAAGCCTGTGGCAAAAATGCATGGATGTGGTTGCCCTCTGCCGACCAGACCAGGACCAGGGGAATAAGATGTCCTTTTGCAGAAATGCAGAGGTATTTTTTAAATTGGACTGAAGGAATTGCTCCCTACCCCCCAAAAGGCTTTTTTGTTTGTTTTCCAGAGACCCTGGGGAGCTTAATAATGCCTAACCCTAACCCTAACCCTAACCCTAACCCTAACCTCTGCTCCCTTCTTGGCTGACAAAGTTCTATTCAACCTTCATAACTCAGGGAAATGTCTTTTTTTGTGAGTACAGTGGTACCCCAACTTAAGAGCAGCTCGACTTAAGAACAATTAGACTTAAGTGTGTAAAACGGTTGGCGTTTTAACTGCCCCCTTACAAATTTTAGATACGGTCTACTTGACTTACAATATTTTTTCATATTTTTGATTTTTAAACTATTTTTAGATAGGTACCCCAACCTAAGAGTAGTTCAACTTAAGAGCATGCATTGGGAACGGATTAAATTCGTAAGTCGAGGCACCACTGCATTCCCTTCATATGGAGGGGAACAGGAGGCTGAGGCAGTGGGAGATGCGTCCCCACCCTGTTCCTGCCGCATATCCCTAGCCATGCTTGCAACTCAGGCTTGCTAGACGTCAGAGAGCATTTTACACATTCCTTGGCTTGGCTCGCCTCCTGCTGTCCATTTTTTGCCTTTGCAATTCCCTTCCAGCTGGACTATAAAATGAAAAGACCGGGAAGTGGAGAACATAAGGCGAAGGACTGATATGGAGGCAGACACAGGTGGGACGTGCCCATTTTACAAATGACATACAGCACCTCGAAGCCGGGCAGTATGTAAATCAAATCAAATCAAAATAAATAATATAAAACATTATAAAATAAAGCAACCCCTTTTAGCATAACCTTGCCCAATCAAGGCTGAGATAATTTGGCAACCTAGGGCGTTTATACACGACCCCTAAACTCCGGGGCAAATGGCCCCCAGCTCCAGAGCTTAAAAATGTTTCCCTACCAGCTCCGGAGTTTACAGGAAATTAAGTGCGGCCACGCCCACTTTAGCGCGTCCCAGCGCACCTTTCAAGTACCTGCTCTTCCGGGGTGAAAATTGCTTGATGCGGTGTAACGATAGTGAGTGCGGGGCTCTCCTTGCTTCTGTTTGTTGTTTTTTTTGCTCCCGCCCCTTTAAGAGCTACTTTTACAGAGACAGGAATCTTGCCGGCAAGAGCGAGAGCCAGAAGGAGAGCCAGAACGGAGATGAGGCACGATCTTTTCTTCCTTTTCTCTCCCTCCCCTCACGCAGCCAGCAGCCAGGGTGGGGACACAGGAAGAGCGACAAGCCCCTAAGATCTCTGGTCCGAATTTAAGTGGCCAGCGGATCTTAGGGGTCGTGTGTAAAAGCGCCCCTACTCATCCTCTTTCTCATCCTCTGATAGCCACGAGATGTCACTGTTCTGCTCCGAGGCCTTGAAAAACTTCCAAATTCTTTAGGAGAGAAACTGATGGTTCTGCATTGCTCTTCAAGGGAACCAGCTCTTCACTGCCCTTGGTCTTATTCGTTTGAAGAGCATCTCGACATGTCCCCAAATTTAAGAGAGAGCTTGCCCTCGCTTGGCATGCTTTGGCTCACCTTAGACACGCTGCCAACCTTGTTAAATAGCTGCTTCCTTGATCTTTTGGAGCAGGTTAGAAATGGGCACGAAGTAGAAAAACAGTGGTTCATTTTGATTTGTGATTTGTCTGAGACGACAAAGCACGAATCAACATTTTTTTTACGAATTGACAAATTGCATAATTGATTTAAACTTAAACCCCTATAAAATGGGCCCCAAGGTACCTAGGGATACCAAACTTGCACCCACCCACCCACCCACCCCTCAGGAAAGAGTCCTTTAGCAACTGCCTTGGAAAACCCCCATCTCCACCAAATTTAGAAGGCTCCTAAAGAAGAATCAAGGGATGTATGTCTGCAATTTTTGTGTTTCTAGGTGCCCTAGGGGCAATTTTATTTGCTAGCAAATTGAGGAATCAAAAATCACTAAAAAAATTTGTCGAGGGCTACCAAGTTCTACAAATACAATTTGACCAATTTGTTTTGAATGATTTTTTCCCCATTTGTTTTTAAATGTGTGCCCATTTCTAGAGCAGATTGACTTTTATTAGTGAATATATGAACATACAATGAGGTGGAGAATGGTAGTGCATAAACAGGTCCTGCGCTGACGGCGGTAATGAAAATAACAATGAAAATAAATGTTACACAGTTGGGTACTGGCATTCAAGTACATACTGGGTATACAGACACATTACAGGCTGAAATACTGTCTCTTTTATATCTTCACAGAGAATGTCCAAAAGTCCAGGGGACGGTCCAGGCTCAGTCTCCTTCTTGCAGATGGCCCCTTTTTTTACTCTGATGGCATTTTATATAGAATATCCTATTTTGTAGTTTATTCTATTTGTGCATTGGCCTTCAACGTTATGGAAGCTGAGTCTGAATCTAAGTGATAGGGACAAACATGTTCCCAAAGCAGGAAAGGGCCAAATTCTTTCTTTTAAAATAGTCACTTTTCCAAGCTCTGGTTCCAGTTCTGCTCTCTGGCCAGTCCTCCCTTAAACATTTACAAGGGGGGTGGCGGGGTGGGTGGGTGGAAGGCAGCGGTGGGCACAAACTTCTTTCCTTGTTTAAGAGAAGGGGGGGAGGCAAACCATCCATCCTAAACCTCCAAGGGAATGTTCCTTTGGGCTTGTTTGGTTTGTTCCTGCTCTTCGCCCAGCCAAGTGTGCATTTTTAGAGCATGAGGGGACTCTCTCTCTCTCTCTCTCTCTCTCTCTCTCTCTCTCTCTCTCTCTCTCTCTCTCTCTCACACACACACACACACACACACACACACACACACACACACACACACACACACACACACACACACACAGAGCGAGCATCCAACTTGGCGTTTGAAGTTGCATGATTTCAACGGCATGGCGCCTTCAGCAGCAGTTTTTGTGAGCTTCTTTCGGTCCAGGTCCAGCTATCTGGCCGGGGGGGGGTGTGTGTAGGGGGGGGGGGAACGCCCCAGGGCCCCATCCGCTCCCTTTAGCCAAAGATGACAAAAACCTCCCTTCCACTTCTGCCTTCTTGCTTTTCCTTCTGACAGATGCTCCAGGCCCGTCCCCTCTCCGCCCGGGCTCAGCCCCTTCCTTCCTGCTTCCCGGATTGCCTCTCCCTCTTTCTGAAGGCTGCTTCTTTAGACGTGAAGACCAAATACGCTTCACTCCTAAGGGAGGAAAAGGTAGGATGGAATGGAAGAAACTTCTTCTTCTTCTTCTTCCTCTTCTTCTTCTTCTTCTTCTTCTTCTTCTTCTTCTTCTTCTTCTTCTTCTTCTTCTTCTTCTTCTTCTTCTTCTTCTCATTCTTCTTCTTCTTCTTCTTTTTGCAGGGGATCATCCAGGGTTTTGCTTTGGGCTGAAAGGAGAAAACTAATTTTAAAAACAAACCAAAACAAAAGACTCCCGTCCCCTAGCTGCTGATTTTTTGATGGCTGGAATCGGAATTCAGAGCTTGTCTAGACCCTAAACTGAGGGAAACTCCCCTCTTAGGCCACATTCCAAGAATTCCTCAGCCAGTGCAGCTGTTCGGGGATTCTTGGAATTGTAGTCCAAAAGGTGGACTATTCCAACCTCAGATGAAAGTGTCAGAGTTTCAGAGGCTGCATCTCCCATCATTACTAATCAGGGGCCTTGCCGGCTGGATTTGGCAAAAAATGTGGATCCAGCAGCAGCTGAAGGGATACCCTTGCCTAACAAATGCCCACTACTAATTAGCCAAATGATTCCCTTCTGAGCAGAGGGGAAGAAGGAGACACAGTTGCTAGGCAACCAGAAAACACTTTCTAGCCGCTGGTATTGCCTTATGTCATAGCTGGTCGCGGATGACCTCCAGAGCAAAGAAAGTTGAGGTTTGCATCTGCTTTATTTTTCATATAAATGCATCTGACTCTTCAGATTTCTTTGCATTTGAAGTAGAAAGAATTTGATATATACTGTGCTAAAAAGGGAGAAACTGGTTCTTATAGGTTTGTCCTTTCATGCCCAGGGTTCTGAGGGCAGAACTTCAGAATTTTCTATCAGTTTTTTATTTTTCCGTCTGTTCTTTGTGTTTATTTGCTTATTTGTTCTTTTTATTATGATGATTTGATTATTTGGTCTGATTGATGAGTTTTTATTTAACATTTTAAGTGGTTTAATCCATTTTTGTATTTTGTATATGTATGTAAACCGCCCAGAGTAGCTTTTTGCTAGATGGTAGCGGTATATAAATCAAATAAATCAAATAAATAACAATCAGGCTTTCAATATCTCTGTATTCAACTACATTGACACTAGTCTTTTCTTCTTGTGGGGCATCTCGTTTTTAACAGCTATGAGTACAACCAAAACAGCATCTCCATGCTGGATGCAGCTGCACTTTTTGAACCAGAACGATGAAGGGCAAAGAATATCATTTCAGTGCCTTTTTGCAAAGCGTTTGACCAAGATTTATAGATGGTTACATCGGCTGCAGACAAAATCGCAAGGTTTTGAAAGTTCAGAGGCAGGAGAAGCAGACATAATAGACGCCTGTCCCTGTGCTTTCTCTGGATGTAATGGAACTAGCTTTCGGGATTTATAGCAGCACAATGGTGGTTTGTGTGTGTGTGTGTGTGTGTGTGTGTGTGTGTGTGTGTGTGTGCATTGCAGGTTAGCAACAGGATCTAGATTTGAGAGGTCCCTGTGTGTGGGAGGAGAAGACAGAGATACCAAGAGAAAACAGAATACCATTGTACGTGGGACAGGTCCTTCAGTCTCAAGAGACATCACCTGCCACGAAACCTAGATTATACTTTGAAGAAAAAGACTCTGGACGTCTTGGCGTCTAGGGTGGAGGGTCCTCTCTGCTTGGATGCTAGCTCACTTCTGCAATACTTGCCCCACTCATTCCCCTTCACAGGGGAATTCTGGGTTAAGGCTGCCAAAGGGACCAGCAGCAAAGCCAACAGCCAAAACAAAGCGTTCTGCTGATATACTGCCCCATAGCACATCAAGTACTCCCTGGGCGGTTTACAATTTAATTATGCAGGCCACACACACTCTGGGTACTCATTTTACCAACCTTAGGAGGATGGAAGGCTGAGTGAGCCTTGAGCCTGCTACCTGGGAACGAACCCCAGGTCGTAAGCACAGTTTGAGCTGCAGGACAGGCATTGAACCACTGCGCCACGGCGGCCTCCGTTTTTACCCATGATGGCGAGGAATGGACTTCCCAAGGGCCTCAGGTCATCGTTGGAGGCCTTTTCACATCGCTCGCAGCAGGCATCCCCGAGAGCCATTGTAAGGAACGGCGACGCAAGTCATGGAGAGACACCCAGCTGAGTCACCCTCCCTGGGAGAGAACCTAAGACAGGGGTCCTCAAAGTTTTCAAACAGTGGGCCGGTCCACCACACCCCAGACACCACTGGGGGCCGGACCACAGTCCCCCCCCCCCCAAAAAAGGCCAACATGGAAAAAAGGGGGGAGGGAGTGGGGGACCTTGCTGTAGCCCTCCCACTTTTGAATGCCCCACTAGCCAGCATGCTAGATCAGCATGCTGATCATCTGGGCGGTAGTTGGGGGGAGTGGGAGAAGCGACATAGCCCACTGCTTTGAACTGCCTCCGCAATAGAAGCAGCTGCAGAGGCTGGCTTACTCGCAAAGCAGGGGATAGGTGGGGGGGGCGTTGCAGTTGGTCCCGGGGGCCGGATTCAGGACCTTGTGGGGCCGCATCCGGCCCTGGGGCCTTAGGTTGAGGACCCCTGACCTAAGAGATGCAAGCCTTAGGCAGGAGAGCGAGGGAATGGTTTGTTTTGGCTCAACCCCAGTGGAACTTTCCGTGGTGGTTGGCGGAGGACTAATCATTTCCATCTGGTCCTTTGCCCGCACAGCTGGCTACTGGAGGCAGCGCTGCTCAGCAAGGAAGAGGTGGCTGTAGTAGAAGATGCCGGAGAGTTCGGGGGCTCTGCTACGAAGGGTGAGTTGGATGCTCTTTGTCTCTGCTTGTCTCCAGTGCCAGTGAGAAGTGTGCGGAAGGTTCGCTTCTTGTCTGGCCATGGCTGCCTCGGGCACCCCGGCTCTGTTTCTGCCACTTGGTAGCCATACGGGACTGTTTCTGCCACTTGGTAGCCACATGGACATCTGGCCACCATCTGGTTCTGGGCGCCGTTCGTCTGCCTCCCAGCATGCTTAGCATCACCGTTGCAGTGTGAGCCTCGTGGCGCAGTGGTTAAATGTGTGTACTGCAGGTAAAACTGTGTTCACGACCTGGGGTTCAATCCCAGGTAGCAGGCTCAAGGTTCACTCAGCCTTCCATCCTTCCGAGGTTGGTAAAATGCGTACCCAGCTTGCTGGGGGGGGGGGGGCAATGTGTAGCCTGCACACTGTAATTAAAAAATTGTAAACCACCCAGAGACTACTTGTAGTGGTATGGGGCGGTATATAAGCAGAACACTTTGAAAAGCCAGTGGGTTCATCAGAACGGTGCAGCATTTCAAAGGAGGGAATTACTTTCTCTAAATGACTCTCTCTTTAACAAGGACAAATAGATTTAGAAATACTTTTTACCCAACCGCATGTGAAATACAGCTGAAAAATTTAAGTTGGTGAGAATTGCCAGTGTCAAATGTGTAACGGGTATATTGTATTGGGGGGGGGGGCTGTCAAGCCATTGGGTGAGGGAGAATAGGGTTGTGTGTGTGTGTGTTTTGCTTTTTTAAATTTGTAGTTTTTTATGTATTGGGTACGAATGCTGTTAGGTGAGAGAGTGTAGATTTGTGTGTGTGTGTGGTTAGGTTTATGTCTTAGAGTTTTATAATGCGTCCAAGTGATGCTGGGTGAGAGAATGTAGGAGGATGGTATAGGGATGTTTGTTTTTAATAGTAGGCTTATTTTTTGGAATTTTAAATTGGGGGTGAGTGACGTGCAGACTGGATGGCACTTTTTAATTTCATTGTACTTGTACAATGACACTAAAGTGTTAGAGTAGGACTCCGATATCCGCCGGAGATTGGTTCCAGGCCTTCCCATGGATAATAAAAAACTGTGGATAAGAGAGAACACAAAACCCCCAAAACTGCTGTTTAGTGACAGTAGCTTGCTTTACAGCTACTGTTTTGTGACAGTGGCTTGCTTTACAGCTGCTTTGCGGCTGCTGAATTATTTATTTAATTCCCCCCCCCTTTGCAAACCGCAAAAGAAATAACAACCAGTGGTTAATGAATCAGTGGATATGGGGGTTCTATTCTATTCTATTCTTTAGGCAGGCTTTCCTTTAAATGGCTAGTTGGCCAAGGGGATTTTTTTTTAAAAAAGAAAGCATTATATTTTGTGTCTTACTTGTGTTTTTAATATTGTTCTTATCATGAGTTTTAATCGGGCGGTCAACAAGTATAAAAATAAAATAAATAAATAAATAAATAAAATAAGTGGCTTTTATAACTTTGGTATAAAGATGGATCATCACAAGGATCCTGCCCCATGTTGGCACTGATGGTGACCACTGCTACCAAGTGGGCCGGATCTTCTGCCCTGTCTAGTAGAACCTCATGTTGTCTTCACCGAAGCCAGCAGGACGAATCCTTATCAGCTACTACGGGAACTTTTTAAGTGTTGTCAAGGAGTCAACCCAAGCAGCGTCTTGCGGCTTGTGTTCCTCTTTAAGGTTAGGGCCCTGGCTTTGTTGGACAGACTGCGGAGGGAGAGGGAAAAATATGAGAGGTTTTTTTTTTTTATTTCCCTGCTTGGCAGAACTCCCTGTTTCTGGAAGCACCATGCATCATGCAAATACTTTGCAGAGAGAAATGATGGCAAGCTTGAGACTAGGCAAGGGCTGCAGTGGTTTTCCAGAGCCAACCGGAAAGTTCTTGCTCCTTTTCTGGAGGGCATTCGAGAAGAGACTGATTCGCAGTATGATCTGTTTATAGATATATATATACACATATACACACAAAGTGGTACCTTGTATAAAGGAATTAATTCGTTCCAAATGAAATTGTGTTAAGCAAATTTTCCTTTATACAAATTCCCATAGGAATGCATTGAAAACGGAGTAATCCCACTTTTATGTTGTACGAATTCTCCCCATAAGTGATTATGTTAAGCAAATTTCCCCTATCTCCGGAATGGTTTGTGTTGTACAGATTTTATGTTATACAAGCTGTTTTTGTTATACAAGGGTCCACTGTGTGTGTGTGTGTGTGTGTGTGTGTGTGTGTGTGTGTGTGTGTGTGTGTGTGTGTGTGTGTGTGTGTGTGTGTGTGTGTATAAAACACTGAATATTTTTATCAATTTATGCACCTCTCGGCATCTGCTTATGCAGAAAACAAGCATGATTTTTAGAGCACTTACAGATAAAAATAGCCGTTGGCAGCTTTTAAAAGCCAGAGCTGTCTTTTTCCAGTTAAGGATCTTTCTTTGTTTAAGCCAAACTCAGGAAACTGGCCAAACTATGTGGCCACCGCCTATGCTCCTTTCCTCCTTACTATGTCAAGAACTGGTCGGGTCTGGGTGGTTCCCCCACCCCCACCCCTTTGAGCATGGACTGGAGAGCTTTTCAAGCAGAGAACTGGCCTCTGAAAAGTAGAACCCATGACCCTGTCTGAATTCAGTAAGTTGGGTCCCCCACCCCCCGCAAAAAAAAAAAAGGAGAATGTGTCACCTGGGATATTCGTGCGGTAGTATGGAAATAAATATTTCCGGCTAAATAATATAAGTTGGCCAACCTGTCTAGCAACATATGTAAATATGGGCTCCTCCTGCAACGCCCTCATGCAAAGCAAATAAGACTGGATAGGAATTTGTATCATTCAGTGGATTTCACAGAAGCGGCGCTTCTTTAGGGTACGAGGAGCCAGTAGTGGATAGAATTGAGTGTGTCCTGTACACATTGCCGTGGATAAATCATTCCCAAATGATTCAATCTTGTTTATTTCTTAATTACTGCTAGTGACCTTGGTCTTCCGTTGTTGTTTTGAGTTTGTAGACCCATATGGAAATGTATCCGCTGATTTAGCTGGTTGTTTATTTTTAAAAAATGCTAACGTAAATCATAAGAACATAAGAAGAGCCCTGCTGGATCAGGCCAAAGGCCCATCTAGTCCAGCTTCATGTATCTGTCAGTGGCCCACCAGATGCCTCTGGGAGCACACGAGACTAGATCTCTGTCTCCTGATACCACTCCCCCTGCATCTGGCCCTTGAAGTACCCTGGTTTTTTAAAGCCTGGAGATGACACATCTCCATCATGGTTTGTAACCTGTGATGGACTTCTCCTCCAGGAATCTGTCCAATCCCCTTGGGAAGGCACCCAGGCTAGATGCCATCACCACATCTTGTGGCAGGGAGTTCCACAGACTAACAACACGCTGGGTAAAGAAATATATTTTTTTGATCTGTTCTCACTCTCAATCAAACAACGGCGAAAGCCTCATCTGCTTAACGTTCATCTCTGAAGGAGAGGGCAAATGCGTAGGAGCAGAGCCCACAAAATGTTGGCAACCTTGACCTCCACCCCACCCCACAAACCAGCTATGTATTTCAGCAGAATCAGTGGCTTGGCTGCCTGCCTTCCTGCTCCAGCCTTCTGTAAGCATCCAGTGTTTGCTTAAAAGGATTTTTTCCAGTTCACTAAGGTTTCCAGGGGGGGACTAGGTGCTGCTTGGCGTGGGATGAGGGATCCCCTCAATTCTGGGGGGGGGGGAAGCAGTGGGATCCCAACAGAAGTTTCCCCAGACCCCCCTTTTCCCCCCAGCCAGAAAACAATGAGTCATTCCTTGCCATCTCATCCATAGAGCCTCACCTCCAGTTTTCCACCAGTTTCACTGCTGTGGCTTGTTTTTTCCCTTGGCCCCAAGCTCAAAGGATGAAAGGAACTTATGGTTGTGTTGTGCATGCGAAGACACCACTACCTTACAGGGTGAGTGTGTATTCCTTCAGCAATACAAAAACAAGGCCGGTGCTAACTAGGAAACAATGTTTGGACTTAAGCAATCTCTTTGTAGTTACAAAAACAAAAAGAGGTAAAAAGGTTGAGCCGTGTGACCAGAATTTTTTTTTCCCAAATAGAGGTTAGGTGATCAAGGACAATGCTGCTTTGTGTGTGTGTTAAACTGTATCTGGGACTTTGAAGCTGCTTTAACACCAGCCTGCTTCCTGATACCATCCTGTGGTGTTTTCCATCTCACCAAAAAGATTCTCAGCGCCTGGTAGACAACATCTTCTATCAAGACTGCATTTCTGGTACTGTATAATGCTTTGATAAAGATAGCAAGTTGCTATCGAAAGCTTAGCTTACATTTTTTGTTTTAGCAGTGACCCATAAAGGTATCACCTAACCTCTTTTTAAAAATAAAAAGGTGAGCTTTTGAGTTCTACAGAACCCTTCGTTCGAAAGGTTAGACTTTTGTACCCATTCATTGGCACCCTTCAGTCTCGAAAGACTATGGTATCATGCCTGGAGTAGAGATCCTAAGAACAACACCTAGTGTGACTAAATAGACCAGTTTGGGAATGGCAGTCTCTACCGCACTGGGGACAGATGTATTCTGTTTCTTGCCCGGTTTCGTTCTTTCCGTGCCTGCCTCTTTTCCTCTGCCTGTTGGACAAATGCCTCTTCAAATTTATGTAGACCATGCTGTATCTCTTGCCTCCAGGCAGTGCGATCAGAGGCCAGGGTTTCCCATCTGTTGAGGTCCATTCCCAAGGCCTTCAGGTCCCTCTTACAGATATCCTTATACCGCAGCTGTGATCTCCCTCTGGGGCGCTTTCCCTGCACTAGTTCTCCGTATAGAAGATCTTTTGGGATCTGGCCGTCATCCATTCTCACAACGTGTCCAAGCCAGCGTTGGCGTCGCTGTTTCAATAAAGTGTACATGCTAGGGATTCCAGCTTGGGTACAAAAGGTGAACTTTTGTACCCAAGAGGGTATAAAATTAGAGAATGAAGCAAACAGTTGAGTCTAGACCAGACGTCATAGCTCACACATGGCCAGACTGCCTGGCAACCCCAGTGTCTGGTGACACCCCAAATGTGATGCCATCTCTGCCTGACGAAGCGTTCTGTGGCACCCCAAAATGCTCCCCTGGTTTGTCTTTCCAGGGATGTAGGAAAGGGGTGGCCTCACTGGTCATTTGTACCAGCTTTAAATGAGTTCAATGCCCTTGACTGTTCTAGAGGTCAAGCGTTCTGCAGCACCCCATGGGGGGGGGAACAAACAAAAAAAAATTCAATTTTTTTAAATTGTTGTTGTTCTGTTTTCCTGTGGCCTTCCAAAGACAAATACGGCTGCCTCTTCTAAAACGGCATCACCCTCAATCCCCTGCAGGCGTAAGATGAACTGTGATAGAATAGAATAGAATAGAATAGAATAGAATAGAATAGAATAGAATAGAATAGAATTTATTGCCATTGTATAAAAATACAACAAGATTAAAAAGTGCCATCTAGTCAGCTCATTCACACACCCCAGTATAAAAATCCAGGTACAGTGGATCCTTGTATAACAAACGGTTTGTATACCATAAAATCTGTACAACATAAAAAATCCCAGAGATAGGGGAAATTTGCTTAACAGAATAATCTATAGGGCGAATCTGTACAACATAAAACTGGTCGTGATTAGGGATTACTCCGTTTTCAATGCATTCCTATGGGAAATTTGTATAAAGGAAAATTTGCTTAACAGAATTTCATTTGGAATGAATTAATTCCTTTATCCAAGGTACCACTGTATAAAAATCCAAGACACCAACTCTACCATTTAAGAACCACCATCCATACACATAATCCTACATTCACAGGCAGGACATCACTTGTACTCATTTTAAAACTGACATTAAAAACCAAACATACACACACAGCCTGTCTACACTCTCTCACCTGACAGCATTCGTACCCAATACATAAAAACTACAATTTAAAAAAACAACAACAAAGAGGCTTGTTGATACCTTTATTGGTCACTAGTAAAACAAAGACATATGCTAAGCCTTCGATAGCAACATGCTATCTTTAACCAAAGCATTGTAGCAAAAATGCAGTCCTGATAGATGTTGTCTATCACATGGCTCAACCCACTTTAAAAAATAGTGGGTTAATAGTGGCCTTTGAAGGTATCTATCGCCTGTAACCTATTTTTGCAATTGTGTTTTGCGAGGGCCACGGCTCAACTCCTTTTTTTTTTTTAACCTCATTTAAAAAACAACAATCTGCGTCTGGGAGTTTTAGCTGATGGCATAGGAGCAGGGCCGTGCTCCAAAAGTTGGCAACCCGCCGTGCTCTTCTTCATCCCTCCCTCCCTTCCTTGTTTCAACCCCCTTGGGACGGCTGCTTTGGGTTGCAAAAAGCAGAACGACCTTCACCCTCCCGCACCTGCCGCCGCCTCCGCCGCTGCCGGCTCCTCCTCTCCCGGAGCTGGGCGCGTCCCTTAAGCCCGGGACCGTCCGGGAAACGGGGCGTCCCGCCAGCCTGTGGCCGCTTTCCCGGGCTGGGGGTCCCCCTCCGTCCCCTTGGAGGCATCCTTCCTCGCCATGGGGGGATCCCACAGCCGGAACGAGAAGGCGGCGGCGTCTCCTCCTCCTCCTCCTCCTCCTCCTCCCGGGACGAAAGGAGAAGACGGTCCCAGGAGCAAACCCGGGGAGGAGACCCGGTGAGTGCTCCATCCGAGCCGGGAGGGTCATCTTGCATTGCTCGGGTTGGGGGCGTCGGCATTACCTCACCCCCTCCCCGTTACTTTTGAGGCTTAAAAGCGAGGAACAAAGTTTGGACACGGTGCAAATACAGTGGTCCCTTGTATAAAGGAATTAATTCGTTCCAAATGAAATTCTGTTAAGCAAAATTTCCTTTATACAAACTTCCCATAGGAATGCATTGAAAACAGAGTGATCCCTAATCGTGGCCATTTTTATGTTGTAGGGATTCACTCCATAGGCGATTCTGTTAAGCAAATTTCCCCTATCTCCGGAATTGTTTATGTTGTACAGATTTTATGGTATACAAACTGTTTGTTATACAAGGGTCTTAAAATGCATTCTTAAAAATGCAGTAGAGTGGTACCCCGACTAAGGGCAGCTCGACTTAAGAGCGATTCGATTTAAGAATGGAAAACTGTTGGCGTTTTAACTGCCGCCTCACAAATTTTGATATGTTCTGCTGAACTTACAATTTTTTTTCATTTTTTTATTTTTTTAACTTATTTTTTTCATTTTTTAATATAGGTACCCCAACTTAAGAGTAGTTCGACTTAAGAGCATGCATTCAGAACGGATTAAATACATAAGTCGAGGTACCACTGTACTCTGTTTTTGTTATAAATTTTCAGGCAAAAATCAAAGCAAAACAAAACAAAACAAAACACCACTGTACTCTGTTTTTGTTATAAGATTTCAGGCAAAGATCAAAAGAAAAAGAAAAAGAAAGAAAAGAAAAGAAAAGACACAAAAGTTGAGCCGCTGCTAAGGTTGTGCCTTCGATGCAGCTGGTTTTAGTTTTGGCTCTGAGGGAAAAAAAGGGATTTCTGGTGGGCGAGGGGTGTTTGGGTGTTGCACAGATGCAGCCAGGAGGCTGTTGGGAATTTAAGGGCCACCCAGCTTGGTGGGCTAGAAGCCCTCGTGAAAGGTCACCTCCTGGAAGGGTGATGCCGAACAGCCCAGAGAGAGGAGCGGTGTAAATATAAAAAGCAATCAAGATGCAATTAGTTTGGGGGGCGGGAAAGAGCATCCCTTCCCCTCCATGTTTTGATCTTGTGACTTCCAGCAGGATGGCTAACCCTGAAGGGGGTCATGGGAGGTCTAGTTCCAAACATCTGGAGGGGCCAAAATTCTCCCCTTCTCCATCATAAAGTAATTCGGCAACCATGTTGCCTTTTGGGGGTGGCGTGGGTTAGGCCTGCTGAAATGTCCCCTTGCTTGCTTGCACTTTTCTTCTGCTCTCCGGCCTGTCTCTCCAGGTGGCTGGCCAATGGAGGGTCCATTACCCTTCTTCTAGACAGCCTCCTTGTCACAGGTCTTCTTCACTGAGTGACTGGGAATGGTCTCTATTTACACATACAGATGGTAGCCTCCTCCTGTCCCACGCCAGGCAGGCTTCTAAAGAAGACCAGGAAGCTGCCTTGCAGGTTTCCATGGAGATTCATTCCAACTAAATACGTCCAAGACGGTCAGCTTGTGATCTGATCCAGCATCATCTTTTTTTTGATGGCCGGGGTCTGAGGTTAAATAACTGGTGCCAGTGCTGGTTATCAAGAAAAGTGCACCTCTCTTCAGAAATCGTGGTGCTGGGTTGTTGTTGTTGTTGTTGTTGTTGTTGTTGTTGTTGTTGTTGTTGTTAAGCCTCCCTCTCACCATAAATCTCTCAAAAGGCCCATGGAAAGCTTTTGACCAAGTTAGGTAAAGGTAAAGCTTCCCCCACCTCAACACGTGTGCTAGTCGTGTCCAACTCTAGGGGCAGTGCTCATCTCCGTTTTGAAGCCAAAGAGCCAGTGTTGTGCAAGTCCATGGCCACGTGGCCGGCATGCCTGCAAGGAAAAACTGTTTTGCCTTCCCACTTTTTACGGAGGTACTGTACCTATTTATCTCCTTGCATTGACATGCTTTCGAACTGCTAGGTTGGCAGGAGCTGGGGTTATCAGCGGGAGCCTGCTCCACTGCGTGGCACCCGGGATTCGAACTGCTGAGCTGCCGACTTTGCAGCCGACAGTTTTCAGAGCTTTAGCCCACTGAACCACCACGCCCCTAATTGGCCAAGTTCCAGGTGGATAAATGTACAGCGGCTCAGAAGGCAGCGTGCCGGTCACATCCTTTGCTTGCGGGGATTTCTGCCTGGCCTTGCTCTTGTGATGCTGATGGTCCCCTGGCGCTCAGCTCTGTGAACTGAAGAAATGCCCGCTCATGTTGTCTCTCTGCCAAGGCCGGGCCGTGTGCTTTGCATGCAGAGCGTCACAAGTTCTATCCCTGACATCTCTGGAATTTGGAAACACTGCTTTGTGGGATTGGAACTCTCTTTGCAGAGGGAGAAGTTTGGCTCAGAAACCTCTAGAACCACCAGCCATGCAGGCAGGGGGATTCTGGGAGATGCTGTTGGAATTAGTACAACGTTCATTTGTTGCCTTTAACTTAAGAGGTTTTGGCTGGGAGGGACCTTTCTGGACTGGGCCACTGTAATCCAGCAGCGACCCATTGCACCTTCCTTGCTTCTGATTTTGAAGAGAGCCACATTTCTTTGTAAGTGCCCATTGATGAAAACCAAGCAATAAGGGGTGGTCTACTGAGGGGAAACTTGAAGCTAATTCTGCACTGCAGGTCCCAGAACTTTCCCTGCTGCCTCAAGTCTTCCCTCACTCTTTTAATATAATCTTGTTCCTTGATGCTTTGAATGAATTTTTTTTGGTGTTGGTTTTGTTAATTGTCTTTTAGTGATAGTATGTTTGAACTTTTTTTAGTACTTGTAAACATATTGTTGTTAACCCTAAATATTATCTTTTAATGATGTAGGCCACCTTGAGTCCTCTTTAAGGAAAAAGGTAGGGTAAAAATATTTCAAATAAAATAGATAATAATATCTTACAGGAATTATTAATTGCAAAACACTCCACAAGAATTGGCAGCTTAATGTTTTAGTCCAGAAATTCCTGTTTCTATCCTGGGGCAACTGTGCCCTTCATAAACCAAAGCAGATCAACAGGTTCATCCTCTCCACGCTACAGAACAACCTTGTGAAATCCCCATTTTATCTAACTACCCATTAAGTGAAATGCAATCGGAGAATCTTAGCGCTAGAAAAGCAGGTGGAGAGGCTCAGTGACTCAGTTCTCTGGCTTCGAAGCAAGAGATTGGGAGTTGGAGGTGGAGGTGGCGGTGGAGGTGATGTACTCACAGTTGCATAGAGAATAAAGCGAAAGCAAAGCTCAGGGTGCATGCAGCCTGCCTGGTGTTTCTAGAATACAACTCTTAGCAGTCCTGGCCAGTATGGCCAAGGGAGAAGGATCACGGGGTTGTAATGCAGCAACGTTTGGAAGATCTTGCATTCCTTAGTCCCTGGTCTAAATTTTTATCATTGCCATGAGTACTCTGATTGTAGCCCTGTGATGGACAGCCACAGCTGTTGACTAGTGGGGACAATGCATGGATGTGTGTCCCTGGATGCATTCATTAACACAAGGCAGCTTATTTAGAAAGTGACACCTATGTTTTTATTCTGACCTGAACAGCCTTGATCAGGTCTTGCCAAGTCAAGCTTTCTTCAAACAATTGATCTATCTAGTGTGAATTAACGGTTGCACTTTCAGGAGCTATTCAGAAAGAATCAGCAAAGGCTCGTGCGTTTAATGAGCGTTTGCTTCTGGGATTCTTGCCGCTTACTCGACGCAAGTTCCTGTTCATTTGATATGTTTTTTTAATTTGATGCAAAGACTCTCTGGGTGAAAGTTTAGCACTGCGACCGCGAGCAGTGAGCAGTTAAGTGCATTGCATTGTGAGTCCTGTGTGGGTTTGCCACTGTACAACATTCCTGCCTCCCCTATACAGACAACTGTATTTGGTTCGTTCTCTTAAGGCTTGCTCATTGGCTGTCTCCCGGCAACCAGATGCTGATGCTGGGCACGTTTCCTTGTAGCTTTAAAATGTGATGTTGTCTATTAATGCTGTAAAATGTTCCTCAATTCTCTGTACTCAATACCTGAACATGTCTTCATTGTACTGGACTGCCTATTATCCCTCATTACTTTAAGTCGCCTTGGGTCCTTTTCCAAGGAGAAAGGTGGGGTAAAAATACTCTAAAATGAAATAAAATGAAATAAATGACAAAGGGTAAACCGAGAGGAAGAAATGCCATTTTCGTTAATCAGAAATGGCCACATGGTGCTGGAATCCTTAACAGGAATGTGGGCATTGAGGCCACACACACAGAAATGTGGCAGCGGCAAACCTCACAAAAGCACAGTGTTAACCCTTTGCATTTTCAGTTCCGAGGTGACCAGCATATGCCTTGTGATTATAGTACACATGTCAGATGTGTACCGCTCCTCTCTGGGAATAAGATCTGGGTGTTGTTGTTTTTCCTGCCGGTTTTTCTGCATCCAAGAGGAAGCTTAATTTTAAAGATGTGCTAGGAGCACTTTTTAAAAAAATCATTCTAAAAGTAGAACACTGGCCAATTGTTCTCCTAATCATATATAATATGAATTGTTATTATATAATATGTCCTGCACTCTGTTCTTGAACATCCTAGCGTGCAGAAGACCCAAGAATGGACACAAACTACAGGAAGCCAGATTTAGGCTGTTGTCTTAGGAAACACTTCTTAACTGTTCGAACAGTATGACAATGGTAACTGCTTCAGCGCTGGAGAAAACTACACAGCCCTCTCTCTGATCTGCTTTCATCTTGATTCCTGCCTTCAGCAGGGAGTTGGAATCAGTGACCTTAAAGGCCCCTTCCAATTCCATGATACTGCAATTCTATCATGGGTGAACATCAAGAATTCCACCAGGCATGTGGTTTGAAAGAGAGAATTGAGAGGTCAACGTTCCCATTATTACTGTTACCAGTTTTTACAGATTATTTTTGAGTCCGTGCTTGGCTCGGAACCAGTGTCCAATAATTAAATTTAAATAAAATAAGGAAGCACAAACACCGAACTGTTTAAGTCTGATTTATTGAAGCCAAGCCAAAAGTAACAGCCAGTGGTCTCACCCTGGATGGCGTGAGTGAGCCCTGAACATTCATTGAACATTAGTTTTTATACATACAAACCAGTTCAAGGTTTCCCTCAATCTGCATTGGCGGGTAATTGTTCGCAGTTCCCCTGATGATCCAATTTCCTGGGCCATCGAGCTCTTGGTGGTCCAAATCCTTGAGTCAATGTTCCATAGATTGGTGTCCTGTTTTTCAACAGGTCCCAGTCTGGCTGAGAAAGGGAATGTGGAACTCCAGACAATGGGACAATCTCCTGTCCCTCAGGCACAGTTTACCTGGGGCATAATCCTCTCATCCAGGTGTTCTGCTACTTCCTGGAGTCATATACTTCCAGTTCATTTACATTCTTAATGTATTCCAGTTCCTATAATTTACCTAGCTAGAATAAATATTTCGGAGCCCGTTTTTTCATGGTATCATAACCATGATGGTGCGAAACCCTGCTGGTACAGCCGTAGAGATTCATCTTTCTCTTTGAACTGCAGAGCTGGCATCTCCAAACTTCAGCCCTCCTGATGTTTTGGACCACAACTCCCAGAATTCCAAGCCTGTGTTGCCAACGGCAAAGGACTGTGGGAGTTGTGGTCCAAAACGTCTGGAGGGCTGAAGTTTGGACTTGCCTGCTTGGATCATCAAGTCCAATGCCTGGCAAGGAGGCACAGGGGGGAATCGAACCCTTGACCTCAGAGACTCAAACCACTGAGCTCTCCCCCTGCAACCCATTTTTGTAAGTGGCTGCCTTTCACCAGCCTCTAAGAAACTCACAGCCCAATCCTGTGCTCCTTTTAAATTGCACATAGGACCTGGTGAGTACAATAGGGCTGGCATCCAATTGCATATGCATATGGGAGCTTTGTGTCTATGAATATCCTTGGAACAGCTCAAGCCCTCCTGGTTTTGTTCTCAGACTTCTTCCTCAGCACCACATTGGGGCCTCTTCCCACTCCACTGTTTCTTAGCAACAGACAAAAAAAATGTTATGTAACTACGGTTACAGGGAAACTCTCTCTGCTGAAGGATGTGCTGGTAAAGCTAAGCTGGGGCTGCACGTCACAGAGGTTTGCTTTCCGCGGCTCAGAATTCTCCCCGAAGCCCCCAAATTGCACATTTCGTGATTGGAGCTCCAAAAAGGGCAAAGGCTCCCCCTCGCGTAGCTTATTCGTTTGGACAAGTCATTTCAAAGCGCCGCCTAGTGAATTTAATTTCTAGCGCTCCCATGCAAAAATGTCATTAGATTTCAAGTGCTCCCTTCTTTCAGCGTCACAACAGGCTCCTTGGATGATGAGGAGTTTGTTTAATTTTTTTTAAAAAGGCACCTGGCTAGGTTTGTCCACAATCACGAGCCAGATGGTGGTTTATTGTGGCTACGTTACTTACAGATCAAGCGACCAAACAGCAAACTGACCAACACGATGGCTTGCAGCAATGGACTTTAACAAGCTAAAAGAGACATGGAGGCAGAGAGGCGGGGCTCTCTTTGAATTCAGAGGCAGGGTTTTGAACGATTGGTCAGTCCTGGAAAGATTGATAGCTATTCCAGCCTGGAAAGGTCTCTCCCAGCCAAACCTACCACAGGCAGCATGAGAGGTTGTAAAGCAACCCCCCAAACAAACAAAAACAAACAAACAAACAAAAAGCCTCCACCAAATGTGACCTTGAGCTCCGTACAAGAAAGATGGGAGGGTGCTTTTAATAAAACAAACTAGATGTCAAATGCCAATGAGTCTTAAAAATCATCTTTTTTAAAATGTGTGGATTGGGAGGAAAAGCTTGGCTGAGTTAGCTTGTTGGACTACAATGCCCCAAATCTCCTGTCAGCTTGTAGCAAGCCACCAGCTGCCCTCCCCTGAAAAAATCCTGCATGCCAAGGGACTAACTCTTCTGCCTTCCTCCTCCCTTCCTGCTTTTCCTTGCCTGGCCCAAAGGCGTGGCTGCAGATTCCTGCCTCCGTTTTGGATCCAGATCTCTGGGGTTGCTGTTCAGCAAGGAGTCATTTTTTGAAGGCATTTGCCGAGCGGTGGCGCTTGGCCGTCACCCAGCGGCATCTGCTGCCTCTCCGGTCTCTGCGGTGTGTTGGGTCTGAGGCCCTTGGCAGCACTCTGAGGCACAGCAGCGTCATCCGATGTGTCAGGTTTTTGTGCCGGCCACCCATCGGGAAGCTGTTCCAGTTCAGACATCTGTCTTCTTGGCACGAGAGGAAGCCGCAAGGGCGGCCGGTCATCATCTTGCCAAGCAGACGGGATTCAAAAGCACGCGAGGAATGGCGCTCCTTTGCAACACACACAGCCCTCCTGGGCCCTCAGAAGGAAGGAAGGAAAGGCCGGGTAATTCAGCAGAAAAGGAAATGTATCCTGTGTAGGATTAATTAGACAAAAGCTCTGTGCAATTACAGTGGTGCCTCTACTTACGAATTTAATCTGCTCTGGATGCATGCTCGTAAGTTGAACAACTGTTAAGTAGAGGTACCGTATCTAAAAAAAATGAAAAATTAAAAAAAAACATTTGTAAGTAGAGCAGACCGCATCTAAAATTTGTAAGGCGGCTGTTTTAAAACGCCAATGGTTTCCCGCTCTTAAGTCGAATTGCTCTTAAGTAGAGCCACTCTTAAGTACAGGTACCACTGTATTAGGGCCGCCTGTGTGTGTTGTGTCATTACAGTCGTGACCGACTCTTCGTGACCCCATGTCCATGGAGTTTTCTCGGCAGGAATACTGGAGTGGTTTGCCAGTTCCTACTCCAGGTGCCTACAGCACCTGGTATTCCCTGGTGTTCTCCCATCCAAGTACTAACCAGGGCCGACCCTGCTTAGCTTCCGAAATCAGGCGGAAATGGATGTGCTTTACTGCATTACAGATGAAGGGAGGGGGAGAAGCATTTAAGGAAGAAGAGAAGCTTGAAGCCAGTTTGAATCTGCCCTTCCTAGTCTACTAGGCTTCAGCAGGACAAGCAATCTTCTTTGCATTTATCTGAAACAGATAGATTGTGAGTGTCTAATATGATTTTAAAAATGCACAGGATTGGATGAACACATTTGGCGCTGGAGATGGAGCAGGAAATCTTTCCTTTACTCTTCAAGGTACTGAGATCCCAAAGGTAGCCAAGGTATTTTGGAATACACGTCCATCATCATCATCATCATCATCATCATCATCATCATCATCATCATCATCATCATCATCATCATCATCATCATCATCATCATCAAACAAACTGATTACAAAGAGTGTCATAATGTAGTTGCTCAAATGGTCCACTGGGATTTGTGTCACAACTATCATCTGCCCGTAGCAAAGAACTGGTGGGATCATAAGCCTGAAAAGGTGATTGAAAATGAGCATGCAAAATTACTTTCGGACTTCCGAATACAGACAGACAGGGTTTTGGAGCATAATACCCTGGATATTATGACTGTGGAGAAGAAAAAAGTGTGGATCATTGATATTGCTACGCCAGGTGATAGTAGAGTCACCGAGAAACAACTTGAAAAAATTACCCGATATCAGGATCTGAAAATTGAACTTCAGAGACTCTGGCATAAACCAGTACAGGTGGTCCCAGTAGTAATTGGTACACTGGGTGCGGTGCGTAAAGAGCTAAGCAGGTATTTAGAAGAAACTGGAGTTGACAAAGTCACCATCAGTCAGCTGCAGAAAGCCACCTTGCTGGGATCTGCTTGCATAATTTGCCGATACATTACGTAGTCCTAAACGCTTGAGAAGCATTCGACTAGTGATTTGTAATACAAAATCCAGCATAGTTATCTTGTCTGCTGTGTGATAATTTGACAACAACAACAATAACAACAACAACAACAACATAATACTTAAAACCTACAACCAGAGGCGGTTGTCTCACTGTTCAAAGCAAAACTGGCCAAGTCCTGTAAGTATGAAAATTGTCATGCTGTGTGTAACTATATATCTGTCAAAGAAGATGCTTTTAAAAATATACAGCATATATCTCGTATATCATCACATATATTTCCATGCAGTTTTGGTAGCTTTATATTAAATTATGTGTTCTCCATAGCAGCTTTGTTACTAATTTTTTTTTCTCACCAGTCTGCAGTGAGAATATTCAGCTGACATTTTCAGCTGTAGTTCTTCATCTCTGGAAAGTCAAGGTCGCGGCCTCAATCACTGTCTCACAAGGGCAGAGAAATTCCAGCTACAGAAACAAAATGGTTACTAAAGGTATCTGTGTTCCTCCCTGGTGCTTGAAGGCAGATGGATGTTGGCAATGCACTCCTCATTTTACATAGGGAAAGAGAGAAAAACAAGCCAGGGAAACTTCTCTCACTAACAGGAAAAAAAAATTCAAGTGTATCAATTTTCAACGCTTCTCTTTATCAAGAAAACGAAGGGCAGAGAAACAGAGAGGATGGCAGCTTTGCAATTAGAAGCGGAATTGACTTGTGCCATAAAAGACCTCTATCTCCCACCTTTGCAAGCTGGATTGTTCTGTAATTAGTCATCAGGAGGCAAACCGTGGGCTTAATTTCCATGATGATGACGCTAACAAGGCAGGTGTGAAGAACGCATCTCTGAAGCGATATGCATGTTTCTTCCTGAAATTGTGGAACTACTCTTTCATTTCGTTCTACCTCGGTTTTGTGACATGGATGGAGCATCACGAGTGGTGCCGTCACGATTTGTTTACATCGGTGTGAACCATCCTGTGCCCTGAAATTGACTTGATAAGCCTTGCTCATGGATCCCAACAGTAAATATGCTGAGTCAGCTGTAACTTTGAGATTTATTTATTATTTATTTATCTGTTCAATTTATATGTGGTGTTGGAGAACCTGTGGCATGGGTGCCAAAGGTGGCACTTGGAGTCCTTTCTGTGGGCACCAGACATCGCCCCTTCACAGCCACCTGGATTCAGGTTAAATGGCTGTATTGGCACTTTGCAAATAATTAGTGGGTTCTGAAATGCAGTTTGGGCACTAGTGGTTTGAAAGCATGTAAATGCAAGTAGATAAATAGGTACTGCTGTAAAAAGCAGGAAGGCAAAACAGTGTTTCCTTGCAGCCATGCCGGCCACGTGGCCTTGGACTTGCACAACACTGGCTCTTCGGCTTCAATACGGAGATGCGCACTGCCCCTAGAGTCAGACACAACTAGCACGCATGTGCGGGGGGAACCTTTACCTTTTTTATCTTATCACTGTTATATACCGTTCTATCTAGCTACACTGCCACTCTGGGCGGTTTACAAAATTGAACAGATTTCAAACCAACAAACAATCCAATAGATAAATAATCCAATAAGTAAAAATATAATAACTTAATAAACAATATATATCAAAACATCAAACAGGAGCAAGATGGGCGAGAGACAAAATGAAAAAGAAATACTTTACATAGTAGCCAAAGATTAACAGACTAGATTAATTTCTATTAATGTTTGGGGTGATTCTTTTTTTTTTTAAAACAACGGTTGGTTCTTCAGCCTCCTACCCACCCTCTGTGTCGGCCTATTCAGTCTGTGATTAAAACAACACAGGTTTTGCTGGCATCCCTCTCTATCGCTGGCTGATCCTAGTCTAAACCAGGCAGCGACAAACAGACTCAAGGCGAGAGAAAGCACGCACATTTAAGCAAACAGAGTGGGCGGGAGAGGCAGAAACTCAGGAACATAAATAAATCATGGCTGATGATGTAGGAAAAGCAGGTGAAGGCAATCTTAGCTAGACCAGGCAGAACTGGTTCTTGGATTATCCTGCATTTCTGGCAGCGTGGACAGGTGTGGCGGCGGGTAGATGGAAAACAGCATATTTCCTGAATAATTACCATTTATTTTTATGCGAGGAGGCATGTCCTGAATAGGAATTTGGAGGCAGTTGGAGGACTCCTCTGCTCCCCTTTGGCCCTGTCGAATATCCCGTACGAATGTCAACAAGTGTCAGGATTAGAGATGGGCACGAAACGAGCAATTTTTCATTTTCGTTTTTTCGTTTTGTTACGTAATGAAACGAAAAACGAATTTTGTCTCCAAAATGAAACGAAACGAACTGAAACAACAGAAATTTTGTCGTGCGTTTAGTTTTCGTTGCGGCAAATACATTGAACTGTAATGAATTCCAACGAAACAGCAAGTTTTCATTTTCGTTTTCGTTTTCCGTTTTGTTACGTAACAAAACCAATTTTTTTTGCAAAAAATTCACGAAAAACGAAAACGAACCGAAACGGACCCCCTAAACGACAAACGAAACACCATTTTTTTGAGTCGTGCCCATCTCTAGTCAGGATATTAAGCGCAAACGGCCTCCTTGGATCTTTCAGTTCTTAATTGAGTTTTTGTCTCACCATCTAAATCCCGTCTTCAACATTTGGGCTTTTATCCCGGGGTCCCGTTTCCCCACCCCACCGCACTCCACTCAGGCTCATGAGAATATCAGGAGTAGTTCAGCAGACAGCTTAATTTTTGCCTTTCTGAAAAATGGCAGCAGTGACGGCTGGACATTGAGTCATGGCGACTGGACTTCTTTTTTTCTTGAGAGATTGAAACGTTTCGCTGCTCCTCCAAACAGCTTCGTCAGTCTGAAGAAAGCGAGTTGCGAGTCCTCCATTTTATAGCTCACTTTGACCTCTTGTCACCCTGGTATGAAATAGGCTCAAAAGATGAACAATGGCCTGAATAGGCTCGTTAGGTAGACAACAGTCTCATTAGCCTTGAGGTGAACAATGGCCTAAGGTGCTGAAACCCATAAAGTATGGGTTGTTGTTAGCTATGACCTTGGTGGTGAAGGCGTGAAGTATTTTTGATTTGCCTAGGCAGATGGGTGTTTCTCACTGGGTCTCAAGGCCAACCTGTGTAGCCTTGGGCAAGCCACAAAAAAGGTGCCTGAGGGGGGGGATATGATTGAGATGTACAAAATAATGCAGGGCATGAGTAATGTGGATAGAGGGACACTCTTCTCCCTCTCACAAAATACCAGAACTTGGAAACATTCACTCAAACTGAGGGTTGGGAGAGCAAGAACAGACAAAAGAAAATACTTTTTTTAACCTAGCGTGTTGTTAGTCTGTGGAACTCCCTGCCACAGAAGGTGGTGATGGCACCTGGCCTGGATGCCTTCAAAAGGGGATTGGACAGATTCCTGCAGGAAAAGTCCATCACAGGTGACAAACCAAGATGGAGATGTGTCATCTCCAGGCTTAAAACTGGGTACTTCAAGGGCCAGATACAGGGGAGTGGTATTGGGGGACCGAGATCTAGTCTTGTGCGCACCCGGACGCATTTGATGGGGCCACTGTGAGATACAGGAAGGTGGACTCGATGGGCCTTTGGCCTGATCCAGCAGGGCTCTTCTTAGGTTCTTATGTTGGCTTCTGATTTATGATTGACCCTATGAATCAGCCACCTCCAAAGCTATGGGGCTCTTGAGCTGGACGTTGGGAATTCAGTTCCTCACTGGCTCTCCCGAGAAAAGGCCAACCTGTGCAGCCTTGGGCAAGTTGCATAGTTCCAGGTTAGCCTTGGAATGAATGGTCAGCCATTTCTGTAGACCTATAAAACTGGGGTGGGGTGGGGGTGTCTCCCTGAACTGGAATCTACTATAGGGCACATTACAAAGCTGCTGGGTGTGGTTTCTCCCCTGGAGTCAAGGGGTCTCAGGTTCAGGTCTTCCTCTTTCCCTATCCTTCCTATCTTTTCCAGTGCTTCACGGGACACACCCAGGTGTTACCTTGTTAGCTGTTTCATTTATGGCCTGGTGAAGCCAGTGGCTGTCCAATTCCCCTCTTCATCTGCACAACGACCTTGCGAGGCAGGCTCCCTTGGGTCTAGGCGGCTCTTTCAAGGTCACCCAATGGGCGCAGGGGGGCTGTGTGTGTGTGTGTGTGTGTGTGTGTGTGTGTGTGTGTGTGCAGAGAATGGATGGGGAATCCCAAACCGCTCACCCCCTGCCGCCGCCAAGCCCCCACCCTCGCTATTTGCCAAGTCCTTTTACCCCTCCCTCCCTCCCTCCGTCAGCCGTTCGCAGGGAGGGGAGATGACCCGCCCGGAGACTCCACGCTCCAATCCAGCCCACCAGCTGATGCTACGAACCGGCGCCGAAGCGGAACCGCCCAACGGGGGGGGGGAGAGGGAGAGAGAGAGAGAGAGAGAGAGAGAGAGAGAGAGAGAGAGAGAGAGAGAGAGAGAGAGAGAGAGAGGTGGACCCGTTGAAGGGCAGGAGCGAGCTGCCTGCTTGCTTGCTTGCTGCCCAGCGGGACGGAGGAGCAGCAAGCAGGAGGTGTGGGGGGGTCGGCAGCCGTTTCCCCGGCCTTGATCCCAGGGAGGGAAGCCAGCGAGGAAGGAAGGAAGGAAGGAAGGAAGGCACTGGAAGCAGCCTGGGGGTGTTGCAACCGCCGGCGGAGGCGCGCGCAAAGCAGGGCGCGTTGCGCCAGGACGCAGCCGGGGCTCCTTTGGCGCAGAGAGAGAAAAAGAGCGAGCGAGCGAGAGAGGAACCTTGCGAGGCGGAGCGGAGGAGGAGGAGGAGGAGGAGGAGGAGGAGGAGGCAAACGAGGGGAAGCGATGGCTCACGGCTGACCACATCCGCACCGGATCGGCTCCGAACTCCGGGTGCTGCCTGCTTGCTGCTGGCTCCCCCTCCATTTTGCAGAGGCGCCCCTCGGCTCGTTGCCTGGCGAGCGAGCGAGCGAGCTGGCATCGCTCGTCAACGGCATTGCACACACGCGCGCACACACACACACACACCCGACCCCAGCGATGGCCTTCAGCTCGTCCTGGCAGATCCTGTCGCCCGTCCAGTGGGCCAAGTGGACGTGGTCCGCGGTGCGCGGCGGCGGCGGCCCGGGCGGCCCGGGCTCCGAGTCCGAGGGCATCGCGGCCGTCGGCGGGGACGGGGAGGCTCAGGCGGCGTCCGGGCAGCAGCAGCTGCTGCAGGAAGACGACGAGGACGCCCAAGCGGACACCAAGTCCCTGAGCCTCAGGCAAGTCTCTCTGCCCGCGTTGACGCGTGTCGGCCCGCGTTCACACGTTACGCGCCTTTGCCACCGCGCGCCGGGGAGGAGGGGGACGCGCTGGCGCGGTAGCCCGGCTCGCTCTCGCACGCGGGCGGTTTGTCCATGAGGTGGTGGTTTTGGGGGGACCGGGGGCTTGGTGGCCGTACACGCAAAGGCGAGTTCACACGCGATGTGCCATCGTTTGCAAGGAACTTTCCGCCCGCTTGTGCTTCTCGGTGGAACTGAGCTGCCAATCAAGTCTAAGGGGGTGGGTTCCTGTTTGTGTGAATTAGTCCTTGGAGGGGAAACGGTCAATGAACACAGGCGTGTGAATGATCATACCCCTGCCTGGCCTGAGAGCTGTAATGGTTTTTCCACATATGCAGCTCACCCCTTTGGCCATCAGGGTAAGGTGCACGCGTGTCGTGTTCAGACAGGGCTGGGCCCTAGCAAACAGACCTGCGGTTCATACTCGGTTGCCATACCTGTGCCGTATATTACCTTGTATACAGTCACAACATTTTGGGCACGTGTGCATGCTTGAAGAGGAAATAACAACACACCGTTGGGTGGTTTGTCTGTGGGTATTTCTGTCATTATTATTTAAGACAAACCAGCCAGATTATGCTTGTTTAGAAATAATAGTTCTGGGAAATGCCTTAATTGGATTGCTGAAAAACTGAGAGTAAGCTTTTGGGTCATTCAGAACTCTTCATCTGGTGCAGATGTGACAAATTTTGTAGAAGCGGAGAGGGTCTTAAATGTCAGATTATTTCTAGAAATGTGTGATTTACAGGTAATTGGGAAATACCCTCCCCCTCCTCCTGCCCTATGTCATCTATTTTCCTGGAAGTAGGAGGCACTGATGCCTCTGAAGCTATTTCTATAGTTATCCAAGTTGATTTCCTTGCTGGTTTTCAAATCCCTCTCTTAAATTTGCTCAGGATTAGGTCCGTGGCCTCTACAGTCCCTCCATACCTCCCCCACCCCACTTCCATCTTGATTAGCCACACACCCAGCTCTGTGATAAAGAGAAATAATCTTGCTTTATGAAGTTAGCTTTCCAGGAAGTTGGGAGAACAGGAAGGTTCTGCAGATCAAAGCCATTTTGAGCCGGGCTGAGCTCCAGGTGTTGCATTTTAAGAAGCAGCTTTGGGCTTTAATTTTAAGACAGGCAGGATATCTCTCAATGTTATTGGCAGGGAATCGTAAGCAGGTGAAGACATCTGCTTGGGAACACCCTGAAGCAAATGGTGAGCCGCTGTGTGAGACAGAATGCCGGACTTGATGGGCTGTGGGCCTGTTCCAGCAAGGTGGTTCTTATGTTCTTATGAGACCGCTTTCATCCACTGATGCAGAAATTTCTTCTAACAGTGAGCCAGGGGGATCCTGGATCTAGGCACGTCACTGCCTTGTGTATCTGCTTTAGAAGCACTCGGCTCCATTCAGCTAGTTCCCCAGTGAAATTTGGTTGGGAAAATGGGTTAATTGTTGGGGGAAGCCTTCCGAACTACAGCTGAGCCGGACTCCTTCATTTTCACTGATTAACCAGCCTTAGGGAACCCAGGTGTGCTTGGACTACAACTCCCAGAAGCCTTCAGCACTATTCGGGCTGGATAGGATTTCTAGAAGTAGCAGTCCACAAACATCTGGGTTACCCCACCAGTGATTTAAGCGGGCCAGGCAATGCTTTCTCATATTTGGTAGAAGGTGACACTCTATGTGAAGAGTTAAGGCCTGCCTAGGTGACACTACATATTTGGACTAGAGTTTTTCTCTCTCTCACTAATCCCAGATTTCTCTGATGGCTGACACTGCATCTTTTGCTGATGAGAGGGAAAAGACCCAGCATATATTTTTGAGACCAAGTTGTTTATTCTGGCCATTGATTTTCTGCGCTTAAGCCCCTGACTCATAAAAACAGCCCAAGATATGGTTTAGGCATTAGCAGCTGAGCCACGGTTTAGCTTTTCTGAGTCACAAATGTTAGATGCTTTCTGGACAAGCGCATATCTTTTAAGGTTTACATGCCAGCAGGTTGATGCATGGCCAGCTGCATCAAGCCCTTTCTTAGATGCCGAGAACTGTTGTTTTCCAGAAAGCATTTGACTCATGGCTTCAGAGACTAGGACGCGGAGCAGTGGTTTCAAACTACAAGAAAAGAGATTCCATTTAAACATTAGGAAGAACTTCCTGATGGTTAGAGCCGTTTGGCAGTGGAAGATGCTGCCACAAAGGAGGGTGGTGGAGTTTCCTTCTTTGGAGGTTTTTAAATAGAGGCTGGATGGCCATATGTACTGGCAGGGGGTTGGACTGGATGGCCCTTGAGGTCTCTTCCAATTCTATGATTCTAGTTTCCATAATCCATCACCATTGGGCTCCGGTTGAGTGAGAGCAGTAGGCCAGCAACTTCTGAAAAGCAGCAGTGTTTTGCAAAATATATAGAGCAAAATATAGATTTCGCTGTATATATTTGTGTGTGTGTGTGTGTGTGTGTGTGTGTGTGTGTGAGTGACAGAGAACTTGTGTCATTACAGTCATGACCGACTCTTCGTGACCCCATGTCCATGGAGTTTTCTTGGTAGGAATACTAGAGTGGCTTGCCAGTTCCTACTCTAGGAGCCTACAGCACCTGGTATTCCCTGGTGGTCTCCCATCCAAGTACTAACCAGGGCCGACCCTGCTTAACTTCTGAAATCAGTCAAGATCGGATGTGCTTGGGGCAGCTAGGCAGCATCTATATATTTACCATTAGGTAAATAGCTTTACCGTTAGGTAAAATGAACCAGCTGCCTTTTGGAGATGGATCCTGGGAAGAGAAGAAATGGGAACATCTCTAAGCTGCCTCACCTGTTGGGGACAGAGCTGTGTATGTTACTCAGTCTGGCCCAGTAGAGATGTGTTCTCGTGCCCTATGGCTCAGGCAGCCAAAACCCCCGGGGGGGCACTGAATATGGGAGAACCTTTGCCAACCTTTAGGGCTTTTTGTGAGTTGGTTTGCCAAAAGTTGGAGGGGCGCAGGAACCGTTGTGACCCTTTCCATGGTCTTATCCCTACCTGAAGCCACTTGAAATGCAAAGAGCAGGGACGCAGCAAAAGAGATGAATCTGTAGCTCTGTGCGTTTTCCTGCTTGTCATGGAAGCACCACTGCTGTTGAACATGGCAGGAGGTATAACTCTGATGACTGATGCTGTGTGGCATTGCTAGTTCAGTAATTTAACCCTGCTGGGCATAAGAACGGACCAACGGTAAAATGGTACCGATCCAAAAGGCACGGATTCAAAATGCCTATGTGTAAATAAATTGGAAGGGTCCTTTTTTTCCTGCAGTCAGGGCAATGCCAGGTGGCTGAAATGTAGTGGTCTGGAAAACCAGTTCTTGCTATACTGGCCAAGGTGGTTAATTGCACTCTGTTGGCCAGCCTGGAAGGCTGCAACTCCCACTCCATCTGCAACTCGGGTGGCCCGTTGCCTTTAAGGTAAGGTGCGTTATACAAAATCAGTGAGCTTTGATGTTCCCCCTGCTGGATCTAGTTGGAAGGACTTCTTGACCTTCTGTCTTGCAGATTTTGTCCATGCAGCCTGTCAAGGCCTTCGCTCCCCTTCAAGGTGGATCAACAGGGTGGATAAACATCAGTAGGTTTTTTTTTAAAAAAAAAATCAAATTGATTTACATTTAAAAAAAATGGATTTTTGGATTTCAAGTGTTCTTCCCCCCCCCCCCAAAAAAAACCCTGATTTGACAAAATAATTTAAATAGTGTTTTAAATCATATCCATCCTGAGATCAGCACTGTCAAAGGTTGAAGTGCACCGCTCAGCACTGCTGTCTTTTCCCTGTGATAACTGGTTTGGTGGTAGGAAGAGGAAAGAGGGGTCATTCGTTCGTTCATTCATTCATTCATTCATTCATTCATTCATTCATTCATTCATTCCCCATCTTCCTCCCCTAGCAGACAGCACTGAAAAATATACAATGCTTACTGCTTTTTTTTAGTTGCATGCCATCCAGTTGTGACTTCTGGTGAATCTTTTCAGGTTTTTCTGAAAGTGGTTTCCCATTCCTTTCTTCCTGCAGATGGCCTGGGACTCTCTTTCTGTCTGTCTCTGTGTGTGTGTGTGTGTGTACGTGTGTGTGTGTGTGTGTGTACGTGTGTGTGTGCACATGCATGCACACACATACATATTTTAAACACACACACACACACACACACACACACACGCACACACACACACACACACACACTTAAGCATTGTTCAGTGTTAAAACCAAGACCAACAGCCTTTCAAAAGACATGTTTGAATATCTTTAAAAATCTCTAAATTTATTCAAAACAGCACTCCTGAGACTTCTGCTTATCTCTTGATTGCTTAAGAGCGGGACTACAAAGGGCCCGAGGGCAGAAGGACAAGAAGGAGGGGGCCCACCTTGGAGGGTGGATCACAGCACGGTGTGTGGTGCGTCCCTTGGGCCTGTGTGTGTGTGTGTCAGAGAGAAAGGCGCCAACCCACGTGCCCTGACCCTGCTAGCGGGCCCCTCCTTGTGTGTTGTCAAGAGCTGCCGTCAACCCTGTTGGATGCGAGCGGAAGACATGGGTCAGACTTTGTGATGATGACCTCCCCGTGGCTCACTCATCCGTCTCTTCCCTCCTTCTTCACAGTTCGGATTCCGAAGGCAATTTTGAGACCCCCGAAACAGAGACCCCGATCCACGTCTTGGGGACGGAGCTGGAGAACGTGCCGGAGCCCGAACTTGATTGCCAAGGTAATGTGGTGGCGGGCTGACACTTTTATGCTATTTTAATGGACCCAGAAGGCCGTTCTTTACGTGCACAAGCATGGCCGGTAGCGGTGGCGAGATGTCCAGTTGTGTATATGTGCACTACAACACCCAGAGTTCCACAGGAAGCATAGCATGCAGAATATCTGCCATTCACGATCGATAACCTGGCTAAAGCCGTCACGTCAGCAAAAGAGGCAGAATTACCTTCTGCTAATTCTGCTGCCTTAGCAAAGTTACTAATTTTTTGCAAAGTGCCAATATAGCAAGTTAACCAGAATGCAGGTGGCTGTGAAGGGGTGGTGTCGGGCACCCACAGAAAGGGCTCCAAGTGCCACCTTTGGCATCCGTGCCATAGGTTCGCCAACACTGACTAGATGTTCCCAAGAGCTGGCCCTTAGCAATAGGGGCATTTTCGCAGAGCTTGGAAGCACTACGTTTGGGTGAAACTACCACTTCCAGCAGCCTTGTTCTCTCAGGCAATTTGAACAAGCTGGAGTTTTAAAAAGGTACATTTCCCAGACGCTGAGCCTGAAGGACAAGGAGGTCCATTGAAGCGTGATTGTCAGAAGCAGACATGTATGGTGTCAGGGCTTGCTTCTTCTTTGCTTAATCTTTAGGAGGCCTCTCTCTACAACGTGCCAGAAGCAGGATTGGTGTGTGTGTGTGTTGGGGGTGCACGCGTGCTGGGCTCGGTGGTGTCAGCCGAGAAGCTGCAGCCGTGGTGAAGAAGGAGACAAGCTATATAAGGCAAAATAAGAGCATGTGCTCTCCGTAAGCCCATACAGGGAAGTGGAAGGAGCTTGACTTTTAGTTGATGTTGTAAGACAGGATTTGAAACTGTTAAGTCACAGTTGTTTTCGTTCCGCTCGGTGCAGCCTCACCAGTATCGTGCTCTGTTTTTCCAGTTGTGTTTGGGAGGACTCCGTGGTTTATTTATTTAAAATATGTTCCCCCCACCTTTCTCCTTAAAAGGATTCAAGGCAGCTTCCATAACTAAAACGGCAATATTTAAAAGCTAAACACAGTCAATGTAGAAATATTTAACAAGAAATAAATGAGGATTATATTAGAATCAATGCTAGAAACACATTTAAAAGCAACATTGCACAGAGATGCGTGGTCCTTGTAACCATCCCCAGTTAACAAATCCAGCCACTGGGTTTTGGACCTGCTGATGTTTCCGAACAGTTTCCAGAGGCAGCCCCATGTAGAGTTTATTATAGTAGTCCAGCCAGGGTGTAACTAAGGCATGTGTCCCCATAGCCAGATCAGAACTTTCCAGGAACAGCTGCAGCTGATAACTGCCCGAAGAGAAAACAGGTCTTTGCCTGATGATGAAAGGACAGAAAAGATGGAGCCAGCCTGGCCTCCAGTGGGAGGGAGTTCCAGAGTCCGGGAGCAGCCACAGAAAAGGACTTATCCCGTGTCCCCACCAAATGCACCAGTAAAAGTTGTGAGATGAAGAGAAAGGCCTCCCCTGATGATCTTAAGAGGCATTTATCACAGGCATTTAACCACTGCACCACAAGGCTCTTATTTTATTTATTTATTTATTTATTTATTTATTGGATTTTTATACCGCCCATCTGGCAGCGAGGTCACTCTGGGCGGTTTACAATTCACACATTCAAACAATTCATACAATAAAACCATAAAATAGTAACACAATAAAATAAAAATTAAAATAATATTAAAGTGACATAAAACAATATATTATTATTGGCAGGCTAATCAGCTAAAATCAAGATTTAATGGGTGAACACTGAAATGCAATTATATTTGGGGGAATGCCTGCTTAAATAACCTTTGTCATTTTTTTATTTTATTTTGTTTTAGAGTATTTTTTACCTCACCTTTCTCCTTGGAAAAGCACCCAAGATAGCTTACAGTAACGAGGGACAATATGCAGTCCAGTACAATTAAGACATATTCAAGTATTGAGAACAGGGACTTGAGAGGCATCTTACAGCATTAAAAGCCAACATTAAAGCTACAAGAGAACGCGAGCAGTTAAAGAGAGAGTAAAAAAATCCATTTAAACATTATATGGGATGGAAACTTAACACTGAAAACATAGTGTCAGTGCAATCACACAAGGTTATAATTTGATATAAACACAAAGTCTATGTGAACCTATAGATTCATATAAAGTACACATGGTAGTCCATCATTCAGGGAAAGCTTGCCTGCAGAGAAAGGTCTTTGCCTGGTTCCGGAAGGACAACAGAGATGAGGCAGTCCTGGCCTCTAGTGGGAGGGAGTTCCAGAGTCTGGGTGCAGCAGCCGAGAAGGCCCTTTCATGGGTTCCCACGAGACGTACCTGTGAGGGTGTCGGGATGGAGAGAAAGGCCTCTCCTGATGACCTTAACCCCCAAGCAGGTTCATACTGTGAGATTCGAAAATGTTGTGACTGCGAACAGGTTGGCACTCAGCAGAGCTGCTGTAACAGGCAGTTATATGTTTCCTGTAACTTCCTCCACCCCACATGAATCAAGAATAACCAAGACTTCTGCTGTCTTTTAGCAGATACTGTTGCTATTTGTAGACCTGGAGATGCAAAAGTTCATAACCTAGTTTAGTTGATTTTGTAGCTCCTTGTTACACATTGTTTCAGAATTTAATTTCATGTTTAGCAGATTTCCCGCACACTGCTACATTGAAGCTACAGAGACTGGGAGTTGACAGTAAACTTGACTCAATGACAAACCATTGGCAAGCCCTGAAGTGATTTCCTGGCTTGTTTGGCAAGCCAATTATGATCTGCTCCCTGTCATATGGGGAAAGAGAGTGCTTGGGTGCTTTAAGAAGTCTTTTTATTCATTAATTTCCCTTGATAAAGAGATATTCTTGAAACATGTCAAGAATTGCAGAAGACAGGTGCAGTTGCCTCCTTAGATGGTGGTGCTGTTTACCTGTTAGATCCCACGTGGAATGACACAACATTTTAAATAGGGATTAGAGGTCTGCAGATCTGCATTTCTAGACTACAATTCCCAGAATCCACCAGGCAGCTGTGTTGTAGTCCAGCAGCCCAAACCCGCACACCTCTCTGGATTGTGCACTTTTTGATTGTGTTGGCATTGTCGAATAGTACTCTCATCAGACATCTAGAACACTGGGGTATGGTTTATTTATTTTTTAATTTTATAAGGAATTGAGGTTGTTGTTAAATGCCCCAATGTTCTTGGAATGTTATAAGGAAAAAGCAGCCAACTAAAATATGAGATGTTTTCTATTAGAAATTGGAGTGGCAACAATGCAAAGCTACTGAATTCATGTTTTTTTATTTCTGTTATTTATATGGCTTCTTTGCAGCTAAGGTATAATTTCCAAGAGTAAACACATCATGTTGAAATCGAAAAGAAAAATACGCCAGACACATCAGATATGGGCAAAATCATGTCAATGCTAATTGGAGAACCTTTCTCTTTGCTCACAGCAGGGGAATGGCCCCCTGCAGCTGGGAATTCCTTCTTCCCCTTTATTAGGACAATGGAGTTGGAATGTTCCATAATGGATGGACAATTTGTTGCCTATAATGAGTCTCATACTTTGTCCCGCATCTAGCTTTAATTGGCTTGGGTGAGTGTGGCTCCTCCCTCTAAGTGTAGACGAGTCCATTTCTTCAGGAGAAGAAATCCAAAAGAAACATGAGGAAAATGGAATCTGAGTCATTTGCCAAGATCCACGTGTAAAGATTAAACCTGCAGATAAGGGTGTGGGGGTGTTCTCCATTTTTATCCAAGCGGATTAGCAAAATGGGGCATGGGAAAAAAAAACTTTTTTTGGATCAAATGCCAGCCAGCACTGCAGATACAAAACGACTGAATCAGAAAGAGATTCAGGTGCTATTGAAAAAGGATTGGTCGTGGATTGTAGAATATAGAATATATATATATTTTGTACTGCAGGGGCAATCCACGTTTCTCCATAATAATAACTGTGTATGGTCAAGTCAATTCTGAATTACAGACACTCTTTCCAGGGCTTTCTAGATAGAAAAAAAAATACAGTGGTACCTCGACTTACAAATTTAATCTGTTCCAAATGCATGCTCTTAAGTCGAACTATTTTTAAGTCGGGGTACCTATCTAAAAAGTTGAGCAGACCATATCTAAAATTTGTAAGGCAGCAGTTAAAATGCCAACAGTTTCCCACTCTTAAGTCGAATTGCTCTTAAGTCGAGCTGCTCTTCAGTCGGGGTACCGCTGTACTCAGAAGTGGTTTACCATATCCTTCCTCCAGGGGGCACCTTGGGATGCTGCAGCTTTCCCAAGGCCACCCAGGCTGGTTGTTCTGCCAGGAGGCACCATGGGGGAATCGAACTCCCAACCTCTGCCTCAGCAGCTGGATACCTGACTCACTGAGCTACCAGCCAGGACTTGAGCATTTAACCAAAAGTCCATAAGGAGCTCCTCTCTTCTCTTGCAATGCCCCTGGTTTTTAGGCAGCGTGTCTGTTTTTTGGCATCCGTTCCTTAGTGCAAACATCTTCATTTCAGAGTCTTCATTTTGTTTTATTCTTCTAAGTTATTATTATTTATTTTATTTTGATGGAACTGTGGTTGATCAAGATGCTAATAATTTGCCTGAAATCTACAACGGCTCGAACAACAGGAATCGGTGAAAGAGAAAGTAGCTCGTCTGCGATGTCGTTACCGGGAGCCAGGATTCGATGGTGTTTTCTGTTAGAAATGAAGTGGTAGGAAGCTTGGGACAGGTCAACATTTGGCTATTTTAACCCATAAATCAGACCTCCACAGAGTGTGAATATTTCTCTCTCTCTCTCTGTATTTGTATGTGTGTGTGTGTGTGTGTGTGTGAGTGAGTGAGTGAGTGAGTGAGAGAGAGAGAGAGAGAGATTCAGTGAGCTCTCTTTCATTGGCAGGTTTTAGAGCCCGCGCGGCCATCTGGAGCTGATGCTATACCTGTAGGGTTTTTGTCATCAGCGTGGGATGGGCCTGGGCTACCTTCCTTCCCAGCGGTGCTACGATTCCATTCTTCCTAAAATAGCCAGGCCGTGCTGGCCTGTGCGCATGTCGCAGGTGCATCCGGAGGCAGGATGCGGTCGCCTTCAAGACGGCAGCTGTAGTTCTGAGGGTTGATCCCTGCAGATTTAAGCACGCTGCAGAACCCCCAGGTCGCTGCCACAGGATACCTCCAAGTGCCTAGGAATTTCCAAAGGTGGCCTCTTCCAGGAGTGCTTTCTAAGGATCTGTATCAGCTCCACCCGGAAGGAACAGGGGGTTGAAGGCTGTGTTTGCACCATTTGATATCGCAGATTGTTGTAAAACAAGCAAACATCCCACCCACTCCCCTAAAAAAAAAACAAAAAAAACCTGTGGGAACTGAAAGGTTCACGGATTTACTGAAGCATTTTTAATGGACTGCAGCCAACTTCTTCTCGTACATCTTTATCCATAATTTGGTTAGAGATCTATCTATCTATCTATCTATCTATCTATCTATCTATCTATCTATCTATCTATCTATCTATCTATCTATCTATCTATCTATCTATCTATCTAATCAATTCCCTTCCTTCCTTCCTTCCTTCCTCCCTCCCTCCCTCCCTCCCTCCCTTCCTTTTTATCTATCTATCTATCTATCTATCTATCTATCTATCTACCTACCTACCTACCTACCTACCTACCTACCTACCTACCTACCTACCTACCTACCTACCTACCTACCTATCAGGGAGAGAGATAGGATAGGATAGCATTGCAGATTGTATCCTAAATCTAATTCAGTAAATCCACTCAATTGCTTACGTAAATCCCACTGATTCGGTGAGTTTGCTCTCTAGATGAGACTGCCCATCTGTTCTGAGGTTGGTGAAGTCAGATCCAGATTAAATGCTGCCAGTCCTGACACTGGCGATTGCATTGTTAAGATTGGCCAGGAAGGATCAGGCACGACTTCCTGCCTGTAAAGATCTGACCTTCTGCTGAGTTGCACATGCTGCAGCTGCCTCTTTCCTGCCATTTTGGAGGCTCTGAACGCAATGACGTTCTGCTGACAAAAGTGTCAGGAGACCAAGCCTGGTAAAGAACTCGGCCTCACTTGATTGCTCGTCTGTGTCCACATTAGAAGAAGACCGATCGTTGCTGCCTCGGTGGGTGGACGAGAAGGGTCATCCCAGGGCAGCCTGTGCCGTCGATTTGGCCATTTCCAATGAAAGCTGTCCTTCTTTGGCCTGCGATGGGGGCTTGCCAGGAACTCCCCAGCGCTGAGCCAAAGGGTTTTTCATCAACTGCTTGTAACCAAAACCTCTCAAACTGCAGCTTGCAACCCTGGTGTGTTTATCAGTCCCGTTCCAGCTAAGTGGAAAAGTCTGCTTTGTCTGTCCTCAATGCTGAATCCCATTCCGAATCTCTTGCTTTTGCTGCTGCGTTTGCATGGTTGACATCCGCATCTCTCTCCCTCCCCCTACTCCAAATTAAAATCAAGTTTAATGTTTCTAGTATAAATTGTATAAATTGTATAAATAAATAAATAGTCCTTATGGCTCCAGGGCTGTTAGTGGTCCTTGGTTTCTTTATGGCATATTTCCTGCAGAGATTGACATTCTGTTTGTGCCTTAACTTAGGGCGTTTATACACGACCCCTAAACTCCGGGGCAAATGGCTCCCAGCTCCGGAGCTTAAAAATGTTTACCCACCAGCTCCGGAGTTTACAGGAAATTAGGTGCGACTACGCCCACTTTAGCGCGTCCCAGCGCACCTTTCAAGTACCTGCTCTCTGGAGGTGAAAATTCTTTGATGCGGTGTAACGATAGTGAGTGCGGGGCTCTCCTTGCTTCAGTTTGTTGTTTTTTGGCTCCCGCCCCTTTAAGAGCTACTTAAGAGACTGGAATGTTGCCGCGGCAAGAGTGAGAGGCAGAACGGAGGTGAGCAACGTCTCTTTTCTTCCTGTTTTTTCTCCCTCCCCTCACGCAGCCAGCAGCAGGAGTGCGGAGGGGGTGGGAACGCAGGAACAGCGACAAACCCCTAAGATCTCTAGTCCGAATTTAAGTGGCCAGTGGATTTTAGGGGTCGTGTAAAAGCGCCCTTACTGAAGTCTTGCCAGATGGATATGTATGATTGTTCTCACACGCCTACAATGAGCCCATGATAGTTTGGAAAGTTGTGCAGGGGTTGTGGCCGGCTGTTGAGGTGGGTCTGCCTGAGGCCATGTCGCCTTTCTGGGTTGCCCTGTTGGCCACTGGCTGGCTTGAGTCAAAGAGGAGTGAGTTGCTTATTGATATTAGGGTGGCCCTTTCTGGACTGAGCCAGCCTGAGGAACCTGTTCTGGCTGCCCTTGGCAGGACAAGTGAGGCCTGGCACAGAGAGTTTCAGGAACATGGTCTTGCAAGTTGGAGGGGATGATGGAATTCTGGATCTGCTCCCAGATTTGGTCCGGTCTGAGCCCTGTTGCGGCTTCAGAAGATGGCGTGTCCTCGAGACACTGAGAGGAAACCACCTTTCCATGTTGCCTCCTTCTCCTCCTCCTCCTCCTCCTCCTCCTCCGCTTCATGGGATGACCAAGGTTTCTGACCATGCCGTGAGATTTTGGCTCTACACATCAGCAAGGGCCTTGATTTTCTAGGAAATGACAACACTAGATTTTCCAGTGGCTGTGGCCAAGGCAGTTATGGTAGTGGCTTCTGGGATAGTACAGCTTTATGGACTGAGGACTATTCTGAGCCCGGTTTAGTCATGCTTTAAGGCCTATGGAAGCCACACGCATTGAGTGAAGTGGTCCAGCCCCTGCGCCATCTGTTTATCATGGACACATGGCTGAATGAACAGGGGATAGCCTGCTATATTCTGGATATCGTCTCCATGGGAGCCACCTTCTCAGGAATAGGGTTCTGGCTTGTGTGGAGAACGTAAGACCTTTTCCATCTCTTTAGAGAGATGCGTTTTCATGGCTGAGGAGAAGACAGAAGGAGAAGGGGGCAACATACTTCCCTTGGTGTGCATGGGTTCAAAAAAAATATGCAGTGGAATCGGGGTTTGGGGCATATAAGGAAAGGCCTTAGCCAGGGGATGGGAAGGAAGCCTGGGAGATGACTTGGCGGGAACCAAGCTAGGCTCATCCCTCTCCAGACTTCCTGAGCCAGATCTGATCTCATGGTCAGAGGAGAAAAGGAACTGTTTATTCCCCTCAGCTGAGGTTGACTCAGCACAAAGTCAGAGACACAGCAGAAAAAAGCTGCGTCTTCCCTTAAAAAAAAAACAACAACGAGAGAAGAAAAGAGAGACATTGTTTGAATGTTCATTGCTTGCCTGCACAAAATGAATACTTCAGAAACAGGCAGTGTTAAAATAGAAGCTTTGCTGGTGGGGGGAAATGGTTCTTTTTTCCTTTCTTTCTTTTTTCTTTTCTTCTGGAGCTGCCGGTGTGGGCGTCTCAGAGAAGGGTGTGTTTCTCCTGAACAACAGGCTGTGTTTTTCTTTGGGCCTGTGGAATAATAACGATAATAGTCATAGAGCTGAAAGGGGTCCTATAATAAATCCTGTAGATCCCAAGGATGTTAGATGCAGTCTGCTCTACTTGCAATTTTTTTAATTTTTTTAAATTTTTTAATTTTTAATTTATTTTTTTAGATATTTTATTTATTTATTTATTTATTTGATTTGATTTCTATTCCGCCCATCTGGCAGCGAGGTCCCTCTGGCCGCTCTACTTACGAGTTGTTTGACTTACGAACATGCATTCAGAACAGATTAAACTCATAAGTAGAGGTGCCATTGTATAGAAGTAGAAACATGCCAGACAAGGCCTCTTGGTTCAGCCCTTCTTAATTCTCTGTGGAGATGGAATGAGCTGGAGAGAGTGTTGTATCTGCACATGGGAATTTCGACTATGCAGACCACTCCCAGCTCAGCGTTCTCGGTCTCTCAGGCAGGGAGGGAAGCACGCTACGCTTGGGAAAGTTACTTCTCAGGATGGAATCTTCCAGAATACCCATGCCAGGGGGGGAGGGTTCTGAGAATGGTTGCCCAGAACGATGTTTCTGGATGTTGTTAGCAATACCGTACCTGTCACAAGGGGGGGACAGGATTGCTAACATTGCCTAATTCTTTCCTTTCACAGATGATTTTATTTATTTTATTATTATTTATTTTATTATTTATTTTATTATTATTTATTTAGAATATTTTTACCCAGCCTTTCTCCTTGGAAAAGGACCCAAGGTGGCTTACAGTAATGAGGGAACAATATACAGTCCAGTACAATTAAGACATATTCAGGTTTGATTAGAACAGGGAATTGAGGGACATCTTACAGCATTAATAGACAACATTAAAGCTACAAGAGAATTGCAAGCAGTTAAAGAGGGACTAAAAATCTATGTAAAAGTTATGAGGGATGGGAACTAACATTGAAAACATAGTGTCAGTGCAGTCACACAAGGTTATAAGTGGTTATAAACACAAAGTCTGTATGATCACAAAGTGATTTTTCCAATGAAAAAAATAATCAGGTCCTTTGGGAAATTCCAGATTGCCCATATGCATCATAAAGTGGTAGCCCAGTGGTTCTCAAACTTCCTAATGCCGTGACCCTTTAATACAGTTCCTCATGTTGTGGTGACCCCTTGCCCCGCTTGGAAGAGGCCACAAGCCCCCTTTGGCAGGCCACTGCTGCAGGGGCCATAGTGAACTTCCCTTTATACAGGTACCCTCAGCCAATCACAGCCTCCGGTGCAATTGACTGACATCCCCTCCGACCTATCAAGCTGTAATTCACTCTTCCCCCCTTCCTCCCCCTCCTCCTCCAGACCCAAAACTTTTATACCGTTTTCTGCACTGACTTGTGGCGACCCCTGTGAAATGGTCGCCATGAGTCCCCCAAAGGGGTCCCGACCCCCAGGTTGGGAACCACTGTCATAGCCCTTGGCACTGACAGTTTGGGAAGTCTTGTAGAACTAGATTCATATCCAGCCTTTGGGGTTTGTGATTTTGGAAGACGTTGTTGGATTCAAGGGCAAAACCAGCTAGATCCTCAGTAGGTTGAGGGTTACGGAAACAATCCCCGTCCTCCATAGAAATGCCCTTAAAATGCCTTTCCTTCTCTGCCAAGGGAATGTTGTTGAGCTGCTCATCAGAAAAGCACACTTCTTGGCGCTCAGTAAATCAGGCAATTACTTTGGAAACCAGAGAAGGGAATTAAAGCAAGATTTTTGTTTTTGTTTTTGAAGCACACACCCCACAGTCTCAGCCTTTTGAAATAGCATCCCGGTGGTGTCACTGAGCTGGGGGACAGGCTTTGCTCAGTAAAATTCTAAAGGTAGCCAAAAGGAGAACTTGGGAAAGTTACTTTCTTTTGGACTCCACAACTGCTCCCAGAATGAATGAATGAATGGATGAATGAATGAGTAGCTGTTCTGGTAGACGTCATCCAATATGTGACTTGGCCAAATCCTGGAGAAAGGAGGCAGAAAATCCAATATGTAGAATAGTCTGGAGTCCTGTTTGCATTCAAGAAGTTGGGTCCAGCCAATGGAAATTCACATGCTCCTTTTGAATATGACCATGAAGCAAAATTGCAAGGTTAATGTAAAGGTTTTAGCCATTTTTTGTCATGGGTGTGTATTAGAGATGGGCACGAAACGAACAATTTTTTGTTTTCGTTTTTTCGTTTCGTTACGTAACGAAACAACAAACGAATTTTGTCTCCAAAATGAAACGAAACGAACAGAAACACCAGAAATTTTGTCGTCCATTTCGTCTTCGTTACGGCAATACATTGAACTGCTTTAAATGCTAAAAGAAATAACAAAAATTGAAATAAATGGTAACAAAACGGTAACGAAATGAACAAAAATGATTTTTTTGCAAAAATTCGCAAAAAAAGAAACGAACCGAAACGGACCCCCTAAACGACAAACAAAATGCCATTTTTTTTATTCGTGCCCATCTCTAGTGTGTATTCAAGGCTGCAAGCCTTCTTGCATGAAACATTCCTCGGATATTTCTTTAAATGGTTGCCTTCAAGCTGACTAACCTGTCTCTTCTGCTTTCTGACACCAGGGTAAAAATAGCCCATTAGTTGCAGAGGGATTAATGCCATGTACAGGTGGCGGGGGGGGGGGGAACCTTAGCAAAACCTCACTTGGAGATTAAGAGAGGTCTGTCTTGGCTGTAGCACCCTGACTGTGGAAGGCCCTCCCCTTGGAGGCTTGATCGGTCCATTCAAAACATTAGAATCTTAGGGGAATTGAGGAATGTGGCTTGGACAGGTTTTAAACTTAGTGGTTTTAATATGTTAATGTCCTGGTTTAAACCAATTAATTTTAAATTGTTCAGAGCCTTTTCTGCTTTTGAACCATTTCCTACAGCGGGGTATCTCTCCCCTAGGATATCAGGAAGGGTTAGAGAGGGCTGTAGATGGTTCAAATAAATATCTAAATAAAATTGGGTCCTTGTGTGTGTGTGTGTGTGTGTGTGTGTGTGTGTGTGTGTGTGTGTGTGTGTGTGTGTGTGTGTGTCGGCAATGGATAACCTTTTAAAATATCCTGCCTCCAACACCCAAATGCATGGATTTTTCAAGTTTCACTGTTAGTCATAGATCTTCTGTGTTTTATTTAAAATTGCATCCAGTGGAGACACCTTTCTTGGTTCAAATAGGACATTTGAAACCTACTAAAGCCCCATGGTGCCGTCAGGTTCTCTGCTGATATAGCTTGGGGGGAATATCTACACATCCTTTCCTCAGTGTTTCCCCTAATATATATGCATTAGATCAGACAGGCACCTTGGTGATAACACCCGGTTGGAAATTCTGCCAGCAACTCAATAGAACCAATTACTAATCTCATAGAAAAATCTTGTTTTTCAATTCCCACCCAAAGCATTTTTCGAAAGGTTGATTGGGGTGGGAAAGGGCTTTCAGGCAGGCCCAGGCAGTTTTGAAATCTAGCAGTAAGAAGGGAATTGCAACACATTGTGCAGGTAACAGCTTTATTATTATTATTATTATTATTATTATTATTATTATTATTATTATTATTATTATTATTATTGTTGTTGTTGTTGTTGTTGTTGTTGTTGTTGTTGTTGTTGTTGTTGTTGTTGTTGTTTGGCTGCAGCATCCTAAAAATGAATGATTTGATGCTGGCATGTGGTTTCCTTTGCAGGAGCCAAAGGTGGGGGCAGAATGAATTGGGTTTCTCTTCTCGGCACAAGCTCATTTAATTGGCGCTCCGTGGATCTAATCAGCAAATTGGGACACTGTTGATCATTCGGTTGTAGCACTCTCATTAATTTTCGAATGTGGTTTTCAGGCCAAAACAAGCCTCCGAAATGGGGCTCTGCCATCCCATCATCTGCTTTTTGCAGGAAGGGAGGGGGCTCTGAGGCAGCATATCTGTGGTCTGTGCAACTGGAGATATCTAGAGTAGGAAGGATTGACGCAGTGAGTGATGGGAGTAGCAGCACTGAATGCTGTTCGATCTTGAGTCAGCCATTGGGATAGGACAGTGTTGCACAGAATCATAAGAATTGCAGAGAGTATTGTGGGCTGTTCACTCCTCACACTAGAACAAATTTATACGACCAGGTGCAACTGTGCTACCTGGAACCTCTTCTTTATCTCTTTTTCTTTTTCATGCCCCCCAGCATCACATGAAGATGGTGTCCAACGGACAGCTAAGGTAGTCAAGGAGCCTTTGAACCAGAAGGACTGGGCTTCAGTGGATGATGAATCACAGGCAGATCCTGCAGTCTCGCAAGTGGAGTTGGTCACCTCTGAAGCCAACTTGGAGCTCAATAGAGATTCATCCATGACTCCCTCTGCTCCCAAGACAGAGTTGTCTGAAGACCTCTCCCCAGCTCTTCCTGTGGAAAACCCTTCTCCATCCAGGTCAGATCCGGATCAAGCTTCAGCAAGTGCTGTGCCCGTAGCAACTCGAGAAGACCGACAGGGGACCTCTCAGGAAAGCCACGCCGTCACCATTGGGAGGTCTTCTGAAACCAAGCCAACCGGTGAGACACCTGTCCTTAGCAAGAGCAAACTCCCAAGGGCCAAACCCGTTCTCCTCCAGAAGAAAATGGGAGGAGAGAATCCAGACTCTGAAACAGCCACGGAGAGCATCCCGGTGCCCAAAGCTTCCTACTGTTTTGACCCGGAGGGGTACAATGAAAACATCAACCCATTTGTAATGGGAGGCTCCAAACTCCAGAACTCTCCCCCTGCAGCTCAGCACAGTTTTGGTCTTTCAAACAGAGACACAGAGGACTCCACCTTGGAAGGCCCTGGTGAGTCCAAGGGCCGGGCTGTGAAACTTGAATTTGATTTTACTGGAGGCGTGGAAAACCCCGAGCCCAAGAAAATCCCCTTGAGGAAAACTGGAAGGAAACCAGTGAGCAAGTTGTCTCCCAAGAGACAACGAGGGAGCACCAACCGGCCAGCGGTGGGGACTGAGGATGGAGAGAAGATCTTCACGGAAGAGGCATCTCAGGTGTCCCTTCCCAACGCTTCCCACCTGACTGAGGGCAGCCAGTGGGAAGATCCCAACTTGAATCCATTCGTGGGAAACTCAAAGTTGTCAAGCTCCCCACCTCTTCCAAAAGGCTCCTATAATCTTGAGGTGGAAGAACCTTTCAAGCCCACCAAGACCTTGGCCGACGTGGGAACGGACACCTGCCCTTCGACCGAGAACAGTCTCAATGAGATCCTGGAGTCCCAGACGCTGGACGGCTTGGGTGACGAGCTGAAGAAAGGCTTTGCCTCGCCAAAGAAAGCCAAGTCCCGGTTGATAACGTGAGTGGGGTTAGCCCTCGGGCACCGAGATTTCTGGGGCAACAGTAGGGCAGTAGGGCAACCCTTGAGTTCCCAGCCATCTCTGCCAGTGCATTCGATTCCCAGAAAGGTTCCATTTGGATGCAATTGGATGATGGCATCATCTTGTGTAAAAGCCCTGGGGAGCAGCATGGTGCTATTTGGGGGGGGGGGAGAGAAATCAAGAACCCCAGTTAAAATGTTAAACAGTTAAAATGTTAAAAAAGGCAATGGACAATTAAAACAATAAAAACCAACACGGCTACCCTCTCTGAAACTTTTATTTATTTAACATATACTTCCCAAGCCTGCCGTGTGCGCTCCAGGCAGTTAATGGGCTAAACAGAAATGCAAAAACGAATGCATAAGGAAAGGATGCGGCACAGTGCGATGCAATAAATCTCTCCCTTTCCATGGCAATAGGAATCTGGAACCAGGTGTATATGAAACATGGGCTGTTGTCCTTTCCTACCTCCCTCCAAGCTTGAGCCAGCTCGGACTGGCCTGAGGAAAGGTCAGAAATCCGGTGACCTTGGCTGCAGAGAAATAGATAAATAAATACAAATCCATTGCCGTTTGCTGAAAGCCAGCAAAGCGGAAATAACATTTGTATGGATTTGGTGCAAGTGGAGTGGTGATGTTTCTCCTGCCTTAGTCATTTAACCCATCAGGTCCTGTTGCCGATGGATGGGTGGACCGCTTCCCTGCGTGGACAAACTATATGCACGAAACGGGACATTTCCCCCCCCCCTTCTGTGAGCAGGGACTTCCCACAGTTTGTAGGACAGTGCCTTTCACTCGGCCATTTTGTTAAGGTTGAAGTGACCTCCAGCTTCCTAAATTTCTGTGGGGAAAAGGTGTTTTGTTTTTTTCTGTTGGGAGCAGTACCTTGGCTACTAAATCAGGCACTAACCCAGTGGTGGCAAACCTTCAGCGCTCCAGATGTTTTGGGCCACAACTCTCAGAATTCCGAGCCTAGATTGCCAATGACAAAGGACTGTGGGAGTTGTGGTCCAAAAACATCTGGAGTGCCGAAGGTTTGCCACCATTGTACTAAGTCCACCCCCACAAAAAACAACAACTTCAGACTCAGTGACAGAAATGTGAATTCTAGAACTAATATTACTTCTTCTTCTTCTTTTTAAATGGGGCCTTCTGTGATCCATGGAGGGTTCTGGGGTTGAAAAAAATTGGCCCTCAGTCCTGCTTGGAGATCCCCGTCCCACTGTTAAAAGGCAGCTGTGAATTGGCTGTCACTCTTCCTGCCATGGCCATTTCAGCAGCACAGGGTAAATGGGGGTGGGGGGGAGGAGGGATAGGATGCAGCCACTCCAAACCCTGTAGATTTAGGGGGTTGAACACAGCCCTAAACAACATCCATGGAGACCCCACGCTCGGAGGAGTAGGACAAAACAATAATCCTGCCCTTGAATTTCCTGTGACTCAGCAAATCACACATTTAATTCTCTTTTTGAGTTTTATGGTTCAGACCTGTGCGGAGGTGGGGTGGGTGGGTTTGTCTGTCTGTCTGTTTTGTTTGGTAGCATTTTTCTGGTCACCTTGAAGTACTGGTTTACTGATGCCTCCAAACGCCAGCCAGCCATTAGCAATCTTTTGAAAGTTGCTGCTGTGAATGAGACTCACTCATTTAAACAGATCCTCACAGTTTTTAGGGTTCGACTCTTGTGTCTTGAGATGTCTTTAAAATGATAGATTTGCATAGCATTCTGTTATATACCTGATACAGTATTCTGATGATTCTGGCTCACATAGAATCAGGGATTTCATAAGAACTTAGAATAAACCATTTGCAAATAACCAATTACTTGTAATTAGTTCCTTCACCGAGTAACTTAAAATAAGGTGTACTAAAAAGTTACAAAATAGCAATGAATCAGGGCATCACTTTTATTGTGGTATAATGGTTATTTTTTTAGTTGCTGTTCTAGTTCAACGAATGTAACTTCCCTGAATGGCCGTTGTACTTTTACTATACTTCCTTCGGCTGCTTTTATGCTCAGTAGTAAATGCTGAGGGGATGGTCTTTTTTATCACTAGACAGTGACTTATCTATTACAGACTTCTGAAAAGTAACTAAAAGTAACTAAAGTTATTTGCATTACTTTTGAGAGACCAGGGTGTAAATTGTTACTTTTTCAAAGTTGTAACTGTTTTAGCAACTAGCTGCAAAGAGGGATTCCACTGGATGGCTGGAATGAATTAGTTCTTAAGCTCTGGTGTGCACATCCTGGCGATAAATCAGGTCACTTGCTCTGAGGTTTCCTTGTCTCTGAACAGCATACATACTTGATGTTCGACATCATTTCTTTGCATGCTTTTTTCCTACTCACAAGATAACTTGCATTTATAGAGGGAGAAAATATATCCGGATCTTTCACATACCTTTTTCTTTCCTCCATCTTTTCCCACCACTTCTCTCTGCCTGTCGTTCCTCTCTGTTCATTTTGGTGCCTCAGGACTACTGAACAAGTGAAATTTCTCTGTTTTCTGTTGTAAGTACTCTTTCTTTCCCTTTTTTACTTCCTTGTTCCTTTTTTTTTTTTTTTAGTTTTGGAGTGGCTTCTCTTGGTTTTCTCTTTTTCCATTCCTCTCCTCCTCCTTCCCTGCCTTTTCCTTGGTTCCTATCTTTCTGCTGCATGGAGATTGCAAACAAGCATCCATAATAATAATAATAATAATAATAATAATAATAATAATAATAATAATAATAATAATAATAATAATAATGGGTGTGAACCTCTCCCCAACCTCCCTCTTAGGCCCTTTGTACACGACCCCTAAACTCCGCAGCAAATGGCTGCCAGCTCCGGAGCTTACAATTGTTTCCCCACCAGCTCCGGAGTTTGCAGGAAATTAAGTGCGACCACGCCCACCTAAGCGTGTCCCAGCGCACTTTTCTTGTACCTGCTTTAGAAGGGTGAAAATCCCCAGGTCCGGATTTAATCTGGTGAGTGCGGGGCTCTCCTCGCTTCTGGGTTTTTTTTTTTTTTTTGCCTCACGCCCCTTTAAGAGAAGGGGCGGGAGGCAAAAAAAACAACAACAGAAGAGAAGGAATCAGGTCAGTGAGCCTGCATTTTTTCCTCTTTCTTCCTCCCTCCCCTCATGCAGACAGGATCAAGGAAGTGCGGAGGGGTGGGGACGCAGGAAGAGCAACGAACCCCCAAGATCCCTGGTCCGAATTTAAGTGGCCAGCGGATCTTAGGGGTCGTGTGAAAAGGCCCTTAGAAGACATGGCTTCATTTAACAGCTTGGCTTTGTGGTGGAAAGAGGAGGGTGGCATGGTCGTCCTCGCTGTTACATCATGCTTGTTTGAGGACAGTGTTTCTTTGGTTGAAAACATCTGTGCAGGTTGATGCCTCTCCCTCAGGCCTCATTCCTAAGCCTAGAATTCTTGCCCTGTTCATTTTTAATGTGCCTTTGAGTGAGCAGCCATGGGAACTTCTCCACAGCCAACTGAGTGATGGTTTCAGGGATCACATCTCTTATAGCTATCAGTTGGAAGAAGAACTGGGAGACCCAAGAGTAGCTTAATATTATGCCAGGATAGGCTAGCATTCCTGTGAATCCTCTGGTGTTTTTTACCCCAGTCCAGAGCTTTTCAAGGCACTAAGCCAGCCATGTCCAAACTTTGGCCCTCCAGATGTTTTGGACCACAACTCCCACAGTCCTTTGTCATTGGCAGTCTAAGCTTAGAATTCTGGGAGTTGTGGTCCAAAACATCAGGAGGGCTGAAGTTTGGACATGCCTGCACTAAACCTATGGTAGATACAGGATTCAGCACCCTGGATAGCTCCTGGGATGGTCAAGGTGAAACTCAGGGATGGATACCCAACCATCATGAAACGGGGGTCAACCAGCTTCCCCTACCTTTCAGGTGTTCTTGCTTGGCGTGTCCTGTCACTCTGAGTCCAGCCCGGCTGTTCCAGAGGCTCAGCCTAAGACCTTAAGCATCCAACACCTACCTTGGAAGCGATATTCCCACCTGCTCATAGGAGTTAACTCTGTACAGGGCTGTTTACATTTTCTAGGGTGAAGAGGGCTGACCTCTCATTTCTAGTTGCTCTGAAATCTGGAAATGGGTTGTGCCTTTGTAGCGTCAAAAAGCCTTGGCAATAATTCTGCCCAGAAAGTTCACCTGCCCGCGTGCACCAGAATTGTTTTAATACTCACTTTATTCAAAGCATTTGTCCATCACATTTGTACCCCAAAAGGTGCTTAGAGTGCCCTATGGTAAAATCTGATAAAAATGCAGGAACGGAGACATAGAACATTCTCCGAAACCAGGCGCCGTTTTTAAAAAATCTAATATTGGCGAAACAATGCAGTTTTCCTGTCAAAATATTGGCAGGAATGACGCCAACATTTCAATTGTTGACTCAGAGGGGGAAAGCGCCGAACGGTTCCTCCCCTGGTTGCCTGGAGGAGGTTCTCACTCACGAGCCACCACAGGTGACCAGGAAGGTGACTGGCCTTAGAGATGACATGGGGACTTTTGCTGACTAAGGATGCATGAGCACCCCCCCCACCCTTGCCTTGGCTACCCAGCCTAGCCCTTGCACTCAGAGGAATGCGATCTGCTTTGTTCTGACTTGTCTTCTCCTCTTCTGTCCCTTCTTGCATTTTGCTTCCTCGCCTTGTCTACGGCAATCACACCAGTGGCATTGTATCGTGGCCTCCTTTGGTACTTGTTTCTCCTGCGGCTGTCTCCTCCCTTCTCCCCATGCACAGTTTATGCTGAATTAACTCGTGCTCAATCAAGTATGTGCGTCTGTGTGTCTCCTTCCGTTTGCTTCCAAGTCCGATGTGTGCGTGAAATGATACCCTCGGGGCGTTTATTATGTTCTGGCTTGCTCTTTCTTTCATACGTTTCCGAACCAAAATTATTAGAAAAGGCGTTCATTTTTAAGATGAAAAGGACACAGGAAGCTGCCTTCTATTGTGTGGTCTCTCTCTGGCCTCAAACTCTTACCTGTGAGTAGAAGGCCTCCAGAGGTTAACATAAGAACATAAGAAGAGCCATGCTGGATCAGGCCAACGGCCCATCTAGTCCAGCTTCCTGTATCTCACAGTGGCCCCACCAGATGCGTTTGGGAGCGCATGAGACTAGATCTCTGTCTCCTGATCCCACTCCCCTGCATCTGGCCCTTGAAGTACTCCGGTTTTAAGCCTGGAGATGACACATCTCCATCATGGTTTGTAACCTGTGGTGGACTTTTTCCTCCAGGAATCTGTCCAATCCCCTTTTGAAGGCATCCAGGTTGTTTCACAGGAGAGAGGGACTCTCTCTCCCAACTTGGTCTGGTTCTGGAAATGTCAAGACCTGAACCCAAAGCTTTCCTTGCAAAAATGTCAAACTGGATAAGAGCTGCTCCCCCCCCCCTCAGCTTGAGAACCGACCTGCAACTGCTTATAGTAGAAAACACAATATGGGCCGTGTCTCAGAAATCCAGATGGATAGCACAGTGGCTGAGATCTCTGGTTGCAGAGCCAAAGGTTGGGAGTTTGATGGAAGACTTAGACTTAGAGCAACCTTTTCTAACCTGGCACCCTTGGCTCAGTGGACTAAGGCTCCAAAAACTGTTGGCTGCAAAGCCTGCAGCTCGGTGGTTTGAATCCCGGGTGCCACGCAGCGGAGCGAGCTCCTGCTGTTAACCCCCAGCTCCTGCCAACCTAGCAGTTCGAAAGCATGTAAATGCAAGGAGATAAATAGGTACCGCCGTAAAAAGTGGGAAGGTAACACAGTGTTTTCCTTGCAGCCATGCCGGTCACGTGGCTGTGGACTTGCACAACACTGCCTCTTCGGCTTGAATACAGAGATGAGCACAGCTCCCTAGAGTTGGACATGACTAGCATGTGTGTATGGGGAAAATCTTTGCCTTACCCTTACCATCTCTGCCAGTCTGGCATTGGTTTGGGGGTGATGGGGGTGGGGTTGCAGTCTTATCACTTCTAGAAAGAGAAAAATGGCAGAAGGCTGGACCAGTAACCTCCCTGCTGGTTCCCTTTTTGTTTGCAACATCTTCCTGTCTTCCTGTTGGCCTGACCCTCTGGGTTTTTTTCTTTTGCATCACCTATTGTTGAGGGTACATGGAGCTTTTTGAAATAGACGTGTTTTTTCCATTCTTATTGTTAGCTTATGTATAGCTGGAAAATTTGTAACGCAGCTCGATTTGGTTCTAAGAGAGAGAGAGAGAGAGCGTGCAAAGGGGTTGAGGAGGTGGTGACACAGTGCTGAGAACCCAAAGATTTTCCACACCGCTGGGGAGTGTGCCCCTGGGTGAAAGCCAAGCAGAAAACTTATCTATTCTTTCTTGCATGCCTGAAATGGCGCTGCAGTTGCTCCTGAGTGTAGCAGGCCTAAAGCATCGGAGAACCTCTCCTTGCTAATGTGGTTTTAAAAGTAGGAAGTGGAGACTACTGGAGGGTATAACATTTTCCCTGCTTAAAGAAGCAGCTGCGGATTGAAGCACGCAATGGAGTGAGGAAGGATAAAGCGGTTGGCAGCATCCTTTTTTTTTTGGAAGAAAAGCAAAAGCTGAGGGACCTGGGAGGGTAAAAAGGGTGGTCTTGGAAGCTTTGATTCCCTGGATGTCGGGCAAAAGACCACTATGGAATGATCATAAACATCTCGCCCAGGGCCGGTCTTATGTACCATTTCTTCTGTAATTTGGCTGTTGTTTCTCTGGCGCTGGGTGATGTGAGCAGGGGACTCTTTCCAGTTTCAAGGTCATCGTGATACCTCTGCCTTCTTGGCTGCGGGGGGGGGGCACCGTGTTGTTCAACCCTTTCAGTTCTGGCTTGCCGTGTCCCCTTGAAACCTGCTGGACAGGTCAGTGAGTTGCCTGTCAGGGTGCAGAGCCAGAGGTAATCCCACACTTGCATCCAAGAAGAACCAGCCTGCACCGATCCAGGGCGCCCCAGCCAAGGGGCATGCGGATTAAAAGGGCTACCAGTAGAACCTCCAATTGTGATATTGGCTGGTGTCGTGTTCCCCCCCCCCCAATGCTGATTCCTTTGAAGGAGAGGGAAGAATTTTGTAGGAATAATTTCACCTTTCCTAGGAACCGCCTTAAGTTTGACCTCGAGTGGCAAGGGACAAGCTTGTCACCCCTGCAGATGAACATGTGTACCATAGCAAGTTTCTGCATATAAATGAAAAGGGACCGATTCTGGTTTTGAAAAGTCCCTTCTTCTTACACACAGACATACAGCTGGCCGAGGTGCTGTCGTGATTTTACATGCCTGCAAAAGGAATCGTGGACGTTGCAGCAGAAAAGTGGAGGGAATGGAGGTGGCATTAAGTGGATACCGGGGTGCCTAATTGAATGTGCTTTGAGATTTGGTTATTTCTGAAGAATACAGCAAAATACCCCTATATCCGTGTGTGTGTGTGTGTGTGTGTGGTGTCCAGGCTCTCCTGTGAAGGCTGAAAAATGCTGATTCAAGTGACCACTTTTTGACCACAAATGCTATAGATAGCACGGTGTCTGTCAACCTCTGTTGGCCAGCTCTTCCAACTTCATTTTTCAAAATCTGTATTTCTAGAATTTTTTTCTTTTCATATTTTTAATATTTTCAGACTCTGGCTAAAGGGAGCAGTGGGTATTGATCCCGCAGATAAGGGGGCCTTACTGTAAGCACTTCTGAATGCCAAGTCCATTGCTGGGTTCCTCCTCTTCCTCCTCCGTTCTTTGTATAAAAGACCTTGAGCTGTGGCTTCCTTCCCCTGCTCTGGGTGCTTGAACTTTTGCTACTTTCAGCCAAGTGGCCAAAAATTCTGGATGTGCCTTTATTTGGCTGTTGACCCCCCCCTCCCCCAATCATCTGCTCGAGTCCCTGGCTGTCCGTTTCTCCTGCATGCTTCCTTCCACAACTCCGAAAGTCTCTTGCTGACCTGTTCTCCTTTTCTTTCTGCAGGAGTGGCTGCAAAGTGAAGAATTACGAAACCCAGTCCCTGGTGCTGGACACTTGCTGCCAGGTATGGGGTAGCCATTAATTTTTATGGCATATCTTGCATATCATCAAGGCTTTGAATCAGCCTTGGTTTGATTGATTAGTTTTTATTTTTTATTTTAAGTTGTTTAATCTGTTTTTATATTTTGTATATGTTTGTAAACCGCCCAGAGTAGCTTTTTTGCTAGATGGTTTATTTATTTATTTATTTATTTATTTATTTATTTATTTATTTATTTATTTATTTATTATTGCATTTATATCCCACCTATCTTTGAGAACGAACTCTAGGCGGCTAACAACAGAAACCAATATACAATAGAAAACAGCAGACAAATCAATAACAATACAATATAAAACAATAAAACAGGCACACCCTATCATCGCGAAAGACGATGAGCCTGATAAGAATCTTAAACAATCTATCTATAGATGGCGGGTAAAAAAAACAAAAACCTAGGTCTTGCCAAAGGCCTCTCGGAAGAGAAATGCCTTCCGAAAGGCCAGCAGGGACTCTGCAGAGCGCACCTCGCTAGGGATGGCGTCCCACAAGATGGGGGCTGCCACAGAGAAGGCCCGATTCCGCGTGAGCGTTTTACGGGCCTCTCGTGGTGTGGCAACCGGAAGCGAGTGCGCTTGCGACTGCCGGAGAGGTCGGGCCGAGGTGGATCGCGGGGCGATACGCTCCGACAGGTAGTCTGGTCCCAAGCCATGGAGGGTTTTATAAATTAAAACCAAGACCTTGAATCTAATCCGGGCTGCAACGGGCAACCAGTGCAAGCGGGCCAATAAATAAATAAATAAATAAATAAATAAATAAATAAATAAATAATAGTAGGGAGATGGTTCCTTTTATGGTTTTATAGTAAGCAACTCCCAAACCAAGCTGATGAGCTCCCTGCTGCCTCCTGGCTTTGATAGGATGAAGACGAAGGCACTCTCATCTCCAAAATCCCAGACCTGTCCAGTCGGGATGGACATGCCACCGACGAAGAAAAGCTGGCTTCTACGTCGTCCGCTCAGAAGCCAGCTGAGTCCGAGGTGAAAGGTGAGCCCGACGAAGACTTGGAGTACTTTGAATGTTCCAATGTTCCCGTGTCTGCCATAAATCATACGTTTTCATCTCCAGAAGAAGGTACGGAAGCATCTCTCTCTCTCTTTTTCTTTCTCATCATTCCACCTCTCTCTTGCCTTAAAAACGCTGGTGACCCTTCCTCCGCAGCTCCTATATTGTCCCCAGCCAGCATGGCTAGCACATCTGGGAAACACCTGTTACAGAAGGCTGCTGTCAAGAACATCTGTATCCCTGGCGGATAGAGCGCCTGCCTTTCGGTTGAGTCATCATCTGCCTTTTAAAAAACTAAGAAACGAGCCCAAGTGATCCTATATGTCAGGCATGTCCAAACTTCGGCCCTCCTGATGTTTTGGACCACAACAACTCCCAGAATTCTAAGCCTGTATTTCCAATGGCAAAGGACTGTGGGAGTTGTGTTCCAAAACATCTGGAGGGCCGAAGTCTGGACATGCCTGCTATATGTGTGTTGCTTCAGAATTGAACCTCACCGGCATCCCATGGAGTGTTTGCCCTTGGTTTGGGGATTTTGAAGCCCTGACCTCGTTTCACTAAATGTGAAACGAGGCCCACATGTCACTAAATGTGAAATGACACCCACATTTTGCTAAATGCGACAGCATTGCCCCTGATTAGTATATGACAGGCGTTTGTCTGAACATCCATACGGTTGGAGGCTACACACCAAGGGCCCAGGCTTTCACTTAATTTTGAGGCTTCAAAAGCTGCCCTGTCGCCTTCCAAAAATTTTAAATTACATAGAAAAAGGAGAATTGCAGTAGGCAGCTTCTGGGCTTCAGGTGGTTTCCCTGGGTGTGAGTATACCCCCCCCCGGTGTTTGCCCTGGTTCCCTATGGCTGCCTCTCGTGACCCACGCGCAGTGCCTTAGAAGATCTCAGTGCTTTTTTGCAACATATGGATTCTCTAACTGAGATATCAAAGAGACAGCACCCACCCTGAAAGTAGACAGCAACAGGAATGGTGTCCTACGTAATGAAGTATACTGGGAGATCCCAGGCAGATTAGAAGGCATTCGAAGAGACCTAGCCCCAACCCCTTGCTTGCAGCTGGAGATGGTATTTATTGGCCAAGCAGATAAGAATAGAAAGGGATACGTGGAACTTGCTCGTTTCAGCCCGCACGGGCTAGCGGGGGCGGTGCATTCTTGGCATTTCTGAGGGGAAGAAAACAGCTGCTGCCGAGGACCACAGTGTGATCGGCGGGAGGGTGGGACGCCCTGTTCTACTGAGACGCCACCTCAGCAAATGAAGACTGGGTTTGTCTTCCCTTTGTAGTCAAGCCACCACCACCAAAAAAAAAAAAGTGAGGAAGCAAAACAGAGGAAACAAAACTGAGAAATAAATAAATAAATAAATAAGAGGCCCCACTCAGAGGCGTAGCCAGGATTTGGAGCACCTGGGGACAAAGTTAGTTTTTTGGCATCCTTCCTGCTGCCCCCCCCACATCGCCCCCCCCCAGCAACAGGGGTGTGTGTGGGGGTGCTCACGTGCGCATGGACAGGTGTGTGTGTGTATGTGTGTGTATGTGTGCGCGCTCGCGCGTGTCTTACACCTCCCCCACCAAGGCAAAGAAAAGGAGGAGGGGGCGCTGCATTCACCACGCTCCTGCCTGCCTGCTTCACCGCATGAGCGGTGGTGGAGGCAGTGGAAGGGGCGCCGTCACCAAGCCTTCACCAAGGAGGGCTGCTGGGTGGTGGGAGGGTGCACGGCTTCCTCCTCCTGCTCCCCCTCCAGGCGCCCCCAGATTGCTGCGCCCGGGGCAGATGTACCCTTCTGCCTCCACCTCCCCCCAAATACACCCCTGGTCCCACTGTCTGGGATTTCTGCTTTTTGATATAATTGTTTGCTTGTGTTACTGTTTTGTTCAAAGCTGCAGGAAGCTGGGATCAGCTTTGCCTGTCCATAGGGACACCGGCTGTCCCTTTTTCTCACTGGTCCTGCTGGTCAGCATACATTTGTGGCCCATACATGTCCCAGACAGCCTCCATATTTCACCTCTGCAAGGGAGGGCTAGTTCACCCCGCATGTGCTCATTGCTTGATGATGTTATCAAAGGAGGACCTTGGGGGAAGGAGCTCTTCAGAGTTCCCGCATGCCAGCTGGAGCTTTCACCCTCATTCCTTGTCACTGCCAAGGCTATTCACCCTGAAGGGGCAATTTACACATTCTGTTGGTCATCGTGATCTACAGTGGGATGTAGTGCTTAGAATGATGGCCCAGGAGACCATGACTTGAGTTCCTTCTTAGCCCAGGAAACTCAATGGGGGGAATGGAAAGGGGAAAACCATTCCTTAAATATCTCCCTTACCTTGAGAGCCCCATGAGGGCCACTCTTAAGTCAGCTGCTACTTGATGGCACCTAACTAATTAAATGAAAAGTGATGCCTGTGTATTTGCCATGGTTGGGTGGAGTTGGGGAACCACTGTCAAAGCCCCATGGCTTGTATATATAACACCTCAGGTTCTATTTTGGGTGTCTCCACTTAAACGGATCAAATAACAGGCAAGAGGAACACCCTCGAGCAATGGAGAGCTGCTTCTGCTGTCCAGAGTGGACAATATTAAGTGAACCCTACTGGTTCCCAACCTTGTGTACTCCATGGGTCCTTGGACTGCAACTCCCAGAAGCCTTCACCACGAGCTGTGCTGGCCAGGATTTCTGAGAGTTGCAGTCCAAGAACATCTGGGCAAAACCCAAGGTTTTGGGACCACTGGCTGAGATGGATGAATAATCTGACCTGTTATGAGCCAGTCGCATCTCAATGACGGCATGACGCAGGAGGAGAAGGACTTCTGTCAGACTTGACAGCCCCACAGCCTTCCAGAGGGGTGTGGAGGAGAGAATTGAGGGAAAGACTGCCAACGTTTCATACCCGGCTACTACCAATCCTGTGGGTGACCAACGTGTTTTCCTCCTCCAGGTTTTCAGAAGGACTCCTCCTGCATTAACTCCAGCAGTACCGTGGTAAGTGGTGGTGGGGTGGGTGCTTCTGTTTGTGAAGACAGACCCAATGCCCTCTTTTTGACCCATTGCAGACTGAATGCCTTCTTTTGGGGCTATTCTTTGTTTGTTTGTTTGTTTTTGTGCTTATTAACCACCCGATTGCCCGCGGGAACTCTAGGCGGTGTACAACGCGTTGCGAAAACAACAACTGTCCAAACCTACAATACCCAATCAAAATACAAATAATAACCCCAGCAAAATGCAAATAATACAGAGAATGAAAATAATGATAATAAATAAAAATACAAAAATAGTCAGAATAAAATCAACATTACACATTCCATCCTAACACATTGCAGCCTTTAAATAGCCTGGCCTCCCTTCTGACCATCCCTTTCAAACAGAGACGCAACTCTGCAGGAATGCAAAACAGCTCCAGATCAGGCCAAAGATCCCCACTTCAGAAGCATCTCTTGGTTTCACCTGTGCAGGGGTATACATGCTGGCTAACAAGCAAAGTGTGCTTCTTTGGACTACATCCCCCACAATCCCCCAGCTAGCACAGCCGCGGCGTCTTTACAGCCCAACTCATGCACGCACGAATCCTGCTCTTCTCCCTTCCTCTGTAGTATGGGGTTGCACAAGGCAACTCTTAGCTGCAGAAGGATCTTCTAATTTTCAGCATTGCCTGGGTTTTGGAAAGTTGAGGTTCCGGGTGACCTTGGATGTAGCGTTTTTGAAGCCAATCTCCTGTTTGCAAATGATTTGCTTAAAAAACAAACTTCCCAATGAGGAAAAAAACGAATGTGAGAGGTAAGCTGGAACTGCAAGGCCCTCTGCTGGTGGTTCAGCCAAGGGAGCCCTCTGGCTTGGCTGGGCTAGCGAGGCCGTGATTTGGGTGCATTGTAGCCTGCTTGCAAGCACAGAAACGAGAGGGGAAGTATATATGTATTGTGTTTTTTTTTTTTGTTATTCTGGGATGAATCGGGGCTGGTGGACACTTAGCAGCAGAAGGTTGCATGTATGCTTGAAATCAATCATGAACAGCTGATGGCAGTAACTCCAGTTCCATGCCATGGTACAAAGCGGGGCAAAATATCCTCTGTGGACTATACGCGGGCCTGATGCCATTTGGCATTGTTTCGTTCTGCAGGTATTGTGGTGTCAAGGCAGGGGAGGTGCATTATTGGCTGGCTTCAATGAGTTGAAGGAGAACATAAGAACGTAAGAAGAGCCATGCTGGATCAGGCCAAAGGCCCTTCTAGTCCAGCTTCCTGTATCTCACAGTGGCCCCACCAGATGTGTCTGGGAGTGCACGAGACTAGATCTCTGTCTCCTGCTACCACTCCCCTGCATCTGGCCCTTGAAGGTTTTAAGCCTGGAGATGACACACATCTCCATCATGGTTTGTAACCTGTGATGGACTTTTCCTCCAGGAATCTGTCCAATCCCCTTTTGAAGGCACCCAGGCCAGATGCCATCACCACCTCCTGTCTGAGTACTTTTCATTTCTCTGTACGCTTGACATTTCAGCTGTCTGGGCTCTGGCTTCCTTGCTTTTTCTGCATTTAGGATGAATGGTGGAGTCCGGCAGTGTGCGCAGAATCCCGTTGAAAGGGACGTTACCCATTTACTAGCCCCCTAAGCGGTTTGAGGTGCCTTTGTGTTCTCTCCTGACCTAATCCTGTTTCTCACAGGGTGGTTCTGAGCTGTGTGCTGTGGAGAAGCCTCCAGGAATGGCATCAGTTGGCACAAAAGGTGGCACTGAAAACCCTCTGGATGCCATTTGTCTCAGTGAATCTGATAAGACGGCGGTTCTGACCCTAATCAGAGAGGAGGTAAGAACTTGGCTTGGGCCTCAGAGTTGATGGGATGGTAGCAGTTGGATGATGTTACCACTACCTCCCCCCCCACACGTTGCTGTTGTTGCTGCTGTTGTTGCTGTTGTTGCTGCTGCTGTTGTTGTTGTTGCTAAGCAGTACCTCTCACCAACTCCACATGTCCCTTGACCGTCAAGAGCACTAGTGGACCCAACACCTGATGTTATGCTTGGCTTTCCTGACTCCTAGATCATTTCAAAAGAGATTGAAGCCAACGAATGGAAGCGGAAATATGAAGGCAGCTGGCAAGAGGTCTTGGAAATGAGGTAAGGCAATGGCTGCCTGTCACGGACCTGGGTACTAAAATACTGTCATCAATAAAATTACTTCCAAGTTCCATTAATTAAAAATGTGGTCTGACACAAAAGTGTTTAAAGTTCAGACAAGCGGGGATGTGTTTATTGATTCCACACGGGTAGTTGAACAAACATTGAGAACACTCAACATTGGGAAACTCTCCTTTAAGAGAAATCCAGAAGTTTGGATTCAGCATAAAAAAAGGAATACGCAAGTGTGATTTTTCCCCAATTTTCCCTCTCTAGGAAGATTGTGGCCGAATATGAGAAGACGATTGCCCAGATGATTGGTAAGCCAGTGCCTGGTCCCAGACAGCCATCGACAAAAAACATAGAAACGCCAAAGAGGGTGGCAACCCCCTTGCCCTGCCCTTGTGCCAATCTGCCCCTTCCCTGTGTGCAGAAGGCAGCAAGGGATCTAGAGATGGGCACGACTCAAAAAAATGGTGTTTCGTTTGTCGTTTAGGGGGGTCCGTTTTGGTTCGTTTTCGTTTTTCGTGATTTTTTTGCAAAAAGAAATCGTTTTTGTTATGTAACGAAACGAAAAAAACAAAAACAAAAACAAAAAATTGCTGTTTCGTTAGCATTCATTACAGTTCAATGTATTGAAAACGAAACGCACGACAAAATTTCTGTTGTTTCAGTTTGTTTCGTTTCATTTCGGAGACAAAATTCGTTTTTCGTTTCGTTACGTAACAAAACGAAAAAACGAAAATGAAAAATTGCTCGTTTCGTGCCCATCTCTAAAGGGATCAGTAGACATGTGCTTTGCATGGGATGCAACACACCTGTTCTCTGCGATTGCATGTTGTGGAGTGGATGATGGAGGTGGGTGAAGAGTATAATGATGCTGACAGTAAGATCTACCGCTTGGCTCAGGAGGGCATGGCATGGCTGGCAATTCATTTATGTTTGAAAATGGTACCCAGTGGCTCAAGCAAAGGAAGCTAACTTCCATCTGCATTCATATAAATTAGTGGAGTAGTCAGCTTTTAAAAAAAACCTGTAAACATCCTAATAAAAGGTAAAGCCCCCCCCTTTGCACATGCATGCTACTCGTGCCTAATGCCACCACCTAAAAATTAAGAAGGGAAAAATCATATACCGTATATACTCGAGTATAAGTCGACCTGAGTATAAGCAGGGGCCCCTAATTTAAACCCAAAAACCTGGGAAAATTTATTGACTCAAGTATAAGCCTAGGGTGGGAAATGCAGCAGGGCCTGGCAACTCCTCCTTTGTGAGCTGGGTGTGTGTGTGATGTTTAAAATGACTTTTAGCCACCGAGGCAAGTGCTTGAGTTGGTGGCTAAAAGTCATTTTAAACATTGTTTTAAAATGACCTTTTAAAAAGTCATTTTAAACATGGGGGGGGGGTCAGGAGAAGTGGCGCCCAATGTTTAAAATGACTTTTAGCCACTGACCCAAACTTACCTCAGTGGCTGAAAGTATTGACCCGCATATAAGCCGAGAACCCCTTTTTTCCAGCCCAAAATTAGGGCTGGAAAAACTAGGCTTATACTCGGGTATATACAGTACCTTTGCAGAAATTTCCAGATTTTTTCCCTTTTAGTATGTTACGGTGAAACCAACAAAGTCTTGTCTTCAACGAGGTAGCCACGTCAGCCATAAAAACCAAGAGGCAAAGGATTGTGACGCCTCGAAGGCCAATGGGTTTATTTCAGTGAGAACCTCTGAGGATGGACGCCCTCAGCTGTCTGGGCCTCCTTCAAATCTTGTGACGTTTTCAAGAGGCAGGCGTTTGATCTGGCATAAGGGGTTGGGCGGATTGTAAGCCCCGTGGCAACGCAGGGGGCCACTGCCCCGAAACTTTACGCCACGTCAAATGTTTGGGTACCTATCCTCAAGGGCATGTAAGAGAAGAAAGATTGTCTGGGGTGGCTTCCTTAAGACGAAGAATGTAATGTAGAGCAACGCAAACGTAAACTCGGCTTTGAGGAGGAGGTAAGAACAGTCTCTGGGGGCTTGGGGGCTCAGCGGACTAAGGCTCCGAAAACTGTTGGCTGCAAAAGTCGGGAGCACAGCGGTTCGAATCCCGGGTGCTGCGCAGCGGAGCGAGCTCCCTCTGTTCACCCCAGCTCCTGCCAACCTAGCAGTTCAAAAGCATGTAGATGCAAGGAGATAAATAGGTACCGCCCTAAGAAGTGGGAAGGGAAAACTGTGTTTCCTTGCAGCCATGCCGTGGGGCAATAATCCAAACAGGAAATAGTCTCTGATGCATCATAGTTCCTTCTCCCTGGTGCAGGCCAATCAGGAGCTGGCAAAGACGTGCATCATCCTGCCCACCTGTTTGATTGGCCAGTACCAGGGAGAAGGAATGATGATGCGTCAGAGACTACTTCCTGGTTGGAGTATCGTCCCGTGTGAGGTAAACCAAGTTAAGTTAATGAAAACGAAACGCACGACAAAATTTCTGTTGTTTCGGTTTGTTTCGTTTCATTTTGGAGACAAAATTTGTTTTTCGTTTCGTTACATAACAAAATGAAAAAACGAAAACGAAAAATTGCTCGTTTCGTGCCCATCTCTAAAGGGATCAGTAGACATGTGCTTTGCATGGGATGCAACACACCTGTTCTCTGCGATTGCATGTTGTGGAGTGGATGATGGAGGTGGGTGAAGAGTATAATGATGCTGACAGTAAGATCTACCGCTTGGCTCAGGAGGGCATGGCATGGCTGGCAATTCATTTATGTTTGAAAATGGTACCCAGTGGCTCAAGCAAAGGAAGCTAACTTCCATCTGCATTCATATAAATTAGTGGAGTAGTCAGCTTTTAAAAAAAACCTGTAAACATCCTAATAAAAGGTAAAGCCCCCCCCCCTTTGCACATGCATGCTACTCGTGCCTAATGCCACCACCTAAAAATTAAGAAGGGAAAAATCATATACCGTATATACTCGAGTATAAGTCGACCTGAGTATAAGCAGGGGCCCCTAATTTAAACCCAAAAACCTGGGAAAATTTATTGACTCAAGTATAAGCCTAGGGTGGGAAATGCAGCAGGGCCTGGCAACTCCTCCTTTGTGAGCTGGGGGGGGATGTTTAAAATGACTTTTAGCCACCGAGGCAAGTGCTTGAGTTGGTGGCTAAAAGTCATTTTAAACATTGTTTTAAAATGACCTTTTAAAAAGTCATTTTAAACATGAGGGGGGGGTCAGGAGAAGTGGCGCCCAATGTTTAAAATGACTTTTAGCCACTGACCCAAACTTACCTCAGTGGCTGAAAGTATTGACCCGCATATAAGCCGAGAACCCCTTTTTTCCAGCCCAAAATTAGGGCTGGAAAAACTAGGCTTATACTCGGGTATATACAGTACCTTTGCAGAAATTTCCAGATTTTTTCCCTTTTAGTATGTTACGGTGAAACCAACAAAGTCTTGTTTTCAACGAGGTAGCCACGTCAGCCATAAAAACCAAGAGGCAAAGGATTGTGACGCCTCGAAGGCCAATGGGTTTATTTCAGTGAGAACCTCTGAGGATGGACGCCCTCAGCTGTCTGGGCCTCCTTCAAATCTTGTGACGTTTTCAAGAGGCAGGCGTTTGATCTGGCATAAGGGGTTGGGCGGATTGTAAGCCCCGTGGCAACGCAGGGGGCCACTGCCCCGAAACTTTACGCCACGTCAAATGTTTGGGTACCTATCCTCAAGGGCATGTAAGAGAAGAAAGATTGTCTGGGGTGGCTTCCTTAAGACGAAGAATGTAATGTAGAGCAACGCAAACGTAAACTCGGCTTTGAGGAGGAGGTAAGAACAGTCTCTGGGGGCTTGGGGGCTCAGCGGACTAAGGCTCCGAAAACTGTTGGCTGCAAAAGTCGGGAGCACAGCGGTTCGAATCCCGGGTGCTGCGCAGCGGAGCGAGCTCCCTCTGTTCACCCCAGCTCCTGCCAACCTAGCAGTTCAAAAGCATGTAGATGCAAGGAGATAAATAGGTACCGCCCTAAGAAGTGGGGAGGGAAAACTTTGTTTCCTTGCAGCCATGCCGGCCACGGCTCTTCGGCTTGAATACGGAGATGAGCACCGCCCCTAGAGTCGGACATGACTAGCGCGCATGTGCGGGGGGAACCTTTACCTTTAAGAGCAGTCTTCATAGATGGATTTTTTTTTAGCATTCTCTTGCTCCAAGACTTTTCTTCTATGGAGAGGCTGTATGGTACGGCCCTTGGCCTTCCAGGCAGGCCTAACCTGTTGCTTTTGCCTTCCCAGAGGACGAGCAAAGGACAAACATGGCGTCCCAGAAGAGTCTCCAACAGCTCACGATGGAGAAGGAGCAGGCGCTGTCGGACCTGAATTCGGTGGAGAGGTCCCTGTCCGACCTGTTCAGGAGATACGAGAATCTGAAAGGAGTCCTGGAAGGCTTTAAAAAGGTGCTTCTACTAGATGCCCCTAAGCCCATCCAATCTCGACTGATTTCGGAAGCTAAGCAGGGTCGGGCCTGGTTAGTACTTGGATGGGAGACCACCAGGGAATACCAGGTGCTGTGTAGGCTCCTGGAGTAGGAACTGGCAAGCCACTCCAGTATTCCTGCCAAGAAAACTCCATGGACATGGAGTCATGAAGAGTCAGTCACGACTATAGCAAAACAGTGCACACCTGATTTAAAGGACTCATTTTTTGTACCAAGAGTGGGCAGTCAGCACCCACCTCTGGAAGGGCACACCCTCCACATCCATCAACCTCATCCTCATCCTCAAATCCTTTTGTAAAGCCTGAAAACTCTCCCTCCTGCCCTCTCCTGGCCATTTTTAAAAAGAAATACAATTGGGGGAAGAGCTGCCTAGATGCCCTAAGCACATCCGATCTCGAATGATTTCGGAAGCTAAGCAGGGTCAGCCCTGGTTAGTACTTGGATGGGAGACCACCAGGGAATACCAGGTGCTGTAGGCGCCTGGGGTAGGAACTGGCAAGCCACTCCTGTGCTCCTGCCAAGAAAACTCCATGGACATGGGGTCACGAAGAGTCGGTCACGACTGTAATGACACAACACACACAACACACACAATTGGGGGAAATTGTGATATGCCTTGGATACTGGTGGAGAGCTCCAGAGCCTGGCCAGGTGGTCCACCACTCCCTCAGAGAGCATGAAAAGCCTTCCTGAGCCATTTTTTTAAAAAAAAAATTAGGTGCATGTTGAGATTGGTGGCCTTGAGTCCTGTGGGTCATACCCTGCCACGCCTCTAGGAGACAGAAGCCGAGCCTTTATCTTCTTCATCTATGTCAGTGGTTCTCCACCGGTGGCTCCCCAGATGTGCCTGGACTGCAACTCCCAGAAGTCTTCATCGCTATCTGAGCTGGCCAGGATTTCTGGGAGTTGCAGTCCAGGAACATCTGGGGACCCACAGGTGGAGAACCACTGATCTATGTGCTGCAAGCCATGGTGGTGTGTCTACATTGAGTCGGCTGGTCTTGGAAGTGGATGTTGAGGACTTTTCTGCTATTAAATTTGCACATTTTGCTAACTTGTGTCTTCTAGAATGAAGAAGCCTTGAAGAAGTGTGCCCAGGATTATCTGAATCGCGTCAAGCAGGAAGAGCAGCGCTACCAGGCCTTGAAAATCCATGCCGAAGAGAAGTTAGACAAGTGAGAACCTTCAGGTGTTCGGCTGCATGCGGGGCGGAAACTGGGTTTGTGCTCTTGGATGGCAACTCCCAGAATTCTCTTGATAGTGGGGAGTTTTGGGGATTGTAGTTCAAGAACATAAATCTACTCCCCTACGCATACTACGTAACTCAGTCTGTGTAAGACAACACAAATAAACCTGGGTTGTAGACTCCTCCCTCTGTTTTAAATACCATTTTGGGCAGGAGAGGAAGCAGATGGAAAGGGAAAGAGACTTCAGTTTGACTTCAGCAGATGCCTAATTTTCTTCTTTTGCAACCCTACTATTTGTTTGTTTGTTTTATTTGTTGAATGCTGTACATCGCACGGTCTCTAGTGGACAGTGCTAATAAGCGCACCTTGGAAATATATATCAATAGGTATTTCTGTGGTTTTTAATGTAAGTAATTTCAGGATAAGTGAATCAGTGGGTGTTGATCCAACAGATAAAAAGGTAAAGGTTCCCCCCGCTCATGCATGCTAGTTGTGTCCGACTCTAGGGCAGTGCTCATCTCTGTATTCAAGCTAAAGAGCCAGTGTTGTGCAAGTTCATGGCCATGTGGCCGGCATGACTGCAAGGAAACACTGTTTTACCTTCCCACTTATTTTTATGGCAGTACCTATTTATCTCCTTGCATTTACATGCAAGAATGGCAGGAACTGGGATTATCAGCAGGAGCTCGCTCTGCTGCGTGGCACCTGGGATTCGAACCGCCGAGCTGCCGACTGTGCATCCAACAGTTTTTGGAGCCTTAATCTACTGAGCCACCACGCCCCCTATCCAAGAGATAGAGAGGTCCAATTGTAGATTGTGCAGCCAACCCTCTTCAGCTTCTGACTTGGCTGTGCATCCTTTGCTTAGAAGTTCTGTTCTCCGCGGTGACACCAAGAGGGCAGTGATGTTGGATGCTAGGGCAATTTGGAAGATAGATATTCTGACCTCCCTCCCTCCTTCTCTCCTCATGGCCCCTGTAGAGCCAATGAAGAAATCGCTCAAGTGCGTGCCAAGGCCACAGCGGAGAGTGCAGCTCTTCATGCCGGGCTCAGAAAGGAACAAATGAAGGTGGAGTCTCTGGAGAGAGCCCTCCAGCAAAAGGTAATGGATCCCGCTTCTGCTGCTGCTGCTGCTCCTTCTGGTCTTTCCAGCTCTCTGTTGGGGAAAACAGGCTGGGTTTGGACCTGCTCCATGTTCCTTGCAGTTCATCCGCTGAAATCCTGTTACGCAGCTCTGCATGCAGAACGGTGGTGATGTCATTGCTGGTGGCAGATCACCACCGATTAAAGGTGAACTGCCACCAATTCAAAGTGATTTCAGGGTACCCAGGTCTGATACATGTTGTGACAAATCATGTGCATCCCCAGAATCCGCAATAGAAACCTTTCATCACCTTTCCACTGCTGATGACATCATTGCATGCAGAGCTGCGCAACAGGATTACAACCTTCTGGTTTTGTTTTGTTTTGGTCCTGGAAAGGCTGTTCCCTGGGGACACTGGGATGTGCTGGTGGTCTTTCCAGTGGACAGCATTCATACTGCAGGGTTCATAGGACCTTCTTAGTATATCAAGAGAGAGAGAGAGCTGCACGTTTATCCAGTTCATTCAGAGTCTGTCAAACTTGGTCTCTGCCTCTTTTCACAAGTGAAATTACTACAGTCACCCACGTGTTGCAGGGCCCCATAGGGTGCCAGTGCAGAAACCTGTAACAGCCATCTTTGCTGTTGTCAGTTTCTACTAGTACCACTACTAGGACCACATCTATGATTCTTTTTCTAAAGTGACATAGCGCTCATCCAGCACAGCGTTAACTTTGGCAAGCATAATTTTAGAAATGGAAAGATTGTGTTTTGAGGAGGTGATACAGCAAGTGCTCAGCTGCAAGGATCTGATGGGACAGCGTGCCTGCTGGCACATTTGAATCTTATCCGGTAATACCACACAGGAGACAGCAGCAGCGTCAGCCAAATCTGAGCAAAATAAAGGAGCCCTCCTGTAGGCTGAACAAAAAGAGACATTTGCTTAATAAAAAAAACACACCGGGTTTGCTTGTGCTAAGCTTAACATCATGTACTCGCTGGGTGTTTTTTTTTTTTTAATCGATTATATCTGTGCCAATTCCAGCACAAACTGTGTGGTAAACAGCCAGCGTAGTTGTCTCAACAATCACCTTTTTAGAGTTTAAGATGGTTTTTGAGCTCCCTTTCCCACTTGGAAGGTCAAACTGTGATTCTTTGTGTTGGAATGATGGCTGTAATTAGGCCACTTAGTAAATGTGTCATGAAACTCGACTGCTGGATAAACAGGTCACAATCTTGGAAGCTGAACAACAAAGCTCATGGGCCCCTGGTCGGGTAATGCCTATAACTTAGGAAAACAAAATGCATGTCAATTGATTTGTTAGCTCTGTCTTCTTATCTTACAATCTGGCTGCTTTTATTGTTATTGTGCGATGGCATGAGTCAATGTCTTTTTATTATCTTTTTACTGTGCTTGACTTGTGTTGTTAACCTTCTAGTCACCACCCAGGGGCCCTGTGAACAGAAAAGTAGTAATAAGTCTGCCAATAATATTTTGTATTCCGAAGCACACTCCTAATGGCATTTTGGTAAACTTCTTTAGTACTTAGGGCTGATGACTTATTGAAATAATTAAACGATTGCATTGCCTGACTGGATCCGGTGGATTTCCAAGTCTGTCTTTTTGCTCCTGTCATTCTTTTTTTCCTATGGAAATATTTGACAGTATTGTTTTAAACCGGGACGAGGAACCTGCAGCTTTTCTGATACTGATGAAGTACAGCATCTCATGCTGTTGTCCAGCTGCCTGGATGCCCTGAGCACATCCGATCTCGCCTGATCTCGGAAGCTAAGCAGGGTCGGGCGCGGTTAGTACTTGGATGGGAGACCACCAGGGAATACCAGATGCTGTAGGCGCCTGGAGTAGGAACTAGCAAACCACCCCAGTATTCCTGCCAAGAAAACTCCATGGGCATGGGGTTACAAAGAGTCGGTCATGACTGTAATGACACAACAATATGCTGTTGTCCACCCAAACTGAGTACAGATCTCATGATCCAGCCAGGAAAGAGGGCTTAATGGCCTACACAGGATCAAGCCTTTTCACTCATTTGGACAGTGGAGCTGAGGTCATATCCAGCCCTGGGCAACGAATGTGAGAAACAGCCCAGTTACTTGGTATAGGGAGTACTTGCTAGCAGGTTTAAACCAAACTGTTACAGAGTCTATAATCAAGTTCCTGTTCTATGTTGTAAGAGACCCTCAAAAGACCTCTTAACCTACTTAAAAGAAAAAGATGGACAATTTCTAGCAATTATTTTTAATTTGCTATTGCTCCTTCATTTTTTCATTTTGGGACTGTGATCTACAGGTATTTCCCCCTGTCTCGCCACCTCTCTGGAGTGACTTACGCCCCTTAGGGGCCCCTTAAGGTAAAGGTAAAGGTTCCCCCCCACACATGTGCGCTACTCGTGTCCGACTCTAGGGGGCGGTGCTCATCTCTGTATTCAAGCCGGAAGAGACAGCGTTGTGCAAGTCTGTGGCCACGTGGCCGGCATGGCAGCAAGGAAACACTGTTTTCCCTTCCCGCTTTTTACGGCGGTACCTGTTTATCTCCTTGCATTGACATGCTTTCGAAGTGCTTGGTTGGCAGGAGCTGGGGTGATCAGCGGGAGCCTGCTCCGCCGCGTGGCACCCGGGATTCGAACTGCCGAGCTGCTGACGTTGCAGTCAACAGTTTTCGGAGCCTTAGTCCACTGAGCCACCACGCCCCTAAGGGGCTTCTGAGCAGGCCGAAAAGCAGTCTCGGGGGATGGGGGGGGCAGAGTTCTGTCTCCCTATGACTGTGTCATCGCGACGTCATACCGGCACTCTCCGCATCTCCAAAGAAGATGACCTTAATGGGTCATTTCTCTGTGTCTGTGTCTTTCAGAACCAGGAGATAGAAGAACTGACGAAGATCTGCGATGAGTTGATTGCCAAACTCGGAAAGACTGACTGATCCTCGAGTCCCTGGTCCAGAGCTCCGTGCTTGGCTGCTGCCTTTCGTCAGTCTGTGTACCCAAGCAAGCGCCTTGCCTTATTTCCACACCACCCACCACCACCACCACCACCACCACCACCACCATCGCCCTGCAGCAGAGAGAACCAAGCACAGCACAGCGCACCCTGCAAGCTTCAGGGTCAACAAGCCCCCTCTCTGCAAGGCCAGGCCCCCAGAAGCTCCGCTCTCTGCTCCTTGCTGAGGGTTGTGGTGGTCCGTCGCTTCCCAGCCGCGTTTCTGCTACCTGATGCTGGCAGGCCACTACGACTGTATGAGCCAGGCTGCGTATCAGCTATGTGTGCTCGTCTTCGCCAGGATGCTGTTGAGACAGAACTAAGCTGCCCTTCAAGTCTGTTGGCCTTCCAGTCCACGCACAGTCACTTGATGCTTGTAATGCTTGCAATTTGGTGGCGGGTAGGGATGGGTACAAGGCACACTTTGCCGGAACCGGTGTTCTCCTGTCTGCGGCGGCAAAGGCCCCAGTGGAAACGCTGGCTTAGTAGTATTTGACAGCTCTGGAAAATAGAGCTGATGCAGGTATTCCATGACACCCAGGTTGGCTGCCAGTGGAATCCAGAATTTTCAGTGACTATAGGTGGTGAGTTATGATCAGCCAGGAAGGAAGGAAGGAAATGAAGGAAGGAAGGAAGGAAGGAAGGAAGGAAGGAAGGAAGGAAGGAAGGAAGGAAGGAAGGAAGGAAGGAAGGAAGGGTGCCTATTCCTTTCTCATTCTTAATAGGGATGATGGTCTGGAGAATCTTGTAAATTGTTCTTCCTAGTTTGCAGGAGGCTTTTGTTGGGGCTTTTTGACGTGGTTGCCCTGGTAGAACACATCTTTCAGTTAGTGCACTTTAATGCCACAGCATAAGGAGGCCCTCCGTCCACAAAGGAGCAGAACACAGAGAGCGCAACATCCCTCTTGTCCGTCTGGAATGGTGGGCTTTCCAAAAATCAAGATGACAGCCGTCAGACATTTTCCAAAAGAGTAAGGGGAAAAAATGTTCTCTGTTGAGGCAGGCAACCCCAGAGGCTGCTGTTTTCTCTTTGGAAGCTGGCTGGGCCGGGTGGGGGGTGGGGGGGTCACCGTCCAACTTCAGGGTCCATCGTTCTGACCCCTTGAAGAATATTTCCTCCCTCCTACCTTCCCAAGTTTGCTGAGAATCTGAAATGATTTCCGACTTGCAACATGTGACAAGCGAATTCCACCAGGCCTGACTCTGAGTCATTTCAACGGGGATCTGTTAATCCTGGCAATTAGATGCTGTGGTTTTTCTTTTAACCGCAGAGGCAAGACTGCTAGGTATTCGGTCAGAAACTTGAAACCATTATCTTGGTTCCGGGACAGAAGCTGTACCAAGGAAGTGAACTTCTTAAGTATTCTTCATAGACTTCAGTAGAAGTTTTCCAAAAGAGAGGCAGCTGCCTTAGAGCAGGCATGTCCAAACTTTTGTCCTCCTGATGTTTTGGACCACAACTCTCAGAATTCCAAGCCTGTATTTTCAGTGGCAAAGGACTGTGGGAGCTGTGGTCCAAAACATCTGGAGGGCCGAAGTTTGGTCATGCCTGCCTTAGAGAGAAGTGGCTTTTGAAACAGGTAGTTTGGATGTGGCTTCTGATTCATCTCCTCTTTCTTGACAGCCAAGAGGGTGATCCGTTGCTACATCTCAAAGAGGTTAAGCCCTGGTCCAGTGGGTAGGGAATCCGAACACAATTGAATCATTTCTTAAGATCAGGCCAATACCTGGTGGAAGGCTGTAGCCAATGGCGGGGGAGAGCAGCTGTTGCAGATGGGTGGAAAGTACATCTTATGTCTTCCTTCACGGTTGGTTCTCTACCTAGAGCGCATGGGACATGCCACCCATCACCACCATGATTTCCTGTTTGGGACTGGATCCAGTATAGGACCAATCCAACGTGGAGAGTGTTTGGCGCGTGAAATCTCAGCAACCTCCTTTTGTTTTGCACTAGGGTCCCTTCCTGTCACACCATGGCCCTTGCTGTCTCTCTGTGTCCAAAAGCTCTTATATGTGACAAAGCATCACTCAACGCCTGTGCCGTTGCTGACTGTTGATTTGGTGCCCTGTATCATTGGCCAAAGGTCCTTTCCCTGCCGCTCTGCTTGCTTTGAACAGTGGGGCCACACACCTCCCCACACACCTTCACATGTTTGATATGTATGATAATTTCCCTTTTCTATGTCAGGTAAATATTTGTAATAATTATACTCACACAAATGAGATTATAATAATGAGTACTAATATATTTTTCCCCATGTTCCATTGCCTGAATTAAAAAAAAAATGTGTTTCCAAACTGGGTATGTTTTTTGCCCTCTTTTTTATTGTGTGGCCAGTTGTTATTTTGGGAGAAGGCACGTTTCCCTTATTTCTAGTCCTTTTTTTTTTTCATTATTAAAGGCTGGCAGGCCTTCGTGCATTTTTGAGGCATGTCTCTGCATTGTTTCAGTTTTATTTATTTATTTATTTATTTATTTTTATATCTATATCCTGCTGGATTTTCCCAAAAGGAACTCAAGGTGGTTAACAGATATAAAACTTCCATAATACAGATTATTTAGACCACGGCGGGATGGAACCAAGGTGAACTCTAAACTGGAAGCCTCCCTCCAACTTTTCTCAGACTGAGGAAGCTACGTGGATGAGTAGTGAAACGTTTGGATCCCGTAATAAAAGAAGTATACTTGTCCATCACTCAACCCCCAGATTCTAAACTCTAAGAGGAATCATCCTTACACAGCTGTTGGAAACCAAATGGGATGATCTAGAAATTAAAACTCCTTGGAGAAAAGACAGTAGGATCCAAATCTTAAATTACCATATTTTCCCGTCTATAAGATGTCCCCCATTTTGGCTTACACCCATGTATAAGATGACTATCAATGTTTAGTCTAATGATTTTAGGCAAAAATATAGTCTTATACACAGAAAAATACTGTGATTAGCATGGAGTGTATTCCAATCACCCGTTAAAACTGGCCCTTGGAATGTGAGACGTGAAAGCACTAAATCTGCTGAAGGCTTCAGTTTTACTCTGTGTCTTTGCATGTGCTTTTTATTTTATTTTTCTGTTATTATTATGTCTAAGATTCCCTTTTCGCAAATTCCTGCTTCTCAGCTTCTCCACTTGGATTCCGGTATCCCCACATTGTGTCCTTGGATATGAAACAGCTGCATTTTTGCTGAGGTTTTTCCCAGAAAGCACCCGAGAGATCTCCTGCTTTCTGCCTAGTAATTCTAATGTCCTGTATTAACCCAACGCAAATCAACAGAACAAAAACCTCTGGTATCTGTGGCAAATCTTGTGACCGCCTAAAAGCCTGGTCTGAAACCCTTTTTCTTTGTCTGCATCTGATGAGAAAGAAGCGTGTGTGAGATCTCTCTCTCTCTCTCTCTCTCTCTCTCTCTCTCACACACACACACACACACACACACACACACACACACACAAAATCAACAGTATTAAAGTATATAAAACTAGGGTGGACCCTTATATAACAAACAGTTTGAATAACATAAAATCTGTACAACATAAAATTTTCCGGAAATAGGGGAAATTTGCCTTAACAGAATAGCTTATGGGCCGAATCCGTGCAACATAAAAATGGTTGCGATTAGTGATGACAGTGGTACCTTGTATGAAAGAATTAATTCGTTCCAAATGTAATTATGGTAATTTTCCTTTATACAAATTTCCCATAGGAATGCATTGAAAACAGAGTGATCCCATTTTTATGTTGTACAGATTTGCCCCATAGGTGATTCTGTCAAGCAAATTTCCTCTCTCTCTGGAATTTTTTATGTTATACAAACCATTTGTTATACAAGGGTCCACTGTACTCTGTTTTCAATGCATTCCTATGGGAAACGTGTGTAAAGCAAAATTTGATTAACAGAATTTCATTTGGAATGAATTAATTCCTTTATACAAGGTACCACTCTACATAAAAAAAATCAGAGCAATCAAACTTATATATATCTATAAATGCAACACAAGCAAAATACTGGCATTAAGTTTTCTAGGTGTTGAGCAGTCGTTCTTAATAAGCACCACATGTTCTCAAATCAGTGTTGATGTGCGGCTAGTTTTTCCAGGGTTTTCTCGGGACAGAAGGGGCTGACCCTTCCCTTCTAGGGATGGAATAAGGGCAAAGAAAAACCGAAAGAAAATAAAAAACAGGGAAGTTAAGTTTGGAACACACGTTTTTTTTGGAAGCTCCAGATTCCAATGAAGAAGCAGAAATGGTGGGAAATGGCACAGCAAAATCGCTGACCAAGTGCCAGTCTCTGGAGAAGACCAGCAGAAACAACTGAAGGATGCACCAAAGCAATCTCTTCCATTGATTTCAAGAGAAGTTGTCCTCTTGAATGAAGGCACGGGTCTCGAAATGCTGTGTGTTTACTCTCCCACCCAACCCAGGGCTCATCAATGCCGTGCTTTTGTTTTCTCAAGTGCCTAGGCCACCCGCTTGTTCACTTGTCTTCCTCCAGGGAACAGATGCCCCTCTGGGGCTTGCAGCTGCCTGTTTTTGAGTTTTGCTGGTGATGCGTTACAAGGGAGGTGAGAACTAAATTACCCGGGGGCGGAAAACAAACTCGGCACAGGACTCAAGGGCGGGAAATGGAATCGCTGGGCAGAAACAAGACATCTGGCTATAGGAATGGCAGCTTATTCATGTCTCCTAATTGTTCTTGGCAATCCAGGTACAGCATGAAGATTCAGCATTGACTTCAAACTGATCTGGACTTACAGCAACCTTTATCAGGATTTGCCAAGTAGTGAATACAGTAGGATCCCAGTATCCGCTGGGGATTGGTTCCAGGCCTTCCCGTGGATAATGAAAACCATGGAAAAGAGAGAACACCTGTCTGCCCACCCCCAAACTGCTGTTTCCTGACAGTAGCTTGCTTTATGACTGCTGTTTTGAGACAGTAGCTTGCTTTATGGCCCTGTGTGTGACAGTAGCTTGCTTTACAGCTGCTGTTTGTAACAACAGCTTGCTTTATAGCTTGCTTTGTGGCTGCTGAATTATTTAATTTTTTTCCTCTGCCAACTGTGGATAACTGAATCAGTGGATAATGAAACTGTGGATATGTGGGTCCTACTGTAGTCAGAAGTGCTTTCCCATCCCCTTCAACGGGGGTTGCTTATGGGACGACGCACCTTGCCCAAGGCTACACAGGCTGGCTCATTTCCCATGAAGGCCCAGTGGAGAATCGAACTCCTGACTTTTGGCTCATATTCCTAAACCATCCAGCTGTCCCACTTCTGGCAACACTAACGTTTAAATTTGCCTCATCTTCTCCTGTTTTCCCATTCGCATATCCCACCCCACCCACCCCAGAGGGGAAGAGTCAAAGGCAAGCCACAAAGCCATGTATTATTACTGCTGATGCTGTGTGTTGTTTAATAATATAGTGGTGTTGACATGCACAGTGCTTTGCAAAAAATGAAGTATGGCAGATCCCTGCCTCAAGGAGCCTACAGTTTAAAAGAGCTGCACAGAAAGAGCAACCAAAGAAGTTGGTGGGGTTATGATCATGAAGTAGAGGAAGTCTGTGGGGTTTCTGGAATCATTTATATTTCTTTAAAACATTTCCTCCCCACCTTTCTCCAGGAAAAGGGCCCAACATGGCTTACAACCTTGAAAAGCTAGGTTGAAAGTTGAAAGCAACACCAGTTACCATAGTTCAAAGAATGTTTAAAACTAAAAACAAGGAGTAAAAAGGCATATTCCACCATTAAAAGGCAATATTAAAGGTAAGAACAAGTATACACATTTCTTTTAAAATCCCACCCTGACAAAATGGAAAATACAATAATGGTTTATGGCAGTGTTGGTGCACCTATGGCACGGGTGCCAAAGGTGGCATTCAGAGCCCTTTCTGTGGGCACCCGACATCGCCCCTTCACAGCCACCTGGATTCAGGTTAAATTGCTGTATTGGCACTTTGCAGAAAAATTAGTGGGTCTTGAATCACAGTTTGGGCACTCGGTCTCTAAAAGGTTCGCCATCATTGGTCTATGCCTATATAAGTAAGTAAGGAAGGAAGGAAGGAAGGAAGGAAGGAAGGGAGGAAGGAAGGAAGGAAGGAAGGAACCAAGTAGTAACCCACGGAGTTTATCTGGAAGTTGACTCACCACAACTTGGACTTTTCTTGTGAGATCAAAGCATTTCGCTACTCACCCAAGCAGCTTTGTCATGACTAAAGTTCCAGATACTCTAATGCTTTTTTTATTCTTTTAAAATATTTGTATGTTTACCAGTTTCGGCTTTTGAATGTTGTTGCTTTTTTGCCTTAACTGGAAGCCAAGCCCCTCTTTAGCCATCTGCCTATATAAGCAAAATCTTCTTCTCACCAAGGGGAAGTGGAACTTAGGGAAGCAAGGCCTGTGCCATGCTATTTGCATCACCACTCCGGGCAATTCCACCATGAATAATCAATCAGGCTTTGTTTCACTCCCCCCACCCTCTCCCCCTCCAAAGCCCTGTTGCACAAAAGGTCTCTCAGGCACCCTCCGGGCTTTTTGCAAGGCCCAAGCCAAATCTGCAGGTTGCTGTACACGAGTGTGCTTTATTGTCTCTTGCGCTGCAGTCCAACCCGGCAATTACGACCCATCCACGCACCCCCTTTCAGGGCTTCTGATGGGGAAGAGGAAGAGCTTTTGTCCCCCCAAAAGAAGAACAAGCAGTTTTCATATGGTCTTGGGCATTTCGCTCTAAGGAACCCAAACACTTTGGGCCTTTTTACACGACCCCTAAGATCCGCTGGCCACTTAAATTCGGACCAGAGATCTTAGGGGTTCATCGCTCTCCCTCCGCACTTCCTGGTTGCTGGCTGCATGAGGGAGGGAGAAAAAGAGAAAGAAAAGCATGCCGCTCACCTCGTTCTGCCTCTCGTCTCTGTACAAGTAGCTCTTAAAGGGGCGGGAGCCAAAAAGCAGCAAACAGAAGCGAGGAGAGCCCCGCACTCACTATCGTTGCACCGCATCAATGATTTTTCACCTCCAAAGAGAAGGTACAAGAAAAGTGCGCTGGGTCGCGCTAAAGTGGGCGGGGGTCGCACTTAATTGTCTGCAAACTCCGGAGCTGGTGGGGAAACATTTTTAAGCTCCGGAGCTTGCAGCCATTTGCAGCGGAGCTTAGGGGTCGTGTGTATAAACGCCCTTTGTTACCCTTAAATCAGCAGTGTTGCCTGACACCACCTATCATAGGGGTTCTTAGCAAACAGATACACATAACAAGGTTCCCCCCCACCACCCGCTTTTTTTCCCTACTGGACATCTGTCCAGTTCCAACCACCCATGGCACATTTGGGGTTCAGCTACAGGCCAAGAAACCCCCAAACAACCCTGGAAATAAAGTCTTCCCTATAAAACTGCAACTCCATAGGCCAAATGCTACCCAGGGGTGAGTCATCCTTTGGGCTGACCAGAGCAGCTGAACCTGCAGCAACTAAGATCTTCCAGGATCCCTACCGCCCACCCCATCCCTAAGCCTGCATGGCCCTATTACTAGGCTGGCAGGAAAATGCCAGGGAGCATCGTGCAGAAAAAGTTACTTCCTCCCTCGGTCCCAGCAACATGGAATGCTGTAAGTTCCCCTATTTTTGAGTACCCCGAGTCATAGTCAAAGCTATGGTTTTTCCAGTAGTGATGTATGGAAGTGAGAGCTGGACTATAAAGAAGGCTGATCGCAGCGGAATTGATGCTTTTGAGCTGTGGTGCTGGAGGAGAGTCTTGAGAGTCCCCAGGACTGCAAGGAGATCAAACCTATCCATCCTGAAAGAAATCAACCCCAAATGTTCACTGGAAGGACAGATTTGAAGCTGAGGCTCCAGTACTTTGGCCACCTCATGAGAAGAGAGGACTCCCTGGAAGAGTCCCTGATGTTGGGAAAGATCGAAGGCAAAAGGAAAAGGGGACGGCAGAGAATGAGATGGTTGGACGGTGTCATCGATGCAACCAATACGGATTTGACCAGACTCCGTAAGGCACTGGAGGATAGGAAGGCCTGGTGAGCTCTGGTCCATGGGGTCACGAAGAGTCGGACACAACTGAACAACTGAACCAAAGCCCCAAATATCTCACTGTGGAGGAAGCCTGCACCAGTGATTAAATGGTGTGTGTGTGTGTGTGTGTGTGTGTGTGTGTGTGTGTGTGTGTGTGTGTGTGTGTGTGTGTGTGTGTGTGTGTGTGTGTGTGTGTGTGTGTGTGTGCACGCACACACACACATACACACACACATGCGTGCACATAAACAAGATTCCAAATAAACATTAAGACAATCACGTTTGTTTTTTTGACCCTTCGAAGCCAGGCACGCTTAATTATGACAACAGCGACAACTCCAGACGCTGCTCCTCCCCAAAATGTCCCATGGGATGCCCCCTCCCCCTGTTACCCACTGTCTGTGCCAGGGGCCACCGTGCCTGCAGAGCGTGGAAATAAGGAGTGACAAACAAAAAATAATTGTGATCGTTGAAACCTTTTGCAGGGTTTTCTAGACAGAGACCACTCAGAAAGTGGCTTACTTTCCCTTGTTCTGGGCGGTGCCTTGGTACAGTACAGCTTGCCCAAGGCCACCAAGGCTGGTTCTACTCCCGGGAGGCCCAGTGGGGAATCGAACGGCCAACCTCGGGATCCGCAGCCAGAGACCCTAAACCACTGAGCAATCCAGCCAGCAGTTAGAAATAAGGAGTGCTCTTTTTGCAACAAATAAGACATACACCAGTGTAAGTGAAGGAGGGGGTACACTCAGCGTGATTTCCACTTTTTGCACTGTTCTCTTGAGTATTTTGGACGGCAGCCCAGTCGCTCAGCATATTCTTATGAATGCCTCCTTTTAAGTAACTACTAAATTTCGGAAGCTAAGCAGGGTCTGCCCTGGTTAGTACTCGGATGCTGTAGGCGCCTGGAGTAGGAACTGGCAAACCACTCCAGTATCCCTGCCAAGAAAACTGCATGGACATGGGGTCACGAAGAGTCAGTCACGATTGTAACGGCACAACACACACAAATAATAGCCATGTGCTGTCATTTCTGGTTTATGGTGATCCCATTTCAAGGTTTTCCAGGTACAGAATACAGAATATTCCGAAGTGGTTTCCCATTTCTTTCCACTGGGGGGCGCTCTCGGATCGCGCAGCTTGCCCAAGGCTCCCCAGGCTGGCTCCTCCAGAGTGTACAATGAGGGCTCCAATACATCAGGGAACTATCCAACCAGGTGGTTTAAGTTACTGGAAGCCCCTAAGTCGAATAAAGAGGAAAAGGAAGGCTTCCTTGGAAAACATGAGCTCAGGAAAGTTACTTTGGCGAGAAACTGAACTAAACTTCCCAGCAACTCACAGGCAAAGTGTTAGGAGCTGCTCTCTGAATAACAATCCCACTCGGTTAAAACCTGCAGCTACCAGCCATGGAGAGGAGGACTTCTGGAGCTTTGGAACGCAAAGCGTGCCTAGTGACTTTTCCGAAGTCACGGTCCCCAGCCACGGGGTGGCAAAGCCGAGCATCAATGCGCAGGGGCGCTGCGCCCGCTCCGAGCGGCTCTCCTTCCGAGGCGGCCCCCACAGCGCCTGCCGCCTGAGGCCAGCCAGCCAGCCAGCCAGCCTCTCCGCGCCCTGCTGGGACTCACATCCGGGGTTGGGTTGGGCTAAAGGAGGAACCTAACGAACCCGGAAAAAAAGAAAGAGAAGGAAAGAAAGAAAGAAAGAAGCGAGAGGAGCGCCGGCGCGCAACGAGCCCGGCGCACTCTCCATCCCGGGTGCTTCCCGCGGGGAGTCGGAGGGGCTGCAGGGCGATGTCTCAAACCAGCCGCCGGGAGAGCCTTCGACGCCGGCCCGAGGAGAGGCAGCGAGGTGAGCCCGGGATTGAGCCCGCCTGGAGTTGCCCGATGGGCTCGGGGCTCCTGGCAGAAGCAGCCAGAGGGGCGAGGAGGGTCGTTGGAGAGAGAGGGGCGCGCGCGCAAAGGAGAGCGCCTAATGGAGACGGCCGTGCGCCCCCGAGGCGCAGAAGTAGATGCGCCTTTCGGGGAGAGAAAACTCCGGAGCGGGTCCTTTGGCCTGGATTGATCCGGTTTGGAGCCGAGGGTGGGACGCGCCCCTGGAACCCAGAGGGGGAGAGAGAGCCCCTGAGCATGTACCGAGCTCCTCTCTCTCTCTCTCTCTCTCTCTCTCTCTCTCTCTCTCTCTCTCTCTCTCTCTCTCTCTCTCTCTCTCTCTCTCTCTCTCTCTCTCTCTCTGTGTGTGTGTGTGTCGTTCCAGCTCTGATCCTTATTTCTGCTGCTGCCTGGCACAGGGGATTCCGCCCGCCGCGTTTTCTAGGTCAGAGGGAGCCGCTTGGCATCTCTTGCTCTTGAAATCCAGGGATTTTATGCTGAAGGATTGAGGGCCGCCCAGTTTAATCCACAGAGTCGTGGCAAGCCAGCCGCGAACCTCCTCTAAGACCCATGGTGGGTGGGATTTTTAAAAAAGTATTATTATTTTGCTTTTGGAAGAGGCCAAAAGTTAACTCGCTCAGATGCCTTCCTCTGATAATGCCAGCTGGGTTTGGAGGAGTTTGGCTCCGGCACATGTGCGTCCAGGCCTAGGCATCTCTCACACACACACACACACACACACACACACACCCTGTGTGGCCTCGGCGGGGCAGGAATGGTGATCGGAGTATGCAGTAGCATCAGGGTGTGGCAGGTGGATCTGGTCCTTTTCTGTGTGCCCCCCACCACCAGCCCAACTCACCCCTCTGCCAAGGCAAGGTGATTTTAAAGAAAGAAACCCCCCCCCCCAAAAAAAACAGGGACCAGCTTCCTCTGGTTGTTCCTGCAAACTCTTCCTTCACACTGGAGAGGTTCTGAGGAGCCTGAAAAGTGCCCTTTCCCCCCTGCAATCCCTTCCTGCTTTCTTTCCATGATGGAGACAGAAGAATCTGACTTTGGAAAGACTGCTTTTGCGTTTTTGTCTGCTCCGAAAAACGGAACGTTGCCAAGCCAAAAATAACTGTGTGCTGGTTTGTAAAGGGAACTTGGTGAGACAATTTTGTGTGCGCGTGCGTGTGTGTGTGTGCATGTTCATGTGTGTCTAGATCAAACCGTTTTTAAAAATTATGTTATGCATTTATTTATTTTTTTGCAGCGCACAGGGCTTTGCGACCACTGGATCCAAAGGACCATGTCAATTTTTCTTTTCTGTTGTGTTTAGTTGTGTCTACCACCCTGAGTAGTAGCGTTGCTGCTGGTTGGGATAAAAATGTAGATAGATAGATAGATAGATAGATAGATAGATAGATAGATAGATAGATAGATAGATAGATAGATAGATAGATAGATAGAGGAAGGAATAGGAGGAAGGATTAGATAGATAGATAGATAGATAGATAGATAGATAGATAGATAGATAGATAGATAGATAGATAGATAGATAGATAGATAAATGTCCTCGTAGAACGTTGGCAATCAGCAGCCTGAACTGGTTTCTATCTAAGGCTATTCTAATCAGAGCAACTGTGCCCACTGCACACCATTGGCTTACGTTCTTAATCCAGAATGTTCTTCTATACCCTGGGCCACACTTCCCATCTGTTTTTCCTTGAAGGATAACTTGCCGCAGATGGTATTTCTTATTGCGCCTTAGGTGTCCAAAACATAATTCTGGGAACGGTAGTCCAAAAAGAGAGGAATAGTTCTAAGCTTTGGTCTCTATCTGGCTCTGAATTCATCACCAGATCTCGGCTGCAGGTTGAATTTAGGGCAGTGTTGGCGGACCTATGGCATGGGCACCAAAGGTGGCACTCGGAGCCCTTTTCTGTGGGCACCCGACATCTCCCCTTCACAGCCACCTGGATTCAGGTTAAATGGCTATATTGGCACTTTGTGATTAATTAGTGGGTTTTGAATTGCAGTTTGGGCACTCGGTCTCTAAAAGGTTCACCATCACTGAACTAGGGTGAGCTGCAACCCCAGCTTTGCTGCTGGACAGACACGAGAAAGCATCCAGAATTAGGAAGGCGTGGTTTAGTGTCAGAGGGGGACCCTATTTTCTGAATCTGTAGACCATAATAGGAACTGGCCAGCACTCTTGGGAACTGCAGAGAAGAGGTGCCTTCATTCATGGGTGTATTTTCAACCTCAGCTGCACTGCCTCTGTGTGCTTCATAAACACCGTGTTTGGACTGAGAAAAGTGTCTTTGTAACGATGCAGACCAAACAACCGTAACAAGTATTTTAAACAACAAAGAGTGTCGACAAAGAATAAGAGCAACAAAACAGGGCTACAAAATTGATCCCAGAGATGACTGCAAGATGCTAGCGTTTGCAAGCTAAAGGCGTGATCAGGCAAGGAAATGGCTTGTCTATCGGACCCCTTGTGGGGCAGTCTGGTGCAAGCTATTACTCGGGGCGTATGGGCAGTGGTGTTCTAGCAAAAACCCAGTCAGTGCCCAAGCTGGACTTTTATATATATATATATATATGGCAGCTGGGCTGCCTTGGGAGGAGGCTAGGATGGAGTAATTACTGCTTGGAGGATGATAATTCCAGGAGAAGCAATCTGTTCTGATTAAAAGCAACTATTTCTTGCCTCCTGATCAGCTAGATAATGAATTATTTTTTTTCCACTGTGGGGATGGGACTGGTTCATTCAATTTACTGGCAATCAAGTTTTATATGAATCTACCATACATGACCACATAGACTTTGTGTTTATATAACCACTTACAACCTTGTGTGATTGCACTGACACTATGTGTTCAATGTTAGCTTGCATCCCACATAACTTTTGCATGGAATATTTACTCTCTCTCTAACTGCTCGCGTTCTCTTGTAGCTTTAATGTTGTCCTTTAATGCTGCAAGATGTCCCTCGATTCCCTGTTCTCAAACTTGAATATGTCTGACTTGTACTGGACTGCATATTGTCCCTCATTACTGTAATAAGCTGTCTTGCGTCCTTTTCCAAGGAGAAAGGTGGGGTAAAAATATATTGTTTTGCCTTAGTCTCCTTTGTAAACCGCCCGGAGTTCCCCTGGGAAGATTGGGTGGTATAAAAACAAACAAACAAACAAACAAACAAACAAATAAATAAATAAATAATGTCTTTGCTAGAGCAAACCAGACCACCCAAAAGAGGCACCTACCAGCACCTTTCTGCAAGCTTGTAAACACATGTTAGGGCTTCCTCTTTTACAATTGCCATCAGCTTTTCCTAGCTGCATTGCTGTTTCCGGTGAGTCTGAGATCTCTAAAGTATGATTGCTTAGGCAATGCAGTCGTTGTGGGTTCCCTGCATTGCTGTGTGCAAGAATTTGTTCAAATGAAAGGATAATTTTGGGCAATGAAGTTGTGGCTCCACGAACCCCTGTCTGGATTGGTGCTGTGGCAGGAGGCCAAAGGGTTGAAGAGTTTGCCAGATCAGCTCCCTGACTGCATTGGCAAAAATAAGTCCTTTTGATTTCAACAGACCTTTTACCTAGAACCTTCTAGATGGCATATAGTTAAATTAATTTAACTTCCACTGAGGCCTCCAATCTGCATTAGGACGAGGTAGAAGATTGATCCCGTGTTTGACTTAGTCTGGATTAGCATTGCATAGGCCTGCTTTTGACACTAGAGGTCAAAATTAGAACATATTTTTATTCTGTAAACAAAACAAAACAAAACAAAACATTAAGAAGGCTAATTCCGAAAAGTGCAGCTGATACCTTTCTGCTCAGTGAGAAATATTCCCTGGCGTTCTTCTTATCTTTGGCTTGGCTGCATTGCCCCGTATCTGAAAGTGTTGTTTGTCGTTGTGTGCCGATAGCACCAAAATAGAACATTCGTACCTTGAAACTTGCCAGCCTTTTATCTGGCCCTGAGGGGTTTCTAATTCCACTCCTCCTCAGAGGGACGTCAGGGCAGTAAGCGCAGCCCTGTTTTAATCTTTGACTCAATTAGGTTGACTGCAAGAAGGGGCTGCCTCAAGGTTGCTCAGTCAGTCGGTGGGTGCGATTAGGACCTGGAGATGGGCAGTGTTATTTTTATTTCATTTTATTTTGGAGGACAGCCCTTGAAATCATGCAGGAGGCAGAACAATGAGCCATAATAATTTTGGAACTGCAGAGGGCTTCCTCTTTTACTCTATATAAAATCAGAGGACATATATTTATTTTATTTTTATTTATTTATTTTTACAACTTATATGCCGCCCACTACCCAAAGGTCTCTGGGCGGCTTCCAATCAAAGAATTAAAACAGTTAAAAACATCAAACGACAATAAATAATTAAAACTATTATTAAAAAAAACTTATACTAAAATCATCACACTACAATTGCCATCAGAAGACCCACAATCTAATTTGTATCAATTAAAAAACTTCCGGAACAGGAAGTTTTTTACCTGACGCCGAAATGTCATCAGTGTTGGCGCCAGGCGGATCTCACTTGGGAGGGCATTCCATAGCTTGGGGGCAGCTGCCGAGAAGGCCCTGTGTCTGCAAGCCATCCCTCTTACCTGTATATATGTCCACACACACAAAATTTAAATCAGTTTTTAAATTTAAATCATTGTTTGAATAGTAAACGAATGGATAGTTCAGTGCTTTAGGTCCCTGGCTGTAGCGGCAGAAGTTGGGGGTTCAAATCTGTATTTTGATGTGGAATGCATGGGGTTGGACGTCCATATTCCCGCAACCTCTGTTCCAACGAAGGGGTTTGTATGTGGCTGTGTACATCTTCCTTTTGTCTGATATTTATCTCAGCGGGTGCTCTTGGAACTCGTGGACAGGAAGCAGCGTAGACAGCGCTCACCCAGAGACACTTGGCAGGGTTCCCAGAGGACGAGATGGAGGTGGTGGGGAGGAGAATACGCCAAGCTGATCTGCTTGGCGCTGGACACCCTTCCCCAACCTTGTTCCTTGTGGATGTCTAAAACTAGAACTGCCATGATATCCAGATAAAGGCTGACATATAAACATCAAATGTTCACTGGAAGGACAGATTTTGAAGCTGAGGCTCCAGTACTTTGGCCACCTCGTGAGGAGAGAGGAGTCCTTGGAAAAGTCCCTGATGTTGGGAAAGATTGAAGGCAAAAGGAAAAGAGGACGGCAGAGAATGAAATGGTTGGACGGTGTCATCGATGCAACCAATATGGATTTGACAAAACTCCGGGAGGCAGTGGAAGATAGGAAGGCTTGGCGAGCTCTCGTCCATGGGGTCATGAAGAGTCGGACACGACTGAATGACTGAACAACAACAAATAAACATCATCCTGTCGCTGGAGGGTCGAGATCCTTGCCAATTCAGTGAAATCAATTTTTTATACAGTTACTGTACAAAGACCTGCAAAGGTGAATCGAAGTTCTTCACTTAGTCCAGCTGTTTCTCATTTGTAAGCTCTCAATAATGGACTCTGGGACATTTGTAGGAGGAGGAATAAAAGAAAGATCTATTACTCACAACTGCGAACAGAGCAACAGCAAACAACCACTGCTTCCAACATGTTTGTGTTTTAGTTTTAATACAGTTCTGTCAATGGACGGTCATCCATTCAGAGTAGGAAGAGGAGTTGGAAGCTGGTGGAAGCTTGGAGCTGATGAACGATGGGCATACTGTATAAAACAGAAATTCGTTCAAACCCCTTTCAACACTTCTGTATGCCTGAGGTTGTTGGGAGGATAAAATAGGAAAGCAAAGCTATCTGTTTGGAGCCGTCGTTCCCAACCTTGGGTCCCCAGGGGTTCTTGGACAACAGGTCCCAGAATTCTGGCCAGCACAGGTCATGGTGAAGGCTTCTGGGAGTTGAAGTCCATGAACACATGGGTTACGGGAACTAGCGGGAGGAAGTTCCTAATTCAATCAATTAACGGATAATGATTCCACAGAGGCGGTGGGGATGGGAGTCACAGTACAGACGGGTTTAATCACTATTGCACACTAGGTCTCCTTTCCACTAAGTGGGGCGTATTTAAAAAGATTGGCATTGTCCCTTTTGAGGATCTAGAATATTTATTTATTTATTTATTTATTTATTTATTTTTAATACTTATATATTGCCCGTCTTCCAGAGGAACTCCGGGCGGTTTACAGCAGATAAAAAACAATAACAAAAAAAAAAACAGAATAGTCAGGCATGTCAATAAAATTGCCCCCCATGCCCCCGGGGGGTTGTTTTCATTGCCTCTATTTCCCATAGCCTTTCCCCCGTTTGTTTTTTTTTTGCTTGCTTTACAAAAACCACACAAAGCAAAAACAAAACAAAAAATGAAAGAGAGCCAAGCAAAAGGTCCTGGAAGAGGCAGGACCGATCATTTGCGGCAGCCCCTTTGCACAACGTGGGCTTCCTCCTTTCCTCTGAGCGGCTGCCGATTTATGAGCTGGTGAAACTGGACGGCAGCCTTGAGTTCAGGGGCGATCCGTTGCAAGGCTGGATTTTGCGCTTAGGTAAGATGGTTCACCGCTGCCTACGGTTCACATAATAGGATGGTGGAGAATGTGGATATATATATTCCTCCCCTCTTTCTTCAACCTACACCAAGCGGGTATTGTAGGTTTAGAACATTGGTTCTCAACTGGTGGGTCCCCTGATATTCCTGGACTGCAACTCCCAGAAATCCCTTCCAGCACAGCGAACGGTAGAGGCTTCTGGGAGTTGCAGTCCAGGAACATCTGGGGACCCACAGGTTGAGAACCACTGGTTTAGAACTTGCCAATTGACCCAAGTTGGTGAAGACCCAAGTTGGCGAGGTGTGTGCGTGCGTGCGTGCGTGCGTGCGCGCGTGCACGTGCATGTGTGCATGTGCTTTTGTTTGTTTTGTTCTTGCAGTTCTGCAAGCAGGTGTGTGATTTATCGTGGAAGAAAAGTTGTAGCCTGTTGAGAAACTGACAATCATTCGTTTACGAAGAGAGTTAAGTTTTTTAGAACTTAAGGCAGTGAAAGTGTAAGGGCAACGCTTGTTGAAGTGTCAGAAAACTAATGGAAGGAAGTGGCAGGGTTTCCTGTAGTCAAAGTGCCCTCCACAGCTCCTTCCTCTTGAATATCATTAGCAGACGAAAGAAAACCAATATGCAAATGATGACGGCAGGAGCACACATTTCCTTAATTTGTATCATGCACAATGGAACTCAGACCCTTCTTGGTGCAGAATCAGTACCTAAACAAGCAGCCAGCAGGGAGACAATATACACTCAAGAAATATACTGAGTTTTTGCTCCCCGCAGGTATCTTGGAAAGCCAGGTGGCAAAATAAAATTGTTAGTGCAGCTTTGCCCATTTCTCAGTGTGAAGAGAAGCTCGTGATTTGCAAACAGCAACGTTGAGTTCTGTAAAGTCAGAACTTTGGGTCAGTGGCAAAGTCGTTGGTCGGTCCTGTTTCGCTGGGGCGAGAAATCTGCTCCAGACTTTGGTACAAACTTTTCGGGAGGTATCCAGGGTGCTGAACCTGTTTTAAGCATGGGGTTCGGCGGCTGGGATGGGGCCTGCAAAGTTCGGACCCAAATCCAGAGCAGATTCACTACCAAACTGAAGTTGGAGGCACCATCAACCGCTGCTTCTGTTCTACCACATAGATGTATGTGTGTGTGAAAAATGCAGATCTACTGTTGCAGCTTCCAAAGACATTCTAGCCTGCTTTGGGCATTTTGGGGTCGCTTTTTTTTCTTGTTAATCCGTAGTCCACGTTGTCTTCTGTTGAGCCATACTATGTTACACCGGGAGTTGAACCATGGCGACTGGACTTCTTTTCTCGTGGAACTGAAAGGTTTCACTACTCATCCAAGTAGCTTCTTCAGTCTGAGGACGGTTGCTGGGAGGCTTCCGATTTATAGCTTACCCCACCCTATTCAGACTTGTCTGATGGAGAGTGGCTGGGTGTGTGTGAAAGTTGCACCTATGCAGCCCTGAAGCATGGGTCATTAGCAGTGGCCTTCCTGGTGGAGGCGCAATGTGGTTCTGATTTCTCTGGGGGTAGACGAAAAGGCAGTATGATAAATGGGAAGCACATTGGGCCTAAGTCCCCCACCCTTGCTGACAGAGTGATTTTCAATACACACATGAATGGCTTCCTAGGGGCCTCTGACTGCCCTGATCCCGCAAGAAAAGAAGTTCCGTTGCCATGACTCAGCTCCCAGACAACCTCACCTGGATGACAGAGAATCTCCACAGACATCACGTGTGACAGTTTGCGTGGGATCTGGGAGGCAGTGGGTGAAGAGCAGGCAAAGCGTTGGGTAACTCCTTTTTTGCCATTTTTGACAACATCCTGTTTTTAAGGAAAACCATCAGGGCTGCTGCCCACTTTTAGGGACCCCTGGGATATGTACTCTTCAGAAGGGTCCCATGTCCCCCTCTTCTGCCTTGTCCTTCCTCCAGGAAAACTAGCAGTGAAAGTCAGTCCCACCTTTTTTTCTTCTTCCCTTGACAATTTTTGCAAGGGGGTAAAGTGCTTGTCCACACTTTGGAAAGACAGCTGCCCTCTCCCTCAGGCAGCTGTCTTTTCAAAAGTGTGGACAAGCGAAACACCGAGGCGAGAATGCCTTTAACATAGCATGGGGCTTGACCATTTCGAGGTCAGCTGGTAGCGTCAAGCCACAGGGTTTGCAGCTGAGCACCTCAGATGCACCTTGCAAAACCCCCCCTGAGGACAAATTCCACAGCCACTTCTGCATTTTTCCCTGGGCTGCCTTCGGAGCTGGTTGGCTGGCAACGACGGAGAACTCTCGTGGTCGTGAAGATGCCATCGCAACAGGTCGGCGCTGTTGCTGCATGACAGAAGGCTGCACGTGGCTTGCTTGCTGCTGATTTTGTGAAGAGTTCTGCTGAAGGAGAAAAGGCACTTTTTCTTGAGATGGGGCTGAAGGAGGCAACCAGGGTGGCCCACGCCTTGCATGTGTGTGTGTGTGTGTGTGTGTGTGTGTGTGTGTGTGTGTGTGTGTGTTTATCTGGAAGTTGAGTCATGGCTACTGGACATCTTTTTTGAGAGAAACGTTTCGCTGCTCATCCAAACAGCTTCATCAGTCTGAATACAGCTAGTGCGAGTCCTCCATCTTATAGTCAGTCAGCTTTGTCACCCTGGCCTGAATTAGGCTCATAAAGATGAACCATGGCCTGAATGGGCTCATCAGGGCACCTTAAGGCTATGGATACTATTGTCTCCCTAACGAGCCCATTCAGGCCATGGTTCATCTTATGAGGCTAATTCAGACCAGGGTGACAAGAGGTCAAAGCTGACTGACTATAAGATGGAAGACTCGCACTAGCTGCATTCAGACCGATGAAGCTGTTTGGATGAGCAGCGAAACGTTTCTATCTCTCAAAAAAGAAGTCCCGTAGCCATGACTCAGCTTCCAGATAAACTCACCTGGAGGACTGAGAATCTTCACAGACATAGTGTGTGTGTGTTCTAGAACATGCCGTGCTGAGGTTCTTGTGGTTAAAATAGGGTGCAGATCTTTGGCCGGAAGGTTTAAGGCTGGAATGTACTACTGGCTGACTCTCTTAAGACTTTTGCTGTACCTCCACACTCTCCGTTTTGAGGTTTCCTCTTTTACACAAGACGATCAGCTTGAGCAGTGCATATTTTCTAGGCTGCCAGGGCACCTACTTCACAGGCCCAGTTCGGGCAAGGGAAGGAGCGCAGGAGAGCTGGATTCCCCCTGAATTTCCAGTTTTCATTTAAACACTCTTTTGTAAAAAAGGTAAAGTTACCTTTTCTTTTTCTTTGACACTTCTACTTTCCAGAAACCTCCAGGCAAGGGGGCTCAGCGTACTTCGCTCTGCCATATATTTAATTGCAGAGTGTTTTCTTATTTTTTAATGCAGTCTTTCAGGGGCCCGAGGTAGGCAGATGAATGCCACAAATACAGAAGTTAGAGAAGATTCATTCTGCAGGGAAACCTTTGTGGCAGTAGTGGGTGTTTTTAGCAAAGATGGTTTCTGTGTGTGCCTGTGTGTCAGCCTCAGAAAGTCACCAATGGCAGCAAACTTCCCTTTAACAATCAGTAATGACAAGTTTGGCGATTGTCACTCATCCTCACCATTAGCATGGATGGTACAATAGGGATGGGTTATTGTGTGTTTTTCTGTAACCTTGATTCAAGTGGGTCAACAGTGCAACCAAACAGCCTCACCCAGCACCTCACAAGAGGGAAGGGAATTAGCATACGTGGCAGGAATACTGTAGGATTGCCATCTGCAGATGTCGAGGTGGTGTCAAATGGAACCAGCTGGTTTTCCTGCTACTTCAGATGGCAGGACCAGAATTTGTGGCTTGGAATTAATGTGCAAAGAGATCCCAGCTATGCATTAAGAAGAACTTCCGGACAATACATAATAGTGGCTTGATAGTGCGATGGGGGGGCGGGGGGGGGGGTCCTTCTTTGGAAAGTAGTTGAGGTCTTGGGAACCTTGTGGCGCCACGGTTAAACTGCCGTCCTGCCGCGAAGACTCTGCTGATTACCCGAGTTCCATCTTGATGCGCTCAGGTAGCCAGCTGGAGGTTCACTTGGCCTTCCGTCCTTCCAAGATCGGCAAATGGAGTGCCTGGCTTGCCTGAGGGTGGGGCAGTGTGCATAATTAAATTGCAAACTGGCCAGCGAGGGCATTAAGCCAGGCATGTCCAAACTTCAGCCCTCCAGATGTTATGGACCGCAACTCCCACAGTCCTTTGCCATTGGCAATCTAAGCTTAGAATTCTGGGAGTTGTGGTCCAAAACATCAGGAGGGCCGAAGTTTGGACATGCCTGCTTTAAGCGCTGTGGGGCCATATATAAGCAGCAGGCTTTGCTTTGATTTTAGGTTTATAAATAGGATAAAGGGCAAATGTAGCAGAGTGGCTTGACATGAGGGCTCCTGCATTGGCAGGATGTTGGACTAGATGGCCTCTGGGGATCCTTTCAGCTCTGCAGTTCTCTGATCGTTGGGCTCTCTGTGGTTTTGACTCTGTATTTCCTCTTTTTCGGCCTTATGTAAGAAGGCGCTGTGTTCTCTCCGAGCTGCGCAGAGTTGTTGGTGGGTAAGTTTTGGGGAAAGGGTTTCCACGGACGACAGTTTTAAAATCCCGCCGGACGGTTAAAAATCCCAGCTCTTGATTTGTCTGGGAAAACGGAGGGCAGTGATTTCATAAAGGACTTTCCTGCAAGTTTCTCTGTAATTTTGGGGGGAAAGAGGGTTCTCAAGGAGCCGCAGTGCGGTCGCGGTGGGTAGAGCTGAAGCGGTGGGCGTCGGTTTTGGTTTGAAGATGCGTTGGTCGGCTGTTGCGTCAGGGCTAATTCTTACGACAAAGAGGTGTGGCTGCTGTATGTAGGTTTCTCTCTTGTCACAACCACATAAACACCTTACTGTTGTTGTTGTTTTACTACTTCAGAGGAAAGAAACTGTCAAGCAGTCTCATGTTGTAGAACTCATGGGAGGCATCTTGTCAACTGCTTCACTTGAGCATAAGACTTTTTATCCTGGTTGTTAATGACCGGTGTTAATAACACAAGGCTCGCTCACTGTATCCAGTTTTGCTCTGTCCCACATCCCTGCCATGTGCATGGATACAGCAAGCCCCAGTGTTGTGTTCCATACTGGCAAGTGAATTACCTAGGAAAGTTCACGCTAAAATACTTGAGTCATAGAATCATGAAGTTGGAAGGGGCCATTGACTCCACCCCCCTGCTCAGTGCGGAAACAAAAATCATAGGACATCTGCTAGGTGGTTGTTTATATGTCTTCTGCATGCATCCGGTGTTGGAGCATTGACCACCTCTGAAGGGAATTTGTTCCATTCTCACGCTGCTCTAACAGTTAGGAAGTTTTTCCTGATATTGAAGTGAAATCTGGCTTCCTGTCACTTGAGCCCATTATTTATTTATTTATTTATTTATTATTATTTATTTATTACATTTATATACTGCCCATCTTCCTGAGTGGAACTCTGGGTGGTTTACAATTAAAAAACACACAACAAAACAGAGTGCATGTGTCCTGCACTCTGGGTTGATCTTGCCAGTCGCCTGTATGACAGCCTTTCACGTACAACAGGACCCCAGTATCCGTTGGGGATTGGTTCCAGGCCTTCCTGTGGATAATGAAAACCGTGGATAAAAGAGAACGCCAAACATTTCCCCAGAACTGCTGTTTTGTGACAGTAGCTTGCTTTACAGCTGCTGTTTTGTGACAGCAGCTTGCTTTATGATTGCTGTTTGTGACAACAGCTTGCTTTATGGCAGCTGATTCATGACAGTACCTTTCTTTACAGCTGCTGTTTGTGATAATAGCTTGCTTTGTGGATGCTGAATTATTTAACTTTTCCCTCTGCCAACTGTGGATAACTGAATCAGTGGATACCGGGGTCCTACTGTATTTGAAAAGTGCTGTATATCTCCTTTTAGTCGCCTGTTCCCAAGGCTAAACATCTTTCAATAGACAGTACTTCCTCACAGGGCTTGGTTTCTAGCCCCATGCTTGTTCCGGGCCAGAAATATCTCTCTTGGGACGGGGAGGACCATTTGGGGAACTAGTCGCTCGTCTCCTCTTTGAGCTTCTTTATTTCTAGTCTTTATCTAAAAAGAATTTAAGCAGAAATGCAGAACTTGGCATGCAGATGTTGGCTTAGTGGAAGGCAGTGTGTTCCGGGTTTGGTATCCGTTGGATCACAACGCGTCTGGCCCAGTTCAAGAGACAGGCCGGGATTTTTGTCTGAAGAGGACCGAGGTCTCACCGGTGTGTGCTTGCAATTTCCAGGGGGATGCTAGAAGGAGCTCGGAATGCCTTATGTGGATCGCCAGAACCGAATCTGCGGGTTCCTAGACATTGAGGACCATGAGGTCTCGGGAAAGTTCCTCCGGAGATATTTCATCCTGGATATCCAAGTCAACAGCCTCCTGTGGTACATGGACAACCCCCAGGTGAACCTCTCCGGCGCTGTTCATGCTCAGTCTCGGTGGGTGGGAGGGGAAAAGACTCGGCGGCGCTGTCTTCGTGGACTTGTTCGAGATGGTCCACGCTGGTCTTGGAAACGGGGAAGCAACCGATCTGGTGTGGTCCAGCAGGAAAGACCGAACGGGGAAACGGATCACTGGTTGGACTGGTCCCGGAGTGGTCTGGTGGGATCTGTTTGCTGGCGATGGCATGACATCGTACAGGGAAACACGCCCCCGCCCGACCCCGATGGGGGCCCCAGTGGGACATTTTGGGGCATCTCTAGGACACCTACTTTTGTGGGACCAGGCCGGAGCAGTTCCCTGAGAGATGGAAGGATTGGTTTAAGGGAGGTCGCTCCTGATAAAACCATCCTTTTTGTGGGACAAGGCATGCGTTTTTTGTGGATGTCCGATTGCACTCTTAATTTGTAGGCAACGATCCTGCTTTCTTTGGTGGGCCAGGGCCATGTAGGCTAGCATTTAAATGCAGCTCCTAGCATTGGCTATTACCGTATCGGAGCTGCTGGATTGCTCAGGGGTTGAGGTCTCTGGCTGCAGAACCAGAGGTTAGGGAGTTCAATTCCCTGCAGGGCCTCCTTGGGAGGGGCTGGTCTTAATGACCCTTAGGGTCCCTACCACCTCTGCAGGTTCTAAGATTATTATCAGATTGGCTGGAGAGCTCAAAGGTTTAGTTCTCTGGCTGGAGATGCAGGGGTTGGGTGTTTGATTCCTCACTGAGCCTTCTTGACAGGATCTGGACTTAATGATCCGTAAAAGTCCCTTCCAGCTCTGTAACTCTAAGATGATGGCTGTGGTGATGATTACTGTGGCAGTTTGAAGACTACTTAACAGGCATGTCCAAACTTCGGCCCTCCTGATGTTTTGGACCACAACCCCCAGAACTCCAAGACTGTATTTCCAATGGCAAAGGACTGTGGGAGTTGTGGTCCAAAACATCTGGAGGGCTGAAGTTTGGACATGCCTAGACTACTAGATAGCTCAGTTTTTACCCAGCGGATGGTTAGTCGGTGGAACTCCTTGCCACAGGATGTGGTGATGGCATCTGGTCTGGATGCCTTCGAAAAGGAGATTGGACAGATTCCTGGAGGAAAAGCCCGTCCCAGGTGACAAGCCATGATGGAGATGTGTCATCTCCAGGCTTAAAACCGGGGTCCTTCAAGGGCCAGATGCAGGGGAGTGGTATCAGGAGACAGAGATCTAGTCTCGTGTGCTCCCAGAGGCATTTGGTGCGGCCACTGTGAGATACAAGAAGCTGGACTAGATGGGCCTTTGGCCTGATCCAGCACGACTCTTCTTATGTTCTTATGTTCTCAGGAGTCTGGGTATCTGGCTGCAAAGCAAAAGGTTGAGGGTTTGGTTCCCCATGGTGCGTTTTGACAGGAGCTGGAGAGTCCCAAGCTGACACTAGGCCCCCATGTCTATAAGCCAGGCATGTCCAAACTTCGGCCCTCCAGATGTTTTGAACCGCAACTCCCACAGTCCTTTGCCATTGGTATTCTAAGCTTGGAATTCTGGGAGTTGTGGTCCAAAACATCAGGAGGGCCGAAGTTTGGACATGCCTCCTATAAGCCAAGCGTTTGGCAGCTTCAGTTCCAACCACATGGTCCAGAGTCACCTGACAGAGGCCTGAGGCAGCGTCTTCAGTCTGGGTGCTGGAATCCATTAGGACGTCACCACGGCCACCCCCTTCGGCAGGCCATTGTGAAACTCAGCCTCATGAGGTCTCAAGAGGGAAATCTGACTGAGCGCTTGGCTGCGGTGACTCAGACCGCACCGTTCCTCTGTCTGAGCATCTTGGACATGGCAGTAAATTATCTTTGTGGGAAGTCCCCATGGGCAGTCCAGCCAAAGGGAACTGCAACCAGTAGCCCGATGGTTCATATCTGCAAATAGGAACAAGCAAAACTAGCTCTTGGGTTGTGAACACAGTCCAAAATCCATAGGCCAGCAGTACCTTCATGAAGATGGTATGCCTCATGACTGAGAGCCAACGCGGGATGGAGAATCGAGGGTCGGGTTGGAACTGAGGAGACCCAGGCTCACTTCCCTGCTCAGTCATGGAAATTCATTGGGGTGTTTTACAAGGGTAATCCATTTTAGTATTTCAGAAACCCTACAAGGATTACTGAAACTGAGAAGGGATTGACATGAGCCACGGGGATGGATGAAATGACCGCCATCTTGTTTCCTAGGATGATTTCCCACAATTTTCCTAACCTCCATGAAAGTATCTACTCTCCTGTGTGCATGGTCAGCCTTCCCATAGGAATGCATTCAAAATCAATTAATCCATTCCAGACGAGCATGTAAGTAGAGGCATTAGTATAGCAGCCCTCAGACACTTTGGGCCAGAAAAAGTAGACCTTGGCCTGTTCAAAGTTGGACAGCCCTGACGTAGAAAACGACAGTAGCACTTCTGACACAGGTCACGAAGGCAGAAACACCAAGGAGATGTCCTGGCAGTAGGAAGATTAATTAGCTTTTAATGCCATCCTTTTAATTCCATCAGTGTATCTCATAGCAGGGAGTTCCACAGTTGGACTCTTTGTGCTCTAATGGAGGACTAAACTTTCTCACTCAACTTGATCTACCTTGCAGGGTGGTTGTGAGGCCAAGTGCTTTGCAGTACCCTGAGCTCCTTGGTGTATGAAGTGAGGTGCATTTTTAAAGTTACCCTGGACAAAGGATGCGGTGCTGTTGTAGGCGAGGTTTGGGAATAGCACATCAGAATGAGCACGTTGTGGTTAAAATGGTCACTTGACCATTAACTGGATAAGCTAACCAACGTATCTGAAGAAAGAGGTGATTTTAACCCCTTCATGTGAGTTACTAAACATTATTTTTAAACAATTAGTCATTTGAGGGTCTTCCTGTTTAATGTTAACGTGCTAAATAGAGCACGTTATTTTTGAGCTCTGGTTTGAGGAATCTTAAATAAAGGACACTGAACCTTGGGCAAGCCACCCACCGAGGGAGATCATTTATTATAGTCATGAACAGGTACTGCTACTTCTAAGTGGGCAAAAGGTTCGGCCTTTTAGCTGCCGGCCTGATTTTATTCACTGAATTTTCGTTGCATTTCAGAATTTGGCTGTAGGAGCAAAACCTGTCGGATCTTTGCAGCTGACCTACATCTCTAAGGTAAGACCGGCGTGGAGGCAGGAGGGACAAGTTAATGGCTAGCTCGGATTGCCTCTCCCAATCTTCTAGTCCTCATGAGTTGGGTGTCTCCCCCCCCCCCCCCCACACAGGGATTCTCACTGTATCTTGTCCCTTAAAAATGAAATTAACATGGAACAATTGGGGGAAAGTCTAGGCTTTATTGATTCCTCCCCCCCCCCCCCCCCGGCCCCCCGGCAGGGATGGCAACATTTTTGCATTCTGGCCAGGTCCTGAATAATTCTTGACCGGAGTTTCCAGCAAAGCTGCCCATAACTGGGGAAGAAGCAATAGCACAGTTGCTTGAGCCAACCTGTTTCCAGTTTTCCAGCATGCCTGGGGGGGGGGGGGTGACTGATTCATAAGATCCTCTTTCTTCTTTTTAATGCATAGGTTTCGGCTGGGGGAAGGGGGGGGAGGAAGCCCTTACCCAACCAAGGAGGAAGGTGGAAGACTTACAAATCATAGTGCGTGGGTGGTGGTGGGAGGGGGCAGGAGCTTGCTTGTGGTTTTTTTGTGCAACTTGGGGAACCTGTAACCTAAGCACCTCCGATCTCGCCTGATTTCGGAAGCTAAGCAGGGTCGGCCCTGGTTTAGTACTTGGATGGGAGACCTCCAGGGAATACCAGGTGCTGTAGGCGCCTAGAGTAGGAACTGGCGAAACCACTCCAGGATTCCTGCCAAGAAAACTCCATGGACATGGGGTCACGGAGAGTCGGTCACGAATGTAACGATACAACACACAGACACACACAAACACACAACCAAACAACGGATTCTTTAAGTGAAACAGCAGCAACAGGAGGAAGAGGAGAAAAGCTAGTTTGAGCCGATCCCTTTTTGCTGGTCTAGTTCTCCTGTAAATCCAGCTGGCTTTATCTTCTCATCGTTTGATGAACTATTTTAATTGCAGTGTTAACGCTTACTTAAATGGGCTGGCTGGTAGCACTGGAATATTCTCCTTCCTCTGCACATGCATACAACAGGATGCCATTCACCTTAGGTTGGAAACAGTATTGGAAACAGCAGGGCTTAGTTCTTTCTTAAGTTTTGTACAGTTCTCTTTCTGGGGCTGCCAGTTGGTTTCGGTTGTTTTTTTTAAAATCAGGGTCTTTAATACCTTGGGACAGACAGAAATTTAGCAGACGCAGTTTTCTTCATCGCTGTGTTTGGACTGCTTAACAAAATCAAATCAAAACCATGTTTCAGACCTGCAGCTTGAGTCCCTGTGAGCTTTTGTGGTTTTTAACCCACATGCGATTGAATGTGGAGGCCACAGGGTTGCATGCAAAGTTCATATGGTAGTGGGTTGGATCCATGACATATGACATAGAACAGGCCTGCACAACAGGTAGACCATGGGCTACTGGTAGCCCACAAAGGGTTCAAAAGTATCCCACCAGCCACCAATAAAATAAGTTCTCCACCCCGTCCCTCCCCCATCCCAAGGACCATCATTGCCCCAGCAAAGTTCTGGGTCTGCCAGCCCACTGTCTTAGCCAAGCAGGACAGTTCAAGGGCCATGGCGTGGTCCCCTGATCCCCCCATTGGCCAGATGATTGAGCGGGTGCAAGGGAAGTGTGTGCATGGTCAGCCTTCCCATAGGAATGCACTGAAAATCAATTAATCCATTCCAGACGAGCATGTAAGTAAAGGTATTAGTATAGTAGCCCTCAGACACTTTGGGCCAGAAAAAGTAGACCTTGGCCTGTTCAAAGTTGGACAGCCCTGACATAGAAAATGGCAGTAGCACTTCCGACACAGGTCACGAAGGCAGAAACAGAAAGGAGATGTCCTGGCAGGAGGAAGATTCATTAGCTAATGCAAATCCACCTGTCAGATGGTACACGCTGGCTGGGCTTTTATCTTTGAAGCGTCAAAACCATCAGTTTTGCTCACAGAAATGAGTTGGTTGTGGTGAGGTAGCACTTTGCCAAACAAAAACGCTTATTTGGCTGCCCAAGAGTGACAAGACAACAGAGGGCTTTTTCACACGACCCCTAAGATCCGCTGGTCCCTTAAATTCGGACCAGAGATCTTAGGGGGTTGTCGCTGTTCCTGCGTTCCCACCCCCTCCGCACTCCTGGCTGCTGGCTGCGTGAGGGGAGGGAGGGGAAAAAAGGACAAAAGAAGCCTTTACTGACCTGCCGGTGCCGGTCGAAGTTGCCACGAGCCCCCTTACTTCCTGGTTCCTTCTCAAGGGGCTCTTAAAGGGGAGGGAGGCAAAAACAACAACAGACAAGCGAGGAGAGCCCGGCACTCTTATCCGCATCAAATATTTTTCACCTCCAGAGAGAAGGTACAAGAAAAGTGCGCTGGGTCGCGCTAGAGTGGGCGGGGTCGCACTTAATTGCCTGCAAACTCCGGAGCTGGTGGGGAAACATTTCTAAGCTCCGGAGCTGGGAGCCATTTGCAGCGCAGCTTAGGGGTCGTGTATAAACGCCCAGAGAAAACCAGTTTACTGGTACTCACAGTGTGCCAAGAGAACCCTAGTGACCTAGTCAGTACGCAAGCCTCTGGGTGCATGCTGGAATGTGTAAAAATGGACAACACTATCATGGATAACTTGCAGTAAAAGTTTTGCAGCGCTTGTTGTTGCTGTTGTTAAACTCGCTGAAACAGACTAACAAGGCTTCCTGTGCCAGGAAGGATTTCAGTTGAGCGATTCCTGGCCAGGCATGTCGTCTTGTCTGATTGCCCGATTTGGAATTCCCGAAATCTAGTTCTTGAAAAATATTGGCAACATAGCTTGGCAGCAATTAAAATAAGAACCTGGACTGTGCCATCGGTATCTCATTTCTATCCACCCTTCTTTTGCAGGTCAGTGTGGCTACCCCAAAGCAAAAGCCCAAGACGCCTTTCAGTTTTGGTAAGTATGATTTCCTGAAATGTCTGTGAAGATTCTCAGTCATCCAGGTGAGTTTATCTGGAAGTTGAGTCACGGCAACTGGACTTCTTTTCTTGAGAGATTGAAACGTTTTGCTGTTCCTCCAAACAGCTTCGTCAGTCTGAGGAAAGCTAGTTGCGAGTCCCCCATTTTATAGCTCCAAAAGCTCCATTTTATAGGTCCAAAAGCTATAAAATGGAGGACTCGCAACTAGCTTGAAACGTTCCACTGCTCATCCAAACAGCTTCGTCAGTCTGAGGAAAGCGAGTTGCGAGTCCTCCATTTTATAGCTTTGGGACCTATAAAATGGAGCTTTTGGAGCTATAAAATGGAGGACTCGCAACTAGCTTTCCTCAGACTGACGAAGCTGTTTGGAGGAGCAGTGAAACATTTCAATGGCTCAAGAAAAAGACGTCCAGTTGCCATGACTCAACTTCCAGATTTTCCAGAAGCTGCCTCTCTCACACACATCTGTCCAGTGGCTACTTATGCACTTGGAAACTAGCACTGGGATGCGAGAAACCAGTCACTTGGGAAGAGAGGCATAGAAAGCATCCTAGGATCTGTATGGCTTTGATCTGTGACGGCAGACCCATGTCCACAGGTCATCCTTTGATGTAGCTTGCAGTCATCAAACTGGCACGTGCAGATGTGTGGATCTCATAATCACACTTTTACTTCACACACACACACACACACACACAAGGTCTGCAAGATCACTGCAGAGTTCAGACATATTCCTTCCCTTGAGCAATGGCTGAACTGTGGGTGCTGATCATTCTCTCTCTCTCCGTAGTCATCAATGCCTTGTCTCGGCGCTACGTCTTGCAAGCCAACGACCAAAGGGACCTGCAGGACTGGGTGGAGGCCCTCAACCGAGCCAGCAAGATCACGGTAGGTTGGCCCAGGTGCAGCTCGTGGGGGTTTCACTCCATGGAATACCCTGAAGCAAATGGTGAGCCACTGTGTGAGACAGAATGCTGGACTGGACGGGCTGTGGCCTGTTCCAGCAAGGCTGTTCTTATGGTCTTTTGCTCTTATAAGTTCAGCCCCCCGCTCCATCCAGGAATACAACTCAAAGGATACCTGCCAGACAGTTGTCCAAATTTCCCTTGAAGGCTTCCAATGTTGAAGCGTGTGTCACCTCTTAAGGTCATGGGTTCTGTCATTGTACTACTCTAACAGTCCAAAAGTTTATACAACTGCAACATGGTTGCAGAGCATCTAGCATATACTGTATATACTCGAATAGAAGCCTAGTTTTTCAGCCCTAATTTTGGGCTCAAAAAAGGGGCCCTCGGCTTATATTCGGGTCAATACTTTTAGCCACTGAGGCAAGTCATCTGTGGCTAAAAGTCATTTTAAACATTGCATGTCGCTTCACATGACCCCTCCCTCTGCATCACAGGGGAGCGGCACACAATGTTTAAAATGACTTTTAGCCACTGACCCAAGCATCAGTGGCTAAAAGTCATTTTAAACATCACACACCACTCCCCCAGCTCACAAAGGAGGAGCTGCCAGGTTCTGCTGCATTTCCCACCCTAGACTTATACTCAAGTCAATACGTTTCCCCAGTTTTTGGGGGTTAAATTAGGGGCCTCAACTTATACTCGGGTCAACTTATACTCGGGTATATACGGTAATCTCTTTTCTGGGATAAATGACCAGCTTGGTCACCCTCCTCTGGCTACATTTCGTTTTGTTCCTATCCTTGCTTAAAAGGTGGTACCCGTCTGGACTTGCAGAGCAGAAGGCAACCGCAAATTCTTGTTTCTCAGCACATACACGCACGTGAGAGTGCCCTAATGTGGGATCTGACCTTGAATATTGTACGCTGGGGCAGAGAAATGAACAGAAGAGATCTAGGCCGGCTGGGTGTTAGCCCAGTTCAAAGCCAGTTCTACCAGCCCAGCCCACAGAGTAACCATAACTTCTCAGATAGAGGCAGGAATCCACCCTGGATTTGCCACCAACTTGGAGATCTGAACAACTGCTCTCCCAGTAGGTGAGATTCAGGAAAAGGCTGTGCTTTTTCGCCCGGAACCTGAGGTGGAGCCAGTGTTTGCTCCCCCCCCCCCCGGAGAGAAGTGTTAATGGATAGGAAGAGGTGCGGGATGTTTCCTTGTGATGGCAGGTGGCGTGCATGGTGTCAGTCTAGCTTGCAAAGTGGGCGGCTGAGCATCAGTGCATCTTATTGTGAAGGGAGGCTTTTGGAAGTAGTCAAAGGGAGGCAGCCACTTAATAGTCCGGTCATTAGTACTGCCAGTACCTTTTGCAAATTATGGCTTTAACGGCTGTCCGTTTTTGCAGCTTCTCCAGAGGAGGCAGGGATAATGAGCTTCAGAAAGCCAAAGGCTGTAGTCCAGTGGTGTCCAAACTTCAGCACTTCAGATGTTTTGGACCACAACTCCCACAGTCCTTTGTCATTGACAACACAGGCTTGGGATTCTGGGAGTTGTGGTCCAAAACATCGGGAGGGCTGAAGTTTGGACTCCCCTGCATTGCTTTTCTTATGATGTAGAAACATCTCACGCTGGAGGACTTGGCGCTCAGAGTGGAGTCTTCCACGTACAAGTCTTTGGCCTCTTTCGATGGCATTTCTCCAAGTGGCTTCTGAACACTCAAGGAAGCTGGAATCAGAGAGATGGAGAAGAAAGCTATTTCTGATATGAAGAGCCAAGCAGGTTTTCAGAAGGCATCTTGCGGGTTGTATGCGCCAAGGGTAACTCATCTTATTTTATCATCTCAGGTGCCGAAGGGTGGAAGTTTGCCCTTAACCACAGAGGTGGCAAAACGTCCCTACCGGACAGAAATCATCGGTGGGGTGGTTGTGCAGACTTCCATCTCAGTCAACCAGGTGAGAAGGAAAAGTTTCTCAAGATTGGTTTTGGTGGCCTAGGAGGGGGTTGAAGAGGAAGGTGGGAAGGGCCACGGAAGTCTGGTAAAGCTTCTGATTTCCACCTGGGAAGTCACAGGTTTAACCCATGGCCTCTAGTCTAGAATGAAAAGTGCATTTATTAAATGCAGTGGCCGGTATCCTGTTCAAATAAAAAAGAGCCCCGGAGAACTTTGGATCCTAAAGCCAGGAGAGGTTAAGAAGCTTTCAATACATTTAAATCCAGCAGCACTGGATGTGGTTTCTGTGTCGTAACTTGACACCAACAGGATATTTGCTCACCGTGAGTTGCATCTCAGAGAGGTCCCAACCTTTTCTGCAGCCTGTCCTGTTATAAATATCTCAAGAGGACTCTGTTGTAAAGCACAGGGTTGTATAATTTGAGGTTTTTCTCCTGTGTCAAGAATTCCTGCCCTCGATGTTGACGTGAAAGTTTGACCCTTTGCCTGCAAGGAGCATTTGATATGGGAGCGTCTCCAAATGAGGGACTTCACCACCGCCATCCCTTCTGAAACACTTTCATGCCGGGAGATCTGTTCAGTGTGCATTTGCTGCGCATGTAGATCTGCTCCGTAGCGTTCTCTTCCAGCATCTTAATTGTCAGCTCTGTGGGACTGTGTCTCCTGGTCTCCACCCTTTTGCCCCATGGATAGGGCGGGCTAGAGAATGCCAGAAGCCTGTTGCCAGCCTAACATGCAAGGGGTGAGCGGCTTAAACTCCCAGAGAAAGCCTGTCATTATGATATTAGCCAATTGAGTGTTTTATGCAAGTCGACCGGAATTAACACGTTGACCTGGGTCTTTAATGAAATGGCATGGCGAGGCGTATCACCCACTCCTTTGACCTTTCAATGACGGACCCCATTCCCCCCCCCCCCCCCGGAAACTGAATGTATAGCATTAGATCAATGCAAAAGAGCAGGGGTGCCAGCTGATTTAAGAACAAAAAAGTGAATTAAGCTTCATTGGATCCCAGAAGTTACGTCTATGGCAGGCATGTCCAAACTTTTGCATTCCAGATGTTTTGGACCACAGCTCCCACAGTACTTTGTCATTGGAAATACAGGCATGGAATTCTGGGAGTTGTGGTCCAAAACATCTGGAGCATAAAAGTTTGGACATGCCTGCCATAGACGTTACATCAGGAGGGCCGAAGTTTGGACATGCCTGGTCTAGGGCTTTGGGTGGATAGATGTATATTTGGAAAAAAAGATTTATCTGAAATGTTAGCTAATCCGGCGTACAGCGATCGGTAATTTGATGGTGTTGTATTGTCCCTGTTTATAGTTCACCCCCTCTTTTTTAGCATTTTTGGGGTTTTTAATTTTTTTATTTTTGCCTCTTCCCAGATTATTGCATGTGTTATGTGTTTATTTGCTTATTTTACTTGTTTATTCTACTGTTTACTTAATTGGCATTGTTGTTTGTTTCTTATTTGCATTTATGTAAACCACCCAGAGTCCCTTCTGGGAAATCGGTGCAGTATAAAATGCAACAAACAAACAAACAAACAAACAAACAAACTTTATTTCTATGCCGACTGTTTCCCCCAAAGGGACCCAAGATCTTCGCATCTTAGGGTGAGGGTTTCCTGTTTGCACAAGTAAGACAAAGAGCCTTTGTTTGATGACGAACACGGAGTTCTCTTGAGTTCTCAAGCTGCGTGTTAGGCTTTATGACAGGACAATTTTGCAAAATTCTGCTGAACCATCCGCCCACTGGCTGCTGCGTCAGGAGTTTTCTCTCCCTCATTTAGTACTCGCCCGTCTCTCTCGGCTGACAAAACCCTGAGAGAGACAAATGCCATTCTTCCCCGACAGTTAGGTTGGATCTCCGACACCCCCTCCTGCTCAACCCATTATTTCCTTTGGGGCTGCCTCTCCCCCCCGCCCCCCAACCTGGAATGGATACTGGGATCTTTCGTTTCCCCTCTTCCAGGCTGAGGGAGCCTCCGAGGCCGACGGAGCCACCAAAACCGGGGTCTCCACAATGACCGTCTGTGTCTCCCTCTTTTGTTCTCAGGGAGCCACAGTTATTCCAAAGCGGTCATCGGGCAGCCGTCCATGAAATTTATGCGGCGAGCAAAACCCGGCTTGCTTCCCTCCAGTCGAAGGCCTCGGGGGGGGGGGAGGCGGCCTTCGTTGGGAACTAAAAATGCGCCCTCAGCCCCTTTTGCACTGTTCAACCTTCTCTAAAGTTGTTATAATGCCATTATACAAAAACGACAGTAAGGCTGCATTTGGAGTATTGTGTACAATTCTGGTCACCGCATCTCAAAAAAGGCATAGTGGAACTGGGAAAGGTGCAGAAGAGAACGACTGAAATGATTATTGGGCTGGGGGGACCTCCCTTATGAGGAAAGGCTAAAACATTTGGGGGCTCTTTAGTCTGGAAAAAAGGCGCCTGAGAGGGGATATGATTGAGACGTAAAAAAATAAAGCAGGGCATGAGTCAAGTGGATAGAGGGACGCTCTTCTCCCTCTCACAAAACACCAGAACTAGGGGACATCCACTCAAACTGAGGGTTGGGAGAGTGAGAACAGGCAAAAGAAAATATTTTTTACCCAGCATGTTGTTAGTCTGTGGAACTCCCTGCCACAGGGTGTGGTGATGGCATGTAGCCTGGATACCTTCAAAAGGGGACTGGACAGATTCCTGGAGGAAAAGTCCATCCCAGGTGACAATCCATGATGAAGATGTGTCATCTCCAGGCTTAATACCGGGGTACTACATGTGCCAGATGTAGGGAAGTGGTATCAGGAGACAGATATCTAGTCTCATGCGCTCCCAAACGCATCTGGTGGGGCCACTGTGAGATACAGGAAGCTGGACTAGATGGGCCGTTGGCCTGATCCAGCATGGCTCTTCTTAAGGTTCTTATGTAAAACTCATCTCAGCTCGTTTTTGTTTAGGAGAGCTGGATTTGAAATGAAAGGTTACAGAGCTTACGCCACTGGCTCTCTCTTGGATCCCAGCTCGGGCGGCCTATTCCGTCACGACATCAAGAGTCGGCAGCCGTTATCCTCTCGGCATGAATATTATGGCCTGGATCCGGCTGAGTACCATGCAGCCAGAAAAGGAAATAAGGCCCACATTTGAACCCCACCTAGACAAACCTGGGGACCCTGACAGTTATAGTCTTTCTACGATGAACCCCTGAATTAGCCCGAGTTGCAACATTTTTTTGCCTCCAGAAACAGGCTTGATTTGATCCAAGATCACCTTGTTTCTCTTTCTGGGAGTCTCACATATTTGCAAAGCTCTCCTCCGGCACGACATTTCAAACAAATCAATTCCCCCCCCCCCCCCCGCAGCCTTGTATCTTTCTTAACTGCCCAGCTTTCATACATCTCGTTACTCCGCTATGATCGTCCCTTTTCATAAGGGCTAGAAACTTCTCTCTCAAATGCAAATTGTTTGAAGTCGGGCACGGTGCTTGGTTTGTCTGTCTTTCCACCAGCTTCCATCTTCCTGGAACGACTGAATAATTTGAAGTTGCGCAAACACGGAGCGGCTTTGGAAGCCACTTCTGAAGGAAAGGCTGATGCAAGAAATAGCGGCCACAGCTATAGAGACGATTCTGTGTTTTGTCCTACGTTGAACGCAGAGCTGATGGCTCTTTGTTGTTTTTTTGGAAAAAAAAAGTTCTGGAGAATAGTGTTGCTGGCTGGTCAGAAGGGCTGATATGCCCGGTTTCTGTGCCTTTCAGAGTAGTTTCAGAGAAACAAGAGCAGACCCAGCTTTCCATGGTATGTGTGAAAATGGACACAATGGCCTATTATATTGGATAGAGGGAGAGAAGAGAGCCTTTTGGCACAAATGGAAAGTTCAGCTGGGGGATTTTGTGAGCAGTAAAAACCTTTTGCTGCTCCGATACATTTGGTCCCTAGCAGCTTCAAAGCCATACTGGTTTTAAAAATAAAAGAATAGGTTCAATTCCTCGGTATGAATGGAAATCAGCAGGATGTACACAAACCAAACACGTAATGTTTCCCGACAGGAGCATACAATAGAGGAGCAGGGCTTCCTTAAATCTGGAAGCCAGCTATCTATTGCCGAGTTTTGACTTTCTGGTTGAATTCTTCTACCTGCGTCGCAGAGGTGCAGGGGTTCATAGAGCAGAATTAGCTTCAAGTTCCCCAGAGTACTTCCACCCCTCTTTTTCATCAACTGGCACTGACGGTCTCAAAAGCCACTCTGAGACATTAGGGGGGGGGGAGAATAAAATGTGTTGTTGTTGTTGTTGTTGTTGTTGTTGTTGTTGTTGTTGTTGTTGTTGTTGTTGTTGTTGTTTGAACTTCTACTTGAACAGATCAATCCTGACTGCTTTCAGCAAGAGGCCTCGGCAGACTGACGGCTTCCACGGGACAAATGAGAGGCGGGAAAGGCAGAGCAGAGAGGTAGAGCTCGCTGTGAATCAGAGGCAGGGAAGGAACTAGTGGTTAGTGCTGTTAGTGATTGGCAGTCACCCCAGTCAGAAAGGTCAATCACACCTACTGGAGGCAGCATGCAAGGTTGCAAAAACTCCAACGCTATCTGTATGCACTTCACGTAGTCCTGTTTCTGCTACATCACAGCGATTGCTCACCTTTTCCCCCTTCTTGAGTCTCTTATTCATTTTGTTTCAATAGTTTGATTGGGGCCTGTGTCCCTCTTTTTAAAAAGCAAGCCCTCTCTTTTCCAGAATGGAGGAGATACCTCTGAAGGCAATGAGGTACCCGTCCACCCGCTTTTAAGAAGGTCCCAGAGTTACATTCCTAGTACCAAAACACCCACTGGACCACCAGTCCTGAAGAGCGGCTACTGCGTAAAGCAGGGGAATGTGGTAAGTGTCCTGTGTTTTTTTTCCAGCAATGATGATTTCCCATAATATCAAGACACGGCGTATTCTCTCTGTTCTTTTCCTACGCGTGAGAAGTTTCTCAGTAGGGCTCAAAGGAAGTCAGTGAACAGTTGAAGAATTTTGAACTCCTGGTTTAATTCCTTGAGCTGCACAGAAGTGCAGCGGTTTATGGGGCAGAATTCGCTTCAAGGCCCTCAAATTAGTCCATTCCTTCCTTCACCCCCCACTTTACAGGATCTGTCCAAGGTGCTGAAACCAGTCCCTAACTTAGATTCAGGACCCTGAATAGTCTGTCCTCATTTGAACTGGAACCTGCAGTGGATTCACCAAACGGTATTGGGAATCGCTAGTCTCCACTGGCTGAATCCATCATAGATTCATAGAGTGGGAAGAGACCTCAAGGACCATCCAGTCCAACCCCCTGCCATGCAGGAACCCCCATCACAATATTTCCGACAGATGGCCATCCAGCCTCTGCTTAATAACTTCCAAAGAAGGAGACTCTACCACCTTTAAGAGAAGTTTTCTTCAAATGAAGAGGCAGGAGATTGAACTGGGACCTTCTGTGTGCCAAAGATGCTCTCTTCCATGGGAGCGGTGGTTCCTCTCCTAAGTGGGCGCTTGGAACCAAGGATTCTGAAAAGAGGCAAGAGATTATTTCTTTTCTGCCCCACAAAAAGCCGCTCTCTGATAGGAGAGCTTTAGGGGAGAGTCGGACCGGATCCAGGACAAGCCTGAGATATCTTGCTGCCTGGAGTAGGGGACAAGATGCTGCCCCATCGTCAGTCCCAGTAAAGAAGGCAGGAGTATCTTCCTTCCGTGGTGGTGATGGGAAAGAAGATGTTTTTTCACCTGAACAGGAAGTGTTGGGCAAGCCTTGGAGGTCCAAAGAAGGGGATGTTGAAAACAGAGAGAAACCGCTTGGAAGGTCTTGCTTCCGCCAACTGTTTCTCAAGGGAGTTGCTTCACTCTGTCTAATGGTAGAGCCGGCCTCAGCTCAGTTGGAAAAAGGCCTCTTGGCTTCAAGCGCTCACAATCATATCCGATACACCACAGCATCCACCTGTTGGGAGTTCTCCAACGACTGGTATTGAGAAGCAAGTGGCTCTGAGATGACAGCTAAGAGAGGGCCATCCTGACCGGCATTCCTGAGAGCCCGTGAATATGCCTAATCCAGTGGTGGCCACCCTTGGGCGCTCCAGATGTTTTGCACCACAACTCCCACAGTCCTTTGTCGTTGGCCGTCTAGGTTCGGAATTCTGGGAGTAGTGGTCCAAAACATCTGGGGTGCCGAAGGTTCTCCACCACTGGCCTAATCTCTTCTTAAAGCTGGACAGGGCAATGCAGCTGGACATTGTCAGAGCGAGGAACCCTGGCCGGCCTGGACCCTCTTCCTCTTGACAGTCGTTGGTAGCGAGTTAAATGCCTTCTGTGCTATCTGTCTTCAGCACCAGGCATCTAGAGGTATACTGCCCTTAAACATGGCGGCTCCTGTTTGGCTCTGGGACTCAGAGGCTAGAAAACGAATTGTCCTTGAAGCTGTTTGTTGACAGCAGGGGTGTCCAAACTTTTTGCAAGGAGGGCCAGATTTGGTGAGGTGAAAATGTGTGTGTGTGGGGGGGGCAACCATTCAGCAGCATTTGGCCCCCCCGGGCTGGACTTTGGACTAGCCTCTAGGACATGCAAAGAGGCGGGGAGGATGCTGTAGCAACAGAGCCAAGAGTGGGTAGGCTTTGCAGGTGGCTGGAGGGACAGACGGAGGCAGGGAGGGCAGGCAAACCGTAAAACTGCAACCTGGCGCCTCCATCCGGTATGGGGAGGGGCCAGCTGGCGGGGATGCATGACTGGCTGAGCCGGTGGGGAGAAGAGGCTGCGGGCCGCTCGGAATTTGAAAACGGGCCACATTTGGCCCCCGGGCCTGACTTTGGACATGCCTGGTTTGCAGCAATGGGGCAGCAATGGGACCCATGACCTTGGGAGGTGGCGATTGCTCTAATGCTGGAGGCATTCAAGAGAAATTTAGGCATCCACCCAGGGAGGCACCCTTTGGTTTGTATTTCCTGCCTTGAGCCAAGGGTTGGCTCAAAAGCCTTACTGCCCCTTTCCACCTCCGTGATTCTATGATTCTGTCTCTTGGGAAGGAGAGAGGAAATACCAAATGTGTGCCGGTGAATGCCCAACTTGTTTTCAAAAGTTCAGAAAAAAACACCGGCCTCCAATTAAATTGTCTCTTTGTTTCAGAGGAAAAGTTGGAAACGCCGTTACTTCACTCTGGATGACTTTTCCATCAGTTACTTCAAATGTGAGCAGGTAAGCAGGCCGGCAACAATCTTATAGAACTGTTGTGAGTATTTCAGGCTGTTTGGCTGTGTTCTGGAAGTTTTTCTTCCTGATGTTTCACCGCTCTCTGTGGCCAGTAACTTCAGAGGGCAAGGATCTCAGGGAACTAATACTGTGAGCCGCCCAGAGTTCCCGCCAGGGAAGATGGGCGGGATATAAATCCATAAATAAATAAATAAATAAACTACGAGTTCTCTCCTTGCCCTTTGAAGATGCCGGCCACAGAGTCTGGCAAAACATCAGGAAGAAAAACTTCCAGAACACGGCCAAACAACTCGAAAAATTCACAACAGCTATCTGACCCCAGCTGTGAAAGGTTTCGCGAATAAATTTAATAGAAAGTTCATTTGCTGTCATCCTGATTCACATCCTACGAGTGACTAGAGAGGATCCCACTTAGGGCGTTTATACACGACCCCTAAGCTCCGCCGCAAATGGCTGCAAGGTCCGGACCTTAAAAATGTTTACCCACCAGCTCCGGACTTTGCAGACAATTAAGTGCGACCCCGCCCACTTAGCACGACCAAACAGCAGTTTTCTTGTACCTGCTTTTTGGATGTGACAAAATTTTGATCCGGTGTAAGGATAGTGAGTGCGGGGCTCTCCTGGCTTCTGTTTGTTCTTTTTTTGCGCCCCGCCCCTTTAAGAGATCTGAATGCTGCCGGGAACAAAACGGAGGTAAACCGGCATTCTTTTCTTTCTTTTTTCTCCCTCCCTCAGGCAGCCAGCAACCAGGAAGTGCCGAGGGGGGTGGGGACAGAGGGACGAACCCCTAAGATCTCTGGTCCGAATTTAAGTGGCCAGCGGATCTTAGGGGTCGTGTAAAAAGGCCCTTATTTAGAGTAAAGGCCCGTTTTTCCATTAAGTTAAATGTTCTTGATCTTATTATTGGCTACAGGAAGCATCCGTCGCTGACTGGGTTTTCAACCCATTCAACCTATGGCGTTCTTTCTCCTCATTTCCCCCTCCTTTTGCTAGTCTTTCAGCAGAAACAGATGTTGTAGACGAGTCATTAGAAGAGGAGATCCCTTACTTTCTGATCACATGTGATTGTCACAGCATCAGCTTCTTTTGCCTACTCGAATTTGCAAATGCGCCTCATTTTGTGATTGGCCTCCAGGACCATAAGGGTGTGATTCCTTTACACAAATGCAAAAGTCTTCCGTAACATTGTTGTCTTCCAGTAGATCCTGAGGATGGCTGTCGTCTGGGCATTAGTTTTATTTATGTGTCCTCAAAATGGCTGGGCCGTGTGTGTGTTCTGGACTGCCTCTTAAGGAAACAGAGGTGGAGCAGCAAATACAACATCATGTGGGCTTATTTGTGCAGAGTAGCCAACTTGTGAAAGGCAAAGAGGCTTGTGGCTATCTGTTCATGCAACTGGTCCACCAACATTGGACCAGTATAGCCTCTGTTTTATTCCTGGCCACTTATTCCAGGCTCTGCTCTGTTTCTCCCCTCAGGATAAAGAGCCATTGAGAACAATCCTTCTGAAAGATGTGCTGAAAACTCACGAATGCCTAGTCAAATCTGGGTACGGATTTTCTTTCTCTTCATATAGCTTTAATCTCGGGTGGTGGCGCAGACAGCCAAGGCCTGTAACAAAAACATTTGCCCATGAGGAAGAGCAATATTAATTAATTTTATATATTTTAGAGTATTTTTGCCCCGCCTTTCTCCTTGGAAAAGCTAATGATAATCTCTTTTTTAGTATGTCCCATGAGCGAGGAAGATGAGTACAAATTTACTGCAGAAACACATCTAGTCTTCGGTATTCCGCAGTAAAAAAAATATTGTTAAATTCTGCGCTGAGGCGATATAGCACTAAACTAGTATACTAGTGCAATGGATATCAGTGCCAGACTCATTCATTAAAAATAAATAAAATAAAACAAAACAAAATTTAAGGACACTTGGTTGACAGATTATGGGGGACAATGTCCCTTAAACATCAGATGCAGACATACACCCCCGTCTTTTTGTGGAACAAAACAACTGATCACATGGGGAGAAATCCATCCAGCTTGAAAAAAGTAGGAGCCCCCAGCACTGGAGGAAAAAACAACAACTCATAAAGCCAGAGAACTCGTAAAGAGGGGAGATGTTCCCAGCATCCCATGTGTGATGTGTTGCACATTAACTGTTTCTTTCTGCCTTTCTAGTGACCTTCTAATGCGGGACAATCTCTTTGAAATCACCACCACCTATAGGACCTTCTACGTTCAGGTAAAATGTCCGCCCTGTCAAAAAAGCGGCTTCCCAACTGCATGCAGGGAACTTGGGTCAAAGAGGCAGGTTCTTCATATTTTGGTCCCCAGAGCTTGGAAGTGTGACTGCAGTGTCGCTCTTGACGGTTAATACCGGCCTTGTTGTGACACAACAGGAAAAGTGTTGCTGTTGGTCTTCCAAGGAGAAAGGGAAAGATGCTCCCTTTGGAAAGAAAATGGAACCTTCTCGGGTTTTAAAACTACAGTGGTACCCCGACTTAAGAGCAGCTCGATTTAAGAGCAATTCAACTTAAGAGTGAAAAACTGTTAGATACGGTCTGCTCGACTTACAAATTTTTTAAAGTTATTTTTTCAATTTTTTTAGAGAGGTACCCCAACTTAAGAGTGGTTCGACTTAAGAGCATGCATTCGGAACGGATTAAATTTGTAAGTCGAGGTACCACTGTACATGTTTAGTGATCTGAGAAGATCTCCATGCTGCGTAGTTTACGCCAGTGGTGTTTGTGTTTCTTTTGTCTTTTTTTTAGTGTGATATTTGATCCTTTTAAGTATTTGTATACTCAGTGTTTTTAGCTTTAAACATTGTCTTTTAAGGGTGTCAGCCAGCTTGGGTCCTTCTCCAGGAGAAAGGCAGGGTACAAACATTTTAAATGAGCAACTAAACTACACATTACAAGGTCTCGGGTAGCCCTTTTAAAAGTTCACCGCAAACTCATCGGCCTCTAAATGGGGAACTGTACCGCGACGATCGAAGGAGATATTTTTAAAAGTCGTTTCAGTACAGACGAGAACTTTCTCCCTTGGGCCTCCAAAGGAGAGGAGATCAGAAGGCACCGTGAGGCAAAGGATGTTTTTAAACGCAGTTTTTTGCAAAGCAGACTGTTGTTTTCAGCACCTGCGCAGGAATCATGCTTGGCTGTGTTTTGTTTATCTGTCGCAGGGGGTTGTGCGGTTGGTCCACCTGTGAGGCGGTCTACCACTGCTCATGGCGGACCGTTGATGGCTTAGTAACAGAGGGTGTGTTTCGCCGGGAGGGGTTTCAAAGGTTAAGAGGGTTTTTTTAAATTTGTTTCCAAAAAGCGTGCATATAAGAACATAAGAAGAGCCATTCTGGATCAGGCCAAAGGCCCAGCTTCCTGTATCTCACAGTGGCCCCACCAAATGCCTCTGGGAGCGCATGAGGCTAGATCTCTGCCTCCTGATACCACTCCCCTGCATCTGGCCCTTGAAATACCCTGGTTTTAAGCCTAGAGATTACACATCTCCCTCATGGTTTGTAACCTGGGATGGACTTTTCCTCCAGGAATCTGTCCAATCCCCTTTTGAAGGCCTCCAGGCCAGATGCCATCACCACCTCCCGTGGCAGGGAGTTCCACAAACTAACAACGGGCTGGGGGGAAAATATTTTCTTTTGTTTGTTCTCACTCTCCCAACCCTCAGTTTGAGTGTATCTCCCCGAGTGCTGGTATTTTGTGAGAGGGAGAAGAGCGTCCCTCGATCCACTTTTCACGTGTCCTGCATAATTTTGTACGTCTCAATCATATCCCCCTGCAAGGTGCCTTTTTTTCCAGACTAAAAGAGACCCAAATGTTTTAGCCTTTCCTCGTAAGGGTGGCCCCCCAGCACAGTTCCAGTGTGGAGAATTTGGGGGGGGGGGGTTGTAGCCCTATCCTGAGCCCAGAATCCCCCTTCCAAGGAAGTCTCTGGAGAGCCTCTGCCATTCAGAGGTTAAGGGCTTACACGGACCAGTAGCATGTATTAATAATGGTCTTGTTTCCTGTATATCTTCTGCCTGGCAGACTTGAGTTTTCCCAGTTGGTTTTGACAATGCTTGTGCAAATGAAGGATGCAGCCAGGCGCCCTAAAAGTGTGTGTGTGCCCCCTGATTGTGCTAAAAAGAGCTCATTTTGCAGGGGGAAATCCTCCCCTTAAAGTGGCTTTTCTATCTGCTGGGGAATTGCTCCAGTCCAGTCCCCCCAAAAGGTCCGGCTTGACCACAGACCAGGGTTGGCGTGCATTTTCCCCTACAACCACTGGCCATTGTGAAAGGGATGGCCGTGGACTGTCGCTCAATTGGTCCAGCTTCTGATGCCATGTGATTGCACCCGTAGTGTTGCCCCGGATGCTTGCCTCAAATTATCCTGAAACAAGAAGCATTGCTTTCACTTTGGCCTCAGAAGAGAATCGGGGAGCTGTTAGAACAGGACAGACTGCAGCTTTACCCTTGTTGTTTTTTAATTAGAAGCCCCAAATTCCAAACACAGGCTTAGTGTCAAAGAAATACAGTATCTTCAAGATTGGCATCTGCTGATCCACTTATCCACAGTCTGAAGATATTAAAAATGTTAAAAGAACCCCCCCCCCCGCAAAAATATATATATACACAGTGGAAGCTTGTATAAAGGAATTAATTCATTCCAAATGAAATTATGATAAGCAAATTTTCCTTTATACAAATTTCCAATTGGAATGCACTGGAAACAGAGTAATCCCTAATTGCGACCATTTTTATGTTGTACGGATTTGCCCCATAGGTGATTCTGTTAAGCAAATTTCCCCTATGTCTGGAATTTTTTACGTTGTACAGATTTTATGTTATACAAACCGTTTGTTATACGTTAGTCCACTGTATTTCTAAAGATTATCAGAATCAGAATCAGAATACTTTTATTGGCCAAATTATGTTACCAAAATTGCCCATTAGAGGGAGCCAGAAATCCTTCTATGTTCATATACTGTACAATAATGGATGCTAGAGAAAACTATTTCTACGGCATTACCAGAAATGGCCACTAGGGTGAGCGAGAGACCATGCTGTGGCTCCTGTTCGCTATTCTGATAGTACAGTACAAGTGGTACCTTGTATAAAGGCATCTGGCCCTTGAAGTACCCCGGTTTTAAGCCTGGAGATGACACTCCTGGACAGGGGTTTGGACTCAATGATCTATAATATTGCTTCTCAACCGGTGGGTCCCCAGATGTTCCTGGACTGCAACTCCCAGAAGTCTTCATTGCTATCGGAGCTGGCCAGGATTTCTGGGAGTTGCAGTGCAGGAACATCTGGAGACCCCACCGGTGGAGAACCACTGATCTATAAGGCCCCTTCCAACTCATCCATTCTAAGAAAATGATTTGAGTGGTCCTATCGACGAATGAGTTTCAGGCTGAGAATAACGGACGCTGGCAGATTGGAACGGCAAGGGGGAGCCGCTCTCATCACGAGATGGCTCAATGCTTCAGGACCAAAGCCGGACGGAGCGCGCGTCCGCTGTCGCTCGGTGTTTTTCCTTGCTTCTGGCTCTTAGAAGTCATCCCAGGGACAAGATGTTTCCTTTTCCAGGACTCGCTTTGGGGCGTAGGCCGGCTATGAGCGTTGCGTGGGTGACTTTGGCAGAATTTGGGCTTGAGGTTACAACTTTTAGTCACGGAGAGCAGCTGGCTGTCCGTCAGGACGGGCACTGGGTCCGCTTGTCAGAAAGATGTCTTTGCCAAAAAAAAACCTCTGGGGAATTATTTGTTTTTCTTGTTTTTTTAAGAGAAAGAGGAAGTAAATAACTAGATCTCACTTCTGCTTTCTGGTGGTGCTTTACATATGGACGCTGTTTACACGGATGCTATCTTCTGTGCATCCTCGCATGGTCTTTGGCCTCTATCGCACGACCGCTCAATGTGGATGATAATAAGATGCACACTTTTTCCAAGAGTGGTCACATGACATTAGATGCGCAGTTACTGCCCTCATGGTAGCATTCTTTGGGGAACCTCTTTTTGTGTGTCCGTATTTGCCAAAATGCACATCAAAGCGCTGTTTTGAAAAGCTCAGACTTGGGAGTTGACACCAAAGACTTGGACTTGGGACTTGATACCAAAGACTTGGACTTGGGACTTGATATCAGAGACTTGGACTTGGTACCAAAGACTCGGACTTGGGACTTGATACCAAAGTCTTGGACTTGGGATTTGATATCAGAGACTCAGACTTGGGACTTGACACCAAAGACTCGGACTTGGGACTTGATACCAAAGACTTGGACTTGGGACTTGATATCAGAGACTTGGACTTGGTACCAAAGACTCGGACTTGGGACTTGATACCAAAGTCTTGGACTTGGGATTTGATATCAGAGACTCAGACTTGGGACTTGACACCAAAGACTCGGACTTGGGACTTGATACCAAAGACTTGGACTTGGGACTAGATATCAGAGACTTGGACTTGGTACCAAAGACTCGGACTTGGGACTTGACACCAAAGACTTGGACTTGGGACTTGATACCAAAGACTTGGACTTGGTACCAAAGACTCGGACTTGGGACTTGATACCAAAGTCTTGGACTTGGGACTTGATATCAGAGACTTGGACTTGGTACCAAAGACTCGGACTTGGGACTTGATACCAAAGTCTTGGACTTGGGATTTGATATCAGAGACTCAGACTTGGGACTTGACACCAAAGACTTGGACTTGGGACTTGATACCAAAGACTTGGACTTGGGACTTGATATCAGAGACTTGGACTTGGTACCAAAGACTCAGACTTGGGACTTGATACCAAAGTCTTGGACTTGGGATTTGATATCAGAGACTCAGACTTGGGACTTGACACCAAAGACTTGGACTTGGGACTTGATACCAAAGACTTGGACTTGGGACTTGATATCAGAGACTCAGACTTGGGACTTGATACCAATGACTTGCCAGTATCCAAGAAGATCTCCAACTGAAACCGTAACCCTGTGGTCAGAATATTGGCTGGTTGGTTTGATTTAATGTATTTCTAAACTGCTGACTTACTGCAGAGCGCTACATTTTACAGGCTGACTCCTTTTTTCAAAAAAGTGATAAACAAAAAAAAAATGAAAAATCATAAACTTATCCACCCCACCTTGACATTAAACATCCATCGACCAGAGATAGGGCATAAAACGGAGGGCCTTGGCACATCTCCAGAGTGGTCCCGGTCTAGTGTTCGGGGCTACTGTATTGGCGGTGATGAGCGCTCAGGCAGGTCTGTGCATGAACAGGGACCCTGGGGTTTCATTTTGTTTTGCTTCAAGGCAGTCTCTTCTGTTTCCCCCCTTGCAGGCCTATAGCCCTGAAGACATGCACAGCTGGATCCAGGAGATCACGAGGGCGGTGCAGGCGTTAAAAAGCTGCCCGCGGGTAAGTCACATCCTCTTGCGCAGCATCAATTAAGGTTTTGTGTTTGTTTTCTTTAGCAGACATCATCTGTTTTGATCTCTTGGGCAAACATGTGAGGACTACCACATTTCCAGGAAGTGGATTACTGGTTTCTGGATTCCTCCAGCATAAGATCAGGACAGGACAGCGGGGAAGGCTTGGCACCATCCTGGACTCGATGTGGCAGGAGCTGTCTACACCTCCCTGCAGCTGCCCCAGGGGTCTTGGCAAACCTCTGTCCAGTTTTTTGTGTCTCTTTTTCCCTTTCCCCTTGGAAAAAGGGAACATTCAGCATAATTTGTGGGCTGGACTATCGAAGCTTTAAGAAAGGAGCTGAGAAATCTGTGCCAACCTCTCACCTATGAAAGATCTCTTCTATGCATTAATTTTGAGAAAATTTGAAAAGTTATCAAGAAATTGTCCTTAGTTGCCGGTCACATTGCCTCCAAACTATGACAAAAGTATAAATGGGCAATATATCCACTCCTCGGCAGCCTTGGTCAACTCTTGTAAATTCGAGTCGTGGGCTCCTTTAGAGAGTCTGTGTATCTCGTATATGGTCCCCCTCTTTTCCTCCTGCCGCCCTTCCAGCTCTCCCAGTTATTGTCTTTTCCAGAGAATCCTGCCTTCTTTCTCAGGATGTGCCACAAATAGGACAGCCTCAGTTTCCACATTTTTGCCTCTGGACATCGTTCAGGATGCTTTTGAGGGCGGACCCGCCGGGTCGTCTTTCCGGCAGTCCAGGGCATCCACGACACTCTCCTCCAGCACCCCTGGCAAATGAATCAATTCCCCCCCCCTTCATAAGAACATAAGAAGAGCCCTGTTGGATCCCACCAAAGGCCCATCTAGTCCAGCTTCCTGTATCTCACAGTGGCCCCACGAGATGTGTCTGGGAGCGCACAAGACTAGGTATCTGTCTCCTGATCCCACTCCCCTGCATGTGGCCCTTGAAGGACCCCGGTTTTAGGCCTGGAGATGACACATCTCCATCATGGTTTGTCACCTGTGATGGACTTTTCCTCCAGGAATCTGTCCAATCCCCTTTTGAAGGCATCCAGGCCAGAGGCCATCACCACCTCCTGTGGCAGGGAGTTCCACAGACTTAACAAGGCGCTGGGTGAAAAAAAATTTTCTTTTGTCCATTCTTACTCTCCCAGCCCTCAATTTGAGTGGATGTCCCCTAGTTGTGGTATTTTGTGAGAGGGAGAAGAGCTTCCCTCTATCCACTTTACTCATGCCCTGCATTATTTTGTACATCTCAATCATATCCCCTCTCAGGCGCCTTTTTTCCAGATTAAAGAGCCCTAAATGTTTTAGCCTTTCCTCATAATAAGGGAGGTTCCCCCAGCCCAGGAATCATTTTAGTCGCTTTATTCTGCGACCCCTCCAACTCCGGGGCAAATGGCTTTTCCCAGATGCGGTAAAAATGTCAACACCAGCTTCTGTATCGAAATTCAGTGCGACCTGGCCCCTGGCGTTTGCCAGGTAGCTACCCATCCCGATGATTCATAGGTGATTCGTAGCTTCTCTTGGAATCTCAGGGCCTTTTTACACGACCCCTAAGATCCGCTGGTCCCTTAAATTCGGACCAGAGATCTTGCGGGGTTTGTCGCTCTCCCTTTGTTCCCACCCCCTCCGCACCTTTTAAGTTCTACTTCTACAGTGACGAGAGGGAGAAAAAAAGGGATGCTTTTCTTGCACTCTTCCCTCCCTCCCCTCACGCAACCAGCAGCCAGGACCCCCCGCACTTCCTGGTGGGGACACAGGAAGCGGGACGAACCCCAAGATCTCTGGTCCGAAAAAAGTGGCGAGGAGAGATCTTAGGGGTCGCATAAAAATTTAGTCACTCTCCAGAGCACCTTTTCCAGTTCCACTATGTCTTTTTCGAGCTTAGGTGACCAGGGTCAACTTTCTGTATTTTCTTTAGTTAACCGGCCCCTGGTGGGTTTGCCGGGTATCTACCCGTGCCGACAATTCATAGGCAATTGGTAGCTTCTCTTGGAATCTTAGCGGGTCTTCACCTTTTTCTTTCATTCCAGGACATTCCCTTGGTGAGATCTGCCTCGGTGACCAAACGTGGCGGCCCCTCCCTGCCCTGCTCTTCCGCCTCGTCCATCACGCGGCTGAAGCAACAGGTGGAGGGCTTGAAGGCCACCGGCAAAGGGCCCTCCGCCTCCTGCTGGCTTCCGTGGACCCCTGTGCCGCCCTCGGAAGCCAGGCTGCCTGCGGCCGAAGAGAAAGGGCCTCCGGGGAGAGACCTGGCGTTCGCGCCCGCCCCTGCCGAACAGGACCCCCGAGGTGGGCAGGTCCGGCGTCTACGGCACAGGTCGGAGCCCCAGGGCTTACGAGAGCACCCTTTCCTCTTCGACCTGGACGACGAGAGCATCCGAACCTCGGACGTGTGACCGGGCGCAGGCCTCTGGGGCTTACCTGTGGAAAACCCGAGACCATCATCTCGTCGGAGGACGCCGCGGGTGGACGCCGGCCAGCTTGGACTGTCTCCGGAGGCGGGCATGGAGACAGAGGGGGACTTCAGCCAGGCTCTGGGGATGGGGTGGGGTGGGGGGCTGGCAACGTGCAGGCGAACCTGGGGCACCTGTGGACTTGCATCGCCGTTTCTTACCCGTCGGTTGCTTTGGCGAAACCGTAAGATCGCAACCGATCCCTGTGCCTTTGCAAATGTGGGGGACGTTCGGCGAAGGGGCTTCCTTGGTCAGGCAGAGGTCTTCCTGCGTAAGATGAGCCTTGGCCCGTTCTCAGCACAGGGCTGGTCGTTCCACGGGGTTCCCTTTGGATCGAGGGAAGGGGAAGCCCTCGTGCCAAATTAGGTAGAGACCCAGTATGCTTGTCGCTTCTTTCTCTCTCTCCGTGTGTGTGTGTGTGTGTGTGTGTGTGTGTGTGTGTGTGTGTGAGAGAGAGAGAGAGAGAGAGAGAGAGAGAGTTTGTGCACGTGGGCAGAACTTCAGAGGAGTTAATTTTGTGGACGAACGGCTTTCGGAATCCCTGAATCCGCCTTGCTGGTGGTGAGGAATTCAGATACGGGGCTTCCCAAAGGAACTTTCCCAGTCTGTGCGTGCTGCGTGTCAGCTTCCTGGCCTCGCTGGAATGGTGCACCATTGCCCGATGGATGGAACGCTGGTGGCCTCCCCAGCCAAGGCACGCACGCCTGCCTTTGTTTTGGAAGGGGAGTGACCTCCAGGCTTCTTCTCGTCCTGTGGCTTGGGAAACAGTCGTGCTGGGGTGTTTTGGCTCCTCTCGCTGCCTTAAACTTGCTATAATCCATAAGCCAGCGTTGCCCTTTCCGAAAACATTGCACTGTCTCTTTTTGTCCGGCCACAGGGAGCCAAAACATGGTAGTTTTCCCCCCAGGCAAGGCAACTCGTCCCGGCAGACACTGCAGCACAGAACAACATTCCGTGCCTTGCGCACGGCTTGGACTACAAGTCCCATTATGCCATGCTGCCTGGGGATGATGGGAGCTGTCTGCTAAGAGGCCTGGAGCCAGGGCGGACTTGATTTAAATCACAATTTAATATATATCTTTTTTAAAGCGAATGTTTTGGGGACGATTTAAATTTTAAAAGTTGATTGATTGATTTAATTTTTAAAAATTGTGATTTAAGTCCCAGAATGCAACCACTTGCATGGTTCTGGGTCCCAGCACACAATGGGCCTTCTCGTTTGGGTTGGAAGCACCCTCTGAGGTAAATGCAAACCGGTGCCCGTAGCTATGGCCTTCACTGTGGTTTTCCTGACCTTGAACGAACCCCGGTGTTAAAACCTGTGTTCCGCTGTGCAAAGACTACCCCCCCCCTTTTTTTTTGAAACTACGAATGTCTGTGGTAACAATATGTTCAGGTATACCCCATTTGTACTGTGACTGATTTCAACAATGTTGTCTGCTTTTAAATAAGATACAATAAGTAGCAGTGAGCCTGACTTTCTGAAGAAGCGGGCCAAGCGTGAGCCTGGTATTGTAATGTGAAGGGATGGAATATAGAAGGTTCAACTATTACTATTTAGTTAGGACTGCAATTTTTTTAAAAAGGATGCCTGAGGCCTAAATTCCCTCCAAAAAGCTGGGGTTTAGTTTGTATTAATTACAGTACACACACACACACACACAATATATGGGATTGGTAACTGCTGATTCCTTTATCTAAAAATATATGTTAAAAAATTGAAAGATAAATCTCTAAAATATTTATTTCCAAATATGAAGTTACCAGGACTGGCAACTGGAGGGGGCCAGAGACCATGCTGTGTATACCATTCACTGTTCATTTGCTATAATCCACATTTTTCACCGTCCGAGGGGAGGCTTAGAATCTTTCCCCAACAGATACAGGGAACCGCTTAGTATCAATCTGCTACTAATGGTTCCACCATGTGCATAAATTTGTCCGCCTTAACCTGGCAGCATGTCCTAGGTCCTAGGACTTCTTTTTGGAGTAGGTAAGTCTTCGATTTTGTTGTCCACAAGGATGTGTAAGGAAACAGGAGGAATGGAAGACTCCAGAACGGAATGCTTACTTGGAAGCAGACCCTACAAAGTGTTTTACTCCTAAGGTTGCCCACCCCTAGGGTGTAGCCTTCTTGTAGCTACCCTTTCTGCCTTTGAGTGCAGCGGTTGTGAAGTTATGGAATGCTTCCCCCCCCAACACACACACACCATCTAACACAGTGGTTCTCAACCTGTGGGTCCCCAGATGTTCCTAGACTGCAACTCCCAGAAATCCCTTCCAGCACAGCGAACGGTGGAGGCTTCTGGGAGCTGAAGTCCAGGAACATCTGGGGACCCACCGGTGGAGAACCACTGATCTAACATGATAGTTGAAAGAAATTTGCGCTAGAAGGTGGCAGGCAGAGGGGGGGGGGATTGTCCTGGAAAGGATGAAAATAGGTTGAACCAAATGGAAGGATGAACAAACCTTTTGTTTTGCTCGTGGCATGTATATATTTGGCCATCCATTGCTTGTTGTTGTTGTTGATGTTTTTAAATGGTCATTGCACTAATGTCTAGGATTCGTAGATCTTTTTGTTGTTGCTGCTGCTGTTGACCACTGGCCAGCTTATGAAGTTTGTCGGCGGTTTTGTGGAAATCCTTAGCTCTTAACAAGTGAAAATATTGCCAACCACTGCTTTCCAGTGGCGAGTTAAACGTTTGGGTTCTGTTCCCACCCATCGTGGAACTGTTTATAAAGCACAGGAGACAAAAGCTACTGAAATACCTGCATAGACAGAAAACGGATATTTGAGTCCACAAGGTTTCTGTCATTTTGCTGGCCTACTGTTACACACACACACACACACACACACACACACACACACACACACACACACACACACACACACACACACACACACATAAATACAGTCCTGTACTTGTTCATTCGCAAGCAAGTCCTACTGAGTTCATAGATGTTTATTCCCAATTAAGCACGTATGAAATTGCAACCCTCATTCAAAACCAGATGAGTCTTGCACTGGAATTTACTGCCTATGTAAGGTTACCGTTAGAATTTTAAGATTTGTGTTACAGGGAACGTTCTGGTAAAAATAAATAAATGCAGAGTCCTAGATTACTCCTTATCTCCCGGTAAGGAGCAGGTCTTTTTTGTAAAGTGAATGGCTCTTAATTGCCTTTTGAAGAGTGCTGGTGGTGGGGAAACACTCTCAAATATTTTGTATCACAACTGATACAGGCTGCTTTTACACAACCCCTAAAATCCGATGCAAAGGGCTCCCAGATGCGGAGCTTAAAATTGTTTTCCCACCAGCTGCGGACTTTAAAAAAAATTAAGTATGACCACGCCCACCTAAGTGCGCCCCAGCGCATTTTACAAGTACCTGGTCTCTGGAGGTAAAAGTTTTCCGATGAGGATTGTAAAGCTGTGGATCTGTTTGTTTTGTTGTCCCCGCCGCCCCTTTAATAGACAGAAATCCCTACGGGGCTGATCAACGACAGACAGAGGTGAGCCTGCATTTTTCTCCCTCCCCCCCTCCCCTCACCGCAGAAAGGAACAATGGAGTGCGGAAGGGTGGGAACTCAGGAAGCAGAACAAAACCCCATGATCTCTGGTCCGAATTTAAGTTGCCAGCGGATTTTAGAGGTCGTGTAAAAGCGCCAATAGTCTACAAGAATAGATCATTTCTAGGATGGTCCATTTATCTCTCAGTGGGCAAGAATGGCACCTAAGTTTAGAGGGAAGGAGGAAGTTTGAGGAGTGTGAAAGATGATGTCGTACTCCTTACTAAAAGAACACCCTGTGCCTTCAGTCCTGTGTGCCTTAGTTCCATGACATCAGTCTGCTTTTAGTCTGAAATAGGTCCTCAATCATCAAGTCATCTCAGCCCCTGGTAAAATGCACCAGCATAACAAAGTTGAGATGAACGTATAAATACCATGATCTATAAGGCAATTCACTAAAACTAATACGAGTTACTTGTGTTTTCTCCATGAGAGCCTTTAAAGTCTGGTCCTTCCCTCCCCACCCCCCACCCCCAAATCTAGCTTTAATTTGAACGGGGGGGAACACATTTCTGTTAGAAGTTCCTGCCAAGTTTTAATTCCGCTAAGTTGGTTAAATTAATATCCTGCCCGTCAGTTTGAGGCCAGCTGTGCCACACAGCAGGCGTGGGTGGCGGTTCAGAGAAGCCATTCTAATCCCTTTGGCCTCAGGAATGCCCAAGCAGACCAGTTCCGTACTTCTGAGTCGTTAGTTCCAGTTAATTGCCACATAACTCCCTACAAAGGAATTGGGCGCCACCGGAATTGTAACTTGCAAATTACAAAAGTAATTTCTACGCCTCGATACCAACAATCGTTGCTTTTTAGGGCCTTTTCACACGACCCCTAAGATCCGCTGGTCCCTTAAATTCGGACCAAAGATGTTAGGGGTTCGTTGCCCTTCCTTCCTCCCCACCAGAGAAAGAGGGGAAAAAATGCAGCTCACCTGGAGGAGCTTCCCGGAGCTCCGTTTCTCTTCCGTTTCTCTTCCGTTTCTCTTCTGCTTGCTTTTTTCCCTCCCACCTCTTCTCTTAAAGGGGCAGGAGGCAAAAAAAACACAAGCAGAAGCCAGGAGAGCCCTGCACTGACCAGATTAAATCCGGACCTGGGATTTTCACCCACCTCAAGCAGGTACAAGAAAGTGCAGCTGGGTCGCGCTTAGGTGGGCGGGGTCGCACTTAATTGTCTGCAAAGTCCGGAGCTGGTGGGAAAACACTTGTAAGGTCCGGACCTTGCAGCCATTTCCTGCGGAGCTTAGGGGTCGTGTATAAAGGCTTTTAGTTACACCTAAAATATTTGATTGCTTTTTTCTCCCTTCCACATGGTCGTTCCCTAAACACCCACAGGAAATCGCAAGTGGTTGGTAACCTTTAAGCACCCTCCTGTAACTACAAACGTTGTGCCTTAAAATAGTGAAGTATTCATCCTTCAGTTGCAGTTGCCACGTGACGTAGTAGCATTGTCCTATTAGAAAGAAAAATGACTTTGGATGCAGCTTATGATTCGTAGCTAATTACTTCCAAGATCCAAACAAGTGCTGTTTTAATGCCCCCCTTATGTGATCCTCATTGCACGGGAGAGAGGGAATTGCACCCAGTAGGATCTATCTGTTCTTACATTGCCCCACATCCACAGTGGAGGGAGACAAGGAGGATGACATGGTGGGAGTGGATGTGACAGTGGCCTTTTTTATTTCCCCTAAATGTCCTTCCTAAAGTGAGATTGTCAGGAGCCCCGAATGCAGTGGTGGCGAACCTTTGGCACGCCAGGTGTTTTGGACCATAACTCCCACATTTCTTTGTCATTGGGAATCTAGGCTCAGAATTCTGGGAGTTGTGGTCCAAAATACCTGCGAGTGCCAACGGTTCGCCACCACTGCAGCTAAAGCGTCTGTTGCTGAAGCTCTGGGTTTGTTCTACTGCCCATGCTTGGCTCACATGGGTATCACCATCACCCCTGCAACCTGGAACTCATGCAGCCACCAAGGAGATAGCCAAAGTAGGAGGAGATAATGACTTGGTAGCAAGCCAGTGTAGGAGACCACCTATGTACTTAGATTGATTAAAATTCAGGGAGAATCCTTATGAAGGACTCCTTTGTGACCTGATCGGAAGCTTTAAAGAGAGTTAAGGCCCCAATGCAACACATCTGCCCAGGCTTCTATTTTTACCAGGCAACGTGCCTTTTGGAAGTCCACCACTGGAGCATAACAGGCCTCTCCTCCTATTAAAAGGCGAGGGGGGGACAACTTACAGTCATCAAGAGCAATGGTTCCCAAGATTGGCTAACCAAAATGTTCTTAGACTACAACTCCCAGAAAACCTTTGCCAGTACCTGTAGGATGTAGTCCAGGAAGCCCTGGGGAACCAAGGTTGGGAGACGCTCATCTCAAACATGGAGCCCTACAGCTCCGGACAGAACCAGCAACTGCGGTGACAGTACGGTGGACATCATTCTGCCAACGGCTGCCATGCTGTTTCTTTTCCCGGCCAAGAGCCACAGTGCCTCTGCACATGGAGGTTCTAGGTAGCTGTTACAGGTGGTAGACCAGGACCATGTCTGAACCCCCCCTCCAACCCTCTCTAAGCCTATGGCTGGTGTTTCTTCTTGCAATTAGAAAGCCAGTTCAGAGCTTCCTTCCAGCCGTTCTGGAGCTGTTGATTGAGTCAACTGCATTAGATCATTCCAAATCCTAGCAACGAGAGAAGTCACTTGAGCCAGCTGCTCCCATGGTAGAGGCTACACGTTTTTAAAATGTCACATTTCTAATACTAAGAATTGCTAGAATTGTCCCAAGTTGGAGAGTTCTAGACGTTGTCCCGTCTTCGAAAACAAAAATCAACGTTTTCCCAAGCTCCGTGTTGTGAACAAACCCTATGGAACTCACTGGGACTGTCGGATAAATTGTGGTTTAGGATCACCCGGCTAGTGCCCAACGAAGTAACTCTGTCCATAAACTGGAAACCAACTGAAGCTTTGAATGCAGTCCCAACACACCCCATTGAAGTGCTTCCAAGTCGGGGCAGGGTTGGGGGTTTAATTGAGCCTATAGATCAAGTTGTCATAACTTTTCGCTGCTTGCCAGGAATCCACCCGGTGGGGTTGCAAGTAAAAAAACAAACTGATCCATCATCGCAACAGAGGTTTCTTGTCTGGTTGAGAAAGAGATTTGAGGCGGCTTGTGCACCAAGTGGTGATAAGTGCCACTGGTAATCCTCAGCTGTGAATTGCATGCCAGGAGAAAGTGTGGGTCCCCCCCCCTCCGAATGAAATTTGTATGGTACATTTGCTTGAAATGTGCACGAAACTGGCAATCACTTTATGTTTTCTAATAAAATGGTGTGAACATCTTCATGTGTTTTTTCTTTTCCGTCTTAACTCGGTGGGGCAATCTAAACAGATGATTTTCTTTTTTTCTTTTTTAAGGAAGTGTGAAAATTATCTATATAAATTTCGTGTTTTCCTGTTTGGCAGCCATGAAGACGACTTATATAAATAAGCAACCGGACAAGGGTGCAGGGTACGGTAATAAAAAGGTAATATTTCTGTCAGCGTAAACACTCTTAGATGGAAAAGCTGTATCAGTAGAATTTCTGCCTTCCTTTGGCCCAGAAGAACACAGCCTTTGGTCCAAATTGCCTTCAGGATAAGTTTTACTTCAACACTTGAGAACTTATTTCGACTTGAGGGCTGAATTATGTTGCAGAGAGGTTCCTGAGGATAGCCAAATTGGGGGGGGGAGGCAATTTAACCCTAATTTAGCTTAAAATTCAAAGGGCTATTTATTTACGGAAGTAAATTTAAAGACCTATCTTTTCCGTGACGCGTGGAGATCTCTAAGGATCCAATATGTAGGGGTTCCCCCCCCCCCCTAATATCCCGCCGATCTATTTATTCTTGGAAACCACTGTTTTAGGGATGTATTGACTTGCTGTTTTATCATGATTGTTGTAAACCGCTCTGAGTCCTTCTTATGGGAAATAGAGCGGTATATAAGTGTAAATAAATAAATAAATAAAATAAGTGTTTCAACATTTTAGAAAGCGTGGTGGTGGGAATATACAAGTGTAGCAAAACCTCAAGGGATGCTATGGAGGAGATAATGCGTTTCCCCTTCTTGGGCCCAGCTTGTAATTTTCCTCCCTAGCTCAGTTTGAATGGAAAACCTCAGAATCCTTGCAATTCTTTACTTGCAAGTTACTGCAAAATGGCTCCATGTCCTTGAAAAGGAAAGAAAGAGACACTTATGGGTTAGTTAGTCCATAATACATGCTGGCTGGGTGGCCTTGGCCAAACTGCAGAGTCTCACAAGTAACCCCCCCCCCAAAGAAGGGAATGGTAAAACCACTTCTGAATATCTACCGGAGAAACCTTGAAAAGAGTGACTAGAAATCAGAACTGGCTTGAGGGCATATTAGCATTATTCAAAAACATAATTGCAAAAAGTAGGTTACAGGCGATACCTTCATAGGCCACTATTAAAAATAAAAAAGCAAAAAAAAAAGCAAAGTGTTCTGCTTCTATACCGCCCCATACCACTACAAGTAGTCTCTGGGCGGTTTACAATTTTGATTACAATGTGCAGGCTACACATTGCCCCCCCCCCCCCCCAGCGAGCTGGGTACTCATTTTACCGACCTCGGAAGGATGGAAGGCTGAGTGAACCTTGAGCCTGCTACCTGGGATTGAACCCAGGTCGTGAGCACAGTTTTACCTGCAGGACAGGCATTTAACCACTGCGCCACGAGGCTTGCAATGTTCCTTTTTTATTTTTAATAGTGGCCTATGAAGGTATCCCCTGTAACCTATTTTTGCAATTGTGTTTTGTGATGGCCACACGCCTCAACTCCTTTTTGCCTTGATTCAAAAATACCTGACACATTCAATGCAAATTATTAAAAAAAATTGACTGGTTTTATATGACAGATGCAAGTTCAGCCCCAGAAACCTGAGTATTTCTTAAATATCCGTGCAGTCGGCATGCTTTTCCTAATACTGTATTGCCATTTCTGAGTTGGCTCTGATGTTTTTTTTTCCTGAGATCCGCAACTGCTTATAATAATACTGTGTGAAATTGCATGAGATCCTTTCCAAAATTATGATGGTTGCGAGGATGCCACAAACTTAACCGCTCTGGCCCCTTCAGTCTTCTTCAGGCCCTGAAGCCAGAAGTCTCCTTTCCACCTTGGGAGCGCATCAGACACTTATGTTGTGGCCCGTTTATTACGGCAGAGGGTGGGTGGATGGGTGGGAGAACCCCTGGCACTGCCAGATGTTTTGTCCCATCCAAGCTGGCCGCTGCGCTCCCTCCGCCTCTCGTCCGCCCCTCTTGGCACCGGCGCCTCCAAGGGACGCTCCATAAAAGCCACGGGCCGGAGGGCAGCCGCCGCCTCGGGCCAGTCGGGGATGGCCGGAGCGGCCGCGGGGGCTCCCCCTTAGCGCCTCGCGTGCCATCGGCGGCCATGGCCCCCCCTGGACGGCCGGCAGCGGCTAGCGCGCTCTTCCGACGGCCGCCCTCGTTGCTGCTCCTGCCGCTGCTTCTCCTGCTGGACGGCACGCTTAGGATCGCGGCTGCTGCTCCTTCCTCCGTGTCGCCCGCCTGCCCGGCGGTGTGCGAGCGGGCCCGCTGCCCTCCGCGCTCCTCGCAAGCCTGCCTGGCCGTCGGGGGCGAGCTGCGTCCCGATCGCTGCGGCTGCTGTTGGGATTGCGCGCCGGGAGACGGGCGGCCGTGCGCGCCGGGCGGGCTGTGCGCCTCGGGGCTCTTCTGCCATCGTGCCGGGAGCCGTCGGGGCACCTGCACTTGCGCCGAATCCCCCGAGCCCGTCTGCGGCTCCGACGGGCGCACCTACCGCAGCCTCTGCCACTTGCGAGCCGAGAACAAGGAAGCGCGCCCCCGGGACCGGCCCCCGGTCATCGCCGTGCAAAAAGGGCCCTGCGGCGAAAAGGGTAAGCAGGAGAGGGGGGGGGGGACAGGGAGGGAGGGCGCTTCGGTCCCCAAAGTGGCTCTTTGGGACTACAAATCCCATAATCCCCCCAGCTAGCTGCCCCCCCCCCAAAATCTTCCTGCCAAGACCCTGGTGCAAACCAAACCAAGGTGAAAAGGTAAAGGTTTCCGCTCCCCGCACATGTGCGCTAGTCGTGTCCGACTCTAGGGGCGGTGCTCATCTCCGTATTCAAGCCGAAGAGCCAGTGTTGTGCAAGTCCATGGCCGCGTGGCCGGCAGGGCTGCAAGGAAACACTGTTTTACCTTCCCGCTTTTTAGGGCGGTACCTATTTATCGCCTTGCATCAACATGCTTTCCAACTGCTAGGCTGGCAGGAGCTGGGGGTCATCAGCGGGAGCTCGTTCCGCCGCGTGGCACCCGGGATTCGAACCGCTGAGCGGCGGACTTTGCAGCAGACAGTTTTGGGAGCCATAGCCCGCTGAGCCACCAGCCCCTCAAACCAAACCAAACCAACTAACAAAAAGGAGCAATTCATACCCTACAAAAGAAGGCCTGAATATCTTCTCTGCATAGCTCCAGGTTTATTATACAATTAGTACAGCTCTGATGAGGGGACCATCTGAGCAGGTGAGAAGGAGCCACCTGGGGGGTTTTACCCTGAAGATGGAACTTTAAAATCGCCATATGGGGAGGATCAGTTTTATTTATGCCACTTTTTCTTTAAGGAATTCATGGAACTCTATGGGGCTGTTCTCCTGCTGGTCCCTGTGGTGTTCTTACAACAGCCTTGTGAGGTAGGTCAAGGGCTTTAATTGGTTCTGGATCACCCAGTCAGTTTTGTTATGGCTGACTGTGGATTTGAACCCACGTCTTTTAAGTCCTAGCGGCTAGCCCAACACCTCGCCCACTGCTTATGGATGGCGACTCATGATTAAGGAAGTTTTGCTGGCAGGGATTAGGTCAGTTCCTTGGAGGAGGATAAGTCTAGAGAGACCGGCAACATTAGAAGCAGCACAGTGGTACCTCTTAAAACGAATTTAATTTGCTCTATGGGTCAATTTGTTTAAAGAAAATTTTGTCTTGCAAAATGTGGTTTCCCATAGGAATGCATTAAAATGGATTAATCTGTTCTGGAGGCTATGGGTTGCTCCGTTTTACGAAAATTTTGTCTTGCAAAATGCGGTTTCCCATAGGAATGCATTGGGAACAGATTAATCTCTTCCGGAGGCTAGAATAAATACAAAAATAACCGGGGTTTTCCCCCGTGGTTACATGCAGAAAAGTTTTTTGTCTTGTGAAGCATCCCGTAGGATTTTTTTTTGTCATGCAAACCATTCCTATTCCCAGAAAAATGTTTTTTTCCCTAAGTTTTTTGTCTTACAAGGCATTTGTCTTAAGAGGTAACACTGTATATCGTTCAGAACCAATTACTGGGGGGGTCAAACAGGGTAGGCCGGCTTTTCCCTTCACGGACACAGAAACAAAATTCTGGTGTCATAAACAGATTTTGCAGAGAAGTTGAACACATTCTGCCTGGACTCCATATCCATTCAGCACCATCTGTTCTGACAGCAACTTCTGTTAAACGGACTGCATTTGCAGTGCCAACGCTAGTAGTTATTCCACCGGGCATTTTTTTTCTGCAAAGAGGGAGCACCGGCCATCAAGGTATCTGAGGTTCTCTCTGCGCCAGGGCCATTGATGGCGTGTACAGGATGAGTGACAGAGCTGCCCCTCTGCCTTTGCAGGGAGCGTCGACCCCAATAGCCTTCGACACAAGTTCAACTTTATCGCTGACGTGGTAGAGAAGATTGCCCCGGCTGTTGTCCACCTTGAGCTCTTCCGCAGGTAACGGATGCTCTGTGTCGGGGGGGTCATTTCTTTTTGGACTACAATTCCCATGCTCCCATGCCTCTGTCTCGGGAAAGACGCCCAAGGCCGGTCCCAAAAGGGATAAAACGTAAATGTTTTGACTGTTTGCAATAAAAATCCCTTGTCTAATTAAAGAACAGGTCAATATGTGGCCAGAAACCCAGTGGCGTGGATCGGCCTGAGCAGTAGGAATTGATGCCATTGCCACCGGCAGATGGCAGCTGAATTGAGATTTCCTTTTTAAGATTCTAAGGTGCCTCTGGCTCACACTCTGTGAGACCCACTGACAGGCACCGTGAAATTGACATCATCCCCTTGTTCTAAGGGCCTTTTCACACGACCCCTAAGATCCGCTGGCCACTTAAATTCGGACCAGAGATCTTAGGGGTTTGTCGCTGTTCCTGCGTTCCCACCCCCTCCGCACTCCTGGCTGCTGGCTGCGTGAGGGGAGGGAGAAAAAAAGGAAGAAAAGAATGCCGCTCACCTCCGTTATGCCGTCCCGGCACTGCATTCAGATCTCTTAAAGGGGCGGGGGGCAAAAAAAGAACAAACAGAAGCAAGGAGAGCCCGGCAGTCACTACTGTTATATCCGCATCAGGAATTTTTCACCTCCAGAGAGCAGGTACCTGAAAAGTGTGTTGGGACGCGCTTAGGTGGGCGTGGTCACACTTAATTATCTGTAAACTCCGGAGCTGGTGGGGAAACAATTTTAAGCTCCGGAGCTGGGAGCCATTTGCGGCGGAGTTTAGGGGTCGTGTACAAAGGGCCTAAAATACTCCATAGACTTGGAAGCCGCTAGTAACAGATAGTTCTATTTGGCTGTGGATCTTGTGGTAGGGCTCCTTATACCAACAAAGAGGTCCTGGTGTCCAGCGGCTCTGGCTTCATTGTCTCTGAAGACGGCCTGATCATCACCAACGCTCACGTCCTCACCAACAAGCACAGGATCAAAGTGGAACTCAAGAGCGGCCACCAGTTTGATGCCAAGGTCATGGAGGTGGACAACAAGCTGGACATCGCCCTGATCAAAATCGACACGGATGTGAGTCACTCTTGTGTTCTTTTCCAGCAGGGAATCCTGGAAAGCTTGAGTTCCTCCTAAGTGTGTTTGTCAGGGGGGGCCAGAAACAGTGAGCCTGAGGTGTTTGTTTTGGGTGTTGCTGTTGTTGTTTTGCCTTGAATGTTTATTTTCCACCCTTTAGATGCCCCTCCCGGTGCTCCTGCTGGGCAGATCCTCAGACCTTCGGCCTGGGGAGTTCGTGGTGGCCCTGGGGAGCCCCTTCTCTTTACAGAACACGGTGACGACCGGAATCGTGAGCAGCACGCAGAGAGACGGCAAAGAGCTGGGACTGAAGGACTCCAATATGGAATATATCCAGACCGATGCCATCATTAACGTAAGGGACTTTGCTGGAAACCTTCTCTAGATCAGTTGCGGGGGGGGGGCATGAAACCCAGCTTCTCCGAAGCAGCCAAGTTCCTTTCTACTCTGATTGCTCGCTATCAGATTTATAAAACACCTTCTCTGGAGACACCCACGGCACGTGCTTCAGTGCAGTCTGCCAGAAGCACAGAGCCCTTACTAGAGTGTCGTGGTCCAGGGTGCTGAAAAATAAAATCCTGCCTGGACTGAGTACCTATCTCACCTCCAGCTGTGCCTCCCCAGACCAGAGGAAACTCAAAATGGGTAGTACAGAAAAAACAGGGCTGTCCTAGGCTTTGATCTGAGCCTTCTGCCATCTCCCCCCCCCCCAAATCTCCTATGAGCCAAGCTTAAGCGATAGCAAGTCTGGCCCAGAGCGATAACTCTGCACATGTGTGCCCTGACAGGCTGATCCAACCGTTGCCCAATTTCTGTTTTCTGTTACAGTATGGAAATTCTGGCGGGCCGTTGGTCAACCTGGTAAGCTGTTCTTTCTTGAATCTTTTTCTCCGACTCCTGCTTTGTCTAAACATCTTGACAATCTCACCCTGTTTTTCTGCAGTGTGGGTTGCGGTTTTAATACTCTGGCCCTTGAGATCACTGGTTACCCAGTGGCTGTGTCCTCCTATACACACCCTCGCCCATTGCTTGCTTGACATGTAAAGCATTCCTGTGGCGGGCGCTGAGAGCCCACAATGTCTTATAGGGGGTGCTGGTCCATTATATAGACCAGAAGATTTTTATACCATGGCCATCCAGCCCAACGCCTACTCTGGGCGGTTTAGAACATGAAAAGCAATTATATTTATTATTTATTTATTTATTTTCAGATTTATATACCGCTCCTACTTCCCAAACGAGAACTCAGGGCGGTTCACATAAAAATTAAAAAAGGCTAAAAGCAGGCACAATAACAAAGCAGTTCATTCTACAACATTCTACATTCTACAACAACAGTAATTTTTAAAATCCACGACGTCATTAAAAGCTTTTAAAACTGTGGTTAATTCTCCTTTTCCCATCCACTCCCACTCCACGGTCCCACTGCTATCTTATTTTTAAAAGTATGGTGTGACTCTTAAGTTTGGCCAAGCACATATTCCCTCACCCGACGCCTCCACCTTATCCCACGAAACCGAATCTCTGTTACTGACCAGAAAGAGTTTAAAGAAGAGACCTTTCCACCTGGTCACAAGAGCTGTGGTTTCCCCCACACCCTTAACAGGATGGCGAAGTCATCGGCATGAACACCCTGAAGGTCACAGCGGGCATCTCTTTTGCCATCCCCTCCGATCGGATCCGCCAGTTCCTGGAAGATTCTCACAACCGTCAGGCGAAAGGTTAGCCTTTGTCCAGCAGTATTGCAAGGAAACCCTCTTGTTATCCAGTTCATGTGTGCATAGCTACACGCATGCTGGTGCGCTCGCTCAGATAAGCCTCTGCAGTGGAGACTTTGCAGAATGAAACCCTGTAGACTTTTGATTAGAAGGAATGAAGGAACCACGTGCTACCCACCTCTGGCTCCTCTAGGCTGAATGGCAATTATTAGGACTGGTGAATATGTGTGGGGTGGGTGGGTGGGAATTGAATTTTCCCAGCAACAATATACTGGACTAACATGGGGATAATCCACAGTGTTTGGAGGTGAGTTGATCTTGAGCAAACAAAACCCGTTAGATTTACAAAAGACATGCTTCTTGCAAAGATGTCAAGTTTATCAACTGCAATGTCTTCTTACTTAATATGAGCCTATTTGCTTACTTCCTTGGATTCTCCTGGAGGTCTAATGTACATTGCCTTTATCTTTGAATTACCTGAGTCCACTGCCTGAACACACGTTATACTGTAGTTTGTACAGAATGACATGTAATAACAAACAGGAACACTGTGCATCCCGCTCTTTTAAGCACAAAAATACTGTGTGAACTGTAGCATACGTAGGCAACCCATGTTCACACAGGCCGTCTGTGGTAGGACCCTCTTACCTGCAAAATCAATATCCGCTGATTCACTGATTGAGTTTGAAAATATTAAAAATATTAGAAGAAAATATTACAAATATCAGAAGAAAAATCCCAAATACTGTGTGTGTGTGTGTGTGTATACACATGGTTATCACACTATGTATAGTGTTGCTAATTATTATAATAGCATTTGCTACAATCCACATTTTTCAGTATCTGCGGGGAGTGGCTTGGAAGTAATCTCCCACAAAAACAGCGATCCTACTTGATTCCTTTTTGTGCATTGCATGTACAAGCTGTATCATATCTTCTTGCCTACTGTAACTGATTGTTTCTAGAGATGGGCATGAATCAAAAAAATGGCATTTCGTTTGTCGTTTGGAGGGTCCGTTGCGGTTCGTTTCCGTTTTTCACGAATTTTTGCAAAAAATACGTTTTCATTTTCGTTCGTTTCGTTACCATTTTGTTACCATTTATTTCAAATTTTTTTGTGTTTTTTTTTTTTTTAGGATTTTAAGCAATTCACTCATATTGCAGTAACGGAAACGAAACGCACGACAAAATTTCCGGTGTTTCTGTTCGTTTCATTTCATTTTAGAGACAAAATTCGTTTGTCGTTTTGTTACGTAACGAAACGAAAAAACAAAAACTTGTTCGTTTCGTGCCCATCTCTAATTGTTTCTATCGCCCATTTTAACCTGAACGTACAAAAAGGCTGAAGTTCTGTGAGAACTAGGCTTGGTACTTCCATGTGGTTTTATTTTGTTTCCCCTTCGATTTTTTAGAACACTTCTGACCATATTTCTTTTCAGGGAAAAGCAAAACCAAGAAGAAATACCTGGGGCTCCGAATGCTTCCCCTAACATTTAAGTAAGTCGTAAGCAACCCCTTCCTTGAACCTGCTGAGAATCCTCCCAACCGAAATTTCCCCTTGGTCATGAACCGGCTTCCCCCCTATTAGAAGCCCTCCAGATGCTTTGGACTACAATCCCTCAGAATTCACTAGCTAGTTGTCTGGAGGATTCTGGAGTTTGTTGTCCACAACTCCTGGAAGACACCTAGAGTGTGGGAAGGCTATCTTAAGATAGAAAGAGCCTATCTCTGATTCCAAGGGCTCTGGGACTACAACTCCCAGGAACCCCCCAGGCCAGCACAGCTGGTGATGAAGTCTTCTGGAAGCTGCAGTCCAGGAACAGCTGGGTGACCCATGGCTGGGAAACACTGCCCTAAATTGACCATTTTAGAATGTAAGGGTCAGCCTCTCATTTTGCCAGGCTGGGAACTTATCGTGAATCATGATCAGTGATCATCTCATTCGGTGTCTATATTTCAATGCCATGTATAAATATTTGCCACGTTAAATCTCTTTCTCAGAAGTATGTCGAAGTGGGCTTGTCCATAGAAAGCTCACTTCAAAAAAAAAAAGGCCACTATGTATTTGTCCTTTTCTTTTAAAAACAACAACACCTCTCTCTTTTTATTTTCACCTATAATGCTTGCACAGACTAACACGGCTTCTCCATTTCCATCTGCATATTCAGCTAATGCTCTGTGATTTGGAGTCTCCGTGTAAATCTAAATTGCTTTCCAAGATTACAACTCATTTCGACATTAAAGGTTTTTTTAAGGCAATGCCTTTTGAGTTCAATCTTGTGAGTTTTGTAGAGAAGGTTGGATAAACTCCCAAGGTTCCCAGGACTAGGCATACCTGAAGGGTTTCTTCGCTAACACTCTAGATTTAGGGTGGAATTCTAAGAGATTGAGCGAGAAGAAAAGTCACTTTGTTGGAGTACAACTACCAGAATGGCTCAGAAACAGAATGTTTGATGGCTATGTTAGCCTTGGTACTGCAGGAGTTGTTACTCCCTAAAAAGTAACATTCCACCATCCCTCTTGAGTCTGAATGGCCTGCTTGATGGACTGTGCATTCTTTCCCCCTCAGCCTCATACGCGAGTTGAGACGGAGAGACAGGAACTTCCCAGACCTGGTCCCTGGCATCGGCGTTTACGTCTACGAAGTGATCCAAGGAACAGCGGCTGCAAGGTGACAAGATAGGATGCATGCTTGAGCAATGTAGGTAGACTTCTCAAGGCAGGGAGGACAAACTGCGAGCAGAGAAGCTGGCTCTGGGTGCATTTCCATGTACAGTAGGAACCCCCGTATCCACTGATTCATTAACCACTGATTCAGTTACCCATGATTCAGAGGAAAAAATTAAATAATTCAGCAGCTGCAAAGCAAGCTACTGTCAAACAGCAGCTGTAAAGCAAGCTACTGTCATAAAACAGCAGCTGTAAAGCAAGCTACTGTCAATAAACAGCAGTTCTTGCATTCTCTCTTATCCACAGTTTTCATTATCCATGGGAAGGCCTAGGACCAATCCCCAGCGGATACTGGGCTCCAACTGTATATAAATTAAAGATGAGATGACTAATGATCACAGAGTAGACTAATAGGCAGATTTATGGTGGCCACGGCAATATGCAATATTTTTGGATTCTTGCACCCTGTTTTCTCTGGATAAAAATGAAACGTAAGGAGGTTTAGCTAGTTAGATTTAAAAAAAGAAATGTAAGATGCTGGGGCTGCATTTATGGCCTTGAGTTGTTTTCTACCAGATGGCAGTAGAGTGGACCCTTGTATAACAAACAATTTGTATAACATAAAACCAGTACAACATAAAACATTCCGGAGATATGGGAAATTTGCTTAATATAATTGCCTATGGGGCAAATCCATACAACATAAAAATGAGATTAGTTTTCAATGCATTCCTATGGGAAATTTGTACAAAGGAAAATTTGCTTAACATAATTTTATTTGGAACGAATTAATTCCTTTATACAAGGTACCACTTGTATATAAATTCCAAACAAAGTAAAGTGAAAAGTAAAGAAGCAGGATGTAGCAGCTGCTTCACATCCATGAAAGACTTTCAGCTCATCTGTGGAAAGTCAACCTGGAAGGGTGCGATGAGGCACAAGCTAGACACCCCCAGATGCTCTGGTCAACTGATGGTTCCTCTTTGCTTGCAGTGCCGGCTTGGAAGATGGGGACGTCATCATCGCGATCAACGGGGAAAACAGTCACTTCGACCCGCGACGTCACGGATGTGGTGCAAAACAGTGACACGCTCGCCATTGTGGTGCGGCGAGGGAACGAAGACATTATCCTGACAGTCACGCCAGATGAAATTGATTAAAAGCTGCCTTGTTGATGCAAAGGAAGGGTGCAGAAATACTGAATGAGTCTGTAGGAAATAGATTGCAAGGGTACAGGACATACATTCTATTTGAACAGACCAGTATGTACAACTTAGCAAAGAGTCCAGTGGGGAAAACGGGGCAAGCCACAGTGGTTTGGTTCGACACTTTCTGTCCAAGTGAGACAAACTCACTGTGTGTGTGTGTGTGTGTGTGTGTGTGTGTGTGTGTGTGTGTGTGTGTAGATACCCTTCAGGCCACACAATTACTTTGAGGTCATACATGGAAGGCAAACTCAACAATAGAAATTGCCTGCAAGATGAGAAATAAGCTTAGTAGAGAACCAGTTGAGTAGCTCCAACTTGTTCTGAAATACCAATGAAAATCAGACCTTGGAAGAGGTCCAGTAGGACCCGCGTACCCAAGGAATGGGCATTTGCTGTTTCACTTATAGATGGTCTGAAAAATATTAAAATAAAAAAGCTAGAAGTACAAAATTTCAAGATGTATTTAACAGAACTGGCCACTAGAGAGAGCCAGGGACCATGCAATCTATTCTTGTTGAAGAACACATAGTGCCATCTCTGGCTCCCTCTAGCTATTAGTTCTGGTAATGCATGGGTGTTTTTCTTTTACCATACTATGTAGAGCAGGCATGTCCAAAGTCAGGCCCGGGGGCCAAATGTGGCCCGTTTACAAATTTCGAGTGGCCCACAGCCTCTTCTTCCCACCAGCTCAGCCTGTCACACATCCCCGCCAGCTGGCCCTTCCCCATACTGGATGGAGGCATCAGATTGCAGTTTTATGTTTTGCCTGCTCTCCCTGCCTGTCCACCACCCCCTCCCCAGCCACCTGCCCGGTCTACCCGCCCCCGGCTCCGTTGCTTCTGCGTCCTCCCTCCTTGCATGTTATAGAGACTTGTCCAAAGTCCGGCCCGGGAGCCAAATGCGGATGAATGGTTGGCCCCCACACATTTTCACCTCGCCAAATTTGGCCCTCCTTGCAAAAAGTTTGGACAGCCCTGATGTAGAGTATTTGCTATTATTCTTCGTTTTCAACACTTGAACCAATTCCCAGCAAATATGGGAATTAGCACAGCCACTCGGCATCTTTTTTTTTTGAAGCTAATCCAAAAGTGTACCTTTTCCAAATTCTGGCTAAGATCAGACCTCTCCCAGTCTTCTGCTCTAATGGGTCATTCCTTCCCAGCCCCGTTAAACAAAGGCAACACAGGACAAGCAAGGACCATTAAAGGATTCTTTTAACCTGCCTTCTAAAGCCTACAGTCTGACCATGACTGTAAGATCAGTTTTGGCATTCAGAACAAACACTGCAGCAGATTTACCTTCGAAGTGGTTCAAAGTGACAACATTTTAACAAACTGAATCTAGAATTGTAATTGAATAAACCAGTGGTGCCCAATCTTTTCCAAGTCCTGACCCGCTTTTTAAATAGTAACCAAGTAACCCAGGCATGTCCAAACTTCGGCCCTCCAGATGTTTTGGGCCACAACTCCCACAGTCCTTTGCCATTGGAAATACAGGCTTGGAATTCTGGGAGTTGTGGTCCAAAACATCAGGAGGGCCGAAGTCTGGACATGCCTGAAGCTTGTCCGCCCCGAAAAGGGTCACCCTATCAGAACTGACTTGACGGCCCACCATTATTATTTATCATACCATTCTTTTAAGAAATACAGTAGTGCTAGACTGAACTAAACACATGAAATGCAATGCATATACAAGGATGATCACAAAGGCGAAGCATCGATTCAGCCTTAACTTTTGGCTTTCTTCCACTACACCTCCTTTCAGCAAACAGGCCTGTCACTTTTGCCATATTATTCTTAAGGAACACGCTGGCTCCGTGTGTGGTTCCCAGCAAACGCTGGCTGTACACCTTTATTGGGAAAACACGTTTTGACACACGCAGCCGGGAGAATACAGAGGAGGCACAGCGAAGTGCACCGCAGTTGCTGCCTCGACACCTCCGGGAATGCAGAAGAGTTTAAGGATCCAGAGAAAGACAGTCCCCTACCTATTGTGGGGGTTAGGGACCCAACCGACCCTTGATAATTGAAAATCCGTGATATGCGGATGCTGGGTCGGGTTGGGACTGGGAGGCCTGTCTGGGACCTCCTACACTTACCTGAGGCCTGGCGCTGCTCCAAACAGGCCTCTGACTGGCTTCCCGGGCCTGTCGGAGGCCCCAGAAGTGGTTTTGGGTGATCCAGAAGGCACTTCCAGTTTTCCGGAAGTGACTTCCAGTTTGCCGGAAACCACCTCTGAGGCCTCCGACAGGCTCGGGAAGCCCGTTGGAGGCCCGTTCGGGGCAGCGCCAGGCCTGGGGTTAGTGCAGGAGGCCTCAAACGGGCCCATGCAGCTTGTCCCAAGAGCCCTTTGTTTCATATGCTGCGGTCTCGCAATATACCGGGACCGCAGTATATGAAACACGAAATGACCGGGGACCACTGTATCTTTCCCAGATGGTGAATCCTTTAGGTGGACTTATCGTATAGATGTCTTCCCAATGCTTCGCAGACAGGAAAAGAGCATCGCTTCCATTTGGAAAAGCAGAACGAGGAATGCACAGCAGGGTTTATGGTGAGCCTTCCTCTGTGAGCTGCGTTTTCTGAGGACTTTGATCCAGTGCAAAATCATGACACCCCATGTACGATTCTTCATTGCTACGGAGCGGGGTTCAAGCATTAGGCTTCGGATGTGATAAAACTCTTTGGTTTAGGTCCAATCCATGCCGTGTGTGGTGGGGGGGGAGGGGGGGTCTTCTGTTTTTGTTTTCAATAAACAGTACACCAGTTGCTGCCGTCACTGGGCATCAGTCCCCCAGTGATCAGGAGGATCAAGTCCACAAACCACCAGATCCCGAGGCCTCCCAGGGTGAGCAGCTTGCCGACCGCTGTGCCCGTGTGCCCCAAGCAGAAGCGGTCGACCCCAAAGCAGCCCAAAGAAAAAGGAGTAGAGGAGAGTGGTGATGAAGTAGTGCCCAGTGTACCTAGAATAAAGCAGAATCAGAGACAGCGTTGACGTCATAAGAACAGGCTTGCTGGAACAGGCCATCACAGCCCATCCAGTCCAGCATTCTGTCTCACACAGGGGCTCACCATTTGCTTCAGGGTATTCCCAAGCAGATGTCTTCACCTGCTTACGATCCCCTGCAAATGGCATTGAGAGAGATCCTGCCTATCTCTCCAATCTGGAGAGACAGGCAGGAAACTGGTCCCGTTGCATGTTCGGAAAGGAGAGGGATTTATTCAAAACCCAGCCCTCTTGGCTCTCTCATAGATGCTGGACAAAGCACATAAGCCGCATAAAACGTACGAAAGTATGGCCATGTAGGACAAGGGCAGAAAATGTTCTGACTGTTTCCCCCCTCAAACACACACACACCTGAGTGTTGGATCAGCCCTCAGGAGACCAGGGCTTAAACCACCACTGTGCCTGAAAATTCACTGAGTGACTGCGTTCCTCAGGCCAATCACATTTGCTAAGCTTAATTCCCACCCACCCTGGGCAGCCTCGTACACCGGCTGGAGCTTAATAGATGAAAGGCATGTTATAAAATGGAACAAGAACCCCAGAACCCCGAAGAGTAATAGATAATAACATTGTGGCTGAGTTCTGAGTTCAGTTGTCCCTGAGTGGTTGTTTATTCTTCTCTTATTATTATTATTATAATACAATGGACCCTTGTATAACAAACAGTTTGTACAACATAAAATCAGTACAACATAAAAAATTCCAGATAGGGGAAATTTGCTTAACAGAATTGCCTATGGGCGAATCCATACAACATACAAATGGTTGTGATTAGGAATTACTCCATTTTTAATGCATTCCTATGGGAAATTTGTATACAGTGGACCCTTGTATAACAAACAGTTTATATAACATAAAATCTGTACAACATAAAAAATTCCAGAGATAGGGGAAATTTGCTTAACATAATCACCTATGGGGCAAATCCGTACAACATAAAATGGGATTACTCCATTTTCAATGCATTCTTATGGGAATTTGTATAAAGGAAAATTTGCTTAACAGAATTTCATTTGGAACGAATTAATTCCTTTATACAAGGTACCACTGTATAATAATAATAATAATAATAATAATAATAATAATAATAATAATAATAATAATAATAATAATAATAATAATAATAATAATAATAATTTATTCTTTTCTTCATCATCATCATCATCATCAAATATATGTAAACCTGGCCAATTAGTGACAAGCACTACTCTGGGCAGTTTGCAACCAAGAGAGAAATCCAAACAGAAGCAACCCCAAATCGAATTCAATAAGTCTAAACTTGAAAACTTAACCACGGCAGGACCAATGGCTTAAATGTATCCTGGCTGAAGACAGAAATGCTCTAAAGAGCTTCTCTCCCGCCCACCCCGCCCCCCAATTCCGAATCTTCTGTAAAGCTGGGATAAATCTTTCCTAAACAAGGCTGCCAATGGCAAAACCAGAACCAAGAGTCCTCCACGAAGGCCACTCACTTTATGCACGGTCTATTTCCACGCAGGAATGTCCGATTGCCGGCACATTCAATCCCATCCAACGCCTTGCAAAACACCGGCGTGTGGCTGACGTCACCGTAGGCCTGGCCACCGAACTGTTCTCGGGGACAGACAACAAGACAGGGCTGGTGAAACCCCCTTGACTGAACCTTCCATTGTCCACAGGGACACCCCACCCCACTGGAACCCTGCCAGCCTTCCAAGGGTCTGTTTTGCAACCCCCAGATTTTACAAGCTCCTAATCTTAGCCAGCAGGCCCCACAGCTAAAATTAATTACGACCGCCACCATCGGCGATGCTGCAAGCAGACACGTTTGCATCGCCGATCAGGGCAGAACCGTGCAAACGGGGTTGATTTCACAGCAAGCAAGGGTCTCTGCTATATCATTAATGCCGGGTTCTTTAGACCCAAGGAGCTCAAAGGGATAGCAACGAAATCACCTTATGCTGCCTTTACTAAGCATTTATCTATATTTCAAAGGGATTAAAGATCAGATTCTGGACCCACCTTGAGACACCCGTGGCCCTGTTCATCCCGGGCACTTGCATTCCCGCCGTGATCCACGGGGCCTTCACATTCTATGAACTCCTCAGGCCTGGAAATAAAGCCCAAGGCATCTGGCAATAACTCAAATTTCATTGCAGCGGCTGATCCATTTCGTTGGGCAGATAAGCGTTAATTTATATGTATACCTATGTCCACTTAATTTCATCAAAAAGATAGGGGGTAAAATAACTCAGGTGAAAGACATCCCTTGCCTACAAAAGGGATTTTTTAAAAACTGCATATAAGGCAATGAATAAATAACAGAGCAGAGCAAGGGAAGAACAAATGTGGCCCTCCCTCCAAAAATTTTCTCTGCCCCTTTAAAGACCCTTGTTGCCCATCTCCGTAAGCCTCCTACCACTCAGCAGAAACTGGAAATGACAGTATGCTTGCGCCTAGGTTTTGATCCAGACGGCCCAGGGGAGCGGCATGCCGCGAGATCTGCGGCTCGCAACCTTGGATAACCCAGGTGTTCTTGGGACTACAATTCCCAGAAACCCCAGCCAGCCCCTGGGAGTTGTAGTCCAAGAACGGGCCTTGACGGCGCAGTACTGCAGTTTCATAGAGAGATAGATAGAAACAGTGGTACCTCTACTTACGAGTGACTCCACTTACAAGCAATTCAACTTAAGAGCGGACAACCGTTGGTGTTTTAAGTGCTGCCTTACAAATTTTAGATGCATTGTGTTGTTTGTTCTTGTGTGCATGCTTTTATTGCTTTTTTAATATGCTTTCATTTTGGTTTCATGCAGAATGTATTTTGTCTGGTCAGTGACCGAAATAAAGATCTACTATTACTACTACTACTACTACTACTACTACTAGATGGGGTCAGCTCTATTTACATTTGTTTTAATTTTTTTTATTTATTAAATTCATTATTTTTTTAAAGATCGGGCTGCTCTACTTCCAAGTGGTTCGACTTACGAACATTTTATTTATTTATTTATTTATTTATTTATTATTAGATTTATACCCCGCCCATCTTCCCGTAGGAACTCTGGGCGGCTTACAATAATGGACATATAACAACTGATAACGTAATGAGAAAAATAACAATAAACCATTTGGAACGGATTAAACTCGTACTGTATAAGGAGAGGCACCACTGCAAATAAATAAATAAATCCACAAGCTCCCCAAATGCATTGCCCCTCCCCTTCCAATTGGCCCCGCCCCTATCCAGCTGGCCCCTCCCCTTCCAACTGGCCCCGCCCCATCCTGTTGACCCCGCCTCTTCCAATTAGCCCCGCCCCTATCCTGCTGGCCCCTCCCCTTCCAATTGCCCCCGCCCCATCCTATTGCCCTCACATATTCCAATTGGCCCCTCCCCTTCCAACTGGCCCCGCCCCATCCTGTTGACCCCGCCTCTTCCAATTAGCCCCGCCCCTATCCTGCTAGCCCCTCCCCTTCCAATTGCCCCCGCCCCATCCTATTGCCCTCGCATATTCCAATTGGCCCCTCCCCTTCCAATTGGCCCCGCCCCATCCTGTTGACCCCACCTCTTCCAATTAGCCCCGCCCCTATCCTGCTGGCCCCTCCCCTTCCAATTGGCCCCTCCCCATCCTATTGCCCTCACATATTCCAATTGGCCCCGCCCCATCCTGTTGACCCCACCTCTTCCAATTAGCCCCGCCCCTATCCTGCTGGCCCCTCCCCTTCCAATTGGCCCCGCCCCATCCTATTGCCCTCACATATTCCAATTGGCTCCTCCCCTTCCAACTGGCCCCGCCCCATCCTGTTGACCCCGCCCCTTCCAATTAGCCCCTCCCCTATCCTGCTGGCCACGCCCCTCCCATGTGTCCTGCCTGCCTGCCAAGCCCCGCCCCCTTCGCCGCCCGAAGCCCCGCCTCACAGGTGGTCGCAGCGGACGAGGGGCCCGTAGGGGCCTTGGGACTCCCAGAGGGCCGAGGAGGAGGAGGAGGAGGAGGAGGTCGCGGGCTCCAGCGGCGGGCCTGGGTCCTCTGGGTCGCCGCCTTCTTCGGTGCCTCGGCCGGGGCTGCTCTCGGTGGCGTTGTGCTGGTGGCTCCGGGAGACCCCTTGGAGCAAGAGGAGGTTGCCTAGCAACAGCGCCGCTTGGCCGCACAGCAGCGCGTAGCACACCGGGGCCCCGACCGTCATGGCCGCCACCGCTCGAAAGAGCGAGCGCGGAGGGGGGGGGAGAGAAGAAGCCCGGGGCGGGGGTCTTTTGACCCTCTCGGGCTCCCGTAAGGCCTCTCCGGAAGCGGCCTCACGCTCCCGCGTAAGCCTCCCCGCCAATAGGAGCGCGCGCTCTACGCCCGGGTGGGCGGGACGAGGCCCCCTGCGGCCCTCTCCGCAAGCGACCCCACCCCTTCCTCAGGCAGCCAATCGGGAAGCAAGGTGGGCCTCCCGGGGGCGGGGCATGGCTAGTAAAGAGGAGCCTTACGGTTCGCGCGACCTCTAGAGATACGAAATGATAGAGGGACGGCACGAGCACTTCCCTTTAGAGAAGAGCGCTCGCAAGTGGACGCATTTTTCCTTTGGATTAGGGAAGACAGCGTCCTATCGGGCCGGAAGTGATGTCAGTTCCTGGAGTGGCTGCCCTCTCTGGCCCACAAACTGCATGGTGCGACTGCTTGCTCCCAGGGCTTCCCAGCCTTGGTTCCTCGGATGGCCCTGAACTACAACTCCCAGAAGCCTTCAGCGCCAGGTGGACTGGCCGGGAATTCTGGGAGCTGTAGTCCAAACTCATCCAGCATGCTTTCTGCTATTTTGTGGAATGGCAGGAATAGAACTTGAAATGTGCTGGAGGAGAGCTTTGTAGATGCCCTAGACCAGTGGTTCTCAACCTGTGGGTCCCCAGATGTTCCTGGACTGCAACTCCCAGAAACCCCTTCCAGCACAGCGAGTGTTGTAGGCTTCTGGGAGTTGCAGTCCAGGAACATCTGGGGACCTACAGGCTGAGAACCACTGCCCTGGACTGCCAGACAGACAAACAAGTGGGGTCCTTGATGACCCCAAGCCTGAACTACCTTTGGAAGAAAGAGGTTGAAGCTGTCCTACTCTTGGCCACACTAGGAGAAAGCAGGACCCTCGGGGGAGAAGAGATGGAAGACAGGAGGAAAAGAGGAAGACCCAATATGAGATGGAGTGACACCCTAAAGCATCAGCCCTGCAGACATTTTGGACCACAACTCCCACAGTCCTTTGCCATTGGAAATTCAGGCTTGGAATTCTGGGAGTTGTGGTTCAAACATCAGGAGGGCCGAAGTTTGGACATGCCTGCCCTAAAGGAAACCACAGGCTTAAATTTAGAATAGCTGGGCTGGGATTTGGAAGGCAGGACATTCGGAGATGCCTCGTTCTTAGTGTCACCCTAAGTCAGAAGTGACTTTATTTATTTTTAAATTGATATACCGCTGGATTTTCCCAAATGGGAAGTCAGGGCGGTCAACAAATATAACATACATCATCATTATCATCATCATCATCATCATCATCATCATCATCATCATCATCATTATTATTATTATTATTATTATTATTATTATTATTATTATTATTATTATTATTATTATTATTATTATTATTAATTACTTGACAGTACATAATAAGAAGCATAGCAATAGTTTCCTCAAGGTGGCATCCTGGCACTTATTATCATTTATCAACATTACTTCCTCCTTAAAGTTCCTCCGAGGGCTATTAAATTCTTAAATGTTTTTTTCTCACTGTAGCTGAGATGCTTTCTAAGAGAGCCACAACTACACACCCTTTGAATTAATGGATCATCAATGCTGAATGAGATGTTCACCTGTGAAAACAAACTCAGGTGACTGATACAGAGTAAAATGCATGTGTTATCCTAAATGACCTTGCAGTCTTCATAAGTGAAGTGATGATCACTTTATGAAGGGATAATCGAAACACCCTGAAGTCATACACCCAAAACAAAAACAGACCAAAACAAAACAAAACAAAAATGTTACACAGGCAAAGAGACAGGCTTTGATTACTATTGCTTAGACAGGGCCTCTGTCTGGAAGCTATCCAAATTTATGTCTTGTCTACTATTACCAATGTTATGCAACATTTCTCCTGCTCCTTTGGTATTAATAACCTTCTTCCAGAATCCGTGGGTGCTTCTTCTAGACAGATGACTCCTCCTGTTATCAATCAAGAGACAGGATACAGGAGCCTGGCATCTGGTATTTGGTGGCGTGTGTGTATGTGAGAAAAGATGGAAGAATTGATCGATGAATATCCCACCTTTCTCCACACAGCGGACTCAGAGGGACTCGGGGCAATTAAAATCATACCTTAAAGCACCAATTAAAAAAAGCCCCAGTAAAAACAGTTGAGCATTTCTCCATATGAAAACCATTATTCCAACAATTATAAAAAAATAAGAGATCGCTGTAAAATGCCCTAAATGGTGTCAAACTTTAAAGGGTGTATAACCTTCCTGAAAAAGTATATATTTGTCCTTTATTTTTTTGGGGGGGGGGGTCTTTTTCTGAAGTGGTTTTTGTTTGGTTTGGTTTTGAAAGAGGCCATGCTTAATCTCTCTGAGAGCCTCCATTGCAACTAATTTAGCTTGTGCACAAATGATGCAGGTTTTGCTCCGGGCACTCCATTAATTTCCTTGGTCAAGAGCATCCTATTCTTAGTCTGAGTAGAATGGCAAATCAAGAATTACGTAAATCGCACCAAGTCATTGGGTCTAACTTTAGGTGGAACAAGCAGCAAGACTGAATGAGTCAAAGCATGGCACCCTATCATAACAATCTAAAATGGAAACACATGCCAACTATCGAATACAGTACATCTAATTTGCCTTCAGATGTATTTGAAACACCCAAGCCCAAAGTGTTGCTGACAACAATCATTTGGAAGGTATTTAAAACAAAAACAAAAACTGATGTTGCTATAATTTGCCTTCCAAATCCCCCTGTGATTCTGGAATATTTATTTGTAGCCTCCTGCCTTTCCACTGTTGGGACCTTGTACTTCAGAAAAATAACCTTGCTACCAGGAAGCATAGGAAAGACTGTTTATTACACTAACGGAGAAAGCACGTAGGTATGGAATTCAAAGAAGTGTTCCTTTTATATTATATATAAACCACTTCTCTCCCCATGGGAGAGCTAAGGCAGCTCACAACAGACAACAGATTTGAAAACACCGTAAATATTGTATTTAAATACAATCAAACATTCCTTGAGATTTTAAAAACCAAGTTTTAAAAACATTTTTAATAACAACTTACAGATGTGCTTTTTATACAAAGACAAACAAAAACCAGAAATAAAAGTCTAAAGATGTCCCCCCCCCCTCCAGTAAGCTCGGGATGTAACTTAGAATGATGGATTACTTAGCCACTGGGTGCTCAGCTGATATTGTGGTGAGCTTTGTTGATCCCTGGGACGTATGGAAGATCCTTGGCTCAGAACAGAAAGTAACAGAACAGTGTCAATTACTTTACTTGCTTACAATAAAGAAAGGAAAGAGATCACATTCAGGACGGTACCCTTTGCTTTTACGTGCAATGGGCTTAGGGGTGCTCAGTCAGACATTGGCTATAGATTGATACATTATCAGCATTCATTGGATTAATATTGAGTGTACAGAAGACTCTGAGAATGGAAAGAACAGCAGTAAAGGAATTAGAAAAGATGATCAAATGTAAGGATGCATCATCAATGGAGACCAAGGCCATATGATGATCTATACTCTTGTATTTCTGATTACCCTGAACAGGTGTGAAAAGACAGTTAAGAAAGCTGACCAGAAAAAAAAGTTTTATTTATTTGAAATGTAGTACTGAAGGAGAACTTGTGGATATGAATTCTTGGAGGCTTTCACAGCCAGGGTCTGATAGTTGTGAGTAGAGATGGGCACGAATAAAAAAAATGGCATTTCGTTTGTCGTTTGTCGTTTAGGGGGTCCGTTAGGGTTTGTTTCCGTTTTTCGCAAATTTTTGCAAAAAAATTATTTTTGTTTTCATTCATTTCGTTACCGTTTCGTTACCATTTATTTCAATTTTTTGTGATTTTTTTTAGCATTTAAAGCAGTTCAATATATTGCCGTAACAAAAACGAAACGGACGACAAAATTTCTGGTGTTTCTGTTCGTTTCGTTTCATTTTAGAGACAAAATTCATTTGTCGTTTCATTACGAAACGAAAAGAAAAAACAAAAACGGAAACGAAAAATTGTTCGTTTCGTGCCCATCTCTAGTTGTGAGTTTTTCAGGCTGTTTGTGGAAGCTGTGTTCTGGAAGTTTTTCTTCCTGACATTTCACAAGGGAGAGCACAGAGAGAACTCCTAGTTCCCTGAACTCTTTGCCCTCTGAAGATGCCAGCCACGAAGTCTGGGTAAACATCAGGAAGAAAAACTTCCAGAACACAGCCAAACAGCCTAAAAAAACACAACTTTGGATACCCTGGAAGGCCAAAAAGATAAGCAGGTGGGGCCTCAATCAACTCAGACCCGAACTCTCTCTGGAGGCAAACATGTTGAAGCTGTTCCACTTTGGACACATCATGAGAAGTCAGGATTCTCATGATGAGAAAGAGAATATTTATTTATAACCCATCTGGCAGGAAGGCCACTAGGAACAATGTGTGATCCCATTCTAGGATCCGAAAGGGGAACATGTAGCCAGGACCTGATCGGAACTCCAAGGGTCTTTTACACGTCATTTCCAAGTACTGTACTGTATTCCAAAACTTTAATAACTGAAATCCTTCTTTGTGAGCAATTTCCAAACAAGTTGGCTAATCTGTCTCAGTATTTTGGCTCAAATCAAAGAGGCGGAGAGCGGAGATCAGAAGAAGCAGAGAAAACCCCTCAAATATTGTGGCACTTTTAATTTTTGTGTGTGTGTGTGTGTGTGCAGAACCTCCTGTGGAACAGGATCAGTTAGTTGTCCAAGTGCCACAATACTTGATCACCCCCACCTTTCTTCCCAGTAAAAAAAGAGGATTGGAGCCATGCAGGGGCGGGAAAGGGCGCCTAGCCAGTCCTGCTCGACCCCCCCTCCGAGGATCCCGAGAGATCTCCAGGCGCTCCGCCCGGGGCCCTTCAGGATGCGCTTGGAGAACTTGATGGCGCGCAGGCGGGCGATCCGACCGCATCCCGTCCTTGGCGCCGGCGGGCGGGGAGGCGCTGGGGCTCCTCCCCGGGGGTGGTCCCGGGACAGCTGGGCAGGCCGCGGCGCGCAGCCTCCATAACCTAAGCTGCCCGGAGCCCTGATCGGAAAGCCGGGAATGAGGATGATGATGATGATGATGCTCCCCGACCGCCGGGCCGCGCTGAGCGGCTTTTGCCTCTGGCTTTGCGCAGCGTTCAGCGCCCAGGCCGAGGAGCGCCCAGGTGAGTTGCGCGCGACCCCTTTGCTGCCCGGGAGAGGGTCTCGCCCCCTCTCCTGGGGGGTCGCCGCCTGGGGTCGTGCCCCCCCCCATTCACTTCGGCAAGCAGGACCCTCTCTTTCACCTTCCGGACCCCCCACCACCACCTGCGCCCCCGCGCGCAACTGGGATCGGCACCGGCGCGCGCTCCGGGGGGGGGGGCGCTCGATGGTCGCTCTCGGCGCGCGCGTTCCCACCGGATCTCGCTGGGATTTGGAAGCAGTGATCGGGAAGGAGGGTGGTGGTGGAAGGGGAAAGCCTTTCGGAAGCGCCACCCTCCTCGCCCGCTTCCGTTGAGGAAAGAAAGCGGGGATGCCTGCTTTCCTTCCCAATTTGCCTGCTTATACTCCAGTACCGCCGTGTTTGGCAACTTGGGGGCAGCTGCGGGCGCCGCCAGAGTGGCGATCAGAGTCACCTGCCTCGCATGGGGGAGGAGGGAGATCGTTTGCCCGGTGGGGCAGAGATAGAGCCAAGAGGGGCCCCCTCTTCCCCCCCTTCCCCTGCAAATCCAGCCCAAAGGATTGGCCAAGACGGGGAAGCGCTCTGGAGATCCAGCCTTCCTCCTACCAGCTCCTATTTACCCTCCGAGCGAATCCCCAGGGAAGCAAGCGGGGTACCGCGGACCCTGGAGGTGTCTGATCGTGGCTTTTTTTTTGGGGGGGGGGGGTCAACCGGGGTCAAATCTCGGGTTCTTATAAGGCGGGCTAGATCTGCGTGATAAATCAACAGGGAGTGAACCAAGTTCAAGGTTTTCAGGCAAAACTCAAAGAAAAACAAAACAAAACAAAACAAAACAAAAGACACAAACACGTTCAAGCTGGGAAGGTCAGGCCCACAGGACCTTCCTTTCCCAAACTAGATTTGGGAAACGTTTTGGGTTCTTTTTGACTACACCTCCCAGAATCCCCCCGCCACGAAGGATTTGGGAGTGTCGCTGGTGCCCCAAACCCTTGGCTCGCTATGGGATGCACTAGGGTTGTGGGTGCTTTCAGAAGCATCTCTGCTGAACCTTCTCTAGTGGTGTCGCAGCCTGAGACACAACTATACGGCTTTCTTGTGTAGCTCGAGATCGTTTGCAGGGAAAGGTTAGCAGGGAGCAGCCATGGGTTCTTGCTGACCCACATAGGACAGTGGTGTCCATCTGGTTAACAGCCAGGATGATCTGGGAAGACCTGGCTGGAATTTTTTTGAGTCAAGGTGGCCTGACCGGTTGTGATCGATTTGGACAGAGTTAAGGAACAATTTGGAAAAGCCAACTTTTGGGGTTTCCAACCATCCGCCCATCAAAAAAAATTTATCTAGCCTAAAGCCAAACTCCAGAGAACTAACAAGTTGCTGATGCATCCCACAATTTAATTATTAGTTCAAGTATCAAGCACCTATAGAGGATAGTATAAATACTGTATATCTGCACTGTATCTGTTGAGTTGGGAAAGTGACAGGTCTTCAGAACATTCCTTTCTGGACTACAACTTCCAGGGGCCGTCTTAGGGGATCCTGAGTGTTGTAGTCCAACAACCACTCAAATTGAGGGTTGGGAGAGTGTGAACTGACAAAAGAACATTTCCCCCCCCAGCGTGTTGTTAGTCTGTGGAACCCCCTGCCACAGGAGGTGGTGATGGTGTCTGGCCTTGATGCCTTCAAAAGGGGATTTGACAGATTCCTGGAGGAAAAAATCCATCACAGGTGACAAACCATGATGGAGATGTGTAATCTTCAGGCTTAAAACCGGAGTACTTCAAGGGCCAGATGCAGGGGGAGTGGTATCAGGAATCAGAGATCTAGTCCCGTGTGCTGCCGGACACATTTGGTGGGGCCACGGTGAGGAACAGGAAGCTGGACTTGATGGGCCTTTGGCCTGATCCAGCAAGAAGCATTTTCCAGGTAAAGAGCACTCAGAAGTGGTTTTCCCATCTCCTTCCACCAGGGGTGCCCTGGGACCACTGTGCAGCTGGCCCAAGGCCACCCAGGCTGGCTCCTCCCAGGAAGCCCACTGGGGAATCAGACTCCCAATCTCTGCCTCAGCCCTGGTTTTTAGGCATTGGGTCTGTTTTTGCACCCCTTCCTTAGTGTGAACATTTTCATTTCAGAGTCTTCATTGCATTTTATTTTTCTGATTTTTAAATGGAACTGCCATTGATCAACATGCTAATAATTTGCCTGAAATCTACAGTGCAGAATTGAACCCGCAGGCTCGGGCTCTGCAGCCAGAGACCTAAAACGCTGAGCTATCGGGTCAGAAAATGAACCAACACTCTTATGCCCACATATAAGGCACAGAAGGAGAAAATTGGCAGGTTTGTAAGTGTGGAAATTCTCTGGCATCAAATAAGTCCAGCAACAGAGCAGGGAGAAACAGGAGATTCCACGTAAATTCTAGCCATTATTGATCAACTTGTCAGAAACAAAAAAAAACCCTCCTGAACTCCACTGAAGATATCTGGAAGAGTAACTGGAACTAATTAGCGTGCATATATAAGCACTGTTCATGTAAGTTATGCTACTCTCAAGGAACCACTCTGTATCTGCTTCCTTTGATCCTTCTTTAAGATATTTTCTGTTTGGATGCTGGCATTCAACATAGATTGCCAGTCCTCTTGTTTATAAGACCAAATTATGGATTTATAAGAGTTTTACATGGCTTGTAATGTTACTATGGACTTTATGTATTGCAATGTGTTAATGTCTTGTTCCAGTTAAAATAACTGGGATTGCATTTATTTTTCTGGACTACTTTCTGCACAGGGTACTGTGAGAAATGAGGTGTGCAAATAGAAGGATGGGGATAATGGCGAGGTTGCAGAAGAAGGGTGGTGCAGATTTGTTTGGGTGGTGGAGGAATTAAAACAATGAGGTGCTCTTGGCCAGGCACATTAGGATGACGGTTCAGTATTCAAAGGATCTGTTAAAAATCCTGCAGACCATGCTGGAGGCACTTCTACAAGTCAGATGGGGAGCCAGGTCACAGATAGCACTGAACAAACTTCACATGGATAGATAAGAACTAGAGATGGACACGAAATGAAAAAAACATCATTCCATTATTCGTTATTCATTTCGTTACGTAACGAAATGAATAACGAAAATTGTGATGAAATTGGAACGAGATGAACAGAACCACGAAAACTAGGTTCGTTACGTTTCGTTTTCGTTAATGGCGATGCGCAATGAAATGAGCTGTTTTTAAATGTTTAAAAGCCTCCCTGCGTCCCTAGTCCATACTGCGTCTCTGCCAGCATCATTTTTTAGTGTTTTCCCTCTGGTCTGGGGCATTGGGGGACGTCCGCACGTGGAAATGCTTTAAGTCGCGCAAAAAGCGGGTAAAAACGAAAAACAAAAAAACAAAATGAATTTTTTTTCAAAAAATTCACGAAAAATGAAAACGAACCGAAATGGACCCACAACGAAAAATGAAAAACCAAAATGTCATTTTTTGATTTGTGCCCATCTCTAATAAGAACCCAAGGGATGGCCTTCCCACATGGGGAGCATCTCTCCGCACAAGGCGGTTCCGGTTCCCTGGAGCCGAGAGTCGCAGTCAGATCCTGCTGCCACAGCCAGGTGACTGGAGTCTTCCCTGAAGCAGAGAGCGTGATCTAAGGCTGCTTTCACACAACCACTAACATCTGCTGCAAAGTGTTCGCAGATGCGGCACATAAAATCGTTTTCCCACGAGCAGGGGACTTAAAAAAAAAATAAGTGCGACCACGCCCACATAGGGCATTTATACACGACCCCTAAACTCCGGGGCAAATGGCTCCCAGCTCCGGAGCTTAAAAATGTTTCCCCACCAGACCCGGAGTTTACAGGAAATTAAGTGCGACCACGCCCACTTTAGCGCGTCCCAGCGCACCTTTCAAGTACCTGCTCTCTGGAGGTGAAAATTATTTGATGCCGTGTAACGATAGTGAGTGCGGGGCTCTCCTCGCTTCTGTTTGTTATTTTTTTGGCTCCCGCCCCTTTAAGAGCTACTTTTACAGAGACTGGCTGGAATGTTGCCTGCAAGAGCGAGAGGCAGAACTGAGGTGAGCGGCATTCTTTTCTTTCTCTTTTTCTCCCTCCCCTCACGCAGCCAGCAGCCAGGAAGTGCGGAGGGGTGGGGACACAGGAGGAGCGACGAACCCCTAAGATCTCTGGTCTGAATTTAAGTGGCCAGCGGATCTTAGGGGTTGTGTGAAAAGGCCCTTACGCGTGACCCAGCACATTTTACAAGTACCTGTTCTCGAGGTGGTAAAATCCTTGTCGCTGTTCCAATGTGGATTTTAAACCCTACTCGAGTCTGTGGGAACACGGAAAATCCACACCAAAACCTTTTCACCCCCGTTATGGGGTCTTTGCTGCGGTTCCTAGTCGTGGGATCAGAACAGTTGCGGATTTTCAAAATACAACCATGGGAACATCCGATCTGTGACATCAACCACGTGACCGCTCCGGGGTGTGTGTGATGCAGATCAAAGTTTGCTGCAGATTTTAGTGGTGGTGTGAAAGCAGCCTAAAAAAAGGACCCCTTTCCAGCCTCCGTTCTCACTCCCACTCGGGATTGAGGGAATCTCCCTCCTGGGACCGGCTCCTTTTGTAGAACAGGAAACAGGAAAAAGCTCTTTTTGTTTATGCTTCCTAGATAGACTTCCATGGCTTAGCTGCTGGAATAAATTATGGAGTGCAAGGAGAGAGGAAGCGTGCATAATATGCATGCAACCCAAACAAACTTTGAATGTAATAATGATGATACATCCAGACATTTCCTAGAGTAACTTTGGTAAACTTTGCAAACCTTGTAAACTTCTAACATATTGGCTAGAATCCAGTAGTCAGCAGGTACTGGAGTAATCCCATTGGATCAATGGCGCTCACGTATGTATTGATCCATGAAATCCCTACTGATCCAGCAGGCCTGCTCTGGTTCCAACTTACTACTGGATTTCATCCCTTTTATGCAGTTGTTTTCTTTCTGAAATTGCAGCCCAGGAATCCACATTTGTAGCATGAAGAAATGCTAAAATGTTGCAGTTATTCTCCAAATATCAACAAGAGAAAAAAACAAACACCCTTGCTAACTGTGTTTCTTTTCACGTTTGCTCTTTGTTGGCAAGACTGCAGTGGTTAAACGCTGTATTGCATCTAAAACTGTGCTCACGACCTGGGATTCAATCCCAGGTAGCAGGTTCATGGTTGACTCAGCCTTCCATCCTTCTGAGGTCGGTAAAATGAGTACCCAGCTTGCTGGGGCGGAGGGGGCAAGGTGTAGCCTGCATACTGTAATTACACTGTAAATCGCCCAGAGACTACTTGAAGTGGTATGGGGCAGTATATAAGCAGAACACTTTGCTTTGCTTTTTGCTTTTGCCAGGTTTCTTCTTTGCAAAGTGAACTTTTAAGAACGCTCTCCTGGCAAATTACATCCCTTGCCAGGTTTGGACTTCTCTACCTGCTTTGAAAAAGCGAGCTTGCTCTTGAAAGCTCAGCAAGTTTTTAAAAACATTTTCTTCTATCAGCCTATGAAGGTCTTATTTTCAGATGACTTCGAGGGGACATGGTTTTATGGGGATACTATTTTGGTTAGGAGACCAGACAAAAAAAATCTTGTGGTGAAAAAAATGTGCAAAAGAGAACAGATAACAATGGTTTCCCCTCGCTGGCAGGCTGTCCTTGGTGTAGTCAGTGGTATGACTGGTTGTGTGGTGCTATGTTCTCCACTCCTAGCGTAGATGGATGCATGAACAACATGTCAGAGTTGGGAGAAACAGCCTACATGATTTCCCCAACAGGATTCTGTCCTTGCTTTTCAAACGTTTACAGGAAGGCATATTTCCCTTACATGGTTTGCTAAAATCGAGGCAGTGAAAAAATGCCCATACATTGTTAACACTTCCAAAGAACTCTGAATCATAGCCGGTGATTTATGCATTGCAGAATTTGACTCCCTTCCCCTGAGGTGAGGGAGGTGTACTCATTGTTTGCAGAATATCTTGGCACTGCAATCCAGTCACTTGCCTAAGCATGTATTGGCTGCCATTCAGTGCCATAAAGGAATTTTAGAAGGGTTTTCTTTTAAAGGTACATTTTCCACGGCGCGGCGTGCTTCAACGGGTGGGGGGGGGCAATGGGGGGGGGGGGGGGGGGGGGGGGGGGGGGGGGGGGGGGGGGGGGGGGGGGGGGGGGGGGGGGGGGGGGGGGGGAGGGGATAAGTGTTGTGTGGAAAAGGCCTTCTCAAATTCTCCAGGTTGCTTTTAGGTAGCAGAAGTCAGGAAGGCAACATATGGAGACTTTTAAAGGGGACAGAATTATCCGACAGGAGATTGGAGAGAAGTGATGCTGCAGATGTGGGAGGAGAGCTTAGAGAAATTCTCATGGACCGATTAAGGAACCTCAGCTCATTTTAAGTCGAGTGAAGCTGTATTGCCCCTTTGTTCTGATGGAGGAACAACGTCGAAGATTATTAGTGCATTCTCATGTAACTATTTATTTGGTCATGATATAAGAAACCTAGCCTTGCATGCAAGCCACTTATTTAGATGTCCATCATATGTATAAATTTTATTGCAGCGGTTTCCTTCTGTGTTCTTGTAATCAGTAGTGTTTTCTTTTCCAGAATCCCAACTTTCATAGCTTGTGAAGAATGGGTCCTGGTAGATGGAAATGGTTGGAGAGGGTTTTGTGTATTTGTACAGAACAGGGCTGTTCAACTTTGAACAGGCCAAAGTCTACTTTATCCGGCCCAAAGTGCCTGAGGGCTACTACACTAAAACCTCTGCTTACGAATTTTATCCGTTCTGAGCACATGCTCATAAGTAAAACTTTAGTAAGTAGAGCAGCGGTTTCCCATAGTAATGCATTGAAAACCAATTAATCTGTTCAGGAGGGAACAGATTTCAATGCACCATGGCCCTTGAACTGCCCCGCTTGGCTGAGACAGTGGGCTGGCAGACCCAGAACTTTGCTGGGGCAGTCATGGTCCTTGGGATGGGGGAGGGAGGGGTGGACAGCTTATCCCGTCTCTTTTTTTATTGATGGTTGGCGGGCTATTTTTGAACGCTTGGCGGGCTACCGGTAGCCCGCGGTCTACCTGTTGGGCAGGCCTGGTATAGAAGTAAATCCTTCCAGAATCCCAACTTTCATAGCTTGTGAAGAATGGGTCCTAGTAGATGGAAATGGCTGGAGAGGGTTTTGTGTATTTGTATAGAAGTAAATCCCTTGGAGCTTGCTGGATAGCTCAGTGGTTTCACTCTCTGGTTGCGGAGCCAAAGATTGGGAGTTTGATTCCCCACTGGGCCTCCGGAGAGAAAAAACAGCCTAGGTGGCCTTGGGCAAGCTGCACAGTCCCAGGGCAACCCCCCCATAGAAGGGAATGGGAAACCTCTTCTACCTGGAAAGTGTTGCCTTAAGTCAGAATTGATTTGACAGGACACATTTATGATTAAATCCTTTGGAGTTAAGTGGGACTTTTAATCATAGAAAGATATTGGGTTGAAGCCTAAAGTGGGAAGATTCCGTTCCCACTCCCAGCTGGGGTACTTCAAGGGCCAGATGCAGGGGAGTGGTATCGGGAGACAGAGATCTAGTCTTGTGCGCTCCCGGATGCATTTGGTGGGGCCACTATGAGATACAGGGAGCTGGACTAGATGGGCCTTTGGCCTGATCCAGTAGGGCTCTTCTTATGGTCTTATGTTCTTAAGATGTAGGTGTGAAAACCTGTGAATTTTGTGAGCTGTCTTCCCCTCAGATCTGTCACAACTTCGTGGCAGGAAAACACTTGGCCCGGTTTGCATTCTTGTGGTTCTCCTCCAAAGTGGCTCCAGAGAAGAGCCACGGCCTCGAGTAAGATTAATATATATTGTGTGCCTGAGGCGCAACTGTGATTAAAATGCAGAAATGTGAGGTGAATAATCCTATCCCAACTTGGTGGACTGTTGAGCTGCTTTGCCTGCAGCCCTTTGCTGTCTCCGGGTGAGGAGATCAGCAGCAAACTACAAATAACACGGCCCACTTATTAATCCATCTTAGCCGTGACCTCACGCTTTCTGAGTGCTTGGCATACACGATCTCAGCCATGGGTAAAACAACAACCTTGTAAGGTAGGCAGAGCTGTTTCAAAATCAGCAGCATACGGAGCCCTTGTGGTTGTGAGAGAGAGTTGTTAAGATGTTAAGTAGCTGACTGGGTAAAGCAGCGCCTGGATTCTTATTGAATCTTGGAAGATTTACTTCTAAATAAATTTGTTGGGAAATGTGATGTTGGTCGTTGTGAATCTCCTTATTAAAAGCAGGACAGATTTTAACAGAAGCTTAGTCTTAGCTTACCTAAAATTGATGAGGTTTAAACGTGCCCCGTTTGGGCCGGGTTGTTCCCGGTATTTGAAAACATGAGGCAGGGTGTGGGAACTATAGAATTTGGCACAGTAGAAAAGCTTCTTACCTGGTTGTTGAATTAATTGTGAATAAATATTTGGTTAGATCCCAGGGAAAGAGCTTCATCGCCCACTTTAGTTACTGGGCTGTTGTGCGGGGCTGGTTTGTATCTCAGAGTGTTTAAGAACAGAGGGTTATTTGTATGTGAGTGTGTTGGTGTGTGTGTGAGAAACAGGAAGAGATTACTTTCAGCCTCCAAAAGTTCATGGGAACTGTTTAAGCTGTGGGTCTCCCAACATCTCCATTGCAAAATGTGTTCATGGAGCCATATGTTCCGATTTAGACGTATAGACCCCTTGACACCCACACCCACCCACACACCCACACACACACACACCAAGTGGCTCCCTGCCAAAGCTATCAATCTGGGACCCCTCAAGTCCATGTCCCATTTCAACCACCACTTAGGTGGCCCCATGTGCCATTTGCAGCAGGATGATAACAATACCGGCCCGCTTTAAAGAGTTGTTGTCGGATAGAGGTGGGCAGTATGGGGCCCCCATGGTTGGTTGCAGGAGTTCCGTGCCTCTTGCGAACACAGCTGCCCCACCCCCAATGCTGCTCCTCAACATTTCCAGTCCCAAATTGCTCCCGTTCCTCCCCATAAAATTTTTGGAAGACGGTAGGAGCTGCAGGTATTGCATAGAACAGGTTGCATCCTAACCAGCCAGGAAGCAGGGGAATCATAGAATCATAGAATCATAGAATCATAGAGTTGGAAGAGACCTCAAGGGCCATCTAGTCCAACCCCCTGCCATGCAGGAACCCCCATCACAGTACCCCTGACAGATGGCCATCCAGCCTCTGCTTAAAAACCTCCAAAGAAGGAGACTCAAGCACCCTCCGCGGCAGCATATTCCACTGCTGAATAGCTCTAACTGTCATGAAGTTCTTCCTAATGTTCAAATGGAATCTCTTTTCCTGTAGTTCTCTCTCCATATAAAGGGTACCTGGAATAAGATACGAGAAATGCCCTGTTGATATTGTCAGTTTGTGTGTAAGAGATTTGTGGATTTGGAATTCCCAGGATTCCCCTGGCAGCTGTGGGGATTGGAATACTGGGAGGTGTGGTCTAAAAACCACACACACATTTGCACAACTTGAGAGGGTGGCTCCTTCTCATTTTGCACGCCTTAGAATGTCTGGAGTGAAATCACCTGTTTTAAGTGAATTTTATTTGCTAGTTTGTACATTGTGAAGGCCTATGGTCAGAAACAATAAAGTGTGTGTGTGTGTGTGTGTGTGTGTGTGTGTTTGGGGGGCGGCGGTCAGAAATGAGGCAACGTTTGTGTATGAACCAATGCAAGAATAATATGTATGGTGCAATTTCAGTGGCAAGAATCCCATTATTTATGGGTGCCATGGTAAGTCAACTGGTGCAGATTGCGGCGGTGAATGGCCACAAGTTAAGGAATTGTTGTTTGAATTCCTGCTTACAAACCAGGCATGTGACTTGACATGAGCTAAGGATTAGAAGCCCTTTCTTTCGAACTAGGGTCAATTTCTAAGTACAGCCTACGCCAATTGAGTCCTGCTGGTGGATGTGAGAAAATTCTGCCCACTGTACATTGACTCAGAGGGAAGTTCCATTGTAGGATTCCCAGTGTGGTGTAGTGAACAGAGTGATGTACTCGGACTGTAGAGAACAGGGTTCGAATCCCCGCTCAGCCATGGAAATTCACCAGAGATGTGGAACTGGTCAAAGCAGTTCTTAACTATCTCACTCACCTTGGAAGCCCTGTTAAGATTGCTATAGGTCCTTTCCAACTTATGGCATAGAACATTTAATGGTGCACAGGGAGGAGGAAACTAAATTAGAGTGCATAATTGACTCTCCGGGTGGTGTTGAGATGAAGGATTTTGATTGTCCCCTTGTTTAGTGACACTACTCTGTTTAATGCCAGAGTTGCCTTCAGGCTAGATGGCATGGTAAGTTAAATAAATAAATAAATAAATAAATAAATAAATAAATAAATAAATAAATAAATAAATACTATGTCTTTCCCAGCCAAAATAGAACTGATCTTAAAACAACAACAACAACAACAACAGCAAGGATCTGCTCGCATAATTCGCTGATACATCACCTAGTCCTAAATGCACTAGCATTCGACTAGTGATTTGTAATACAAAATCCAGCCTAGTTATCTAGTCTGCTGTGTCATTATTTGATGATGATGATGATGATGATGTTGAAGAAGAAGAAGAAGAAGAAGAAGAAGAAGAAGAAGATGATGATGATGATGATGATGATGATGATGATGATAATAATAATAATAATAATAATAATAATAATAATAATAATAATAATAATAATAATAATAATAATAATAAATGCTTTATTGTCAAAGTACAACTTGTGTACAATGAGATTAGCTAAGCCTCCCTCATACAACCCCCCAACACAATAAATCCCACTAAGAACTATGTGTGGACTGTGAGAGCAATTCAGCTCTGGCGCTGAACACCCGTCACAAGGCTAAGAATAGGCTCAGACATATCCCAGACTTTAATTCCAGGTGTGTGTCATTTGCAGTCAGCTCTGGACAGGGGGAAAAAAAGCTTTGAGTTTCTGGTTCAAAGTCAACAACGCAACAGAATCGAGGTAGATTTTACGAGCCAAAAGTCACTGGCAGCTGGCACAGGGCTTAGCTGCTTTACGGTATTTGGCCTTCCTTTCCATAGGGAATTTATAGGAAATAGTGGAAGCAGATTTGTGTGGACTAGTGGGACTGGAGGAAAGATCTGAAGAAAGAACTCTGTAACATGGGAGAAAGGGGCATTTAAGAGAGCTAGGGTGATCAGTCTTTTAAAATGTCCCTGTTATTCTGCAAGTGTTTCCCCTGCATGCTCCTAATGTGCTTTTCACTCAATAAATCAGGAGGGAATTGTTTCCTCTTTGGCAGGGTTGTGAATGATCTAACCTCTTTTTTTCAGAGAAATTTGTAGCACGGTGTTTTGATTCTTGGAAATGTCCAGGCCAACGTGTGTTTGGGGAGAACAGCATTAGAGACAGCCGGCGGAGCGTCAAGGGTCCATACAGGGCATGGAGTCTTCCTTTCAAATGGAAAAAACTACTGGGTTGTTCCTGAGCTGAAATCTTAGAGATGGGTGGGGCCAGATTTTTGAGGTTTTATTTATTTATTTATTTATTTATTTATTTATTTATTTATTTATTTATTGGATTTATACCCCGCTTATCTTCTTCCCGAACTCTAAGCGGCTTACAAAGGCTAAAATAGCCACACAAAATTACAAAGAATACACAAAATACCAACAACCCAATAATAAAATCAAATCAAATCAAATAGCACCTCTAAAACTATCAGTTAAAAATATGCAAAGCATAATGCATGGTGATGGCGGATTGAATTAAAAAAAAAAAACAAATTAAGAATCTCCAAAGGCGATTCTTTTGGGAGTTCTTTGGATGCCAGGTCTTCGAAAGCTTAGCCATCCTGATATCATGCGAACGGTAGACGGAAGCATGAGAAGGGAGGTAGAGAACTGGTTCCCAAACTTATGTCCTTTGAGGTTTTCAGACTACAACTCTTCGAAATCCCAGCCAGCTCTGCTAGTGGGGAAGGCTAGTGGTGTTTTAGACGCTGAATATCTGGTGGCCCAATTTTGGGAACCAGTGGCCATAGAGAATGCAGAATCTGAAAAGCAGGCCCCGGGGGAGAATACCTCTGATCTCATTCTTGGCATGATTAGCGGTGTATGTTACAATGCACACATGTGCATGAAGTTAGCGCATGCGCTAGGCATACATGTTCTGTGTCAGACAAACTGTAGCAAGACAAGTGCCATCTCTGCTTATCTTGTGTTGGGACTCCCATGGCCTTGTGGCATATATCCTCTGCTTAAAGGAAGGCGCTCTGCACATGGTTAGGGTCACTTTTTCTTTAGATCTGTCCCCCACCCCCACCCCGCCACCCACACACTAATTTTGTTGACCTATGGGATAGCATATTTGCTATCAGAGAAGATTCTGAGGGCAGAGTCTTGTATTTCTTATGTGTCTTTCAGTTTATTTATTTATTTATTTATTTATTTATTTATTTATTTATTTATATACCACCCATCTTCCCGAAGGAACTCCGGGTGGGTTGCTGAATGAAATAGGAATGAGGGGTTTGCATGTTATTTGAAAGAGAACCCAGGGAATTCCGGCAGTCAAAAGGGGTCATCGGAAACCTCGCTTTGCCGAATCCCCAGAATGCTCGGAATTCTGCAATGTTTGAGTAGAGTGAAGACGCACTAGCCACTGCTCAGTTCTGCTGTTTCTGTTTTCTCCTGGAAAAAAATTATCACCGGACATCCTTCTGAGCTTCCTTGTACTCAATTGCAATGAAGAATGTTTAATTTTCCTTGCATTACTTTTTCTTCTTCAGTGTAAATGCGGGTGGGAACCAGGGTGGTATTTCTTGTGGCCTGGTTGAGAAAGGCTGCAAAGAAGCGTGGAGTAAGGCTTCTTTAAAGAATTGGCTGTGCTAATTAATCCCGCTTCCATCTGAAACCTGGGCCAGGTCCAAAGATAAAGCTAGCACTCAGTTGGTGAGGTTATGCATTCCATGTACATGAGATGGCTCAATCTCAGTGTTGCATCTGAGGTTCTGATCTGGGCTTACATGCTCCTTGGAAGAAATAACTGTATTTCTTTCTTTCTCGGTCTTAAGGCCAAAACATGGCCTTAAGACTCCCTTGAACACAGGGAGCTTCAGCTAGGGTTAATGGAAGAAAAAAGGGGCAAATACAGTGCTTTATAAAAGATTAGCAGTAGCTTCTTTTGCATAATTGTCATTTTTTCAAATACTTTTAATATAGGTTGTTCTGCTCTGCCCTTTTCATCTTCTCATTGCATTGCTTGTGGTTAGAAATTTATTATTTTTCCTTTGATTTCTCTTGTATAGTGCCTTCATCTCGTGGCTCTTATTCCCTGTTTATCTGTGATTTAAATAATGCTTATTGCACCTTTGAATACCTTCAGATCATCTCTGGTTATACTTTTTACCCACTGGGGCAAATAACGGCACTCATTTGCAGTGCTTAGCTTTCTTTTAGAATATTATTTGGGCAATCTGCGTGTCTCTGTTCCTTCCAGGGCAGGGTTTCCTCAGAAATTAAACCTTGCTTGTCACTTCTCACTTCTTATTCTTTCTTTTTGTGCATGTGAGATTTTTTGTTGTTGTTTTTTTGTTGGTTTTGCACTCCGTGTGCTCAGTGCGGCAGAAGAGTGGGACATGCAAACACATACGTTTGCATCGTGAAGATGGGGGTGTACAATGGGATCTTAATTACCATCATGGAACACACTGAAAACAGGTCTCATGTATGATAGAATCTGATGAATGCAAGAAAACTATAAGTGATATATACTTGTGTGTGTGTGTGTGTGTGTGTGTGTGTGTGTGTGTGTGTGTGTGTGTGTGTGAAATGCAGTGAACCCACAGGCTTTTGAAGTTCATTTATGCCTACTGGAATTTCTGACGCCACATCTCTTAATTTCTGGCTTACCTGCATGGAAAAGGCTGGTATGGTTTCTACACACACACACACACACACACACACACACACACACACACACACACACACACACACACACACACACACACACACACACACACAGAGAGAGAGAGAGAGAGAGAGAGAGAGAGAGAGAGAGAGAGAGAGACAGAGACAGAGACAGAGACAGAGACAGAGACAGAGACAGAGACAGACAGACAGACAGACAGACTCTCTCTCTCTCTCTCTCTCTCTCTCTCTCTCTCTCTCTCACACACACACACACACACACACACACACACACACACACACACACACACACACACCTCTTCTGGGAACAGATTTTTTTTTCTGAGCCCGTTCTGAGCAGTCCCTATGCTAAAGAATAAACAGGCTTTGATGCCTGGAGTTGCCCTGCAGAAGGTGCCTGTGTCTGCACAGCTAATTAGCTTGATGGTTGTGTTTTAACATCCCCTTTTTTTCTCTTCCTAGGGTTTCAGTCATTATCAGATTTGTCGGCCTATGAAATTGATATCCCCAAGAGGATAACGAGAGAACGTCGCGAACGGCCCTCTCTCAGTCCGTCATCGCAGGTATTTCAGACCAAGGCAGTCTTGCGTTGGGGGTGCTCATTTCTGATTTCTGTACCCGCCTTTTGGGAGAACCCGTGAAATAACACAGAGAGATGTGTTTATCCCTGAAGGGTACAGCCGTTAAGAAATCTGGACAGTCCAAAGAGATGACAGAGCTAAGATCTGTAGGGGGACCAGCCTGGAAGGCCCCCGGCTGACTTTAGGGTACAGCTTGTTATGTAAACGTTGTAGAGCAGAAGCTGAATATGAACCAACAATGCAGTGCAGCTGCAAAAAAGACCCATGGTGTTTAGGCTGCATTAACAGAAACATAATGTCCAAATCCTGTGAAGTCCCCTCTTTTCAGTATTGTTTATGCCCCATCTTGAGTACTCTCTTGAGTTCCGGATGCCACCCTTTAAGGAGGATGCCAGGTCACAGGGCAATAAGAATGATCACGGGACTGGAAACCAAGCCGTAGGAGGAAAGATTGAAAGAACTGGGCATGTTTAGCCTGTAGAAATGAAGACTGGGTGAAGATATGGTAGCATGTTTTCCATATACATTTTTCCCAGTACTTGAAGGGTAGTCATTCAGAGGAAGAGGAAGATCTGTTCTCTATCATGCCAGAGTGGAGGACACAATGGGCTCAGTTTACAGGAAACCAGAATGAGGTTGAAGATCAGGAAAAACTTCCTAACAGTTAGTGCAGTACGACAACAGAAACCATTACTTCGAGAGGTGATGGGCTCTCCAATGCTGGAGGCATTCAGAGAACGTTAAACAACCATCTGTCAGATGTTCTTTGCACCCCTTCCAACTCCATTATGCTAAGATTCTATACAGTAGGACCCCAGTTTCCGCTGGGGATTGGTTCCAGGCCTTCCCATGGATAACGAAAACCGTGGATAAGAGAGAACGCCAAAATGTTCCCCAAAACTGCTGTTTTGGAATAGTAACTTGCTTTACAGCTGCTGTTTTGCAACAGTCGCTTGCTTTACAGCTGCTGTTTGTGACGGTAGCTTGCTTTGCGGCTGCTGAATTATTTATTTAATTTTTCCTCTGCCAACTGTGGATAACTGAATCAGTGGTCCTACTGTACTTGTCCCTTTCCAGGGATGAGTACTTTGTAACCATATTTTCATCAATTATTCTGCTGCCTTTTTGCAAGATAAGTCATAAATGAAGCCTGGGAATGCAGGGAAGATTGTTTTGTCTAGGCAGAACAAGGGTGTTGTGTACATCTGGCAAAGTATCTCTGTTTTTGTTCAGCCCAGGTGTTTTTAAACGTTTACATTCTACATTGCCACACTGTTTAAAGACCCCGCAAGGCAACTGTTGCTGATGGTACAAACAAGAACTCCACGCCTGTTTATGTTTTCAACAAGAGAGAAGACAATGTAACAGCAGGCGATGGAGCAAAGATACTAGAAATGGCAACAGTAAGGAGGAGGAAAAGAGATCACTAGGGCAGTGGTTCTCAACCTGTGGGTCCCCAGATGTTCCTGGACTGCAACTCCCAGAAACCCCTTCCAGCACAAGAGAGTAGAGGCTTCTGGGAGTTGCAGTCCAAGAACATCTGGGGACCCACAGATTGAGAACCACTGAGCTAGGGCAGTGGTTCTCAACCCCTGGGTCCCCTGCAACTCCCAGAAACGCCTTCCAGCACAGCGAGTGTTGGATGCTTCTGGGAATTGCAGTCCAGGAACCTCTGGGGACCCAAAGGTTGAGAACCACTGAGCTAGGGCAGTGGTTCCCAACCTTCCTAATGCTGGGACCCTTCAATACAGTTCCTCCTGTTTTGGTGACCCCTTGCCCTGCTCATAAGAAGCCACCAGCCCCCTTTGTCAGGCCACTATGCCGCAGGTAGCCATAGAGAACGTCCCTCTACAGGCACCCTCAGCCAATCGCAGCCACCGGTGCGATTGACTGACATCCTCTCTGACCAATCAAGCTGTAACTCACTCTTCCCCCCCCTTCTTCCCCCTCCTCCTCCAGACCCAAGTCGTTCGTGCCTTTTTCTTCACTGACTCATGGCGACCCCTGTGAAGGGCTCATCCGACCCCCCAAAGGGGTCCCGACCCCCAGGTTGAGAACCACTGAGCTAGGGTGTCTGGGGCAGTGCAGATCCAAGCCCTAAGTGCTCCAATGGTGTTCCACGCACAGAGAGATGCATTTGACCTAAAAGATTAAGGGTTCGAATCCTTAGATGTATTTGAGAATCCTCCAGGATTATTTATAGGTTACTTCTAGGGATGGGAGATATTTTTTGGAGGTGTGTGTGTGTGTGTGTGTGTGTGTGTGTGTGTGTGTGTGTGTGTGTGTGTGTGTGTATGGGGGGCGGGGGGGGCAACTGGACTGCAGACTCCAGAATTCCATAGCCCGTTGTGTAATCTTGGGAGCTGTAGTCCAGAAACATTGGTCATCCTTGCTATTTACCAAGATGCTGAGAAGAAGCTGTGTTGTTTTTTTTTTGCCATTGGTGGCAGGGCAGGCCCTTGCAAATTTGTGGATGAAACCTGGAGAAGTTGCTAAGGATTTTTTTAAAACCTCTTCTCTTTTTAAGGACAAGCTTTCATATAGTGTGAACATTGAAGGGACTCAATATACTCTTCATCTAGAAAAAAACAAGTAAGTGGCTCCTCTTCAGGGGTGTTTTGCTTGCTTCCTTCCTCCTAGTTATTCTGGGATGCCTGAATTTCACACCCTTGGCCCTTCCGCTTGATTCTGGAAATGACCCCCCAAAGTTGCTGAGTGTACAGGCTGTGGCAAAGTCAAACACGATCCATCTGCCCACCCTATTTTCTTCCCTCTCCAGTCTAGGCTGAGCATATCATGACAATGTCAATTCTGCACAGAACCTCCATCTTTTGCAGTTTCTTTCTCCTCAGGGAGTTGTAGCTGAAAGTTGTGGGGGCTCTTAAAATGAATAGATGAAGGCCATCCATCAGGAAACAGCACAGTGGTAGGTTTGTGTGTTCCCAGTAACAAAAGTTGGCAACCTCTAGATCTCCACACCTCAGGTCAAACCTCCACCTGCTCTGCCTGAGGGATGGCTCTGCTATATTTTATTTTTTTTATTTTTTAATATTTTACATTTCAAACATTTTCTGAAGCTTCCACCTCTCTCTCGGTCATTTCAGGCAGCTTCTGCCAACCAACTTCACAGCTTACACATATAATGAAGACGGTACGCTTCACACGGAAACAATACATTTCCAGGTACTTTTTGTCCCCTCAAAAATCTGTTTTTAGTTTTAAAATATTATCTTTTTAATGTAATGAACCACTTTGAGTTCTTTTTATTAACTAATTAATTAATTAAGATTATTTAATCAATCGATTAATTGATTAAAATTATTAATTCATTAATTGTAACAATTGCCTCTAATCATTTCCTCTATTTACATGCCACTGTGTAATCTTCTTTACAATTTATTATAGCCAGCAGCAGTCCACCTTGTTAGTGTAAAGTCCACAAATTAATAAATGGCAAGAAAATTGATAAATGGCAAAGCAAAATGATAACCAGGTTTCAGGTTAGCTGGAGTCAGCAGTGCAAGAATCTTGCTGTTTAGTTGAGGCAGTGATGAGAGGGGATTTAAAGAGTTCACCCACTCCCCTGGGGTGAGTAGAAATCCTCTCCAGGCAACCCCACACAGGGGAGTTAAGCCTCGTTTCTTTTGGCCTTCTGGAGAAAAAATTATTTCACATTGTTAGAGGAGCTGGAAATGACTCATATAAGTACATGGGGGGGCATGTGTCGTTCTCATTATTTCGGTAGGTTTGCAATCTGGAGTGTGTTTGCATTTATAGGTGTTGTGTTTTTCCCTGGAGGGTGGCTTCCAGGGTTTTCACCGTGTTTTATTGATGCCCACAATAGTGGGCCTTTGGGGAGTTGTTGTTCTAATCCTCAGTGGAATGAAAAGGGAAGACCTGTAATGATACAGTAACGCGCGCTATATTGGGTTCCAAGCGCTCTCTCTTGGATTGAAAGCTTTCATAAATGGCGAAGAACGATAAAGAATGCTGCAGCCAGGGGGAAGACAGAGAACGAGAACTCTTGGTATCTTATAAATAATCTGGTGCACATTGGCTTGAAGGAATTGGTTGTCAATTTTGGGTCCTCGGGTGTCTTTGGACTAAAACTCCCAGAAGCGTTTATTGTTAGCTGTGCTGGCCAGGATTTCTGGGAGTTGTAGTCCAAGAACATCTGGGGACCGAAAGTTAGGAGCCAGCACTTTAGAGTAAGAGCAGAGAGAGATGTACTGTTGGTGGGAGGCATGTTCTCCTCGGTGCCCCTTTAGGCTATTATCCCAAGGCCGCTTTTTAAGGACAAAGCCCCGCTGATCACAGAACAACTTTACCCTGCGTAGACCTGTGTAGGACCGGGGTGCATGCTTACCCTGCCGATGAACCTTCATTTCGTGGTTTGGGAGACTTGTGTCATGTAAAAGTGTCAACTTGTACTATCAGGAAATGTGGAGCACAGACTTTTAATAGGGTCTTCTCAACTCCCTTAGGATCACTGTCACTATCAGGGGTACGTCGGAGGTATATTGAACTCCATCGTCGCCGTCAGCACCTGTTCTGGACTCAGGTAATTCATGTGTCCACCTACTTTCTTCTGAGGAAGGGCAGAAGGTGGCCCAGATTATTCTCCTTGATCCACCAAAGACTGCCCTCTCTCATTGCAACAGGGGGATTGAAGCAAAGAGTGGGCCACTGGGGGTCTGCAAGAGAGCTTTCATCTTCATCTCTTTCCTTTTTCACTCCTTGGGGTTCGCCACCATGGTTGGGCAGTAGAGATGGGCACGAACCTCGGGTTGGAGGTTCGTACCGCTTTGTCAGTGTGGCCCTCACAAGTGCTGCGTGTTCCCTCTAGCCCTACTGGATTCTCCACTCAGCAGCCCGGGTGTGCTGCTTCCCCTCCTCTTGGCACCTTTGCCCAGTCCTGGCAGGAGTGCCTGCTTCCCTCTTCTGCTTCCTCCAACAGCTTCCCACTCAAAGGCAGTGCTACGGGAACACTGGCATAACTGGGGAGTGGCGGAAGAGTGCATTTGCCCCGGGACGCGCAGCAATCTGGGGCCGCCTGGAAGGGGAGCAGGAGGAGGAAGCCATGTGCCATCCCGCCAGCTGTCCTCCTTCTGACCCGTTAAGGCATGCTGATCTTTAGTTGGGGGAAAGGAGGAGAGGGAAGCAGGTTATGTTTTTTTCCAAGCAGCACATTTGTTGATTGCTCCCCCTCCCCCCCTAAGGCTTGGCGATCGTTAGCTCCGGGAAAGGAGGAGAGGGAAGCGTGCAACGGAGGTGCCGCTTGGAAAAAAATCCCATTGCCTGCTTCCCTCTCCACCTTTCCCCAGGCTAACAATTGCCAAGCCTTAGCCGGGGGAAAGGAGGAGTGGGAAGCATGCTACGGAGGTGATGCTTTAAAAAAATCACCTGCTTGTTGCTATCTGCACGCTGTGTGGTTTGCACAGGAGAACCTTGTCCGGGAGACCCCTGAAGAGGGCGTGAGAAAGAGGGACCCTTCTCCCCCTCCCTCACTGTTTCCCCCAGGATTGGGCACCCCTTGCTCGGTGGGTGAGATGCAGTTGGGGGGCAGAAGGGGGCACAAAAACTGACTTTGTCCTCAGGTGCTCCAAACCCTAGCTACGCCGCTGTACGGGAATCTGCACTGCTTCCTAGTCTGCCCATTCAGCTCAGAGCTTTGGTATCATCCTTCATGCTGCGCATCAGCCAGCCATGGCTAGGTGTTGGCTCTTCTTTTCTCCCCCACTCTCCCTGGCCGCTCTGGGAGTATTGACAGGGGTGATGTCGTTACCAGGGGCTTGATCCAAGTCGAGAACGTCACCTATGGAATCGAACCCCTCAATTCGTCAGAATCCAAACACCTCATCTACCGAACGGAGAATGTGAAGAGGCACCACCTGGCCTGCGGGGTTTCGGCAGACCCGTCTCAAACGTGCGAAAGTGTGGACACCCTGGTCAAGCCTCATTTGCAGAGAGTGAGTGAGCCCTGTGAGGACTGAGCCTTTTTAAAACATGCGTGCGCGCACACACACACACACACACACACACACACACACACACAATTAATTGGGGGGGGGTTGTGGTTTCAAGGGGGACTTTTAATAGAAGGTCAGAGTGTGAACTTGATGCTGCTCGCAACACTGTTCCATCCCGTTTCCTCTCAGTTCCTCCCTGTCTCCAGAATAGAAAGTTGGGGTTCTGTGCCTACTGAGCATGCTCAGGTCTTTCCACCCCAACCCCACCCCACAGCACATCCCTCTTCATACTTCTGCAAACCCTAGCGGTCCCTGATCCTAAGGGGACATCCACTCAAACTGAGGGCTGGGAGAGTAAGAACAGACAAAAGAAAATATTTTTTTTCACCCAGCGTGTTGTTAGTCTGTGGAACTCCCTGCCACAGGAGGTGGTGATGGCATCTGGCCTGGATGCCTTCCAAAGGGGATTGGACCGATTCCTGGAGGAAAAGTCCATCCCAGGTGACAAACCATGATGGAGATGTGTAATCTCCAGGCTTAAACCTGGGGTCCTTTAAGGGCCAGATGCAGGGGAGTGGTAGCAGGAGACAGAGATCTAGTCTCATGTGCTCCCACTGTGAGATACAAGAAGCTGGACTAGATGGGCCTTTGGCCTGATCCAGCAGGGCTCTTATGTTCTTATGTTCCTATGACACCCTCATGCATGGGTGGTGCTCTTTGATTTGCCTCACCAACGTCATCTACATGACGTAACTTTGGAATCGTAGGCCTGTCCACAAACCAACAAAAAGAGACATCCTACCCCCTCCCTCCCTCCCTCCCTCCTACACACAGACACACACACACACCTGGTTAGCAGCACCTTGTTCCTTTGCTGGGTTTCTTAGAGGAGCGTAAAGTGCGACTCTCTTGCTGAGAACTCAGGCACAGTGTATAGGAACCTGTCCTCTCATTTTGGACTACACAGCCCATGGTCTCTTACTCTTGACCATGGGATTGTGGGCTAAAACATCCCGGTGGCCAAAACTTGCCTCCCTCTGCTGTATGGGGAAATGGGAACAGCTTGGATCACTTCAATGGGTTGGAAACTTATACCAGCAATAAAAGTTCTGCCTTTGGTGCCTCGGTCTCCCCTCCAACTCCGCTCCTTAGGGACGCAGTGTTGGAGAACTGGAGGCATGTGTTCATTTATGACGTTGGCCCAGGAATTATCTAGCCATGAATCCCTCTTAAACTTGCCCTGGAAACTTTTCATACCGACGAAAAGACAGGCCTATAAACTGGATTCAAGAACACCCATGAAAGTGAAGTATTTTACACGAGACTCTGCTAAACCCCTTTGAATTCTATAGGGGGCTTGGAGTTCCTTGTTATGTTTGGTCTGAGCGGAGCGTATAATGGCCAGTTTTTTTTTTTAAATCTAGCACACATGAAGAAAAGAACTGTTGATTTTTGTGAGGAATGTGTTGGCTTTCTCTAGCCTGGGTGTGTACAATGGTAACTCCAAATACACAATAAGAATGTGGAGTAGGGTGACCTCACCATTTTGAACTTTGAGACGCAGAAGATTTATTTTATTGTAAACTTGCTCTTCTCTTCTCCCCTTGCAGAAGAAAAGAGGCATCCTTCACCAGACAAGATATGTGGAGCTTTTCATAGTTGTGGACAGAGAAAGGGTATGATTTAAGAAGGGGTTTTTTTTTTGGCATCCATGCAATTGTTGTCTCTGTTCTCTTTCCGTAGGTACCCGTGTGCTACAATTGTCAGTTGAGGCTAGTGGAGTGATGAACTCCCATTATATTTCTTCACATTATTCGTAGCTTTTATATTGCCTCCTTAAGGATGTAAGGTGCCTCTTCACACTCACTGTTCTTAGCTTTGAAGACAGTCTTAAGTCAGGCATGTCCAAACTTTGGCTCTCCTGATGTTTTGGACCACAACCCCCAGCATTCTAAGCTTAGATTGCCAATGGCAAAGGACTGTGGGAGTTGTGGTCCAAAATATCTGGAGGGCCAAAGTTTGAACATGCCTGTGTTAAGTGTTTCTTGGTAACTGTTGTGTACTCACTGTTTCCCACTTTGTATATTATCCTTCACTGTTGTAAGCCACCTTGGGTCCTTTCCAAGGGAGAAAGGTGGAGTGAAAATATATTAAATAAGTAAAATAAATCATGCAGAGGTACTCTTATGAGCTAAATGTTCTTCATATAAAGACTGGGCAGGAACAGTCCGGATTTAAGACTCCTGTATCTACCTGGAACCTAGACTGAAGGTTCCCTTTCTCCCTTTTTTATTCCAAAAAAAACAGCAAGACATCTGGAAAGCCTGTTCAGGGCTTGTTCATTTGCTGCAGCATTTGAAGCCCCGAATGCTATGATGAGCGCCAATCTTTTCCTTTAGAGATGAAAATAAAAATCTGTTTTCTTTTTATGCATAACGTTCCTTCTTTTTGCAGTACGTGGTTTTAGGCCAGAACAAAACCGCGGTGACAGAGGAGATGGTGCACTTAGCCAATTACTTGGACAGCGTAAGTGACCGTGTTATAGCAGACATGGAAATGATGAAAACAGCAGAGACGTCCAGAAATAGTACCTCCTCCCTGCTTTCCAGATTCACAGCGGTGTGGATGGTATACAGTACTGCGATAAACAGCACAAGAGAGGACAAATGTTTTATCAGTAGGAAGCCTCAGAGGTTAATTCATTGTTTTTGCTTTGGGTTTCGGCTTTGCTTGATTTTTAAAGTACAGTATGACTACAGTATTGCCAAGGGACCAGCACCAAGCGTGTGTACACACACACACACACACACACACACACACACACACACACACACACACACACACACACACACACACACACACACACACACACAGAGGGAGAGAGAGGGAGAGAGGGACACCAAAAAACATGAAAGTAGCAAACACTATACATAGAGCATTGTCTCTGGTTCCATCTAGTGGCTAGTTTTGGTAAATAAATCATGTTGATACATACAGTAGGAGCCCCATATCCACTGATTCATTATCCACTGATTCAGTTACCCACCGTTGACAGAGGAAAAAATTAAATAATTCTGCAGCCACAAAGCAAGCTATTGTCACACACAGCAGCCATAAAGCAAGTTACTGTCTCAAAACAGCAGTCATAAAGCAAGCTACTGTCAGGAAACAGCAGTTTGGAGGTGGAGATGTGCAGGCATTCTCTGTTATCCACAGTTTTCATTATCCACAGGAAGGCCTGGAACCAATCCCCAGCGGATACTGGGATCCTACTGTATACATATTTCTGCCTTTCTGGGTTTTTTAATTTAATATTTTCGGGCAGTGGATGTGAATCTGTGGATGCTGATCCAGCAGATACACCCCCCCACACACACACACATAAATTAGGAAATAAATAATAGGGAATTTTACTGCTTTGAGGGAAGTGGAGATCTTTAACCCATTATGTTGCACTCGATCTAACATTCTCTCCAGCCAGTACGCCAGTGGTGGGGATGGGTCTGGGGATGATGGGTTCGATAGTAGAAGACATCGAGAAGAAGTAGAAAATGCCGGGCTAGATGGACAAGCCGTCTGAAGGCAACGTCCTTGCAAGGAGTGTTCCATGCCTCCCACAGGGTGTGCGTCTGCAGGTGGGATGAGGGAGTGGAATATTTAAGGCCTCACAGATGGCTTTATTTGCAGTCACATCTGACCGGCCTCCTTCCAAACCAATTTGCTTCTCCCCCCCCTCCCCAGATGTACATCATGTTGAACATCCGCATCGTGTTGGTCGGCTTGGAGATCTGGACGTGGCAGAACAAAATCAGCATCGAAGGCGGGGCAGGGGACGTTCTCAGCAACTTTGTCCAGTGGAGAGAGCAGGACCTTGTCCCACGGCAAAGACATGACAGCGCGCAGCTTGTGCTGTAAGGCTCCCTCGTTTCCGCCCCTCCTGTTTCCCCTGTAGCATGAAAACAGGTAGAGGGTTGGAAGGGTTCCAGTGTGATAACTTATACAAAGGAAAGGAATATTAAAGAGGGATTGATTTCCTGGGAGAACCCCAGGAAGTAACCAATCAAGAGATAGTCCAGAGATGCCAAGTGAACAGGAAGCAACTAATTACAGGGCAGACGTTGAGAAACAGAAATAGAATATGTTTTCTGAATGGGTTTTACTCCTCGTTTAGTCACATCTTTCAGTGAGGAACGAAGTTGACCAGGCTGAAATAGCAGAAAAGCAGTGCCTTGGCAAAGACAAAAAGACACCCACGGGGAAGCAGCGACTTCAAGTGGCTTTTGGGAATAGGACTTAGGTGGTTACTTCACGTCCGTCTTTGTTCCGTGACTAGTTCTGTACCGTGACAGCGTTAATCGCGGTCACGTGGTTTTGTCCCTGTTGACTGTTCCCATGGTCGTGATAACTTGTCTCGTGACAAGTGTTACCTCACGGTCTTGTACCGTGACAAACACTGAATTTGTCTAGCTTCCTTTTTCCTTTTTTTTTGGGGGGGGGGGTTAAACAATTCTTTTTCGATATTTTGCTTCTGAAAAATAAAAACAAAAACAAAACAAAAAAAACCCGGACACAGTTTTCTGAGAGAAACGAATGTTTTGTTGCGTGATAGTCGTTACTACACGGTGTCTTGTCTCGGAGCAGAAAGCGGGAACAAAGAGTGACAAGGGAAAACTCTACCCCAGCACCAAGTACAGGGTTGTCGCGCTTAGCACCCATTTTGTGGGCGTGGTCGAGACAAATTTCAGTAGTTGCGGGACGGAGATGAAGTAACGTTTTTTTTGTACCGCTCCTAAGCGCAACACTAACAGAGACAAAACGGATGTGAAGTAACCACCTTATTTTAGGGATAAATTCCTATAATTCATAAATAAATGTTGCACCGGAACAGAAATAAATTATTTATGGATGCAGACATCTCCTGCAACTGCTTTCTGTTGCTTTTCAGTATAGCCCACCTTTGAATTTGTTTTCTTTCAGAGCACATTTGCTGGCTTCCCCTTAAAATAAAAATATGACTTTTCTTTTTAGCGTGTATCGAAACACTGGAAGTAACGGAGTAGTCTGTATACACTTGAGATAACCTGTGATTTAAAATGGATGGTTCTTCCTTGCTTCTAGTGATAATTCATGAGGGCTCCGCCTTTTTGTATGTTCTTTTTTAAAATATATATTTTAGGAGGAAGGAGTTTGGTGGAACAGCTGGGATGGCTTATGTGGGAACAGTGTGTTCCAAGAGCCACGCTGGAGGGATTAATGTGGTAAGATCACTCTCCTTGCTCTGCCGTTCAGCTAGAGTTAGTGATGGGCCCGAACCGTCAGTTCGTCGGATTGCCGGTTCGTTTATCAACTGAAAAGGTGTTTGGCACTTCCTGGCCCCGCCTCCCTCACCAGGCAGCCGCTCAGAGGCAGCATCTCAGCTTCCCTGCCCCGCCTGACAAAGGATGTGGGAATTGTGGTCCAAAACATCTGGAGGGCTGAAGTTAGGACATGCCTGCCCCAAACAGTAAAGCTGTCCTGCTATGCTAAGCTTTTGCCACTAGAAAGCATTTTGCCTCTATCAATAAAAACCCAGACACCCTTGCTGTCTGCCTTGACTCTCTTTCTGCAGTTTGGACCGATCAGCGTCCAGATGTTTGCTTCCATCGTCGCTCACGAGCTTGGCCACAACCTAGGCATGAACCACGACGACGAGCGGAACTGCCACTGTGAAACGGGGAACTGCATTATGAACTCCGGGGCCTCGTACGTTGTTCTTCTGTCTGCCTTCACAAATGTTTAGGATCTCCCGTGCGGGAGCTGGTGGCTTCCTGCAGAACGCCTGGGAGGTTGGGTAGGCTCACCCCGGGGTTCTGTTTTTTTAGGCTTTTCCAAATCTTATCCCAATCCTCAGATTAAATGCATGGGCCTTCTACATCCAACCCCCCTCCCTTCGCTGACAAATCAGGTGACTTTTAGTCTCGGCAAGTCACCTTGAGGAGAGGTGTGATTGTGTGTACTGAGAGCTGTGACATTTCTTTGGAAGGACTGGGACAATAAAAATACCGTATAAGTCGACCCGAGTATAAGTCGAGGCCCCTAATTTAACCCCCCAAAACTGGGGAAATGTATTGACTCGAGTATAAGTCTAGGGTGGGAAAGGCAGCAGGGCCTGGCAGCTCCTCCTCTGTGAGCTGGGGGAGTGGTGTGTGATGTTTAAAATGACTTTTAGCCACAGATGCAAGTGCTTGGGTCAGTGGCTAAAAGTCACTTTAAACATCGCACGCCGCTCCCCTGTGATGCAGAGGGGGGTCATGAGAAGCGGCACACAATGTTTAAAATGACTTTCAGCCACCGACCCAAGCACTTGCCTCAGTGGCTAAAAGTATTGACCCAAATATAAGTCGAGGGCCCTCTTTTTCAGCCCAAAATGAGGGCTGAAAAACTAGGCTTATATTCAAGTATATACAGTACCTTCCTCCCTTCACTTCAGAGGCAGCCCAAGAACATCCAAACTCCATGCCTGCAGTAAACTCCCTGGCTTTTTCCCCATCCTGCCATGGACTCTACACCTAAGAAATAATTCCTGGCAAATCCATCTTTTGCCATGTCATAACCTATTGGTACTGCTCTGAGGAAAGGGGTTTTGCCCTCGAAATATTAGCAATGTTTTGTTATTTTTATAATAGCCTAAAGGTATCACCGGTTCCACTTTTGTATTTTTTTTTTTTTTTAGAGGAGCCCGAAATTTCAGCAGCTGTAGCGAGGAGGATTTTGAGAAGCTCACGCTACACAAAGGTGGGAGCTGCCTTCTCAATATCCCTCGGCCCGAGGAGACCTACAGCATCCCCTACTGTGGCAATAAACTTGTGGATGCAGGGGAAGAATGTGATTGCGGCTCTCTGGAGGTCAGTAACTCATGGCGTGTGGAGGCGATCTTGTAATATGCAAACGATGGACGGGTTCACAGTTTTTAAGCTGCACAAAGGTGCCGTTTCCGTGTGCTCCCAACTTTGGGTGTTTCCAGTTGCACTTTTGGCTTCCATAGCCTTCCGGGTTTTTAGCAACCAGTGCCTTAAAAATCTATACACATCCTTTATTTTTTTCCCTTGTGTGTTTTTTTCCAATTGAATGCCTTTTTGTACACAACTGGCTTAGACAATTTGCTGGAGAATTTTGTATTACCACTTGCTTGTGATTTTGTGTGTGTGTGTGTGTGTGTGTGTGTGTGTGTGTGTGTGTGTGTGTGTGTGTGTGTGTGTGTGTGTAGAAGTGGTCAGTTTCCCTAATAAACAGAATTATGATGCGGTTTTTGTTAACCTACTTAATTCTGTGGGTATTTAGCATGGGGTTTTCAGATATATATTTTTGCACAGCTACTAGAATTCATCAGGAATCCATTCAACTAGAATTCTAATAGATTCAAACAAACACTCAGAGAACTTCCAGGATACGTACTTTTTCCTTGCCACAGGTTATCTTGACAATAGTGAAGAAGGATCTTGGTAGTTCTAAGTTCTTAGGGTTAGGGTTAGATCTAACCCTAACCCTAACCTGGTCTAAACTCCAGGGCAACTAAGCAGCATTAGAGGCTTGGTAGTTGTTCCCCCCCCCCCAGGCAACTTAATGGATAGAGAGACTATCATTCCCTAACCTTTTGCAGCTTCGGTTGAGTGCCAACTTTGCCAGGGCAGCTCATCCATTCCAGGTTTTAGCCTGAACTTTACAGGAGCTGCTCAGGGTGCTGAACTCAACCCCTGTAGGGGGTTGATGTATCAAGACGGAGTGGATTCATTGCCTCCGTGGAGCTGAACATCACTGGCCTAGCCCCTGGCAGAGGGCCTACTTTAGTCTGGGTTTTCCTAGCGATATGGTGTCGGGAAAAGGTACCGAGTCTCTTAGGTCCAGCTTGGATTACTTTTGTTTTTGTTTACCTTTACTTTTCCAGGAATGTAAAACTGACCCTTGCTGTGAAGCTGGAACGTGTAAACTCCGTCCAGGCGCCGAGTGCGGATATGGGGACTGCTGTCACAATTGCTACGTAAGAGCCTCCTACCCACTCCTGGTGGGGATGAGCGGAGCAAGGGGGATTTCCATGGGATTTATTTATTTATTTATTTATTTATTTACAACTTATATGATGCCCACTACCCAAAAATCTCTGGGACGGAGGAAGAAAGGTATAGCCCTCCAGGTGAGGCAGGACTACAGGTCCCATCTGCCTTCTCCTCTGCCCCAGCTGGGGATACTGGTTGTTGGTAGTCCAGGAACATCCAGAGGGCCACATTTTGCTTCCCTCAGAAAGCACCACCGTCTGTCAGGAGTGAGCAAATGGCGCCACCCACCCACCTACCCCGGGTTCTTCTTTCCTTCCCAGTACTTGACCAAAGGCACCAAGTGCCGAGAAATCGCCAGCGAGTGTGACCTCCCTGAATACTGCAACGGGTCCTCGCCCTTCTGCCCTCAAGATGTCACCATTCAGAACGGGCACCCGTGCCACGAGGAGGAGGCCTACTGCTACAACGGGCTCTGCCAGTCCTACGAAGCACAGTGCCAGGCCATCTTCGGTCCGAGTAGGTTGAACTGCTCTCCTCCGTCTCATCCCGGTTTGGGAAAACTGCAGGCGTGCCTCGTGGCGCAGTGGTTAAATGCCTGTCCTGCAGCTAAAACTGTGCTCATGACCTGGGGTTCAATCCCAGGTAGCAGGCTCAAGGTTCACTCAGCCTTCCATCCTTCCGAGGTCAGTAAAATGAGTACCCAGCTTGCTGGGGGAGATGTGTAGCCTGCATACTGTAATTAAAAACAGTAAACCACCCAGAGCAATCCCTTAAAGTGTAGGAGCCTCGTGGTGCAGTGGTTAAATGCCTGTCCTGCAGCTAAAACTGTGCTCACGACCTGGGGTTCAATCCCAGGTAGCAGGCTCAAGGTTCACTCAGCCTTCCATCCTTCCAAGGTTGGTAAAATGAGTAGTACCCAGCTTGCTGGGGGGGGGATGTGTAGCCTTCATACTGTAATAAAACTGTAAACTGCCCTGAGACTATTTGAAGTGGTATGGAGCAGTATATAAGCACAACACTTTGCTTCGCTTTGCTTTATATACCACCCCATAGTGCTTAAAACACTCTCTGGGTGATTTACAATTTAATTATGCAGGCTACACGTTGCTCCACCCCCACCCACCCCCAGCAAGCTGGGTACTCATTTTACCACCCTAGGAAGGCATTTAACCCCTGCACCACAGGAACACAAACAGACAAGAGCATTGAACCAAATGGCACAAAAGTATCCCCACCACCACCACCACAACTAATAGCAGGACCAGTGTTGGGAATTTCAACCGGGGTTGGTATAAAAGGCCTCCCTGAAAAGTAATGTTTTCATAGAATCCTAAAATAGTGAACTTGGAAGGGTCCTACAAGGCCATCACGTCCAACTCCCTGATTCATGCAGGAAGACAAACCATCAGATATCTGCCAGGTGGTCCTCCAGTGTCGTAGCACTCACCACCTCTTGAGGTCATGAGTTCCATTGCTGTACTGCTCTAACAGTCAGGAAGTTTCCCCCCTGATATGCAGCCAAAAGCGGGCTTCCTGTAACTTGAGCCCAGATTCAATTTCCTTCTAAATGAAAGCAGGTAAGGAGCCAGGAGAAGTAACTCATGTTGGGAGGTGATTCCTGAACTTGCTTCCTCAATCAATCTCTCTTTGGCAGAGGCAAAGGCTGCTCCAGAAATCTGCTTTTCCGCTGTCAATTCCAAAGGGGACCGGTTTGGAAACTGTGGCTACCACGGCCACGACTACAAGAAGTGCTTGAGCCGGTAAGTCAGGTGTGTTGTGAAAACGCTCCACAAACAATTGTTGATCATTGTCCAGAGGTGGTTACGGGGAGGTCTTGGGAGGGGCAGGGGAAGACTCTGGGTGCCAGCACCTCCAGGAGGCAGTTCATTTTGCCACCTCTTTTGGAAACGTCTGCGCACTTTAAGCAGGGCTTCTACAACCATGAGGGCTAGAAGCTTGAGTTTTTCTTCTTCTTTTTTTTAAAAAAAAAAGAGCGTGTGCAGCTTTGAGGGAGCTGAGTTGTATTTCTTCATGAACGTCAGCTTCTGGTGGAATTATTATTCACACAGTGGTTGGAAGAGCCTAGCTGTGATTGAGCATGACTCTAATGGTCTATGCTTATTTTAATATTGTTTTTTTTGTGGGGTGGAACTGTACAGAAAGAACCAGAGGGTAGCCACATTAGTCAGTTGTGGCAAAAATAACATAGGATTCGGAACTACCTTCTGTCCTAATACCTGCGTGGAAAATCCCAACCGAAAAATATACCTGGCAAAGGAGATGACTTTTGTTCTCTTAACCCTCGAGAGATTTTGCTTCCGAGCTTTGTAATTTTTGGGTGGTGGTGCCAATAAATCTACTCTCTGAATTCTGTCCTTCCATCAATGCTGTCTCTTGCTATCACTTGAGACTACGACTTGAGAAGTTGTGATTTCTTTCACCCCCAGCAAAAAACCAAACCCTGGAGGGGGGGGGGGCGAAATTTAGGTAACATTGATCTCCAGATAATGGCAGAAATTAGGGTTAGAATTACTTAAATAAATCTTTATGTGGATTTATATGGAAACCTGATCAGTTTTCACTCTTGCTGCTTATAGGAATGGTCTAACAACACATTTTTTTAAAAAATACTGGCTTTTGTGATGTTAATTTCTTGGGATGAATGGAATAGATTGCAATCTTCATCGTATGCCATTGCCTATTCTAACTTATGGTGACCCTCTAGATAGAGAGGACTCAGAAGTGGTTTGGTGCTCTCTTTTTCCTAAGGTTCCCGGGTCAGTGCAGCTTGCTCAAGGCCACCCAGGCTGGCTCTGCTCACAGAAGGCACAGCGGGGAGCTGAACTCTCTACCTCTGACTCCCTAACCCTAACCCTAGACCACTGGGCATGAGTAAAGTGGATAGAGGGATGCTCTCCCTCTCTCAAAATACCAGAACTAGGGGACATCCACTCAAACTGAGGGCTGGGAGAGTAAGAACAGACAAAAGAAAATATTTTTTTTCACCCAGTGTGTTGTGAGTCTGTGGAACTCCCTGCCACAGGAGGTGGTGATGGCATCTGGCCTGGGTGCCTTCAAAAGGGGATTGGACAGATTCCGGGAGGAAAAGTCCATCCCAGGTGACAAACCATGATGGAGATGTGTAATCTCCAGGCTTAAAACCGGGGTACTTCAAGGACCAGATGGAGTGGAGTGGGATGAGGAGACAGAGATCTAGTCTCATGCGCTCCCAGACATATTTGGTGGGGCCACTGTGAGATATAGGAAACTGGACTAGATGGGCCTTTGGCCTGATCCAGTAGGGCTCTTCTGATGTTCTTATCCAGGTTATTTAATCGTGGATGTCTTGGTCATAATGGTTTTTGTAATCATTTTTGTGATTTGAGTGATTCTGTGGTTTTCCTGCATCTTGTTTTCATCAAAAGTTACCCAGAGGACCTCCTCGAGGAAAAGTGAGGTAGAAACATCATAAAAGATGGCACGGGTGGGTCATAACAGTAATAAATCATTACCCTGCAGGAATGCCATGTGTGGAAAGCTGCAGTGTGAGAATGTGAAGACGCTTCCGGTCTTTGGGATCAAACCAGCCATTATTCAGTCGCCGGTCAAAACCAGCACATGCTGGGGAGTGGATTTCCAGCTAGGATCGGACGTCCCAGACCCAGGGATGGTGAACGAAGGGACCAAGTGCGCACCTGGAAAGGTAAATCAGGGACGGTCTCCTTCCCTCCCGTAGACCACTGAGCGGCTGATCGGTATCAAAAGTGGCCGTTGGTTTGGTAACACCAAGTCGTCACCTTGCAAAGCTTCTGACCACTGTGGCCATGAAGTGGTATGACAGTTAGCTCAAGCCAAGGCAGGGAACAGCTCAATTTCTTGTCCCTGCCTGCCTTCAAAAAGGCTCTGAAAACTTTGCTTTTTCAGGGAAGCATATGGCGACCTTTTAATTTAATTTTTTCCCTCCGCCCACGATGCCTCTGTTTTTCCCTCTTTATTTATTAGTTTTATTATCTGTTACTTACTGTTGGTTTTATTCTCGTTTGTAAACTGCCCAGAGTTCCTATTGGAAGATGGGCAGTATAAAAATGCAACAAAAAATAAACAAATAAATAAATAAATAAATACTAGTTAAAACCATTGACTGGGATTTAGGAGTCTACTTGAGATGGGCATATGTGCAGGAATGCAGCCAGGAATGCCATTGGTCGGATTCTGGCTGACAGAGCTTAAACGCGTGTGCCTTTGTTTCAGGTGTGTAAGCACTACCAGTGCGTTGACGCGGCAGTTCTGGGTTATGACTGTGACATAAAGAATCGGTGCAACGGCCAAGGGGTAAGAGGAAACGAGGGTCTCCTACAGTCGCTGTTGGTTTGCGTTTATTGGACTCTCCCCTTGTCCCCTCAACTCTTCCCGGTGCACTATGGTTAGAGATGGGCACGAACCGCCAGTTCGGCAGTTCGTACCGGTTCGTCCTCAGGATGAACAGGTGATGGGTAGTTCCCGGCCCCGCCTCCTGGTGGGCGCCCACTCAGAAACAGCGCATGGGGGAGGCGGGGTAGGGAAACGGGAGTGCTGCCCCCAGCCACAACAGGGGTCTTGGAACTCTAAAAATATATTTTTCCAAACTTGATTCTTGGGATCTTGGTGCCTGATCTTTAAACCGAAACAAAACAGACAACGGGAGATATTTGCTCCTAAAGCTATGGGGTTATTATGACCCCTCTCTGCATCTCCCCCTGCCACGCCACCCCTTTTAATTTTTCTACAGGTGTGCAACAGCAATAAGAACTGTCACTGCAACCCAGACTGGGCTCCTCCCTTCTGCAACACAACCGGATACGGTGGCAGCCTGGACAGCGGGCCTCCCTACAATGGCAAGTAACCCCCAGTGGACAGGGTTCTGGGCCATTCTGCCCTCTTTTGCTCATCCTGGTTTTGGGATGGCGCTGGGACGTTTTCCTTCCAAACTCCTTGGGTCCTGGTTGGATGGCACCGTGACGGACCCTCACCCTTTCCCTGCCGTGGGAAGAGTTGCCAGGAGTTTTGGGAAACCTCTAGCCCTTTTTTTGTAGGTTGCTTGCAGCTTCCGGAGGGCCTATGTTGCCCTGTGCCTGACTTTACAAAAGTGAGCTGGTCCAAACAAAGAGCGCCCTTCGTTTCAGAAAAGCGTGCCCTTTAAGAACGAAAAGGAGGCAGACAAAATGTGGAAAGGCAAGATTAGTCGCCCCTCTCTCTGCTGTTGAAAAACGGCACAGAGAGGTGTTGGTTTTGGCTTTCAAAACCCTCCACGGCTTGGGACCTGAATCTCCTTAAGATCAGCTGCGGGCCGGCCCACCGGAGCATCGCAGGCGTTCTCACTCTGGGGGGCCACTTATAGAGAGGCCCAAAAAACGATCACTAGGAGTTGGTCCTTCTCCCTGGTCGCCCCAACATTATGGAATCAACTCCCGAGTGAGATTCCCCTGCCTTTAAGAAAGCAGTTAAAATGCTGATTTTTAGCGAGGCATTTGACGACCTTTAATTTTAATTTTAATTAATTAATTACTTTTTTGACCAATAACTTAAGACTACTTGCCGGCTTGTTATTAATGTTTTGTTTTGTTTTACTATTATGTTTACTGTTATTATGCTCTTGCAGTGGACTGTTGTTTAACAAACTGTTTTAATAACATAAAATCTGTACAACACAAAAAATTCCGGAGATAGGGGCAATCTGCTTAACAGAATCGTCTCTGGGGCGAATCCGTACAACCTAAAAATGGTCATGCTTAGGGATTACTCTGTTTTCAATGCATTCCTAGGGGAAAATTGTATAAAGGAAAATTTGCTGAACACAATTTCATTTGGAACGAATTCATTCCTTTATACAAGGTACCACTGTATTTTTTATTGCATGATTTTAAACCGCCCAGAGTTCTGTTAGAAGATGGGCGGTATATTAAAAATATAAATAAATATATAAATAACTATAACCCTGCAGATCAACGTCTCAAAAAATAAAATGGAAAGGGATTAATTTCCATTTGGAGATCATGCGGTCATTCCATCATCCCCCCACCCACCCACTACTGGCTTTGGCGGGATGGGAGTCGAAGCCCAAAAGCTGAACAGAGAGACACACAACCTGCATCCTTCTATTCCCCATCCCACCCCAGGAGAGGCTGAAGAAGTTTTTAATTCCAGATGGATGGAAGAAACTGCTGCCCAAATGACACTGCAGTCGATTCTGGAGCTAATTCAATCCCTCCCCTCCCTTCTCCTTTTCTTTCTTCCAGATGAAGATCACACAACCAGAAACTGGCTCCTGGCTTTCTTCTTCCTGATCCTTCCCCTTCTCGTGGCTTCGCTCTTCTGTTATTTTGCAAGGAACCGGTTTACAAAACCCTTCAGGCCCCTGATCGACAGCTGTTGTCGGTGCGTGCTCTCTCTCCAACGGTGTGAGCCTCGATCCAGAAAGTGGTAGGAAATCGCCTTGTAGAAAAACGAGGGCCAAAATCCTAATAGGAGGAAAAATGGTATTCAAAGAGAGAGAAGGGTTGAGAGGAAGTTAGCCTTGTTTCCAGCTTGTTAAGGCAGCTCTTCGATAACATGGGGTTCTGCAAACCTGGATCAGCAGGGAGCGGAGCAGAGCTGCCTTAACGAACTGGAAACAAGGCTTTTGAGGACCAATTTCCTCCCCTCCTGCTGCTGACTTCTCCAGCTGCAGCACGTTAGGCGAGGAAAACCCTATTTGCAACCCCACAGTGTTTTCTCCTGCTTAGGCACATTTTCAGAGGACAGCTGCAAGGCAAATGTTGTGATGTGCCTGAACCGGTGAAGGTTCTGCTGTGATGCTGGAACATCTAAGCCTGAGATCTTGACTGATATAGCAGGGCTGACCCAAGACCCCTCTGTGCCTGAGGCAGAAAAACAGAATTCCTCATGAGGGCTAGAAACCTGTGTAAGGACTAGCATCTAGGAATTACAGAACATTGGATGCCATGTTTAGATTTTGCCAGAAGGGAAACGGATGGTGCCAGTCCTTCCTCTAGCAATGGTACCTTTGCATTTAGCTTTACAGTTGTATTCAGTGTTAATTCTCTTTCTCCTGCCGTCTGTCAAGGTGTTTCAACAGATCAGATCACAGGACGCGGCATACTGTCCATACAGAGTTCCCGCCAAGTGCTCCATATTCTCCAAGAGATACGTCCACACAAATGGTAGGAATGAACAATTTGTTTTAAAAATCTCAGTTTGTGGATTTGCATCAGTTTGGGGGCACTGGATAAGAGAACTAGAAGTCCTGTAGAATGAATAAAGAACTGGAGCTGTATTAGAAACCGATCGTAGCAACCCAGCTTTCCAAATAGGTTGGGGAAGTGCTGTTTGGAGAGGGTCCTGAGGGTTTTCCTTTGAGAAATCCCTGCCAATTGACCTTTCTCGCGCTTCTCCTGGGAAAAAGCATTTCCATGAAAGCAGTTTTAGATCTGTAGTTTAAAAGAGTCTATGGGAGGGTTTTTTTTTGTTTTGGAGTCCTTTGACTTTTGCAACAACCAATGTCTCTACAGACACAACACTCTGTGTGCAGATGTGTGTTTCTGTTGCCTTGGGAGTCCTGGGTGTTGTAGACTAGACCCATCTGCATGTTCCTTGTGTGCATGGACTTGGAAGTTCTGCAGAGGCAGAGAACTTAGACCAGTGGTGGTGAAGCTTTGGCACTCCAGAGGTGTTGGACCACAGCTCCCAGAATTCTGAGCCTAGATTGTTAATGACAAAGGACTGTGGGAGTTGTGGTCCAAAGCCATATATCGGCATGTTTCTAGTACGCACGGACTTGGAAGTTCTGCAGAGGCAGAGAACCTAGACCATAGGGTCCTAGAATCGTGAAGTTGGAAGGGGCCTATAAGACCATCCCCCATAGAGGAGGAAAGAGGAAAGCGACATCATCTGACCACCGAATATTAGTCAAGGTGGAAGAAGGGTCACCGTGGGTTCCAGAAGGTAGACATGCATCTTCATGAAAGGATGTGCCTCTTGTTCTAACATCAGTTGACATGGACCCGGTCACCACCCAACTGGATGCAGCACAGAGCACCTCTTCCTACTTTCCACGGATGGGCTTTGGACACAATGTGCATCTTGAGGTGGGCTTCGTGGCCATGTCCTTCCTGAGTCCCACCAGCCTAAAGCAGCAAAGCCACCCACCACGTGTCACGTGTGGATCCCCATTTCAATATTAACCATTGACTCCTGGTTGTCTTGCAGAATATGCAACCCAACAGATACCCCGTGCCATCCTATACAGCTAATCAGCAATGGTATGGGGAACCTTTCCATTACAAGGCTCCGCCCCTTCCTTCAGTGCCACCGGTGCCACCATCCACAGCGCAGCATTACGTCCCGTCAAGGTTGGTAACTGGCAGCCTATGGTTCTGATGGGAGCCCTCTGGTGGTTGTTGTTGTTGTTTGCTCCTGTTGCATTTTTTCCATGGTTGACAACTAACACCGAGGACTGGGCTGAGACCTGAGTTCAAATCTCCAATTGAGCTTTGAGACGTGCAGGATGATCCTGGGCCAGTCAGTTCATGAGACTAATTTACTTTTTAAATTTTAGTGTGGTTTATTTAATTGGGTTTGAGTTTGGTGGTGTACTTGCAGTTTTATTTTTTCAATTGTTCGTTTTTTTCAATTGTTGTAAGCTACCTAGAATGGCATTTGCTGCCAGATGGGTGGTATTAAAATCCAATCCAATCCAATCCAATCCTTCCTTCCTTCCTTCCTTCCTTCCTTCCTACCTACCTACCTACCTGCCTACCTGTCTATCTATCTATCTATCTATCTATCTATCTATCTATCTATCTATCTATCTATCTATCTATCTGTCTGTCTGTCTGTCTGTCTGTCTGTCTGTCTGTCTATTTATCTATGTATCCTAACCTATCACACAGGGTTCTGAGAATGAAATGTTGCCACTCCAGATGTGCTGCCCAGATGTGGTATTGTCATAACATGTCTCCCTGCACTGACACTGGGCTGGGTCAGATGCAGTTGTAGTCTATGCAGCTGTGGTCTAATAAATCTATCAGGGCAAGCGCTGTACTCCCAAGCTCTCCTTCTGTCTCTGTCTCAGACACCAGAAAAGAGAATACGTGTTCAGCTGGAAACACGAGTTTCCCCTTGTCAGGCAGCCAGTTTCTTGGGGGAGGGTGTGTGTGTTGGCGATGCATAGGATGTACATACCATGTGAAAGAATATTTGAGACCTTGTGTTGCAAAACTAACATGCACTGCCCTGTTATATAATTAAACTTTGTGACGCTGATCCACCTGTATCATTCCCACGGTGCCAATGGAGCTGCACAACCGGATTGTCGAATCCCAGTGTCTCTAGTTAGAATATAGGATGTGAGTTGTTAAAAAAGATTCCCCCCCCCCAGTGTAAAGCACTGTCAATGCTTCTGATCCAAGTTTTAATTTATGCTCATGGACTTGCCCTTGACTTACATAAGAACATAAGAAGAGCCATGCTGGATCAGGCCAAAGGCCCATCTAGTCCAGCTTCCTGTATCTCACAGTGGCCCCACCAGGTGCGTTTGGGAGCACACAAGACACGAGACTCTGTCTCCTGATTCCACACTGCCCTGCATCTGGCCCTTGAAGTACCCGTTTTAAGCCTGGAGATGACACATCTCCATCATGGTTTGTAACCTGTGATGGACTTTTCCTCCATGAATCTGTCCAATCCCCTTTTGAAGGCATCCAGGCCAGATGTCACCACCCCACATCTTGTGGCAGGGAGTTCCACAGACTAAGAACTTCTCCTGTTTGTTGCAGGCCTCCACCCCCAGCGACAAAGACGGCGGCGGCGATGACAACAACTCAGGAACGCTTTGTTCCTTCCCGCCCTGCACCTTTGCCTCCCAAGTAACGTCCGGTTTGCCTTTCACGAGCCGCTCAAATTTGGATGGGACAGAGCGACACGGGTCTTCCATCGAGTGGTCCTCGAGACCCTTCCTTTTCTCATCAGCAGTGGATAAGTAAAAACAAATAAAAAAATAAATCAAAACATTGGGGAAAAGGTGGAAAAAAGGAAGGGAGGAAAGGAAAGGAAAAAGCAAAACCAAGGAATGTAAACTTACAAAAAAAATACCTCTACCCAAGCTTGCAAGAACGGAGATCACTGAGCCTGTGAAAACTGTCTTTGTGAACTGTCTTTGGGCTGTACGGCTGGAAAAAATGAGTCGGACTGAACCCTAGTTAACATTTTTTGTGTGTGTGTGTGTGGGGGGGGTGTAACTGTGTTTTCCCGTCTTTTATGATGATTTGTTCAGAAACTATTCAGTCCATGAGCACCCCACCCCCAGACAGTTGTCAGAAAGCATATAACTTTGAGTGAGGACAGCTAAATATTAGTTAAGAGGAGGGTGGCTGGTTATACTGCTGTGCAGCATTCAGACAGATCTTCTCTTGGTAGGATGGGCTGTTGTCTGAAACGACACGAAAGCGTCTGCAGGTTTTCAGCAGAAACCATCGATGGATAGCACTGATTGGCCTGTGCCTGTTCTTTTACCACGTCCACGTCTCTCCCTCTGTAACCTTGGAAGCAATTTTGCACTTGTAAAAATATAAAACGTCGACAAAGCCAACAATGGGTATTTAAGTGCATGCATGGCACTTATTCCACCCCCCCCACCCCCAAAGGACAGCCTTAAAACATAATAGAAAAGTAACAATTGATAGATGGACAGGCCTTTGATTTGCTGGTACGGATATCAGCCACACAAAGTGCAAAATTTCGAAGGCAGAGTTGCATGTGGCTGAAGGCTCTGCTTTGAATATTCTTTTTTATTAGTATTATTTTTACACCAGTCTTCACTCATGTTGCATAAAGGGAAGAGTTAAAATTTGCAATTCAGGCTGGTTCCAACACATGGAACAGGAAGAGAAGCTGGACAGTTTTTTTTTTAATTGAATGCAGGTAACTAAAAGGCACATGGTGAAACAGGAATACAATGTGCAGTCTACTTCGATACATGTCCAAGTAAGTTCTGTGGAGCTTTTTGGTAAGTCATTATAGGACTGCAGGGGGAGTCTTCGTGTGCTGCCAGACAGACGGATCCTGGTGGCATCAGCACTTTGTCTCTGTTCCAACTTTCCCCTCCTGAAGATTTTTCAATAACAGGAGAACAAGACGGAAGGCACAGTAGACAAGGGTTAGGAATGAAGGACTCCCTTTAAAGGCTTCAGACGAGACACGATGGTTGCAGCACAGAAGCCTTGCCTAGGAAAACCCATCCCTGACCAATAAAATAAAATAAAATAAAATAAAATAAAATAAAATAAAATAAAATAAAAGAACCTATTGTTAGCATGTTTTAGGTTTTCAGCGGCGTGGGAGATGGTGTGTGTCTGTATGTATATTGACCTTTTTTTTAAAACCAAGGCAGTTTTAACCATGTGCTGGCTGATGCTGAACTATAGTTAGTAAAGGACGTTAGGTTTAACTTAACAGTTGTTTTAAGTTAGCAAAGAAGAGCACAGGCAGTTCTTCAAATAGATTCACTAATGATTATTGAAAGGACAGTCAGAAGACAGTTGGGTTTTTGGTCAAGGCTAACAAAAGCTCTTCCGTCCAGCTCTCAAAGATTCGGTAGGATCCTATTGGAGTTTTAGGGAGAGGTCTGAAGCAGAGGGGAGCCTGGACATTGGATGACAACCTGCCCTCAAAGAACTGGAAAAGACTGAAACATATAGGCTCACCGATGGTTGATTCCACAACTTTGGCCTACGGCTAAAAGAGACTTTTCACTGGTGTCACTCCGGATCTTCCATACTCCTGTATTCCTCATCACCATGCACCGGTACGGAAGCTGGACAGTGAAGAAAGCTGGCGAGGGGTGAGGGGAAGAATGGATTGGTTCGAAACATGGCGCTGGAGAAGAACTTTCCGGATACCCTGGACCACCAGAAAGACAAACAACCGGGTCCTAGATCAAATCAAGCCGGAACAATTTCGGGAGGCAAAAGTGCTGAAGCAGAGGCTGACCAACTTTGGACATATCAGGAGAAGGCAAGATTCTCTGGGAAAGAGAATCGTGCCAGGAAAGGTGGAAGGCGGAAGGAGAAGAGGGAGACCAGATGGGAGATGGATGGACTCCCTCAAGGAAACCACAAGCGTGAGCTGCCGAGGACGAGACGTTTTGGAGATGGCTTAGTCACGAGGCTGCCATAGGTTGAGGCCCGTCGCAACAACACGAGAGACTTCTTGTTTTGAGGATAGCAGTCTAGATGGGAGAAGTGTGGAGGTGCCCCATGTCACTCCCCACCCCACCCCCTACAGTTTAGCACATGACAGGGTTACAGAGATGTTATGCAAAAAATAACGGCACGCTAATTAGTGGCTACTCTTCAGCTTGTGATGCATGACCCATGTGGACTCCCGGACTCCCACCACAAACCCTCAGCTGAGCTAATCCGTGCTGTTTCCAGCAAGAGAGAGAGAGAGAGAGAGAGAGAGAGAGAGAGAGAGAGAGAGAGAGAGAGAGAGAGAGAGATTGATTGAATGGCGAGGAGGACACGCATTCTCCTGATGCCAAGCAGTTGTCCTCACTTCTGGAGTGGGGGAGGGCCCTCCGCGATACTAAATCCCCCTCCCTTCCTAAAATTTGAGCCCACCGAAGCTACAATGAGCACTTTAAGCCCTAGCTGAAGAATCAAATCGGTCAACACTTAACTTTTACAAAATTGTTTTTTCATGTCAGTCAGGATGTTTACATTGGCTAAATCTTGTGGGATTGAATTCTGTCAATCTTTGCACCATTGATAAAGCCAAAATTTATATATATAATCTGCTAAAAAGATTACACTAGATTTGGGGGCATACATTGGTATTAGTCAAGAAGGCAAGACTTACACTTAGATAGTGCATTGTTAGTTCATGATGGGTCGAGATGGTTACCAACGTGTGTCAGTTACACTAGCTTCAGAATGAAACCAATCCCATTAAGTTATGCTCCAGCTTATTCCCACATGACGGTCGCTGTAGAAGCCTACACTTGTTTGGTAGATTTCCCTGTGGTTCTTGCCAAAAAGAAATTAGGTCTCTAACAGTATTTGTATGTATTCTTATATAGATCTATGTCTGCATTTGCAGTAATAAAATACTTGAACTTCGGTGTTCCATCCCGTTCTTGCCAAGCAATAAACACAATTCCTGACTTCCCACAAAGAGTCTTTGTAGAAACCATGTTTGGCAAAGCAAGTCAAGTGACAGAGTTGGATTTAGGAAAGTTTGGTCCAAATTCGCTCAGCCGTGGAAGCCCACTTGGGGTGGCCACACGATCAATCATTCCTGGAACATCTCATGTGCCACAAGGCCCCATTAGGTTTGCCATCTATAGGAAGCAACTTGACAGCATCAAACAACAACAAGAAGTCCTACAACCAAAGACCAGCCTGTCTATGTCAAGTACAGTGGTACCTCTAGAGACAAATGCCCCTAGATATGGAAAAGTCGAGATGCGAAGGGAAGTCTGTCCGGAGCGCAATGCACCCTGGGAATGGAAGTCTTCCAAAAAAAAACTTCTGCAAAAACTTGAGATACAAAAATTCCCTATGGGAAAACTTGAGATACAAAAATTTTGCAAATACAAAAGTGGAACTGGTGATACCTTTAGGCTACTATAAAAATAACAAAACATTGCTAATATTTCGAGGGCAAGCCCCCTTCCTCAAGAGCAGTACCAACACCTAAGAAATAATTCCTGGCAAACCCATCTTTTGCCATGTTTTTACCTATTGGTACTGCTCTTGAGGAAGGGGGCTTGCCCTCGAAATATTAGCAATGTTTTGTTATTTTTATAGTAGCCTAAAGGTATCACCAGCTCCACTTTTGTATTTGTCTTTTGTGATGGCTACATGGCTCCTTGAATGGTTTTGCTTCAACTGAAAATTTTGCAGAAGACTTCAATACTCAGGGTGCATTGTGCCCCATTCAGATCCATGATACGAAAATTTTCACGATACAAAGCGTCTCGAGGAACGAATTAATAGGTATACACTCTTTGTATACCCATCTTCCAAAGGTCTCCAGTCCCTAAGTCTGTGTGATGGCTGCTTCTGATTTTCTATCCCCTCCCAAAGTGCTCTTATTGGTTTCCTCTGGATCATGCTCTCTGGAAATCACTTTCACCCATACCAGTTTTGTTAGGCCCTTATGCCTCTAACGACCATCTCTGGGATCAACCCACTTCTACCAGCACTAGCCTGACGCACCCATCACAAGCAAAGGCATCATCTGTGGGAGTTGTGGTCCAAAACATCTGGAGTGCCGAAGGCTTGCCACTACAATAAACTGTGGAACTCTACATACCAACTTGCTTGTGTGTAAGCAGTGCACACACACATATTTTCATTAAGGTAAGAGGTTAATGTACCAGTATTTTAACAAAGTGTGTACACAACAGGAAGTTGCAACATGAACCACTACAATTTGTTACAGACGACATGACTACATCCATTGTTTATACAACAAAAGCGGATAAAAAGATTTCTTAGCTGCTACAATCCACTATTGCTTTGAATCGTTATGTTTCCCCCCAAAAATACAGTATTAATAAATAGGGCAATGGCACATCTGTTTTTCACTCATCAGTACAAGCAAGACAACTGCATCAGGAAAACAAGTGAAGATAAGGGTCCAAGTGAAAAATGCAAGAAGCACCCATTTTTGACTTGCAAAAAGATATGCAAAAGAAAAATATTTTTAGAAATGGCAGCCCCAATGCCGCAGTGGTACACCACCCAAGGGCCTTGAGGACTGGGTGAGAAACTAGACCATATCTACTAAAACCTTCAGGCATAATTTATCTGAGAGCAGGGGAGGGGTGAGATTTGCAGGCAGCTCTTGGATTTTCTCATATTAAAAAGTCTCAAATCCGTGAGCAGTTATAACGTCGTGGGTTTTTTTGGGGGGGGGGAGTGCAATGCAACTTGAATCCATTTCAGCAGTTGCTGCAGCCCACATTGGAAATGTTGTTTTGAGTATTGAACCGGTGCTTTTCGTATGGATTTAATTTACTACCGCTTTTAATCTAATCCATACTTTAATAATTTTTTTTTAAAAAACTCCACACCTATTTACTGTTTTTCAGGCTTGTCCTTTTAACGATGCAAGAGCCCTCGGGCTCTTTGAAGGAGCAAGGCGGGGTGAAGGGGAGGGGGGGGGGAGATGGATCTTAAATAAAGAAATGATAAATAAACCCAGACCACAGTAGCTAAAACTCGTGGGGTTGGGGGTCCTTCAAGACCCTCCCCTCTCTCAAGGAGAAAGGGACACCCACCCACACACACACACACCCCGCGCCCGCCTCGAGTATCTTTCTCACAACAACCCTGCCAGGCAGGCAGGCAGGCAGTCCTATCTAGGAGTCAGGGGAAGGAAATGGATTTCCATTTAAATAAGGTTTATTTGGCACACACACACACACACACACACACACACACACACACACACACACACACACACACACACACACACACACCTCTCTCTCTCACACTCATCCACTCACTCACACACACACACTCACGCGCACACACGAAACACCAACACACACGCGCGCGCGCGCACGGACGCACGCACACACACTCACAAAGGGCTGCGCGCTTGTGTCCATTGAATTTCCATTTAAATAAATTTTACCTGGCACGCACGCACGCGCACGCACACCCCCCCTCTCTCTCTCTCTCTCTCACTCACTCACACACACACACACACTCACGCGCACACACGAAACACCAACACACACACACACGCGCGCACGGACGCACACACACACACTCACAAAGGGCTGCGCGCTTGTGTCCATTGAATTTCCATTTAAATAAATTTTGCTTGGCACGCACGCACGCACACAGACGCACACCTCTCTCTCTCTCACACACACACACACATGCACACACGCACACGCACACACACACACACACAGAGGGCTGCGCTCTTGGGTCCCTCGCCTTGAACCCCGAGCCGTCCGGTCCGCGTTCCAGGCGAGACCGTTACGCGGGCGGCATCGGCGGCGGCGGCGGCATCAGGGGGGGAAGAAGGAGCCCCGCAGGCGCCGGGGAGAGCCCTCCTCCTCCTCCTCCTCCTCATGATGATGATGATGATGATGAGGCTCCTCTGCCCGGCGTGGCTGCCCAGCCTCCTCCTGCCCTTCCTCGGCGCCGGCTTCCTCGCCGGGCTGGGTGGGTGCCCTCCGTCCCTCCGACCCGGCCTCCTCCCTTCGCCCCCCCCCCCCCCCCGACGGCCAGCCAGCCAGCCAGCCAGCCAGGGAGCCCGCCCCGGCTCGCTCTCTCCTGCCTTCCCCAACCCGACTCCGGAGTCAGTCGCCCGCCGGGGGGGGGGCGGGGGGGGCGAAGGGTGGAAGCAAGGCAAAAGGGGGTTGCCTGCCTAAAAAGACTTGGCCAGCAGGCGCCCTGACTTCTATCTATCTATCTATCTATCTATCTATCTATCTATCTATCTATCTATCTATCTATCTATCTATCTATGTATGTATGTATGTATGTATGTATGTATGTATGTATGTATGTATGTATGTATCTCTATGTATCTATCTATCTATCTATCTATATCTATCTATCTACCTATCTATCTGTCTATCTATCTATCATCTCTGTATGTATGTATGTATGTATGTATGTATGTCTGTATGTCTGTCTATCTATCTATCTATCTATCTATCTATCTATCTATCTATCTATCTATCATCTCTGTATGTATGTATGTATGTATGTATGTATGTATGTATGTATGTATGTATCTATATCTCTATCTATCTATCTATCTATCTATCTATCTATCTATCTATCTATCTATCTATCTATCTATCTATCTATCTCTATCATCTCTGTCTGTCTCTCTGTCTGTCTGTCACTGTATCACTCTATCACTGTATCACTCTATCTATCATCTCTGTATGTATGTATGTATGTATGTATGTATGTATGTATGTATGTATGTATGTATGTATGTATGTATCTATCTATCTATCTATCTATCTATCTATCTATCTATCTATCTATCTATCTATCTATCTATGTATGGCCGCATAGATATATAATCACAACCTTAGAACTTCCAGAGCTGGAAGGATGCTGTGGATAAATGTTCCTGGACTGTAACTCCCAGAATTCCCTTCCAGCACAGCAAGTGGTAGAGGCTTCTGGGAGTTGCAGTCCAGGAACATCTGGGGACCCACAGGTGGAGAACCACAGTGAGTCTGATTCATCAACTCCAGCCTCTCTGAAGGAGGCACAGGGGAATCGAACTCCCAACCTCAGGCTCTGGAGCCAGAGAGCTGAGCCACTGAGCTGGCCAGCAGTTTTTGTAATAATTGCCCGGGGTGGAAGGGACCGGGTGGGTCATCAGGTCCAGTCCTGGCGAAAGAGGCCCAGTAGGGGGATCAAACTCCCAACCCCTGGGTTTCCAGCCAGAGACTTAACTCTCTGACCTATCCAGCATTTTGTTGGACATAATATAGAACATCATTATTAAATTGACACTTGCCAGTTCACTTCTGATTAATCGTTTCCCCCCTCCCTTTTCTTAGATGGTCAAAAGTTTTTGCATATCACATATCCACAGAAAGTACCGTCCAATATAACGGAAGATGGCTTAGGAGAAGATGAGGTATATAAAGTTAAGAAATGCAGTTATGTAAACGCTTGTGTCTAAAAATGCCTAGTTTAAAAAGCATTGGGTTAAATATATAAGAAGTTGCATGAGGGAGTAAAGAAAATTTGAACAGGCAATGAAAATCATGGGTGATAAACAGTACGGCTTGGCGGTGCCATCCGGTGCTTGTTTAATTCAGATGTGAATTTCATGTGGCTTATGATGGCAGGGAATTGTGATGCACACCTGAAATCCTTTAAAGTAGGTTGGTAGCAGAACTTCTCAGTTTCAAAGAAAATTCCGTGGAGGAATTAGAACAAATTGGTTAGTGTCTTATTCCCCACACAGTGTTGACTCCTTATCCAAAAATGTATAATTTGGCCCTAAAACTGTAGGGATGAAGATGCTAAATGAAGGCCCACAAAATTCATCCTTATAGACATTGCTTGAAATTAACCCCCCTCCCCCTTCGTTCAAAAGGAAGATGCAGTGGATAAAGTACTCTGGACTGGTCCTTGGGAGATCTGGGTTCAAATCTCTCCTTGGCTATGAAAACTCAACAAGGAAGTGCATTGAAATCTGTTGGAGGGTGGCCATAAATCAGAAGGAACTTGTCTTGGTTATTTGATTTATGATTACAAAAACTGCCAGCCCATACCGTTTCATGGTCTTCTACTTGCTGTCTGTAATGAAGGATTACAGTTGTTGCTAGTCCAGACAATTTTGGAGAGCCAAATTGTTAATTCCCGTATGACTAAATTCTAAGGGAGGGTCCTTCAGTCATGTGTGTCATCGATAATCATTCCCACTTGTTCTACACCCACCAGATTAAAAACATCCCAGATGTTAGTATTAACTAGCGCAGTGGTGGCAAACCTTCGGCACTCCAGATGTTTTTGGACCACAACTCCCACAGGCCTTTGTCACTGGCAATCTAGCCTCATCAAAAGCAGTACTATATAGCTTATCTCGTTTTGCAAATGCCTGCTGACAAATTGCCTTTGTTTGTCCTGTCTTCTATCCTACATGGTCCAGAGCATACAAACGTACATTATTACGATAAATAAGACGGCGTACACGGTTCACCTGACACAACAGTAAGTGAGTTTCCCTTCTGGACCCTTTGACGTGGGTGGACACATTTGCCCCATCCAGGGGACACTTTTCCTTTAGGGAAATCCATTGCTCATTATGCAACATCAACCCCCGTGCCGTTTTGTTGTCTTAATTCACAGAACATTTCTGCCGAATGACTTTATGGTTTATACCTACAACCAGGGGGGCTTTGTACACCCCAATCCACCACACATTAAGGTACGGATTTGTTTGTGAATGTTTCATAACTTTTTTTCGGGGGGGGGGTTTACTTTCCTAGCCTTATGCCCTACAAAACCTCCCAAAGCAGGTTTCTGGGGCAGGAATATGAAGTTAAACTTCATATAAACTATATATATCAAGAGCATAGAGAAAACTCCTAGTTCCCTGAGATTCCAGCCACAGAGACTGGTGAAACGACAGGAAGAAAAACTTCCAGAACACGGCCAAACAGCCTGAAAAACTCACAACAGCTATCAGATCCCAGCCGTGAAAGCCTTTGAGAATATGTTATACTGTATATCAAGTGTAAATTATTGGCTAGGTCAACTTGATATTTAGAAGTTTACTTTTCCTCTGAACGCTCCTTAGAAGGAATGCTTCTATCAAGGGTATATTCAAGGCTTCCCCAACTCCGTTGCTATCCTTACCACCTGTTCTGGGCTCAGGTAAGAGAGATCTGTTACTGGGGTCAATTATCCAATCTGCCCAGTGTCCCAGCTGGGCTGCAGGGAAGTCTCCAGCTGAAATGGCAGTTTATCTCTCACCCAGTCCTTTGTTATTAGAGTTGAAGACCATGGGCGGGGAGAAGAACGGAGTGGCCAGAGAGAGAGAGAGGGCAAAGCAAAGATGGGGAGTTTGGACCGAAACCAGGAACGGACCTGAAGCCTCTCTCTGCTTTGCTTTTGCTTTTGCTTTTGCTTTTGCTTTGCTTTGCTTGTTTTGTAATTTTTTTTTAAAAGAGGCCTCCTGCAGTTCGAGAATGTTAGCTACGGGATTGAGCATTTGCAGTCCTCCACTACATTTGAGCACCTTGTTTATCGTATAAACAACCAAAACCTCAAAGGCCCTCTTTGGACAGAACGGTTCGTGCCTTTGGAGAGACCTATGGGGCGTGGGGACGTGTCGTATAGGTTGCTTTCCGATAATGTGGTGAGTAGTCCAGCTTTTTTCCTTTTGCTTCCTATCCAGCCACTTTTATAAATGTTTGTTGTGTGTCAGTGCTATTCATTTTTTAAAGTGGAACATCGATATTCTGTCTGCTTACAAGGGCTAAAGGCTGTTGGATATGCACGTACGCACCAGGAGAGGATTACTTGGAGGGATGGGGCAGGTGTAATTACTAGATGTTGCTTTCAGCTGCGGAGGGAAATTATGGGAGCAGGCATCATGTTGTACATAAAAAAAAGAATCAGAGCCTGAGTTCCCTGGAGTACATCTAATTCTGTACACATCCATGTATATGCAGCTGTAAAGTGCATTGAATAAATCACTTGGGGAGACTCAAAACAGACAGGAGAGACAAGTGAGAAATCAGTGCAGATTCTGGCAGTGTGAATTCTCTTGTAACAAGATGTATTCTAAAGAAGGATTGAAGTCACTCCCGAACAAGACCAGTATCACAAGTAAATTCAGCAGCAGGGGGTGGGTTGTTTTTATAGCACAGTGGTTAAACTGTAGTGCAGTGGTACCCCGACTTAAGAGCAGCTCGACTTAAGAGCAATTCGATTTAAGAGCGGAAAACTGTTGGCGTTTTAACTGCCACCTTACAAATTTTAGATAAGGTCTGCTCGACCTACAATTTTTTTTCATTTTTTTTTCATTTTTAACTTATTTTTTCAAGTTTTTAGATAGGTGCCCCGACTTAAGAGTAGTTCGACTTAAGAGCATGCGTTTGGAACGGATTAAATTCATAAGTTGAGGCACCACTGTACTGTGGTCAAAACTCTGAGCTCAGCTAGCTATCACAAGGTCGACTCAGCCTTCCGTCCTCCCAAGGTTGGGAAACTGAATACCCAGCTTGCTGGGGTTAATGTGTATGAAGCCTGCGTTATTAAATTGCACCCCCCCCCCCCCCCCAGAATGCTTTAAGCACTACAGGGCAGTATAGAAGCAGCACACTTGGGTTTTTGGACACGACCACTAAAATCCGCTGGGTCGTGCTTAAGTGGGCGTGGTCATACCTTTTTTTTTTAAGTCCGCTGCTCATGGGAAAACAATTTTATGCTCCGCATCTGCGCGCACTTTGCAGCGGATTTGAGTGGTTGTGTGAAAGCAGTCGTTTTTAGTTGACAGTGAAAGGGTGACTGCCACCGTTAGAGGAACTGAGTGGAAGAAGTGAGTGTTTAGAATGGCGAAGCAGTGTTGGGATTTGCTCCATTTATATGCTTTTAAAAGTATGACAGCCTGACTGGTGAAATTATAGAAGTCATGATTATACTTTCTTTATTCTGTCTGCCTTCAGCCACTGTCAGATATCACGAAAGCCCACAGATACATAGAACTATATATTGTCTTGGACAAAGCTTTGGTAAGTACACATCCATCAGAATTCTCCTTCCTTTGAATCTTGGGGCAAGCGATCCCTTTGCTGAGCGTGTACGGCCCATCGCTCCCTTTGACTCTTTTCTGCCACCACGTACCCACGGCTTTGTGCTTTCTCTGGCCATTGCCCGTGGCACGCTTCATTCTCTGGGAAAAGAAGGGTGGCCACCGTGGGGCAGCTGGCTGAAGGGTTATAGCAGTGGTTTCTCAACCTGTGGGTTCCCCGATGTTCCTGGACTGCAACTCCCAGAAGCCTCCACTACTCGCTGTGCTGGAAGGGATTGCTGGGAGTTGCAGTCCAGGAACATCTGGGGACCCACAGGTTGAGAACCACCGGGTTATAGAAATGGGAGTGCTTGTTTTCCCTACTATGCTGCAGGTGCGTGTTTGATGAAAATCGGTCTTTGCGCCCATAAAAGTTCTTTGAGCCTTGGTTTTCTATTTGTATGCCTGCACTGCCCTCTTAAGCCCAACATCCTTCTAGAGCAGCGCTTCCAACCTTGGGATCCCCAGATGTTCTTAGACTAAAATTCCCAGAAGCTTTCTCCGCTAGTGGTGTTGGCCAGCATTTCTGGGAGTTGCAGTCCAAGAACATCTGGGGACCCGAGGCTGAGAACCACTGTTCTTGATTTCATCCTTCTGTTACTACAGGTTAAACCAGGCATGTCCAAACTTCGGCCCTCCTGATGTTTTGGACCACAACTCCCAGAATTCTAAGCTTAGACTGCCAATGGCAAAGGACGGTGCGAGTTGTGGTCCAAAACATCTGGAGGGCCGAAGTTTGGACATGCCTGCTTTACACAAAGAAGGGAGGAATGGCAAGAAACACATGTGGCAGTTACTTCATGTCCTTCTTTGTTGGACATGCCTGGGTTAAAGGTAAAGGTAAAGTTCCCCCCCTGCAGATGCGTGCTAGTCGTGTCCAACTCTAGGGGCGGTGCTCATCTCCGTATTCAATCCGAAGAGCCAGTGTTGTGCAGTTCCATGGCCATGTGGCCGGCATGGCTGCAAGGAAACCCTGTTTTATCGTCCCGCTTTTTACGGCGGTACCTATTTATCTCCTTGCATTGACATGCCTTCGAACTGTTAGGTTGGCAGGAGCTGGGGTGAACAGCGGGAGCCGGCTCCGCTGCGTGGCAGCACCTGGGATTTGAACTGCCGAGCTGCCGACTTTGCAGCCGACAGTTTTCGGATCCTTAGTTCGCTGAGCCACCACTACAGGTTACGCCACGCCATTGCTTTATTCCTTTCCTGTTGTTTTGCTTATGACAGATAACACCGTGTTCTTCTTTTTTCTTTTTTTTTTAGTATGGCTATATGGGTGGAAGTGCTGATGATGTGACCCAGAGCATTGCACAACTCATCGGCTTTGTGAACAGCGTGAGTAAAAGCCGCACTTTGATTATCCTTCTGTACTCACAAAAACCATCTGGCTTTTTTTTTTTTAAATTGGCTACTGTTCTATCTGGAAAGCATCGGTAGTGGCAAACTAATCACAGAGTGCTTGGTGGCAGGAATATGCATCTATATAAGGCTGCAAGGGCGCTGATCCCAGCAGTGCAGTGCCACCGAAATACATTAGAAATGAATGTTTATAACATTCAAATAATACCCCACAGTCCCTGCCCGCCTTCTGAAATGCTCTGAAAAATTTGCTTTTCAGGGAGGCATATGGCGACCTAATTTAATTTAATTTAACTTAATTTATTTTATCTAATTTAAGTTTACTTCCCCCCCCTCTTGTCTACTGCCCTTTGACCCATCTTGTTGTATTGTTTTGTACTGTTTTTTTTTTTAATCTTGTAAACCATCCTGAGTTCCATATTGGAAGATGGGCAGTATAAAAATGAAACAAACAAAAATGAAAAATGAAACCACCCTAATCACAGCGTACTTGGGTCTGTGTCCTCCCCCCCCCCCCCGCCGCCATGTCTTTTCAGATATTTTCTGACCTTAACATAACCATCGTTCTGTCCTCTTTGGAAGTCTGGACGGATCGTAACAAAATCAACACGACGGGAGAACCTGACGAGCTGCTCCGGAGGTTTTTGCAGTGGAAAAATTCATACCTCGTTCTGCGGCCTCACGACCTGGCATTTTTATTTGTGTAAGGGAAAAGGTGGTTTCGTTTTAAAGGGTCACTCTCCTAACCTTCTAACATTTCTCCTCGTTTGAACATTGCTGTTTTCTTTCTCTTTCTTATTTTAAAGACACAGAATTAACACGCAGTGAACGGCACTTTGCAGTTCTGTTGCAAAGATAAGAACAGTACTAGGTAGCATGAGGAAGGTAGGGCTGAAATAAAAGGGCATTTCATTGAACCCGGTCAGTGGGAGCAGATAAGTCAGCCCTTGGCTCCTTTTGTTGTCTGCAGTCATGGGCAGCACTCTTCCAGGGTGCCAGACATGCCTGGAAATGCTGGGAATTGAACCTGGGACCTTTTATGAGCAAAGCAGAATCCTTTCCCCCTTGAGTTATTGCCTTTCTCTTTTGTTCGGATGCAAGGGAAATAGGTCCGCTCGTTAATTACTTGGAGTTTCCCTTTAAAAAAAAGAGAGATGCAAACAGGCTTTCAGCGTCATTTTTACTAGGGCAACTTACACATTTTGGTAGACCATCAACCTTAAAATGCGTGGCGGCTGTTCAAACTGAGGAATACTTTTAAAACTGATTCCGCAAAGTGGGAGAGCATGAGAGAGAGAGAGAGAGAGAGAGAGAGAGAGAGAGAGAGAGAGAGAGAGAGCAGCATAGAACTGTTATAGAAGGGAACAGATTATTTTAAAAAGCTTTGGGAAGTAAGTGGGTAGTGTACAAGAAGAGCCATCATGCTGGATCAGGCCAAACGCCCACCTAGTCCATCTTCCTGTATCTCACAGTGGCCCCACCAGATGCGTTTGGGAGTGCATGAGAGTAGATCTCGGTCTCCTGATACCACTTCCCTGCATCTGGTCCTTGAAGGACCTGGTTTTAAGCCTGGAGATGACACATCCCCATCATGGTTTGTAACCTGTGATGGACTTTTCCTCCAGGAATCTGTCCAATCCCCTTTTGAAGGCATCCAGGCCAGAGGCCATCACCACTTCCTATGGCAGGGAGTTCCACAGACTAACAACATGCTGGGTGAAAAAATATTTTCTTTTGTCTGTTCTCACTCTCCCAACACTGACTTTGAGTGGCGGTCCCCTAGTTCTGGTATTTTGTGAGAGGGAGAAGAGAGTCCCTCTATCCACTTGACTCACGCCCTGCATTATTTTGTAAGTCCAAATCATATCCCCCCCATGCCTGTTGACCTGTTCAAAGGTGCAGCGGAAGGGTGCAAGAAACCACCCAAAATAATCCTCAATGTATCCCACAGCTTGCTTTGCTATCACTGCACTCCATCCTTGGCTCTTACCAACCAGAAAAGGCACAGTGTAAATGATGTTTGCTCCTGTTCTTCTGCTTTAGTTACAGGGAGAAGCCAAATTACGTGGGAGCTGCATTCACGGGAAAGCTCTGCCTTCGGAATTATGATGCCGGAGTGGCTGTGGTGCGTATCAGTGAACGTCCTCGATTAATGTTTATGGGTTGGCTTGGTTTGGGTGGTGGTGGTGGTGGTGGTGGTGGAAATCAAGCCGTCAGACCTGCTAGATTTTGGACACCGGTGTGGCAATTAAACAGACGCTGTTCCTCTGCCCTGTTGACACCTGGGAAAGCCCCCCCCCCAACCCAGTCCTGCTGCTGTTGATGTAGGTCAAGCTGGAAGTCTTGGGTAGATTTCAGGTCAATGCCAAAAAGGGCTGTGCCAACACACGCTTAAGATGCAAGTGTCCTATGCATCTAATCTCTCTGGGCATAGTCCAGCAGGGGATGGGTTGTTTGACTCCTCAAAGCAGGCCCTGGGGCTAAGGAAATAAAACACGGTCCTCGTAAACTTTATTTATTTATTTATTTATTTATTTATTTATTTATTTATTTATTTATTTTTACAGCTTATATGCCGCCCACTACCCAAAAGTCTCTGGGCGGCTTGCAATCAAAGATTTAAAACAGTAAAACATCACATATCAATAAATAAAACAATGATAATAAAAAAACCTTACACTAAAATCATTACACTAAAATTGCCATCAAAGGACCCACAGTCTGTGTCAATTAAAAAATCTTCTGGAACAGGAAGGTTTTTACCAGGCACCGAAATGTCATCAGTGTTGGTGCCAGGCGGATCTCACTTGGGAGGGCATTCCATTGTCTGGGGGCAGCTGCCGAGAAGGCCCTGTGTCTGCAAGCCATCCCTCTCACCTCCTAGAATCATAGAATCATAGAATCAAAAAGTTGGGAGAGACCTCAAGGGCCATCCAGCCCAGCCCCCTGCCTTTCAGGAACCCTCATCAAAATACCCCCGACAGATGGTCATCCAGCCTCTGTTTAAAAACCTCCAAAGAAGGAGACTCAACCACCCTCCGTGGCAGCATATTCCACTGCCGAATAGCTCTAACTGTCATGAAGTTCTTCCTAATGTTCAAATGGAATCTCTTTTCCTGTAGTTTGAAACCATTGCCCCAAGTCCTAGTCTCTGAAGCCGTGGAAAACAAACCTGTTCCCTCTTCAATATGACATCCTTTCAAATATTTAAACATAGCTATCATATCCCCTCTCAGTCTTCTTTTTGGAAGGCTAAACATTCCCAGTTCCTCCTTGTAGCTTTTATTTAGTAGACTGTGTTTGTTTTCATTGCGGAACAAAATAATTCCGTTCCTGGGTTCAGCCGTTTTGGTTTCCCACAGTATCAAAAGTCAGTTACGATGGAGACCTTTTCTGTTATCCTTGCCCAACTGGTGGGTCTCAACCTAGGGATGGAATATGATGATGGAAAGGACTGCAAGTGCCCGGGACCCATCTGCGTAATGAACACCGGAGCTGTGTAAGTCTTTTCGTTATTGTCTCACTGTTGGGACTGTCAGGGTTGGTGTCATCCAGTGCTTAGGAGTCGGTGGCAGAAGAGGGGTGGTGGAATGGCGCCCTCTGCTGGCCTCTGTTGGAAGGAAGTCCCTCGCAGGCATGTCCAAACTTCGGCCCTCCTGATGTTTTGGACCACAACTCCCAGAATTCTAAGCTAAGATTGCCAATGGCAAAGGACTGTGGGAGTTGCAGTCCCAAACATCTGGAGGGCCTAAGACATCCCTGCAGTGTTGGTTCTCATCTCAATAGTAGAAGGCGGAAAGCCTCCCAGCAGAGCATTCCTTGATCAAGGCGGAGATGAGCTTGCATGGAGGGGGTAGGTCTAGGGCAGGGGTGTCCAAACTTTTTGCATGGAGGGCCAGATTTGGTGAGGTGAAAATGTGTGTGTGTGTGTGGGGGGGGGAACCATTCAGCCACATTTGGTCCCTGGGGCAGACTTTGGACAAGCCTCTATAACATGCAAGGAGGCGGGGAGGATGCTGCAGCAACGGAGCTGGAGGCGGGGAGGCTGGGCAGGTGGCTGGGGGTACAGATGGAGGCAGGGAGGGCAGGCAAACCGTAAAACTGCAAGCTGATGTCTCCATCCAGCATGGGGAGGGGGCTGCTGGCAGGGGCGTGGTGTGGGGAGGGCAAGGGGGATGGGGCACCCTTGGTGCAACAATTGGGGGGTACCAAATCGCCTACCCCCCCCACCCACCACCTCTGAATCCGGCTGCAGGCCTTTCACAAAAAAATGAAAAAATATACAGTGGACCCTTGTATAACAAACAGCTTGTATAACATAAAAATTGTACAACATAAAACATTCCGGAGACAGGGGAAACTTGCTTAACATAATCGCCTATGGGGCGAATCCGTAAAACATAAAAATGGGATCACTCTGTTTTCAATGCATTCCTATGGGAAATTGTATAAAGGAAAATTTGCTTAACATGATTTCATTTGGAACGAATTAATTCCTTTATACAAGGTGCCAGTGTATTTGTAAGTTGAGCAGACCATATCTAAAATTTGTAAGGCGGCAGTTAAAACGCCAACAGTTTTCAGCTCCTAAGTCGAATTGCTCTTAAGTCGAGCTGCTCTTAAGTCGGGGCACCACGGTACTTTTCTTGCAAATGGTCCCCTGGAAAGCCATTGTGCAGAGCCAAAGGCAGGATTGAAAAGAAGCCTCCCCCCCCTCCGCCTGCCTGTACCCCAGACACTGCGTGCATCATTCCTTAATGGTGCCTCCATGTGCCTTTCAGACATTCAAGCGGGATCAAGCCCTTCAGCAGGTGCAGCCTCGAAGACTTCCAGAACTTCATTAAGTTCAAAGGAGCCCCGTGCCTTTCGAACCGGCCCAATCTCAAGCTGTACCTGAATCGGAATCGTGCACGAGACAACGCCGTTTGTGGGAATGGCGTTCTGGAACCCGGAGAGAAGTGTGACTGTGGCTCGGCTGAGGTCAGTAAGTGAGCACCGGAGCATTGCGTACAGTTTTGCCCACCGCATCTCCAAAAAGACCTAGTGGGACTGGAAAAAGGGGCAGAAGAGAGTGACTTCAATGATGACTCGGCTGGGCCACCTCCCTTATGAGGAAAGGCTGCAGCGTTTAAGGGCTCTCTTGAGTCTAGAAAAAAGAGGTGCTTGTTCCACCACCACCCCATTCCATGCAGGAATACAAATTAAAGGATAGGGGCCAGGTGGTTCTCCAGATTTCTCTTGAATGCCTCCAGCGTTGGAGCAATCACCACCTCTCAAGGTCACTGGTTCCGTTGTCATACTGCTCTAACGGTGAAGACATTTCCCCCCTTGACATTTAGCTTAACTCTGGCTTCCTGTAAACTGGAACCCATGATTTCATGGCCTGCACTCTGTCTGGGATGATTGAGACAGATCCAGCCCCTCCTCTGCATGCATGCTAGTCGTGTGTCCGACTCTAAGGGCGGTGCTCATCTCCGTATTCAAGCCGAAGAGCCAGTGTTGTGCAAGTCCATGGCCATGTGGCCAGCAAGGTTGGAGGGAAACATTGTTTTTACCTTCCCGCTTTTTACAGCGGTACCTATGTATCTACTTGCATTTGCATGCTTTCGAACTGCTAGGTTGGCAGGAGCTGGGGTTCTCAGCGGGAGCTCGCACCCGGGATTCGAACCACCAATCTGCTGACTTTGCAGCCGACAGTTTCAGAAGCCTTAGTCTGCTGAGCCATCAGGCCCCCTCTGACATCTGAAATCTGGCTTCCTGTAAACCCGAGCCCATGATTTCATGGCCTGAACTCTGGGATGATGGAAAACAGATCCTGCCCCTCCTCTCTAGGGCAGCCCTTCAAATATTTGAAAAGTGCTATCAAATTGCCCCCCCCAGTCTCCTTTTCTCCGTACTAAACAGCCCCAGTTCTTTCAATCTTTCCTCCTAGGGCTTGAGTTCCAGCCTCCCCCAACCCCAACCCCCCCGCATCATCCTAGTCACCCTCCTTTGAACTGGTTCCAATTTGTCAGCATCTGTCTCGAAGTGACAGGACTGGATGCAACATTGCCCTCTCCAATTCGATTCCAAGCAGCTTCTCGGCTCCTCTGGGCAAAGATGCTATGAGTCTGTATTATTTTTATCCACCGAGCAGGAAAGGATCAGAGGGGTCATTTCACACAGGGAGGAGGGGAGAGGAGTAAATGGAACATCTTCCACTTCTCCCTCAATGCTAGATTGCGGCAGCTTTGTTCAGGGACAAGATGGAAGCCCCAAAACTGCCAGGGTCATATCTTGAGCAAATTCCCCCCCCCCCCACCACCACCACTGTCTTCATTCTCTGTGGCGGTTACTTCACGTCCGTTTTGTCTCTGTTAGTGTTGCACTTAGGAGTGGCACAACAAAATGTTAGTTCACATCCATCGCACAACTACTGAAATTTGTCTCTAGGGTTAGGGTTAGGGTTAGCGTTAGGGTTGGGGTTCTGCAGGGACTCATTGCCGCAAAACAAAACAAAACAAAACAAAACAAAACAAAAGACCTAGGTGGCTACTTCATGTCCGTTTTGTCTCTGTTCGTGTTGGGCTTAAGATCAGTACAAAAAAATGTTACTTCACGTCTGTCGCGCAACTACTGAAATTTGTCTCAACCACGCCCCCGGAACAGGTGCTAAGCGTGACAATCCTGTCCCTGGTGCTGGGGTAGGGTTTCCCCTTGTCACTCTTTGTTCCCGCTTTCTGTTCCGAGACAAGACACCATGTAGTAACGACTGCCATGCAACAAAACATTTGTTTCTCTCAGAAAACTTTCTCTCAGAAAACTGTGTCCGTTTCTTTTTAAGATTTTGACTTTGCAGAAGCGAAATATCGAAAAAGATTTTTTTAAGCCCAAAACAAAAAGGGAAAAGAAAGCTAGACAAATTCAATGTTTGTCACGGTACAAGACCATGAGGTAACACTTGTCACGAGACAAGTTATCATGACCATGGGAACACTGAGACAGGGACAAAACCACGTGATCGCGGCCAACGCTGTCACGGTACAAAACTAGTCGCGGAACAAAGAAGGGCGTGAAGTAACTGCCACATGTGTTTCTTGCAATTCCTCCCTTCTTTGTGTAAAGCAGCCATAATCCAAACTTCGGCCCTCCAGATGTTTTGGACCGCAACTCCCACAGTCCTTTGCCATTGGCAATCTAAGCTTAGAATTCTGCGAGCTGTGGTCCAAAACATCAGGAGGGCCGAAGTCTGGGCATGCCTGGTGTAAAGGTATGAATGAACAGGAGAGATCCGGGCAGGTGCCACAGGTGTATGTTAAAGCCCTCTCAGTATTTCATCTCTCCGTTCATGTCTCTTTCTTGCATGAGCGCTGGACTGCCAGCGATCCATCGCCGGAACACTTGTGTTTTCAGGAGTGTAAGAAAAGCCGATGCTGTACCAGCAGGTGTACCTTCCAACGGGGAGCCGTGTGCGGTAACGAGTTATGCTGTGATGAATGTAAGGTAAGGCGGTTAAGGTTCAGAAGCAGCTACGTGTCAGTGTGGAGAGACCTCTCTGGGGCCTCTTGCATAGGCCACCCGTTCGCTTCTGTTTTTTCTTCTGCTGGAAGTGGTGGAAGCCACTGAGATCCTTCACTTTTGGACTCCCTGTCCCTTTCCACATCCCAGATCCATGGGAAAATTGTCTCCGGAGACGCAAATGCTGCTTTTTAAAGATTCCCAGCAGTGGCACCCCACCCCCCTCAAAGGCAGGGTGGGCAAATTGCCACCCTCCAGATCTGGAATTTGAGTCATGGCAACTGGACTTCTTTTTTCTTGAGAGATAGAAACTAGAGATGGGCACGAAATGATTTTTTCCCATTTTGTTGTTTGCTATTCGGTTCGTTACGTAACAAAACAAATAACGACCCTACGGGCAAATTTAACACAAAATGAACTGAACCGAGAAAAATTGGTTCGTTTTGGTTCGTTTTGTTAATGGGGGGCAGAGATGTCTCCTACCTGGTGCTGGTCTGGAGGTCCGGTCTTCATCGCTTCTGGGACAGCAACCAGGGAAAAAACACGTTTCGCTGCTCATCCAAACAGCTTCATCACTCTGAATACAGCTAGTCTGAGTCCTCCATCTTATAGTTCACTTTGACCTCATGTCACTGTAGTCTGAAATAGGCTCGTAAGATGAACAATGGCCTGAATAGGCTCGTTAGGTAGACAACAGTCAATAGCCTTAAGTTGAACAGACTGACGAAGCCGTTTGGATGAGCAGCGAAAGCAAGCTATTGTCACAAACAGCAGCTGTAAAGCAAGCTATTGTCACAAATAGCATTTGTAAAGCAAGCTACTGTCGCAAACAGTGGCCATAAAGCAAGCTACTGTCTCAAAACAGCAGTCATAAAGCAAGCTACTGTCAGGAAACAGCAGTTTGGGGGTGGGTGGGCAGGCGTTCTCTCTTATCCACGGTTTTCATTATCCACGGGAAGGCCTGGAACCAATCCCCAGCGGATAGCGGGGTCCTACTGTACTTGGAATGTGTTCTCCCACTAACCTGTGATTGACCCATCAAGGATTAAAGGGCTCCATCTTGCTTCTTCTCCTGGCCCCAGTTCAAGGCAAGAAACACCGTCTGCAGGCCTGCGGTGGATAGCAGTTGTGATTTTTCCGAGTACTGTAATGGGAGCTCAGCGTCCTGCCCAGCTGATGTGTACGTCCAGAATGGTTTCAGGTGTGCCGTCAACACAGGCTTTTGTTACGGGGGTGCTTGCCAGTCGCCTGATCTGCACTGCCAGGAACTCTTTGGGAAAAGTAAGCCAAGTGTTGCCCTTCTCATTTCTTTCCGTCTTTTTTCAAATACCCGACATATGGGGAAACTACGTCCCTGGTCCTGGGCTCTTACAAATGAGCAGCTCTGTGCTCACAATTTGCCGTTCCTTTTTTATTCCTCTTAAGAACATAAGAACATAAGAAGAGCCCTGCTGGATCAGGCCAAAGGCCCATCTAGTCCAGCTTCCTGTATCTCACAGTGGCCCCACCAAATGCATCTGGGAGTGCAGGAGACTAGATATCTGTCTTCTGATCCCACTCCCCTGCATCTGGCCATTGAAGTACCCTGGTTTTAAGCCTGGAGATGACACAACTCCGTCATGGTTTGTAGCCTGTGATGGACTTTTCCTCCAGGAATCTGTCCAATCCCCTTTTGAAGGCACCCAGGCCAGATGCCATCACCACATCCTGTGGCAGGGAGTTCCACAGACTAACAACGCGCTGGATAAAAAAACATTTTCTTTTGTCTGTTTTTTGGGGACAGCCTCCAGAAAGAAAGATGTCTGGGCATTACTCTTCAGAACTCCTCTCTCTTAAATGCCTCTCACTCCCTGGCAGAGAACCACAGCTGGACAGATTTCACAGGGAGAAACAATGACCGTTACAGCCTTTTCCATCTGCAATATTGAAACACCCGAGTGGAGTGGAAAGACCTCTCCCTGTCACCTTGGGAAATCTATTCCTAGGCTAGGAAAACAGAGGTGGTTTCCGCAGATTTTGGGGTGATGGATTGAAGAATATTATTAATTTTTTTTTTTTTAGCAATCAGGAGATTTAATATTTCAAACCACCAGCAGTCAAGACCTGGTTGACTTTTTCCTTTTTCAATTTCAAAGCACAGCAGTCCCCTATGGCTGCCATCCCCACCCACTCCACCCACCCCAACCACGATGTCTCCATCAAAGGATGCTACAGCACTCGGCCATGGAGAAGATTGGCTGCCGAGGGTGTTTGGGCAAAGATATGAAACGAAAGCCTCCCCAGCCCAAGTTACAAGCATTTTCTTCTCCTTTCACCCTGCCTGTTGTTTTTCCTTCCTTCCTTCTGCACCTCCATCCCCATAAGTCATTCTTGAGTTTCCCTAGAAAAAAAAATCCCAACTCTAGCTCAGCACTAAGTTCTCCTGAATCTCCCCAAAGAGCCGTTCATATGAATCGAAGCAGCAGGTATGAATGATTTAAAGGCAACCTATTGGTAAAAAGCGTTTTTGAAGTCTTCTGCTTACCCAGATGTGTGCGAGCTTCTCATATTAATCCATCCAGTGAATTTGGAGAGTAAAAATACAGCAGGATTAAATGGAGTAAACAAATGAGTGTGGGCTTTTCACAGAGTTCGCAAAAACATTCCATGCCGATTCTACAATGGTACAGTGGTACCTTGTATAAAGGAGTTAATTCGTTCCAAATGAAATTATGTTAAGCAAATGTTCCTTTATACAAATTTCCCAGAGGAATGCATTGAAAACAGAGGAATCCCTAATTGTGACCATTTTTATGTTGTACGGATTCGCCTCTGGGATTTCCCAGAGGAATGCATTGAAAACAGATGGAACGACCGCATGATGTCCAAATGGAAATTAATCCCTTTCCATTTTAATTTTGAGATGTTGATCTGCAGGATTATATTTATTTATATATTTATATACTGCCCGTCTTCTAACAGAACTCCAGGCGGTTTGCAATAAGGCAATAAAAATGCAGTGGTACCTTGTATAAAGGAATTAATTTGTTCCAAATGAAATTATGTTAAGCACATTGTCCTTTATACAAATTTCCCAGAGGAATGCATTGAAAACAGAGGAATCCCTAATTGTGACCATTTTTATGTTGTACGGATTCGCCCCAGAGGCGATTCTGTTAAGCAAATTTCCCCTATCTCTGGAATTTTTTATGTTGTACAGATTTTATGTTATACAAACCGTTTGATATACGAGGGTCCCTGTATTTTATTTCATCTAATTGAGGCCCCTTGGCTCTCTTTTAGGGTCAAGAAATGCACCACAAGAGTGCTATGAGCAAATCAACAGTCAGAAAGATCGGTTTGGACATTGCGGGACCGACCCCAAAAAGGGATTTAAGACTTGTTCTGCTCGGTAGGTGCAGAGGACTCAGAGATCAAGGAGTGAGGAAGCCGTCTGGGTCATGATCTGAGCAGTGTTATAGGACAAGGGGTGGGCAACTCTGGCCCTCCAGGTATCTTAGCCTACAACTACAAGTCAGCGTGGGCAGCCTTGGGGAGCTGAGAGTTGCAATCCTAGAAAATACACCCACACTCACCAAAAGAAAAGCATCCCACCGGAAGCCCACGGCTGCCCATCTCTGTTCTTTCCTGGAATACAGTGGTATCTTGTATAAAGGAATTAATTCATTCCAAATGAAATTCTGTTAAGCAAATTTTCCTTTATACAAATTTCCCATAGGAATGCAGCGAAAACAGAGTAATCCCTGATTGCGGCCATTTTTATGTTGCACAGATTCGCCCCATAGGCAATTCTGTTAAGCAAATTTCCCCAATCTCCGGAATTTTTATGTTGTACAGATTTTATGTTATACAAACTGTTTGTTATACGAGGGTGCACTGTACATGTTCCAAATGATGTAGTGAAGAAGCAAAATGTTCTGTTTGAACAATAAAAACACAAACAAAACCATTGTAGCACCTTTGAGATGGACAGATGGATTTCTGTGGACTGCAACCCACATTATCCGGAAAAACGGTTCGAGACAGAATGAATGAGGGCGACCTGCATCTTTGTTTTGTCGCCGTGGAAGCATAATTAACGTTCCCCCTCTCTACAATTATTTTCCCTGACCTTTTGAATGTGGAAGGAAGAGAGAGGGCAGTCGCTGGATCGGATGCCAAAGACTTGCTGAAAGGTCACACAGTTCAGTATTCTATAGATGCAAGAGTAAGGCAATGCCTTTCTTGAACCACTAAAACAAAATCACAATGATTACAAGCTTTTGTGGGTGAAATCCCACTTCCTTAGGCTGGGCTCCAACCCTTCCTGGAGAATACAGGAAAAAACTGCAGGGCAGCATCGGAAATATTCTTGGGAAATATCCATACTGAGTCTGCTGATATGAGGTGACTTCAGACTTATAGTTTGTAAATTCTGCTGGGTTGTGTGGTTTCAGGCATCCTCCCTTGTGGAATTGTTGGGATTTTCCATCCCAAACTCCAAACAAAGAATTGGTTAATTAGTCTATGACTGCCTGGCCTCAGGTTCAGGGCTGCTGCTTTGAAATAAGTAGAGAAATACCTGCCGAAACTCTGCCACTTGAAATGCACTGTTTCTTTCTCACCACCTCCTACCGTTTCCACTTTTCAACCAGCGACTGGGAGAGTCCTTTTGCTTTAAAACCAATGCTGCATAGGTGCATGCAGGCAAAACAGGTGGCACTGAATATGGATACCATTGCATCCATACTGCATGAGCTTGCAGTGTTGCAGGTTCAGCCGTGTGTCCCTTTATTCCTTGTGTGATGCAGGAGAACAAGCATGGGATGTGAAAAGGATGGTTTCACCCTGTTCGTAGTCCAAAAAACACAGGATTTCTATGAAATATTCCCTGGCTCTTGTGCACATTGTGTGACCCTCCTCTTTTCCTTTCTCGGAATTCCTTCCTAGGGATATCAGATGTGGGAAGTTAATTTGTGTCTATCCGCACACCATTCCCTTTACTAAACTCAGAGTTCCTGTCCTGTATACTCCAGTGAAAGACACCATCTGTATATCTCTGGACCTTCAACAGCCAGAGGGTTATGCCGATCCTATGCTGGTCAGGGAGGGTACCAAATGTGGAGCTGATCAGGTAAGCACCAGTAATGCCCATCATGATAGTGCTGCTGCTACCAGCTTAATGCATAGCATGGTAGGCTCCTGCAAAGGGGGACTACATCCTTCCCAGTTTCCACCCCACCCCCACCCCCAGGTCCCTGGGTGTGGCATCTACCCCTGTTTTCCCAAATCAGATGGAATGGGAGCCCAGAAGCATAAGATGTGATTGTCCACATTATTCGGGGGACCCCTTGCAAATAGCATTCTTTAGAAACTAGGAGGCTCTTCAACAGTACTAATTATTTTGACAGTTGAAAGCTATTACTCTTTCTTTCTTTCTTTCTTTCTTTCTTTCTTTCTTTCTTTCTTTCTTTCTTTCTTTCTTTCTTTCTTTCTTTCTTTCTTCTTCCTTCCTTCCTCTTCCTTCCTTCCTTCCTTTCTCTTCCTTCTTTCCTTCCTTCCTTCCTTCCTTCCTTCCTTCCTTCCTTCTTTCTTTCTTTCTTTCTTTCTTTCCTTTCTTTCTTTCTTTCTTTCTTTCTTTCTTTCTTTCTTTCTTTCTTTTCCTTCCTTCTTTCTTTCTTTTCCTTCTTTCTTTCTTTCCCTTTCTCTTCCTTCCTTCTTTCTTTCTCTTCCTTCTCTCTTCCTTCCTTCCTTCCTTCCTTCCTTCCTTCCTTCCTTCCTTCCTTCCTTCCTTCCTTCCTTCCTTCCTTCCTTCCTTCCTTCCTTCCTTCCTTCCTTCCTTTAGGTTTGTCTTAAACAAGTATGTGAGCCATTCAGCATCCTGAAGTATGACTGTGATCCTGACAAAAAATGCTCTGGCCATGGAGTAAGTCATGTTCCGTTTCCAGGGTTGCTGTTCCCACTTCCGGGGGGGGGGGGGAGGGTGTTCGGAGTGGTGGGAGTTGTAGCGCGTCACATCCAGTGGGCACGAGATCGAGTAAAATGGCCTTAAGAGTGGTTTTAAACATCTCAGGTGCTCGTTGGGGAGAACAAGACCTTCAGACGATATATGTTAGGTTTATTTTGTTTTGTTTTGTTTTTGGCAGGCCAGAACGTGGGAAATCTTTTAAGGCTGCTGTTCCTAAACAAAGTCACGAGGCGTGGATGTGGAATGAATGCTTGTTGTCCTTCTCACTTGTGTGTGTGTGTGTTATTTTAAACCAGATGTGCAACAACAAGAAAAACTGCCACTGTAACCCAGGGTGGTCTCCTCCGAATTGCAAACATAAAGGAAGCTCCCTAGGAGGAAGCGTGGATAGTGGACATCGCATCATGGAATCTGGTTAGTAATTCAACTGGTTAGTAAGTCAACAACAAGCCAGGACCTTTTCACATCAAGGTGCCAGATGGGGGCAGGAATGTCTGCTGAAAGCTGGGAAAATCCTAGTTCAGGGGTGCCCAAACTTTTTGTAAGGAGGGCCAGATTTGGTGGCTGAGAATGTGTCAGGGGCCGGGTTGCTCCCCAACCCTGCCACCCCACTGCAAGTCCCACCCACTTTCTTTAAAAAAAACATGGGGGGAAGGAGGGTGAGGGAGGGGCGGGCCAGCCAGCCGCGGGCCACTCAGAATGGCCTGAAGGGCCGGATTTGGCCCCCGGGCCGGACTTTGGGCAGACAATGATTCAGGCAGGACAATTTTTTTGTGGCCAACAGCACATGGAATTGTGATTTATTCTTCTGAGGCTCACTTTGAAACCTGGTATAGTAAGGATTCCGGCTTCTGCCCCGAGAGCATGCACAGAGGGTGTGTTTTTTCTTTGCATGTTTCACTGCAAACATTTGCTAGTGAAGCTGCCTTCACTTCAGTGGTTGGGAATCTGTTTCTTTCTAGATATTGCAGAAAGGGCAGCCGAAGACAGCATGCGTACCTGGGTGCTCTTAAGCATCTTTCTTTTCCTACCCGTGATTCTTGCATCGGTCATCCTGGTTTTCAAGTGGAGACACATCAACAAGTCTTGCGCAGACCACGAGGCAACGAAAGAGGATTCAGTGTACGTAGCTTGAAACCCTGACCTCCGATCGCACTGTCCGGAGGCAAAAGATAGAGCATGGTCTACATAAATTCGAAGAGGCATTTGTCCAACAGGCAGAGCAAAAGAGGCAGGCACGGAAACAACGAAACTCGAGGACTGGGCAAGAAACAGAATACATCTGTCCCCAGTGCAGCAGAGACAGCTTAATTATGCAGGCTACACATTGTCCCCCCCCCCCCAAAAGCAAGCTGGGTACTCATTTTACCGATGAGTACCCACCGACCTCGGAAGGATGGAAGGCTGAGTAGACCATGAGCCGGCTACCTGGGATTGAACCCAAGGTCGTGAGCACCATTTTAGTTGTAGTACAGCAGGTTAACCACTACACCACAAGGCTCTTTTCAACCATATAATTCAGTGCCAAAGGCTCGTTTTCATGCATTGTCGCTACTCATCATCTGAGACTTGAGCCTCTAACAAATCACCCAGAAGGCAACTTTTCTGCCTCGCCCTGGAAAGATCCCAGTCTAATAACTGTGCTGGCCTTCAGGGTGTCCCAGAGTTAGGTTGCTCTGTTGCATCAATCCCTGGCTTAAGTTGTTTAATTCTCATTGTATTCTAGATCCGAAGACTTGAGCATGTCAGACAAAACGAGGTAAGGGTCCAGGAATTTTAAAACCCAGTCATGTATTTTCTATAACAAGAATAAGTATATTGATACATAAAACACTGTTAAGACCTGAGCATGGAGACATATGGACACACCCCCTCTTGGACTCTGAGCTTTCCTTATTCTTCCCACGGCTGGTCATCAGGATTAGCAAAAAACTCCTGGACCTGTTTTCTTCCTCTTCCTCCTCTTTCAAAAATACAGAAATTATAATTCCTTTCCACTACTAGGGACTAGATTTATCTTTTCTTAGAGGTGTTCTGCAGTGGAATACGCTGCCACAAAGGAGGGTGGTGGAGTCTCCTTCTTTGGAGGTTTCTAAGCAGAGGCTGGATGGCCATCTGTTGGAAATACTGTGATGGGGGTTCCTGCATGGCAGGGGGTTGGACCAAATGGCCCTTCAGAGGTCCCTTCCAAGTCTAGGATTCTATGGCACCCCCTCCATTCACTCAGATATTACTCTAAGGAAGTTCATTTCAATCAATTCATTACAAAAAGTGAGAATGACTTAATGACCTCCCCCCCACCCCCTCAGCAACCCAGAGTGGCTTTTATGCCAGATGGTGCAGTGTATAAGTCAAATCAATAAATAAATATATAAACTATTATGTTGTTCATTCTTGGCCACCTGTTTTCTCTAACATGTCTTTTCTCTGCCTCCCCTCCCCTCTTTCTTTCTCTTCCTCCCCAATGATGTCAATAGCATCCCCACCTAAGCAGACCAGATGTAACCAGAACTGGGCTGGGATCTTGCTATCCAGGGAACAACAGAGAGAGAGCAAAACCTTTTCATGCGTGTGTGCCCCTGCATTTCTCCTGGTTGCGAAATAAATTAACACTTGTATATACACTGAGCGTCAATGATGATTATTGTTCTTGCTGGGGGGGTGTTTCTCCCCAGAAGCATCGATGCATTTTTATATGCAGTACAGTGGTACCTTGTATAAAGGAATTATTTCGTTCCAAATAAAATTATGTTAAGCAAATTTTCCTTTATACACATTTCCCATAAGAATGCATTGAAAACAGAGTAATCCCTAATCACAACCACTTTTTTATTGTACGGATTTGCCCCATAGGTGATTCTGTTAAGCAAAGACAATTATCCAGATTTTTTCTGTTGTACAGATTTTATGTTATACAAACCCTTTGTTATACAAGGGTTCATTGTGGTTGGGGTTGGAGCCAGGAACTGGCCTACATTAGAACATAAGAAGAGCCCTGCTGGATCAGGCCAAAGGGCCATCTAGTCCAGCTTCCTGTATCTCATAGTGGCCCCACCAGATGCGTCTGGGAGTCCACGAGACTAGAACTCTGCCTCCTGATCCCACTCCCCTGCATCTGGCCCTTGAAGTACCCTGGTTTTAAGCCTGGAGATGACACCTCTCCATCATGGTTTGTCACCTGGGATGGACTTTTCCTCCAGGAATCTCCTCACTGGGGATCTGCAAAGGTCCATGCAACAATTTCCAGTTTTTTTCTTTAAATAAAAGCTATATAGACTACTTAGTTTGAAGTGATTTACCACCTCCTTCCCCTCGGGGTGGTGGTGGTGGTGGTGCTCTCGGACTGCTGCACATCTTGCCAAGGCCACCCAGGCTGGCTCTTTGGGAATGCACAGAGAAGAATTTAACTCCCAGAGTCTGGCTTTGCAGCCAGATTCCTCTACAGCCAGCCTTAATAAGGATCAGGTTCAGTCGTTCAGTCGTGTCCGACTCTTTGTGACCCCATGGACCAGAGCTCGCCAGGCCTTCCTATCTTCTACTGCCTCCCGGAGTTTGGTCAAATCCATATTGGTTGCATCGATGACACCGTCCAACCATCTCATTCTCTGCCATCCTTTTTTCCTTTTGCCTTCCATCTTTCTCAACATCAGGGACTTTTCCAAGGACTCCTCTCTCCTCATGAGTTGTCCAAAGTCCTGGAGCCTCAGCTTCAAAATCTGTCCTTCCAGTGAACATTTGGGGTTGATTTCTTTCAGGATGGATAGGTTTGATCTCCTTGCAGTCCAGGGGACTCTCAAGACTCTCCTCCAGCACCACAGCACAAAAGCGTTGATTCTGCGGCGATCAGCCTTCTCTTTTAGAGTCCAGCTCTCACTTCCATACATCACTACTGGAAAAACCATAGCTTTGACTATCCTGACCTTAGTTGGCAAAGTGATGTCTCTGCTCTTTAGGATCAGGTGCTGTCAAGTTAATTCTGGGTTATGGTGAGCCATTTCCAAGCGGAGAATACTCTGAATTGGTTTAACATTCCCTTCTTACTCTTGACCAAGGCTGCCCAGGCTGGCTGTTCTCCCAGGAGGAACAGAGGGGAATCGAACTCCCCCCCCCATTTTTTTTTCATCCTGGAAGAAGAAAAATAAAAAAAACAAAAAAACTGGAGAGTGGCTGATTTTATTGGGAAAAGGGCCAGCAACAAAAGTGTTATCTTTTGATAATCGTAAATACTTCTATACGTGCTCAGCATGTGTCCTGTTCCCAGGTTCTTTTGTCATCTGTTCAGGTGCTTGCCCCAGCCTCGCCCCCCATGCAGATCCCCCTGCGACCTGCTGTTAAGATTTCTCTTCCTGCTTCTTACCCCTGTGAATCCTTGAAAGGGCGCTCCCAGTTTCAGGTGGGACACTTTGAACGTCGGCTCCGTCAGGGTTCCTTTGGGTCTCTAGTAGCAACAGCAGAATGCCTCCTACGGAGGAACTTTACAAAAGGTTCGGAACCCCTCTCCCCGCTTCCCGGCGCGACTCATTTCCACCGCCTTAAAAATAATAATAATTAAGTAATAATAATTTAAAAAGCAGGTCTCCGCCCCGCCGGGCTCCGATCCCCGCAGGTGGTGCCGGGGACGCGCATCTCCGCCGGAGACGCGCGGGGGTTCTTCTCCAGCTGCGCCCGTTACCGGTCGCCGCGGCGGCATCGGCCGGCCGCTCGCGATGGCTCCGTGGATGCTGGCGATGATGACCCTGCTTCTCGCTCGCCTGGTGTCCGCGTTGGGTGAGCCGACGGCGGGGCAGCAGGAGCCCCGGAGGGGCGAGTGGGTGGACGGTGGGTGGGTGGGTGGGGGGATCTCCACTCCATCCCCCGCCCCCGGAGGGCGATCCTGACAGCAGGCGCACGGTTAGGTTGAGTAGGATTTGAAGATGCGCTTTTACGCGCTGGCCCCGCAACCAACTTCTGGAGCTCGAGGCTGCCAGAGGAGAATCTGCCACCTTCTCTAGCATCCCATAAAGCACCTTTTCCATTCAGATTGTCACTGGAGAACAGCTGAGGAAAGAGGGCGGTGATCCTAAACGTGGCATGGAAGCCATTTGCTGTCTACAGTAGGATCCCGGTATCTGCTGGGGATTGGTTCCAGGCCTTCGCCTGGATAATGAAAACGGTGGATAAGAGAGAACGCCTGCCCACCCACTCCAAACTGCTCTTTCCTGATAGTAGCTTGCTTTATGACTGCTGTTTTGAGACAGCAGCTTGCTTTACAGATGCTATTTGTGACAATAGCTTGCCTTACAGCTGCTGTTTGTGACAACAGCTTGCTTTACAGCTTGCTTTGTGGACGCTGAATTATTTAATTTTTCCCCTCTGCCAACCGTGGATAATTGAATCAGTGGATGTGGGGGTCCTACTGTACTGTAAAGTTGATTCCGTCTTTAGGGCCAAATGATGTCGCTTTAGTCCTTTGAGTATATCAGTTGGCCCTTCCTATCACTAGGAAAGGACCTCACTCTATATAGTGGGTTTATGGCCCTTAACCATCTTTACAAACCTGGGTGTCTTCCAAGTATTTTGGACTCCACGTCCCAGCATGCTGGGCCAACATGGTTATGTGTGTTGCTGCATGCCCTTTATGGCTGATAGGTCCAAGGCAGCCTTAGAGAAAAGCTGAATTTTCGTGGACTGCAATATTTTAAAGACACAGAAAATGCAAGTGACCCAGAGTCTGAAGCTGTTCACAGCGTAGTCTACCTTCAGGTATCCATCTATGAATTCACACATGGTTATGGGCGTCTCTCTCTCTCTCTCTTTCTCCCATCCAGGATCTGAGCGGACCTTTTTGGAAGTGACTGTCCCCGAAAGGTTCCCGTCGTATGCCACTGGAAATACGGTACTGTGCTTGTGTTCGCTCTCGGTTAAAGCATCCTCTTAGTCTGGGTCCTCCCTTTGTGGATGGTTATATCAAAAAAGTTGACAACCAAGTCCAAAGCTCTGGCCTTGGTGTGGCCAAACCTGTGCGCAGGTGTGATCATATTCCCCCACTCTTGGCATAGTTGCGCTGGTTACCTGTTGCATCCTGGGTCAGAGTCAAGGTCCGAGAGGTTTATTTATTTGTGTGGCCTTAGCCATTACAGACATATTCAAATAGTTTAAAACAGAGGCATTATACATCAGTAAACAGGCTGGGACTAAAGCAGAAAGATAAAACTCCATTGGCTGGATCCTTATCGATGCAAAATTTCCTTCTTCAAATCGATACTTTAAAAGCAAAACAACCTACTTTTTCTGAGATATATGGCACCCTGTCCCCCAGTAAGGCCATCTACCCATCCCATTTGGTCCTCCCAGGCCATGACCCTCTGAGTACCCCCCCCCCTTTAAAAAAAACCACCCACTAGGACCAGGGCCTTCTTAGCTGTGGGTCCAACACTTTGGAATCAACTGCCGTTGGAAGTTGGTGCTACCCAGACTTTCAAAGACGGGGCCTCTCTGCTCCAATGAGACAAACCCTCTTTCGGCATCTCCATCACTGATGGTGTGTGGATTCTGCCGTCCATCTGCTTCCCTTAATGAAAATGTGTGTGTGTGCATTGCTTACGCACAACCTTCGGCACTACAGGTGTTTTGGACCACAACTCCCACAGTCCTTTGTCATTGGCAATACAGGCTTGGGATTATGGGAGTTGTGGTCCAAAACATCTGGAGTGACAAAGGTTCGCCACCTTTAGACCATGAAAATTCCGCACATGGTTGTAGCTGAAGTCTGCTGGTCCATGGGACAAAGCAGGTGTTCTTCCAAAAAAAAAACCCTAGAAAATAAGAAAACCAGGTGGAATAAAACAGTTCAGCTCTTGAATTTCCCTTGATATTCTTTTTCTCCTATTGCTTTAGACCACAGCCTTGCAAGTATTTATTGATTATGATTTTATAATGCACCTTATGATTGATGTTTCTGTTGAAATAATGTAATATTTATTTGTTGTTGTTTTAGTTTATTATTTTATCGGTTTGTTCTGTTTGACATGTTGTTTTTAAAAAAAGTTCTTTTGTAAGCTGCCCAGAGTGGCCAGATGGCCAGATGGGCAAGGTATAAGTTCAATAAATAAATAAAATAAATAAATAAATTGGTGTGGGCTGGGCTATGGCCTTTCGGAGACATGGCTATGAATGAGTTGAAACCTTTGATTCTTGCAGGAAAGGATGACCTTTGATATCCATATGCGTGGAAAGCTTTATACAGTTCACCTGAGACAACAGTGAGTAGATGAAATAATTAGAATTGTATCCTGGTACCTGCTTTTCTTTTACAGTAGTACCCTGGTATCCAATGGGGATTGTTTCCAGGCCTTCCAGTGGATAACAGAAACTGTGGATAAGAGAGAACACCCAAAAAGAAAGAACTGTTTTTTTGCGGCAGTAGCTTGCTTGAAGGCCACTGTTTGTGATAGTAGCTAGCTTTGTGGCTGCTGAATTATTATTTAATTTTTTTCCTCTGCCAACCATGGATAACTGAATCAGTGGTTAATGAATCAGTGAACACAGGAGTCCTACTGTATATTTGAATTTAGGAGGGGTAGGCGAAGCTCAGCAATTTACACTTTTTGCCGTTGTTGCTATCCTGCTATGTTTATGAATTGTCCCTGTGCCCTGGTTCCTTAGCTTGTGAGTTTTGTTTGTGCTTTTAAAAACTTTGTTTTTTTCCCCCCAGAGCCTTTTTAACCAATGATTTCAGAGTTTATACGTACAACCATGCAGGATCTGTGACGTCTCTCGCCCCTGCCATTCAGGTAAGTTTTCTTTGGGGAAAGAAGCTAAATTCTTTGTGCTCTGTTGCTATTTGGCTACCTTAGGGCATCAAGCCAAGTTAGAACAGTAATGACAATTGCCTTGCGTGATGTTCAGTCAGTTGATCTCCTAGAATGTGTACATTGTTAACCCTGTCAATAAAGGCTTAACTACTTGATCTTGGAAATGCTGCTATTTGCGCAAGTCCTCATATCCTTGGGGCAGATTGGGATTTGTAGTTTATTTTATTTATTTATTTTTATGCTTATTAACCGCCCGATTTTCCCACGGGGAACTCTAGGCGGTGTACAACACGTTACCAAAATACAGCCACTGCCCAAATCTACAAACCCCAAACATACCCAATCAAAGTACAGAGAATGAAGAAAATAATAATAATACAAATAAAAATGAATAAGAATATGAAAAGACTAAAAATGAATAAAAATAAAATGGACATAGCTCGTCAGACAGCCATAACATAGTCAAAATCCGGCAAGAGAAGGCTGGTGCTAGCAGGTATACAGACTAAACTAAATCACAGAGTGCTCAGAGGTCCCCAAAGGATTCCCTGAAGAGTCAAGACTTTAATGCTCTTCTAAAGTCTGACAGCGGATCTGCCAGCCTGATCTCCATGGGCAGCTTATTCCAATATGCCGGGGCAGCCACCGAGAAGGCCCGGTTCTCTGTAGAAACCCTTCGGGCTTCTCTAGGTGTGGCCACCTGGAGTGAAAGGGATAACAAAGCTCTGGTTGATCGGGACGAGGTTGATCTCTGGGAGATCCGCTCCACCAGATCTCTCGGTTTAGCAAGGAAGAACGGACGTTTGCTTACCTGCCATTGTGGTTCTTTCCCGGTTGTGTAACTCACAGAGACCACATCCCTGTTCCACAAAATCACACACAAGGGAATAGCCAGGAACTATTACTAATAGAAGCATGGAATATATTGAGCCAGTCCGTCTGGTAGGGGGTAAGAGAGACTTATAAAGGCCGTGCACAACTGGATGGCTTGCAGTTGGATGGATCTTTTTGCAGGAGATATCCTTGCTTTTTCTAATCCTCCTACCATGTCCTTCTGTTGTTTCTCTTGCGAGTTCCTAAATGCCCACTGCTTGTTCAAAAGAACTCTCAATATTTGCTGTAGCGAGATTGCTACTATCAAGGTTATGCAGACGGTTACACGGATTCCCTTGTTATGCTCAGTACCTGCTCGGGGCTCAGGTAAGACGTTCCTGTGGGCTCCTGGGTTTTGCATCTCCACCCTTGTATCGCTGCGTTGCCCCTGATTTTCGAGAAAGGCGAAACCGTGGCTTCCCCAAAACTAGGCCAATGTCTTATTAAGCTGTGATGATGATGCGCAAGAGAGACTTACCTCTGGTGCCACTATCTTATTCCCTAGATATCAGTCTCAGATGTGTTTGCAAAAACCCCTTAATAGTGAATAATTATACACTGTCAACTGTAATTTCTAATTTAGGGCAAACCTCTCAGGGTTTTCTAGAGACAAACTAGAGAAGGGATTTCTCAATCCTTCCATTTGGTGGTGCTCTGGAGCTGTCCAGCCTGCCTCAAGGCCACATGGGTAGCAGAGCACATAACTAGTCCCTCTGTCTTCCCCACCTATGTGTGTGTTGCGTTGACTCGTTACAGTCATGACCGACTCTCCGTGACCCCATGTCCATGGAGTTATCTTGGCAAGGATGCTGGAGTGGCTTGCCAGTTCCTACTCCAGGCACCGCCAGCACCTGGGATTCCCTGGTGGTCTCCCGTCCAAGTACTCACCAGGGCCGACCCTGCTTAGCTTCCGAAATCAGGCGAGATCGGATGTGCTCAGGGCATCTGTGTGTGTGTGTGTGTGTGTGTGTGTGTGTGTGTGTGTGTGTGTGTGTGTGTGTGTGTGTGTGTGTGTGTGTGTGTGTGTGTGGTGTCCTTACAGTCAAGACCAACTCTTCATGACCCCATGTCCCTGGAGTTTTTCGTGGCAGGAATACTGGAGTGGTTTTGCCAGTTCCTACTCCAGGCACCTCCAGGACCTGGGATTCCCTGGTGGTCTCCCATCCAAGTATTAACCAGGGCCGACCCTGCTTAGCTTCTGAAATCAGGCGAGATCGGATGTGCTCAGGGCATCTGTGTGTGTGTGTGTGTGTGTGTGTGTGTGTGTGTGTGTGTGTGTGTGTGTGTGTGTGTGTGTGTGTGTGTGTGTGTGTGTGTGTGTGTGTGTGGTGTCCTTACAGTCAAGACCAACTCTTCATGACCCCATGTCCCTGGAGTTTTCGTGGCAGGAATACTGGAGTGGTTTTGCCAGTTCCTACTCCAGGCACCTCCAGCACCTGGGATTCCCTGGTGGTCTCCCATCCAAGTATTAACCAGGGCCGACCCTGCTTAGCTTCCGAAATCAGGCGAGATCGGATGTGCTCAGGGCATCTGTGTGTGTGTGTGTGTGTGTGTGTGTGTGTGTGTGTGTGTGTGTGTGTGTGTGTGTGTGTGTGTGTGTGTGTGTGTGTGTGTGTGTGTGTGTGTGTGTGTGTGTGTGTGTGTGTGTGTGGTGTCCTTACAGTCAAGACCAACTCTTCATGACCCCATGTCCCTGGAGTTTTCGTGGCAGGAATACTGGAGTGGTTTTGCCAGTTCCTACTCCAGGCACCTCCAGCACCTGGGATTCCCTGGTGGTCTCCCGTCCAAGTATTAACCAGGGCCGACCCTGCTTAGCTTCCGAAATCAGGCGAGATCGGATGTGCTCAGGACATCTAGGCCTATGTTTCAGCAAATCCCTGTTGTTTCCTGGTGTGTGAACAAACCTTGGATTAAACCCGAGATGGGTAAAATACAGCTCTCCTTATCTCATTGGGCTGCAAATTCTCTCATTCCCCATCATTATCATTGCTAGCTTGTGGGTCATGGAAGAGACCCATGGGTTCACCCAGGCCTGCTTTAGATGAAGTGTGATGGTGTGGGGGTTGAATTCAACAGTATAAATGCCCCATTAACACTGTTTAGCACAGGAGGGGGTGCTTGGCTGTTATGCCAGGTGTAGCATCTTCACTGGGTGGCCTCCATCAGACCCAGTGCTTGGCAGTATTACTTGGGGACTGCATCTCCTGCCATCGCCAGACAACATGGCCTTGTGACAACTCAGGATTCTTGGATTTGTAGTCCCCAAAGCTCCTACTTTCAATCGCTCTCTGTGTGTGTGTATGTCAGGAGGCGAGTTTGTTCCATAACTCCCACCTACCCTGTAGCGAAGTTACAACTTAAAACACTCTTCCCAGGTTGGGGCGTCACAATCCTTTCATACTACAGCTTCCATCATCCCCAACCAGTCAACCCATGGGGCAGCTATAGCTCAACATATCAGGAATGGAGCAGGCCAGGGAAGGTTGACCTAAGGAATAATTTGGTTCCGTGACTTAAGTATTCACACCCTAGAGCTAGAGCGCTAAAGCACTGTGTCAGAATAGGGGCTTAGCGACGGACTACCCAAGCCATGTCTGGCACCCCAAACCCTTTTTTGCTTCCTTTCTGCTGCTCACCTGCCCGCCTGGCAGAGGGCTGTTGCAGATTAAGAACACCAGCTATGGAATTGAGCCGGTGGAGTCTGCCTCTGGATTTCAGCATCTCATCTATCAGATAGAATACAACAATGTAGAGCTCCATATGTCTAAAGAGAACTATTCCATTAAATGGAGTCCAGGAATGATTCAGAGATCAAACCCAGCTATACCTGTGAGTCCTTTTATTATTATTATTATTATTATTATTATTATTATTATTATTATTATTATTATTATTATTATTATTATTATTATTATCATCATCACACAGCAGACAAGATAACTCCAGTAAGCTGGATTTTGTATCACAAATCACTAGTCGAACGCTTCCCAAGCGTTTAGACTGCATGATGTGTCGGCGAATTATGCGAGCAGATCCCAGTAAGGTGGCTTCCTGCAGCTGACTGATGATGATGATGATGATGATGATGATGATGATGATGATGATGATGATGATGATGATGATGATGATGATGATGATCACTACTACTGATTTACTTTGTTTCTTACATGCAAGCGGAGTGAATGACCTAAATAGTCTTTTGCACGCCTGGCAAACATTTCCCTGCACTGAGAGGGTTCCTCGGGCTAGTCTTTTTCTATGGTATTTTGCATCTGATACAAAAAAGAAAACAAAAACAAAATCAAACCAGCCTGCTTCAGGTGCTCTTGTAATGTAGCTTTATTTATGCACATGCAGGTGCCTGGAGGCCCATAGCAGCTAGCAAGGCAAGGTTGTAGACCATATTGTCTCGAGAGTTATGCTTGGGGATACGGTAGTTGTTTTCACACCTCTAAGTACAGGATCATCGCCTTAAGGATGGGAGCCAAAATGAAAGTTTCTTACCCTCACCAAAGTGTCATTACTTTACAAGCCCCCCCCCCGGAAAGACGGAGGATGTCATGTGGATTTTAAGGACCATCCTTAATGTATCAAACACAACTTCCTTTCCATGTGTGAACTGGAAGTCAAGGTCAAGAAGGAGACTTGTGGCACATTGGCTCAACTGCAGTACTGCATCCAAAACTCTGCCCCGAACCTGGGTTCAGTCCCTGCTAGCTGGCTCAAGGTTTGCTCGGCCTTCCATCCTTCTGCGATCGGTAAATCAAGTACCCAACTCTCTTGGGGAGTGATGCGTATGTTGCATAACTGAACTGTAAACTACCCAGAGAGTGCTTTAAAGTACTATGGGGTGGTATAGAAGCAACACACTTTGTAGGTGTGTATGTTTTGTTGTTGCTGTTTTGCAAATCTGCCATTTATATGAATTTAATTGATTTTGGTCCAAATCAAAATGAAATGTGTACCTGAGCTGTCTGTGGTTAGGTATCCCAAAAACTTGAAATGCAGAGGTTTTGACATGCAAAACGTACACCTCACACTGAGCTACTGGAACCCCTTGTTTCTATCAACCTGTGATTAAAACCTCAAGCTTTAGTGGAAAATACAGTCAAATCCAGACCGGGTGAAGCAAAGAGGCTGCCCTGCATTCAGTACAACCTTTAGTTCCACCTGTGATTTTTCATTGTATTAGTAGCAAACATGCACATGATAAGAACCTTAATTCCCCCATTCCCCCTATTAAAACAGGTGAACTTCAGCACTGTGAGATATGTAGAAACACATGTCATTGTAGCCAAGTCTCTGGTAAGTGTATTTTAAATATTTTCTTGGCTTTCATGAGGTTATTCCAGAACACTTGGAGAATGTGAAGTGATGGGGAAAGGGTGGATCCCCATGTCTCATACTGTATGCGACTTTAGAAGCTCATTTCTTTTGTACAGCTGCTATTATTTACTGGAATAAATAACTGTACAATCCAGGCTTTCTCACCTGGAAGGTGCATTCTGGAAGGACAGTCTGTTCCCCAGTTAAACATTGTTTGTTTGTTTGTTTGTTTGATAGCTTGCCTTTCTCCTGATAGTGAAGCTTGGTACTTCTTATTTATTTCATAACACATTTTTGCTGGTTCCTGAGGCTTCCGAAAAACTTACAATTATGAATCCCCCAAAGAATACTGACTGTTATGTTTTTTGAAAAGGTATTTTGTTTACAAACAGCTCAGATTGGCCTTGGCAGCCAGAGGGGTGGCACATAAATAAAACAAAATCTCTCTCTCCCCCCCCCTCAGATTCCCACTTTACCTCTTCTGGTGTGCAACGTTTGTCTTTTATTAAACATACACACACACCCCTGAAATTTTCAAAATGTGCAGGGGTGCGTCTGTAAGAAGTGACTGCTAACAAAGGGCTGTTATTCTTTTCCAGTATGATTATATGGGTTCAAGTGAAGAAAGCGTGATGGGGAAGATCACCCAGCTCTTCAACTTTATCAATGCTGTAAGTCAGTATCCTTTCATCTGGAGATACGTAATCATCATGGTTATCATATCCCCTCTCAGCCTTCTTTTTTGTAAGGCTGAACATTCCCAGCTCCCTAAGCTGCTCCTCGTAAGACATTTCTTCCAGACCTTCAACCATCCTGGTCGCCCTCCTCTGGACCCGTTCATGGTTCAAGGCTCTGGAGACCATTCACGGTCTCAAGTGGAACCGTAAGTCGGTTTGTCCCAGGGTTGTCGTTACCTTGGGGACCTTCCTGGACCGTCTTGGCCTTCTCCGTGTCATCTTTTTCTTCTCTTCCCCTCAGTGGTCTTTCATTTTTCCACCCTCTCCAAAACTTCTACAATTGTTCCTGGTTTCAGATGTTCTACAAACTCAACTTGAGGATCGTACTATCTTCTCTGGAGTTTTGGACAGACAGAGACGAGATCTCCACCATGGGGCCTCCTGACCAGACACTGGAAATGTTTGTGAAGTGGAAACAGGCGCACCTCACTCTACGACCCCATGACGTGGCCTTCTTACTCATGTAAGAGAGAGACACACACCTTGTTTTCTGTTAATTGTTAAAGACAGGACCTTCCTACGGTGTTGTCAAGTGCTTTAATAGTTCTGTATAGGTAATATACCAAGGCTGTGAGTTAATTTTTGTTTCATTTTGCATGCGTTTCCAGGAAGGGATGTGAAGGAACTGCACGTTTAGTATAGTGGTAAGAAGCCTACCCTTAGCAGTCGACTGCCATTATCTATGGGGCTCCCCCTGCCAGGGTCACCTTTCATAACCACCACCACCCAGTCACTGCCCTTCCAGAGTTTTGCTTCCTCCATCACCTTAGGAACTGTCATTCCTCTTCTCCTGATGCAACCCTGACTTCTTGAAGAGGATAGGTGCCTCTTAGACGTCTCAGCTTTGACCACGTGTTTTATGTAGGCGTTGTGTCATTACAGTCTTGACCGACTCTGTCGCAGAGTGGTTCAGCGGAAGACTGTGTGAACTGTGTAAAAGAGTGTGGGCTTTAAACAAGCCTGATAGCAGTGCTAAAAATAAAGACGCAAACACAGCCGGTGATTCCCGTCACCAAATAAACTGTATTTACAAAATATACAAGTCCAGCACAAAAACAAAATTGGCAGGCATATACAGTACCTCATAGACAGTCCTGTAGACCAAACTCTCGGGATCCGAACCGACAAAGTAACGTGGTGCTCCTTCCAACCTCATCCCACACAATACAGGACAAACTCTCTCACTTTTATACATGTGGCTGATGCAACCATTGCTCAGCAATTGGATAACCGAGCATGTCCAAACTGCTCTGTCTTGCATCATCCACAATTGCACCATCCCTTCCAATATGACAGTTCTAAATCCATTTAGTATAAACCTCAACAGACTCTTAGCAGAGTGCCAGGCAAAATGATAGAAAACTTTTCACATTAAATTGGGAAGAGAGAATCGGGGATGTCAACTGACATGGCTCGGGGTGTCTGTGCAAGGGGAGGGAATACGGCTCTTGAGGAGGGTGATGGGTGTGAGACGAGCCATCATCATGACGCTAGGTTTAGCATCACCCTGGCTTGGGATCCAATGAGCCATCAGGTTCATTGAGCTCGAGGTGAGCCACTTTCCTGGATCGGCAGATCAGATTTCGGCGCACAAACTTTCCTGGGGTCTTCTTTGCAGATCTTCGCCCTCAACACACTGCCAAACGTTGAGGGAACCACAACGGCAATGGGCATCGGAAAAAGACGTGTTCTCTTGTAAGAACAAAGGTGCACAGGGAATACACCACTTGTTTCAATTCTTTCAGGAGGCTGGTAGTCGTCCGGTTGCATCATAAACAAGGTGCACCCTTCCTGTGCATCCTGTTTTTAATGAGGAACATAGCTGTCTTGGCCTCTGCAACTACATGTAGCTCCAGATTTCAGCAGCAAAATGATGGGGTTATTTTGTGTGGGGTGGTGGCGGTTTTGTTTTCTTTTGAGTCAAAACTAGATGCAAACTAGATGCTGCTTGCCGTAATCTCAGCCTGATCATTAATGTTTCTAACCGCCATCATTTCCACAGCATCTTAGGCAGAGAAAGGACTTAGCATGAGATTGTTTTTTTAAATGGAGAAAGGCAGGGGAGTGAAAAGGAATGAGTTGTGTCTTTCAAAAGCAGAAAATTTTAAGGATCAAAGCCAATGGTTCGCAGGGAGCACAGGCTTCTCTATTAAGAATAGCTTTGGGATAAAAAAAATTAGATCACGCTACTGATCGCCAACATTCTACGCAGACATGGCCCTTGAATAAGAGGAAAACAGAGAAAGAGAGACCATTTTGGTTGCTGGAGATTGTAGAGTTAGAAAAAGAAGGCGACGGTCATCCCAACGAAAGTAGTACAGGCCTCACCAGACCAGCAGAAGGGGAAGTGCAGAAGTTTTAGTTAGAACGTAGCAGCTGTGACTCTGGCAACAAGGCACCACCTGTAATTCAAAGCTTCTCCCGCTCTCTCTTCCCACAGTTACAGAAACAAGGCTGATTCTGTGGGAGGAACGATTTCCAAACGGATGTGCTTGAAACCGTCTTCCCGAGGCCTTGCCGTGGTACGGTCATGCTAAGCGCGCCTCGTGTCTTTGCTGAGCTGTGTTCTGCTGGGCAGCAACAAAACCCGCTGCTTTGGGCGGGTGGTGTCACACAATTCCTGAACAGGGTAGGGTGAGGGCAAGAGCAAATGTGCAAATGCAAGCCAGTGTGGATATAAGCAGCCCCCGGGATCCTGGTGATGGTTGTGCAGGAGACTTTTAACTCTCCTTCTGCCTGTGTCTTGCGGAAGATGACCCATCTGTCGCTGCTGCTTGCATTTCTGGGGAGGTGTCTCTTTGCAGTCTCGCCACCAGAGGGAAAATATTTAAAATGAGCGCACTATATGGAGTTGGCAAATAGAAGCTGCTCTCTTTTCTTTTCTTTTCCTTATCTGGAAGCTGAGTCATGACAACTGGACATCTTGTCTTGAGAGATTGAAATGTTTCGCTGCTCATCCAAACAGCTTTGTCAGTTGGAGGAAAGCTAGTTGCGAGTCCTCCATTTTGTAATAGTTCACTTTTTATCTCATGTCACCCTCATGTCAACAGGCTCGTAAGATGGACAGTGGCCTGAATAAGCTTGTTAGGTGGACGATGACCTAAGGTGCATTTCAACCTCTCAAGAAAAGAAGTCCACTTGCCATGCATGACTCAACTTCCAGATAAACTCACCTGGATGACTGAGAATCTTCACAGACTTTCCTTCCTTCCTTCCTTCCTTCCTTCCTTCCTTCCTTCCTTCCTTCCTTCCTTCCTTCCTTCCTTCCTTCCTTCCTTCCTTTGGCTGACATCTTCTGCTCCTTTAGGTTCACTGGGCTATCCCTCAGTCTATAGCTATGGAAAAACTACCAGTGATCCAGACTTTTGTCACATAACCTATGATGGCAGGTGGTGTCAGTGGTAACTCTATGCAGATGAGCTGGTTAATAGACATAGATTTATTTTAAAAGCCCCTTTGCCCCTGCTTAAGTGGAGAGCACCAGAGCTGAACCTTTCCTTCGGTTCTTGTGTGACAGTCTGTCACATCTTCTTTGAGCATGGAGGTCACCGGTGGGGCTAGCTGTTGATGGATCTGTGTTCTTGTTTAGTATCAAAGGGGGATGACCCTGGAAACCTTCTCCGTGATAGTGACACAGCTGCTGGGATTCACCCTGGGACTGTTCTTTGATGACGCCAGGCACTGCCTCTGCCCAGGGGCGACCTGCTTGATGGATACCAAAGCCATGTAAGGGTCTGCAACCTTGCTTGTTGTGTTTATGCGCCCTTAAGATGATGCTCAGGCTATTATTAGTTCACCTCTCCCTCTCTCTCTCTCTCTGTCTGACCTGAATCCTGTTGCCTTAAGCACAGGCATAAGTTGTGGTCTGCTCCTTGCAAGCAACAGCTTTGTGGCCGTCTGTCTGTCTGTCTGTCTGTCTGTCTGTCTGTCTGTCTGTCTGTCTGTCTGTCTGTCTGTCTGTCTGTGTATCTAATCAATCACATTGGGACAGCAGTGGTCCTCATTTCTTATTTTCCGTAGATGCAAATGACTACGATTCCTGCCTTATTACGAGAAGGTGGGGTCTGTTCTCACTCTCCTAACCCTCAATTGGAGTGGACGACCCCTGGTTCTGGTATTGCGTGAGAGGGAGAAGAGCTTCCCTCTCTCCCTTTGATCCACCCCCTTAATGATTTTGTATGACTCAATCATGTCCCCCCTCAGGTGCCTTTTTCCCTAGACTAAACAGCCCCAAATGCTGCAGCCTTTCCTCACAAGGGAGGTGCCGCGGCCCAGGAATCATTTCGTGACCTGGCTGCTAGAGGGAACCATCGCCGTCGCTCTCTTCTGCACCTTTTCCAGTTTCACTAGCGTGGTTACTTCACGTCCTTCTTTATTCCATGACTAGTTTTGTACCGCGACAGCGTTGGTCGCGATCACGTGGTTTTGTCCCTGTTTCAGTGTTCCCATGGTCATGATAACTTGTCTCGTGACAAGTGTTACCTCATGGTCTTGTACCGTGACAAACACTGAATTTGTCTAACATCCTTTTTCCTTATATATTTTTTTGGGGGGGGGGCTTAAACATTTCTTTTTTGATATTTCACTTCTGAAAAGTCAATATATATATATATATATATAAATAAAAATTAAAAATTAAAAAAACCCACTGGACACAGTTTTCCGAGAGAAAAAAATGTTTTGTTGTATGACCGTCGTGACTACACGGTGTCTTGTCTCAGAACAGAAAGCGGGAACAGTGACGAGGGAAAACCCGACCCTAGCACCGGGTACAGTATTGTTGCGCTTAGCACCCATTCCGGGGGGCGTGGTTGAAACAAATGTCAGTAGTTGCCCGACAGACATGAAGTAACTTTTTTTTTGGTACCGCTCCTAAGCGCAACACGAACAGAGACAAAATGGACGTGAAGTAACCACCTAGGTCTTTTTTTGGGGGGTGTGTGGCAATGAGGTCCCAGCAGAAATCAATCCCCTCAATAAGAAAAGCTGCTACTGGATTCCTCCATGGACGAACTCCGCGGCAGCTGCATGTTATGGTTTTTCTGTGTGACGGGAGACATTTCTCACCTCCCTTTTGGCCCTCCAGACAGGCCAGCGGCGTCAAGTCTTTCAGCAGCTGCAGCATCAAAGATTATAGAGATTTTCTCGGGCAAGGGACGTCTCAGTGCCTCATGAACAAACCACGCGTCGATATCGCATACAAGGCGCCAGTCTGTGGCAACCGAGTGGTGGAGGAAGGGGAGCAGTGTGACTGCGGGACACCACAGGTTTGTTAGTGGAAATCATTTTTTTTTAAAAAGAAGGGATAAAATTATAGAAAGCAGAAGGAAGTCAAATGAGAGGGGCTGGAGAAGTAACTGGAAATAAGCCCTGAAGAGGGAGATGGAGAGTCTACCAAAACAGTTGGGCCACTTACTGGGAGTGGGCTGCTCACGGTCTGAAGGTTTTTATCCAAGGGAGAACAAAGCATGGTCTGTACTTGGAGAATTCAGCGGCTCCCCTCCCAGCTCCCCTCTTGTCCGGTGGCTGAACAAAAGAAGTAGAAAATATCAGTGACTGCTGGAGGAGCAGAGAGATTACATTAAAATGAGACACAGGCTTCATCTTCATTGCCCCTTAGGCCCTTTGTACACGACCGCTAAACTCCGCCGCAAATGGCTTTAAGCTCCGGAGCTTAAAAATGTTTCCCCACCAGCTCCGGAGTTTACAGGAAATTAAGTGCGACCACGCCCACTTTAGCGCGTCCCAGCGCACCTTTCAAGTACCTGCTCTCTGGAGGTGAAAATTCTTTGATGCGGTGTAACGATAGTGAGTGCGGGGCTCTCCTCGCTTCTGTTTGTTGTTTTTTGGCTCTCGCCCCTTTAAGAGCTACTTAAGAGACTGGAATGTTGCCGCGGCAAGAGCGAGAGGCAGAACAGAGATGAGCCACGTCTCTTTTCTTCCTGTTTTTTTTCTCCCTCCCCTCACGCAGCCAGCAGCCAGGAGTGCGGAGGGGGTGGGAACGCAGGAACAGCAACAAACCCCTAAGATCTCTGGTCCGAATTTAAGTGGCCAGCGGATGTTAGGGGTCGTGTGAAAAGGCCCCTACTTGCAGCCCCTCAGAATGAGAAAGGAAGTTGACCTCAGTTCATCTCTTCTTTTCTTTTTTCTTTTTTTTTCTTTTTTTTCTTTTTTTTGTTCCACCACACCATTCACGATGTTTTGGCTGGCACAGAGGTGGAAAAGTTGTCCATGGACTTGCCTGTTTTAGTCACTTCCTTTAGGTTTCATTCTTGATTCATTGGGGATCTCAAGGAAGCACACATTGGATTGTCCCACTGTGTAAGCAAAGTAACCCCTATCTCCTCTTCCATTCTGTGTTTAAGTCAATTTTTTTTTTAGGAAATGGAAAGCTTCCTTCCCAGCTGCAGTACCTGTGGAGGGGAAGGGAGAGGAAGTTTTCCATTTCTTATCCACTGTTGCTAATTCATAGAGCAGATCCGTGATATCATAGCAATGATTAAAAAAGAAAGAAAGGGAAAACCTATTCACCCTATTCTTCTGCAGCGGAGCAGGAAGGAAGTTTTCTATTTCTCAAGATTGTTAAGCAGCTTAAGCAAAGGGGCATGTTGAATCTGAAGCAGAATGGAGTGGTCTCAGGGCCTTTTCACACAACCCCTAAGATCCGCTGGCCACTTAAATTCGGACCAGAGATCTTAGGGGTTTGTCACTGTTGCTGCGTTCCCACCCCCTCAGCACTCCTGGCTGCTGGCTGCGTGAGGGAAGGGAGAAAAAAAGGAAGAAAAGAATGCCGCTCACCTCCGTTCTGCTGTCCCGGCACTGCATTCAGATCTCTTAAAGGGGTGGGGGTGGGGCAAAAAAAGAACAAACAGAAGCAAGGAGAGCCGGGCAGTCACTACGTTATATCCGCATCAGGAATTTTCACCTCCAGAGAGCAGGTACCTGAAAAGTGCGCTGGGATGCGCTTAGGTGGGCGTGGTCACACTTAATTATCTGTAAACTCCGGAGCTGGTGAGGAAACAATTTTAAGCTCCGGAGCTGGGAGCCATTTGTGGCGGAGTTTAGGGGTCGTGTACAAAGGGCCTTATTCTCATTAATACCAAACAAGCAAACAAGTCCGAATCCCCTGACAAGGGCCAAAAAAGGTAAAGGCAGACATTGATCATGGACAGGTCGGTTCATGATGGCTTGTACGTTGTGTGGTCACCAGGAGAAGGAGCGGGCCAGGCTGCATCAACCTGGACCAATCCATGGAACAAATGTTGATCTCACCCTTCTTTTCTCAAATAGCTGCAGGGATTCTGTCACATTCTCTGGGGGAGGAATATTCTCTCTGCACAAGGGACTATTTATTTATTTTATTTATTTATTTACACACACAAAAATAGCCGCCCCATTCCCAGATGGTCTCTGGGTAGCATAGGTATGCTGGTCTTCCCTCTAACAGCATGGAGCCAACACACCTGCTTCCGGAACATTTCCACCCAAGTGGCATAAGATGCCTGATTGCGTTGTTCTTACTCGCTCTGACCCACATTCCTTGTTTTCACCCCCTTCCAGCAATGTGAAAGTAGTCCTTGTTGTGAACCCGACTGTACGTTGAAACAAGGGAAAGAATGCGCTCAGGGAGACTGTTGCTGGCCCAGACATTGCAAAGTGAGTGTAACTGTTGTGTTAGATTTCCCTGTTCACCCGAGATGGGAGGGGTTCCAGAGACAGCACTTTCAAAGGGTTGATTTCTTTTTGGCCATATGTATTGGGTAAAATACAAGTGATGTAGACCTGTCCTATGCTGAAAACTCAAATCTGATCCCTAGAAATTGAGGGGAAGCCACTTTGATGTTCCAGATTAGAGATGGGCACGGAACGAACAATTTTTCGTTTTCGTTTTTTGGTTTTCGTTTCGTTATGCAACGAAACGACAAACGAAATTTGTCCCTAAAATGAAACGAAACGAACAGAAACGCGGGGATTTTTGTTGTGTGTTTCGTTTTCGTTACAGCAATGAAGTGAGCTGCTCTAAATGCTAAAAAAATGGAATAAATGGTAACGAAACGGTAACGAAACGGTAACGAAACGAAAATGATTTTTTTGCTAAAAAAATCGCGAACAACAGAAACGAACCGAAACGGACCTCTAAACGACAAATGACAAACGAAACTCCATTTTTTATATTCGTGCCCATCTCTATTCCAGATACATCCTAGTTCCCGTGGTCTATTTTAGGATGCATCTACATGAACAAGTAATGTTTGGGATGGTCTGAATCACCTTATTTTCTGTAGAGTACACAGTGTGCAAGTCCTACCTCCCCTTGCCAATCCATACATCTCTCCTGGGGCTTCTGCCTGCCCCCTCAGTTGAATGTGTTCACATCAGTTCAGGCGGAGTGATTGCTTGAGCTGATTGCAATGGGCAACTAGAAGCTACCTTCTCAAGGTAAGCTGAGAAGAAGCGAAGGGGTAGTCATGGGAGAGTCAATTCCTCTCAACAGAGCACCCTCTTTGTCTCCAAATTGTTCGTTTATTCCCCCCTCCCACAAAGGGTTCTAGTGTGCTAGAGCAGTGAGAGACCAAAGGGGCGGGGAGGGGAGAAAGAAACAAATGAGGAAGAAATGACAGAGAGGAGGAAATTGGCAGGTGGCCCTAGCTCGCAGCTTGTCAAGGTAGTTTTACAGTTGTTAAGCTTCCTGCAAATCCAGATGTCTGCAGTAGAGGCCTTTTTAAACAAAGCTGCAAATGGTTAGTTGCCAGTTTCTTCTGCTCCTTTTGCTGACTCCCAGCATGACCCACTAAACTGGTGGTTCCCAACCTTTCTAATGCCGTGACCCTTTAATACAGTTCCTCATGTGGTGGTGACCCCCTTGCCCTGCTTGGAAGAGGCCACAAGCCCCCTTTGGCAGGCCACTATGCCGCAGGGGCCATAGAGAACTTCCCTTTATATAGGCACCCTCAGCCAATGGCAGCCTCCAGTGCCATTGACTGACATCCCCTCCAACCTATCAAGGTGTAACTCACTCCCCCCCCTTCCTCCCCCTCCCCCTCCAGACCCAAGCTGTTTGTGCCTTTTTCTTCACTAGCTCATGGCAACCCCTGTGAAATGGTCTTTTGACCCCCAAAGGGGTCCTGACCCCCAGGTTGAGAACCACTGCACTAAACTGAATTCAGCAAGGGAAACGCAACTTCCCAGCTTCCCAGCAGATTGCTTAGCATTTTTTCCCCTTACGGCAACAGTTGTACTCTTGTGCAGTTGTGCCACCCATGCCCGTGTGATGTTTTCCTCTGACCTCACCTGATCAGCAAAAGAATGTAAAACAAGGACGCTTCCACAAGCTACAGTACAGGAGTGGACAAATTGTTTCAAGGATGACTCAGAACACCACCATCTCCTTTCCCCCTTCCTGTTTGCCAGTTGAAGCCAAAGGGCACCTTATGTCGAGAAAGTCCTGACGACGATTGTGACCTGAAGGAGTATTGCAACGGCACCTCTCCGGTGTGCACGGAAGATTTTTATGTCCAAGACGGACAGCTGTGTGAAGGGGAAACTGGAGTTTGCATGAAAGGGGTCTGCCAGAGTTCAGACCTGTGGTGCCGAAAAACGTTTGGAAAAGGTAAGATCCACCTGCCTGACCCTCCACGTCTTTCTCATTCTTCCCTGCGACTTCTTTCCTGCCCAGGATGCCTCTGTTCTCCTCTATCTTCCTTGGTCTCCTTTGCCACCTGGCTGTGCACCCTGTTATACTAACAAGGGGTGCTTTTACACAACCTCTAAAATCCGCTGGCAACTTAAATTCAGATCAGAGATCGTGGTTTTTTTTCTTCTGCTTCCTGTGTTCTCACTCTTCCGCACTCCATTGCTCCTGTCTGTGGTGAGGGGAGGGAGAAAAAAAGGGAGAAAAGAATGCAGGCTCACCTCCATCTGCCATCGGAGCAGCCCCGTAGGGATTCCAGGCAGTTAAAGGGGTGGGAGGACAATGAAAAACAAACAGAAGGCGAGGAGAGCCGGACATCCACAGCTTTATAATCCGCATCGGAATTTTTTTTACCTCCGGAGACCAGGTACTTGTAAAATGCGCTGGGGCGCGCTTAGGTGGGAGTGGTTGTACTTATGTTTTTTTAAAGTCCGCAGCTTGTGAGAAAACAATGTTAAGCTCCACATCTGGGAGCATTTTGCAGCGGATTTTAGGGGTCGTGTAAAAGCAGCCAAGGTAGCTTCCTTTGTTGTTGCTCCTCAACATGGAACTGGGCATCAAGTTGAAAGGGAGCACCTGGCAGACTTCCTCTTTTGGGCCAATGTGTAGGTGGGGCAAATGTTGAGTCAGAAGTACAGTACCAGAGGGTGGTGGACCAGGGGGAAGCCGTCAGCATTCTTCCAGGGGAAGGGGGAAAGAGAGAATCCTTCCTCTTTTCCCTCACACTGGAAAAAATGTGGGAAACGTTATGGATTTTTTGAGCAGGCTGGTCTGCTCTTTCCCCCCTGCTAATCGCACAATGCAAAGGGGGGGGGGGAAGCAGATCATCCCAGAGTTTGCATCCCTACACAAATCCATCATTTCCCCCTTTCTTCCTGGGACTTCTTCTTCTTTTTTTTAAAGGGATCAATCAGTTGCATCGATTCAGAGGTGTGATCACTTGGGCAGATGCAGCAAAGGCACAGAAAAGCTGCCATGTTGACAAAATCTGGCTCCAACCCATAGGGCAGGGTGAAAAAAAATTAAAAGAAAAAAACCCCAAAGCATATACAGTTGTCCCCCACCCTTTTGTGGTTCATATACTGCGGTCCCGGTATATTGCGGGTCAACAGTATATGAAAAAAAGGCCCCTTGGGGTAAGGAGGAAAGGCCTTCCCAGGCCCGTCGGAGGCCCCAAAAGTGCTTTCCCGCAAACCGGAAGTGACTTCCGGTAAACCTGAAGTGTCCTCCAGATCATTAGAAAGCACTTTGGGGGCCTCTGGGGAACTGGAAAGCCCCTTGCAGGCCTGTTTGGGGCAGTGTCAGGCCTGGGGTAAGGACAAGAGCCCCCAGAGAGCCCCCCCCCCAGTCCCAACCTGACCCAGCATCCGCATATAGCGGATTTTCAATTATTGTGGGTCGGGTCGGGTCCCTAACCCCGGCAATAGGTGGGGGTTTACTGTACAGACGTATTTCTGATTACACAGTTATCAGAAGTGGCCACAAGGGGGTGACATAGACCATGCTCTCTCTCTCTCTCTCTCCCTCCCCCCTCCCCCCATTCCCCCCATTCTGTCTGTGATGCATCTGGAATATCTCCGCTGTGTTTGCAGATTCAAGAAGTGGATCGTTGCAGTGCTACGAAGAAATCAATAGCCAGAGGGACAGGATGGGACACTGCGGCTCCACTGCACGCGGATACCAGAACTGTCAGTGGCAGTACGTTTGGGAAAAAAGTGATTATAACATCTTGCAAATGTCTCTTCTCTTTGCTGGCTGCACGGCGTTGCTTTAACGCATGCAAGGGTGGATGCTTGTTTTGCAAGACAAGTTAAGGATGGAGACGTAGGGTGCACGTGTGCTATCGTTAACCACACCTGATCTGCAATAATTCTCATGCCATTCCCATGCCTGAAAAGGCTTAAACAGTGCAATAATATTGTTATGATCCTCCCCTCTTGGGCTAGTGATAAGTTTTGTCCAATTATTGTTTTTTCAGGGTCTAACAGCACTAGGTTGAAGGTCATGCTAAGGTGACTTGAGTGGAGATGAGCACAGATCACTGGTTCGTTTCGTGGCTGAACCGGTGTTTGGCAGTTCAAAGACCCACCTCCTTTGACTGGTGCCCACTCAGAGGCAACCCATGGAGGAGGTGAGGCAGGGTAGCCAGGGCACCCCCTGGAGAAGGCAGGGCTTCAAACCACCAAACACCCGTCTGGCCTCTAAACGAACTGGCACAAATCACCGAACCAGCGATTCGTGCCCATCTCGAGTTCCAAGTTCAATTTCCTATTTGGCTGTAGCAATTCACTGGAGGTTGGCAACGTTCAACCATTCCTTGACTTGGAAAAACCCTGCTTTTCCCACCGTAAGTTGGAAGGGCCTTGACGGCACATGATAATCGCAGCACCAAGTGCACAAACCATCAGATCATGGAATCAAGTCCAGAGGTATGTACCATGCTACCTTACAGATGGAAACAATCATATTTCATGGGTAACACCTGAAAATGAATATGTCATTGTAAGCCAACTAGAGGCAGGATATATGTATTTTAAACAAACAAACAAACAATAGGAAGTTGTTGGGCTAGTGTATGCCATCCATTGGCACATATTCACCTGTGCAATTTGAAGTGACCCAGGATTGTTGTCATCTGCTAATTTTAGGCAAGTGAAACACCGATGAGGCAATATTTCTGCCCCTTTCGGCCTCCTGTCTGTTTTGCTCTGACCTTCTGGAGAAAGCCCATGTGTATATTTCTGTCTTGACAAGACCATAGCGAGGAACCTGCCATAGCGCTGCGTTGATAGCTCAGTTTGAAAAGACATCGGCCGTCACTTGCCGATGCCGTTCTCCGCTTGACGTTTCCGTCCTTGCTCTGCTTTCCAGGGATCTCCGATGTGGCAAGCTCGTGTGCGAATATCCAAGCAACCAGCCCTTTGTGGTCGAAAACGCGGCTATTATTTATGTGAAAGTGCAAAACCGCTTGTGCGTCACTTTGGACTACATGAAAGGGCTGGGCGTGAAGGACCCGTTCTTGGTTCATGATGGGACGGGCTGCGGCAAAAACAAGGTAAGAATGTCACCACCACCTTTAGCGCTGTAGTCACCCAACAGGTCTTATTTCTCCACTGGACGGTTGACCTCTACAAATGACCTTGAACTGACCCCATGCATTGATCCAACGGCAGCATCTCTCTGTATCTTGATCTATGGAAGCGGGGGTTGGACTTCACAGTCTGCAGTGGAGGACTGAGATGCAGCTGCAGGGGTGTCCAAACCTCAGCCCTCCAGATGTTTTGGACCACAACTCCCAGGATTCTAAGCCTCTGTTACCAGTGACAAAGGTCTGTGGGAGTGGTGGTCAAAAACATCTGGAGGGCTGAAGTTTGGACACCACTGAGCTAAAGGTTCGAGTGTATCATTTATAGGGGTGGGGGGAACCTTTTGTTAATTGATTCCTGTTCTTGCAGATCTGAAATGGTCCCATGGCTGTTTTGGTTTGAGATGTCCCCCCATCTCTCTTTTTTCCGTAGATCTGCATGAGCCAGAGGTGCGTCGATCGGGCCGTCATCAGAGTGACCTGTGATCCACAAACCAACTGCCACGGCAAAGGCGTGAGTAAACACTGTGGCGAGCCACGAGGAGATTTCACGCCATGCCCGTATCTTGAAAGCGGTGCTCTTTCAAGTCCCAGAATCTGATTGCGAAAGCACACCAGCTCCCCCACAAGGCACCTTGCATTTCCCTGGCTTCGCTCTATCTGTATCAGCCGGCAGTCCCGGTAGCGACAGAGGCATCTCCACCCCCTGGCGTTTATTGTTCCAGTTTTTAAAAAGATGAGTCAAACGCATTTCCCTGGAACAAAAGAAAATACTCAGTTTTTATTTCCCCATCGATCTTGCCAGCATTTGATTTTAAAAAAACTCTTGACCTTTGAGTGCAGCCACAGTTATGGCCTGGAACAGCACAAGGATTTAGCTTGGCGGACCTGGCTTCAAGCATTTATTTATTTATTTATTTATTTATTTATTTATTGCATTTATATCCTGCCCATCTGGCCGATCGGACACTCTGGGAAACTTACCAGAAACTTACCTGAGTATCTGGCAGAGCGGATCTCCCAAAGGCCAGCATGTTAGCCCATTAAACCAGAGCATCTTTGGTGGTTTCATTCCGTGTGGCCACCCCCGGGGAGGCCACCCCTGGGGAGGCCTTCTCGGTGGCTGGTCCCGCGATGTGGAACAAATTGCCTTGTGAAATGCGCCAAATTGAGTCCCTGACAGCTTTTTAAAAAGCTTTAAACACCTGGCTTTTTAGGTAAGCTTTTGGCAATCAGTGATGTAATGTCTGTCCCCCTCTGTCTGGTTGATTTTTTTTTTTTTGGCCATCCCTTTAGTCTTCGTCTTGCCGGAGTCTGAATTTTTAGTGTGTGCAGTCTATGTTATTTATATTTGCTGTTTATCGTTTTGTTTGGTTTTAATCATTGATTAATTTGCTTTTGTGAAAACCGCCCGGAGTCCCTGTTTGGGAAATCGGGCAGTCTAGAAATGAAATGAAATGAAATAAATAAATAAATAAATAAATAAATAAATAAATAAATAAATATGAGTGGGAAGCTTCCAACTGGCTACACAGAGGATTGTGAGCTGCACAGGGCAGAGGCTAAAGTGGAATACTGCAGTCACGCCTCTGCTAAGTTTCAACAGGCTCAGGTAGACGGATTAAGGTGCACTGAGCTTTCCATCATATTGGGGTCGGTGAGCTGCGGACCCAGCTTGCTAAGGGGACATATGTTACCTGTATAATTAAATTGTAAACCCACTCAAAGAGCGCTTTAAACACCAGAGGGGGCGGGGTATAACTCGAAGCAAGAAAACGACAACTTTCCCCCTTCCTCTCCTCTTACCACCCAGCGATGCAACCACAAAGGCAACTGCCATTGCGACGCAGGATGGGTCCCACCGGACTGCATGGCCGAAGAGAAGGGAGGCTTGGGAGGAAGCATTGACAGCACCTTCCGAAGTGGTTTGTTCCTTTAAATAAGACTTTACATGCACCAGGGCTTCCAAAGTGGGAGCCGGCTTCCTCCGTTTCAGTGCATTCAGGTGGGAGAAAACCAGGGACAATGTGTCGTGTTCCCTAAGGGCGATCAGGTTTGCTTTCCCACGAGCTTTTGTTTGGGGAGAAATGCACTTCTCTGAAGGCAAAGTCATTTTGTTTCTTTGGACGCTGCTGAGAGTTTGGGCAGTTACTTTTTTTAAATAAACCGTTCATTCCTGTTACTTGTAGTTTGTAAGAAGTAAATTGTCAGCTTTGCCCACTTGTTGATGGGGGTTCCTGCAAAGCAGGGAGATGGGCTGGTTGGCCCTTGAGGTCTCTTCCAACTCTCTATGATTCTATGATTCTAATCAGATGTAGTCCAACTAATCTATAAATCTCCTAAATGAAGTATGCAACCCTAAAGAAATCCAGTTTCCAGGAGAGAGAGAGAGAGAGAGAGAGAGAGAGAGAGAGAGAGAGAGAGAGAGAGAGAGAGAGAGAGAGAGAGAGAGAGAGAGAGAGAGAGAGAGTTGTGTCGTTACAGTTGTGACAGACTCTTCGTGACCCCATGCCCATGGAGTTTTCTTGGCAGGAATACTGGAGTGGCTTGGCAGCTCCTTCTCCAGGTGCCTACGGCACCCACTACATTGGTTAAAAACTCCTTAGTTGGTTTTTGTTACTCTGCACTCATTCAGTTTTTGTTACTTGAGATTTTTTTTTGGGGGGGGTAGCTATTGAGGAGTTCAAATGCCTGAGGAAATGGCGTAAAACATTCCCAGCCAAATGCCTTTCAAATGCCCTTAAAAAGTAACCAGAGAAAGTAACTCACCAAGTTACCATACCTCCAGAAGTATATTATGGAACTGGAAAAAGTGCAGAGGAGGGCAACCAGAATGATTAGGGGACTGGAACACCTTCCTTACCATCTGACCTGATTGAAGTTTATAAAATCATACACAGTGTAGACAAAGTAGATAAGGAAAAGCTGTTTTCTCTATCAAACAACTCTAGAACTAGGGGGCACTCTGTGAAACTTTTGGGTGTTAGATCTCAAACCAATAAAAGGAAGTGCTTTTTCACCCAGAGGATCACTGGTCTGTGGAACTCCCTGCTAGAAGAAGTGGTGACAGCTGTCAGTCTTGACAGCTTTAAGAAAGGATTGAACAAGTTCATGGAGAACAAGGGTATCCATGGCTATCATGATGGATGCCTAAGGACAACCTTCAGGTTGGAGAGATAGGCAGGATATCCCTCAATGCCATTTGCGGGGAATTGTAAGCAGGTGAAGACATCTGCTTGGGAATACCCTGAAGCAAATGGTGAGCCGCTGTGTGGGTCAGAATGCTGGACTGGATGGGTGGTGGCCTGTTCCAGCAAGGCTGCTCTTATGTTCGTAACTTGAAAGTCTTTGATGTTCCCACCTGTGGGATCGGTTTTGAAGCCCTCTCTGCACACAAAAGGAACAACTTAACTGCATGACTTGTGGCTTCTATATTTCCAAGGTTTCCCCATCTTGAGGGTGTGGGAGCATATAACTCTCTCCATGTCTATATTTTCTCCTCCAGCTCCGGTTATAGAGATGAAACAACGTACAAAGTCCACCACAACAAGAAACTGGCTTCTGCTGAGCTTCTTTCTGTTCCTCCCCCTTGTGATCGGCTCCCTCATCTTGATCAAAAATGTGAGATACCTGTTCTCCAGAATCAGAGTCGAAGAGGAAGGAGAAGATGAGCAGGATTATGACACAGAAGGGTGAGAGGTTTTGGTTTGCCTAACCATCCCATTTATATCTTGGCTGCAGAGTTGCTTTGACTTTCCCCCTCTCTCTGGCTGCTTTCACATGACCCCCAAAATCCACTGCAAAGTGCTCGCAGATGCGGAGCATAAAATTGTTTTCCCACCAGCAGCGGACTTTAAAAAAAAATAAAGTACGAACACACCCACTTAAGCGCGACCCGGCGCACTTTACACGTACCTGGTCTCGAGGAGGTAAAATTTTTGTCATTGTTCCGATGCGGATTTTAAAGCAGTGCATGCCTGGCCCACCTCTGCCTTCTGTTTGTTTTTGTTGTCCCCCCCTCCTTTGAACAGACAGGAATCCCTAACGGGCTTCCTGCCCTGCTACAATTAGCTGCTGCCCATTGCAGGCGGAGGTGAGCCTGCATTTTTTTCTCCCTCCCCTCACAGCAGACAGAAGCAATAGAATCAGAGTGTGGGAGATTCCTTTCGAGAGAGCCCTGGTCCCACCTCTGCGTGTGGAGCCGAGGTCGGGGCCTTCTCTAGAGAGTCCTCCACCACAGGCGATGACAGCCGGGCTGTCATTGCCAGCAGGGAAGATCCCTTTAGAGAGAGCTCCACATGCCGAGGTGAGAACGGGGCTCTCTCTAGAACAAAATGAAATGAACCAAACCATTTTTTTCCGGTTCGTTTCGTGTACTGCAGGTAAAACTGTGCTCACGACCTGGGTTCAATCCCTGGTAGCAGGCTCAAGGTTCACTCAGCCTTCCATCCTTCCGAGGTCGGTAAAATGAGTACCCAGCTTGCCGGGGGGGGGGGGCAATGTGTAGCCTGCACACAAAATTGTAAACCGCCCAGAGACTACTTGTAGTGGTATGGGGCGGTATATAAGCAGAACACTTTGCTTTGCTTTTGCTTTTGTTTCATTGTAAAATCACTCTGGGCTTCGCTATTTGTTTCATTATGTAACAAAACGAATAACGAATAACGAAACTAACTAAAAGTTTGTGTTGTGCCCATCTCTAATTATATTATATTATATTATCAGACTGGTATTTAGCGGAGGATGCACACAACTCAGGGTTTCACCATTTTCAACTCCTCTGGTGGACACTGGTTTCCACACTGATCTGCCTTTATATGAGGAAGGGAAGACTTATATTGCTGGCTGCCGGGTTTTGTTGGTGTTTTCTCTTTGTGCAAGGAGGGATAACTCTGGCTTGCCATTTACCTTCTGAAAAAGCGAAATCCGAAAGGACCTGCTGTAGAGAACTGAGCCTTATTTGAAATGTCTTCATGTTATGTGCCCTTTTTGAAATGTGTACCTTTCCCCTTCTGTTTAGATCTAAATCAGAAGCAGCCACCCGTTCAGAGACTGCAAGGTTGGTGTCTCATGCTCACCTCTCCCCTTCCGATCTCTTCCGTCCCCCCCCCCCAATACCCTTTTGGAGAAGTGGCTAAGATTTGTTGGTAGAATGTCAGTGATGCAACCACATTTTCTGGAAGGAGCCAAGTCATTTCACTTGATGCGAGCTTTGGTTTTAAAAAGGGTGCATTGGTGCCCTCTTTAAACTGTCCTGAGGCTTTGTGGCTGGTGGCGGGAGGTTTCCCATCTGCAGATCTTACCGTATGGGTAAGCGGGACAAACCATGGCCCGTTCTGAATCAGCCTCTGCCTATGTACTGCTAATCCCTAATCGCTGCTAATAACATCCATTTAATTTTTTTTTTTGGGGGGGGGAGACCTATTTGATAGCTAAATTTTGCACGGCAAAAGGCTTCCTTAAGCTATCAGACAAGCTCCCTGTTATTCACTCTCCCATTTATGCAAATCAGGGTTGCCCAGTAGAGGTGGGCATGAAACAGAAAACCCATGGTTCGGGTTCGTATGTTTCGGGCCCACCCTTGGTTCGGTTCGGGTTCGTACAAATTTTTTTTAAAAAAATTCGTACAAACCTGAACCAAACCGAACTGGTTCGGGTTGACTTACCGGGCGCTAGCGGCGGCGGGTGATCCTGGCCCCCTGTGGCAGGGGCTTTTTGAGGCGCTGGCTTGGGGCCAGCATCTCTACTGGAGTTCCAGAGGTGGACAAGGTAGGAGTGGGACTACAAGTTTTTTTTTTAACAAAAATGAAGCAAACGAAATGGAAATTTCCATTTCGGTGCGTTTCGTTTTTCCTTGATGGGTCTCTTCATTATTCGTTTCGTTAGCTACCAAAACAAATAACGAATAACAAAACGAATTAAAAGTTCATTTTGTGCCCGTCTCTAGTGCCCAATGAAGTGTCATGGTTAGAGTCACAGACGAGAGCTCTGTAGGCTTGAGTTCAAATCTGCACTCCTTGGGGCGTATGGAATTGGTAAAATCTTTAACCATCTCACTTAACTTGAAAAGCTCTATTTCGACAGCTATGTTGGTTCTGACGTGACGGCACGTGATCGACTAAATCCAAACTTGAGCCTTTTAGGGCAGGCAGTTTGTGCTACAAATCCCATCATCCCCTAGGGAAGCATGGCTGCCACGAAGCATCCCCCAGGTCTGGCCTCTCTGCTGTTCACACACTGCATGCTTGCTTTCCCACGAGACCAATAGCCTTAGGCATGGCTGGGTATCTTGGAAGTGACCATAGTTGTAGTTGTTGTAGTAGTTGCGGCTGTAGCTTTTCTGTCAATTCTTGTCTGGTTGATTCTTCTCTGCCCTGTCTCCCAGCGTATAGAGGGACTCGCCAGAGCCGAAGTGTACAAAACCATGGCTGGATCGTCAAACAGCGGCTGCCGTCTTTTCTCTTCTTCACGAAGTGCCAAGCTATAAAAACCCCGAACTTGAACCTGTCTCGGTTGTATGATTATTTCGGCAAACACTGCCTGCTGCTTTTCCAGTTTCCACAATAAAATCCACTTGGTCTCCAAACACACTTTGGACTAAGGCATTGGGGAAGGGTGAGCTGAGGTTTGCAGGGAGAGGAGAGGGCCAGAGACCTGAGGTTCAGATTGCATATTAAGAGAAAAGGGACATTGCTTCCTCTTACAGCGTTATCCCTCCAGACACACAAATCTTTCAGCTACTGGGCTGAGACACATTGTCTCCCAGAGGATGAATTGCAATGCAAAAGCAAGCTGCATTGTTAGTGGAAAGAGGGACACTCTTCTCCCTCTCACAAAATAGCAGAACTAGGGGACATCCACTCAAACTGATGGTTGGGAGAGTGAGAACAGATAAAATACTACTTTAACCAGTGTGTTGTTAGTCTGTGGAACTCCCTGCCACAGGGTGTGGTGATGGTATCTGGCATGGCTGCCTTCAAAAGGGGATTGGACAGATTTCCTCCAGCAGTCCATCCCAGGTGACAAACCAGGATGGAGATGTGTCATCTCCAGGCTTAAAACCAGGGTACTTCAAGGGCCAGATGCAGGGGAGGGGTAGCAGGAGACAGAGATCTAGTCTCATGCGCTCCTAGACACATCTGGTGGGGCCACAATGTGAGATACAGGAAGCTGGACTAGGCGGGCCTTTGGCCTGATCCAGCTGGGCTCTTATGGTCTTATGTTCTTATGGCTGCTGCCATTACCTGAGCCTCTCCGGGAAGTAATAAACACCTCCCTACCCCCACCCCAAGCCGTGCCTTGTCGTTCAAGACAGATGCAAACTGAATTGCTGAGGGGTTCCGAGGGCTAGAGGTTGGGACTTCAGTTGCTCTCTGTGCTGTCTTGAAAGGGGTTGAACCGGATGACCCACATAGTCCTGGCTCTGCAGCTCAACCATGATGATGATGATGATGATGATGATGATGATGATGATGATGATGATGATGATGATTATGATTATTATTATTATTATTATTATTATTATTATTATTATTATTATTATTATTATTATTATTATTATTATTATTATTATTATTAAACAAGATTTTACTTTGGTCCATTTTTGGCCGACCGTGCAAAACCACTAAGCCTGCTGTCCAGGGACGGCCTCTCCTCCAAACTTTGGGTGGAGATACTCTCACGTTTTCACCATCTTCATGTGCCCACCCCCGTCCCGGCTCTCTTTCCTCTGCCTGGACAGACACTTTGCTAATGACCCTTTCCCTTTTTGCTGTTGCTAGGGGCAGCTTCCCCTCCATAAATCCCTGAAATATATTTTGAACTACAACTCCCAGAATCCCCAGCCAGTAGAGCATATGTCTATACAAGCTGGAGGGTTTTTGACATAGTAAAAAATAATAATCCTCTAGCACTTTAGAAACCAAGGCAGTGTACGGATGTGGGAGAAGGTAAATTTCTATGAGCCGTCCTAATTGTCATGCCAAGTGGTTCCCTTTTTGATTTTGGCCTCTTCAATGGGCAGTTAAGACTCCTTAGCTTTGTAAAAGACCTACTCCTCTTGGTGACCGAAGTGGCTAGAACTGGTTTAAGGACAGGATGATCGGACCAGTAAACTTGCTTCCCCTAGGACGTTTGAACATTGTCATAAAATCCCTAGTTCTGGAACTCGCAGGAATGAAAGGAATTTGTTGCAGTTGTTCAGTCATTAAGTCATGTCCAGCTCTTTGTGTCCCACTCTGTCCCGAACCCCACATCCCAAAGATCTGAAGACTGGAATTGTTTCGTAGATTACCGTCTTATCAGCAGCCGGTGCCGATGTTTACTCGGTTCTCTCATCCATTGGTCAGCAAGCATTTGACGCCAGGGGCAAAGGTTCGGACCCTGGAATCGCTCGGGGGAAATCTTTGCACAATCAGCACATAGCAGTCGGAGTTTGCTGCCTGTCCCTGTAACCTCATCAGCCTCTCGTTGGAGGGGGGTCTAAGGTTTTTCCCCTACCCAGCCCTATGCATTTGGGGTTCTGCGGTTCCGTAGTGAGCGCCGAGGTCTGTCTGCCCTGCGATAAGGATGGAGACAAGCGAGGAAAAGGCAGGAGACAGGTCCTCGTTCCCGTTGAGAAGATTCCACATCTCAGAAGACTATGGCTTCCTTCTTCCAAATCCGCTAGTAAGCATCTGCTCTGTACAAACTGTAAACAAGGGTGGTGGCAGTCAGTGGGAAGAACAGACCAAGGGATTGAGCAAAGACTTTTCGGAAGGGGGATTTGCATGCCTTTGGCCTTCATTGGGTCTAGTTCCAGCCAAAGACGGAATATGGTGGACGTTTGTATAACAAATGGTTTGTATAACATAAAATCTGTGCAACATAAAAAAATCTGGAGATAGGGGAAATTTGCTTAACAGAATCACCTATGGGGCGAATCCATGCAACATAAAAATGGTCGCGATTAGGGATTACTCTGTTTTCAATGCATTCCTATGGAAAATTTGTATAAAGGAAAATTTGCTTAACAGAATTTCATTTGGAATGAATTAATTCCTTTATACAAGGGACCAGTGTACATGCTTTGTGGAAAAAAACGCAGCAAAGAGAGGATTTTGGGTTTTGGTTTGGTTTGGTTTGGTTTGGTTTGGTGGGGGTTTTTTTTTGAAAAAAAAAAAGAGCAAGAATCTAAGCACTTGGACTGGTTAGCAATGAGAAATGGAAGTTCATTGATGCTCTATTCCCAGTGGTGTAGTGGTCGGGTAAATCAGGACTGGGCAACAATTAAGTTAAGTGGAAGTTCCCGGACTACAGTTCCCAAAATCCTTCATTCACTGTTGGGTTGTGCTAACACGAGCTGTAGTTCAACCACCATACGATCACACATTTCCCACATATTGGGCTCTGTGTGTGTGTGTGTGTGTGTGTGTGTGTGTGTGTGTGTGTGTGTGTGTGTGAGAGAGAGAGAGAGAGAGAGAGAGAGAGAGAGAGAGAGAGAAGAGAGAGAGAGAGAATTCCGATTTATGTTGACTCCTTGTTCAGGGTTTTCTAAGTAGAAAAATCACTCAGAGAAGTGATTGACCTATCCCTCCTTCTGACGTTCACTGGCAGTTCACATGCAGCTTGCTGAAGGCTAAACAGGATGGTTCTTCTCAGATGCACAGTCGGGGAATTGAACTTCCAACCTTGGGCTCCGAAGCCATGAATAATCCCCAAGTTCTTTGGATTCCTTACAGTTCTACTTTAAGAAGAAAGCAATCCCACTACTCTGGAGAGAGAGACCGTTTTCAACCAGTTGGCAGTCAGCTCTAGCAGAGGCAAAAATCTTTCTCAAAAAACAACAAGTCCACTTTGCAAAAACAGCCACAGAGACGGAAAAACAGAGTGAGAACACCAATCCTTGAGCATGGCTAACCAGCCCTCTTCCGGATCTTTTTAATTTTTAATTTTATTTTCATTTGTGTATGTGGGTGTGTGTCTTCAGGATTGTCTCAGCCAATGAAGTACACTTGACGTAACAGGCAATTTATTTCGCATCAGTTGTCAGCGGATAATTAAAATGGCAGCATTCTCCCTCTGCGCCCCCCCCGCCACCGTCAGAGGTCCATGGAAGATCAAACGTCATTAATCCCCCAAACAGCGGAAAAGCTGCAGGACTGGGGAACATCTCTATCAGACTTCTTAAGAAAAAGAATCACAGGAAATAAAATGAAGAAAAAGAAGCTGAAAAGATAAAAGACACACATCCTCCCTTCCTTGTAAAGATTTTGACGCTTCAGGTGAAAGAGAAAAACAGCATCCAGTGCTCTCACAACTGAGGCAACATACATTTCACCAGGAGACGCCCTTCAGGGCAGGGCTGTGAACTTTCTAGCTGGTTGTTTTGCTTCCAATCTGGAAGATGGAAGATGGAAACCCATCTTCCCCCTCTTTGATTGTAGCAGAAACAGAGGTGGACCTGCTAGTGGAACTAAGAAAGATCGGCTTCAGGGACTCACATCTCAGAAGTCACCTGAGGAGTGACTTTTGTCCACATTGCTTAAAAAGCTTCTGGTGATCTGCTGTGGAACAGCCTCATTGGGGAAAATAATGGGTTTATTCATTTATTCATTTATTCATCCATCCATCCATCCATAAATACAGTAGGACCCCGGTATCCGCTGGGGATTGGTTCCAGGCCTTCCCATGGATAATGAAACTGTGGATAAGAGAGAACGCCTGCCCCCCCCAACTGCTGTTTCCTGATAGTAGCTTGCTGTATGACTGCTGTTTTGAGACAGTAGCTTGCTTTATGGCCGCTGTTTGTGACAGTAGCTTGCTTTACAGATGCTATTTGTGACAATAGCTTGCTTTACAGCTGCTGTTTGTGACAACAGCTTGCTTTACAGCTTGCTTTGTGGCTACTGAATTATTTAATTTTTTTCCTCTGCCAACCGTGGATAACTGAATCAGTGGATAATGAATCAGTGGATACGGGGGTCCTACTGTACATACATACATACATACATACATACATACATACATACATACATACATACATACATACATACATACATACATACATACATACATGCTGTCCACTACCTGAAGATCTCTGGGTGGTTGCCAGGATCTCATTCCAAAGGGGACCCCATCACAGGTCAAGTTTGAAGACCCCACACATTCAACATCAGTGACAAGTAACCTCCTCCCAGACCCCAACATATTAACAAAACAATTGACTAAAGAAACCATGGAACATAGTATAACACAATAAAGAGAACAGGGAAAGCATTTCCCCCCATTGTTTCATATTTTCTTTGTACCTACCAGAGATATACATTTCCCAAAACTGTTGATGCCATGTGGAGATAGTTGTGGTGGTGGTGATGGTGGGAGTTTCCTTAGAATTATGGCTGGGGAAGTAGTTAAATGTGGAATTGAAAACATGATAACTGGGATTTTTCTTTTGTATATCACGAGACTCGAAGTGATTGGGAAGAAAATGGTGAGGGTGGGTCTGCCATGAAGTAGAACATGAAAGAAGTTCACCCAAGTTATGGTGGGGCTTCCATGTTGTCCATCAACAACCAAGGAGATTGCTACCTCTTTGAACCCACCTTTCTCAGGCTGTGCTCCAGAAACACAAGGCTATTCACAGTTTCAGGGCATGGGTCCCCACGTCCTGTAGACCAATGGCCCACAAACGATCTTGGTTCCATTGCTTCCCAGACCGAACTACCCCCCTTCTATCATCCATGGATGGAGATTGGCCACAAGCTGCCAGACCTGATTGAAAACCATCACCTGCGCTCCCGTGTGAATGAGGTATCAATTTCCCATCCTGTTCAGAAACCATGACCGGGGTGGGATGGGGATGGGGAGGGGGAGGGGGTGGGAGGACCAAAAGCTAAAGAGGAAAAGAGATGAGGTCAGGAGATCTTACCAGGTACCTTCTTGCCACCTATGGGGTGAGCACAGGAAAGCCTTGTCTGGGAGACCCCCGGGGAGAGTGTGAGGAAGACAAGGCTCCCCTGTGCAAACCGCGCAATGCATGGATAGCGCCAAGCAAGTGATTCCCCCCCCAGCAGCACCTCTGTAGCACGCGTGGGGTGTAGGGGGAAGCCACTAGGAGGACGTTGGCCAGAATATCCATTTGCAAAATAAGATGCAGTATTTCCTACTCGCCGGGCAAAAAAGGGAGGATTTAGGGGCAGATTTTGAGAATGCTACATTTCGTGAACTACAACCCATAGTTCCCCAGCAATGTGGCTGTCACTCACGGGGGCTCAGGGCTTATGGGTGTTGTAGCCCTAAATAAATAAATAAATAACAACACATCCGTGTTTTGCTTCTGAGGCTTCTGAATTTATACATCTGGATTCCCAGCTCCCTGGTTGCTGGCTTCTGCTCTGCGATGGAGAGAGATTTCCTCTAGATGCCGCTGGCATCCTAGCAGAGAAGGGACCTGCCGCTTTCCCTGGGACGGATGAGCTATTCTGTGCGTGATTGAATTCCCCGCGTGCAGCTCTTGAGACCAGGGAACCTTGTAAACTTCAGTGCCTTTATCAAATCTTTGAGATAACCTGCTGCGATTGCCTCATCCCAAGAGATCTGCATGAAAATCCAAAAGAAGAACATTTCCCCCCCCAGGGTGGTGGGGGTGTGGTTTGCAGCAAAACCCACAGCGACTTGTTTAGACCTCCCAGTTTATTCTTTAAGATATAACATATAAGTTTATGGGTGTCTTGATCAGGGGCCATTCTAGGACCAAATCTGTCCTAGTGCCAGGACACACAAGCTAGATCATCTTGTCTGGCTCCTCTCTTGGGTTAGGATCTGCAATCTCAGCCTTTGGCTCGGCCACCGGCCAGTGAACCCCACAGAGCTTGGATCGGATATTCTCATAGGCTGTTTGGATTGCAGTTTGGCTTGAGAAGAATGAGACCTTGCCTTCCTTCCCTCTAAGAAAAAACAACAACATGAACCCAGAATTGCACAAAGAAGGTGGTTCATGAAATCAAGAAAGAAATGGGAAATATCAAGAAGTGTTACCCAAGGGCTACCACAGAATGTAGACATCTGAGATGAAAGTGACGTCCCACAGACTAGATCTAGGATGCCAGATCAGCATCATTCCCCAAGGTGAACTGGGCAGCCTGGAGAAAGGAAACAGTAGTCACAATGACTCAATGTTTTAACAGATGCTCAATGACTCCCTGTTTTAACAGATGCCTCTTCTCAGCTGCCAGTATCTTCAAGGCCACCGCGAGCAGCATTTGGCCCACATGGTCCTCAGCTTCATTACCATGGGTTACATCTGGCAAGAAGGTGAAAAAGGGGCCACCAAGGTCTGTATGCCATGCCTGGTGTGCAAAGCAAAAGTGTTCTGCTTATATACTGCCCCATACCACTTCACGTGGTCTCTAGGCGGTTTACAGTTTTAATTACAGTATGCAGGCTACATATTGCCCCCCCCAGCAATTTTACTGGCCTGGGAAGGATGGAAGGCTGAGTCAACCATGAGCCTGCTACCTAGGACTGAACCCCAGGTTGTGAGCACAGTTTTACCTACAGTACAGGCATTTAACCACTGCGCCATGGGGCTTTGTGCACCTGCAAGCACAACCCAAATCTGACACTTGGGTCTTAATGGGGAACAATCCACAAACCAAAAGCACTCTACACAGTGTGCTATTTATATACCACCCTATTAATGTTCACAACCTGGGTGGGATTTTTGGATCTGAGATGCAGGGGAAACTACAGAGACGCGCAAAGCACGCATATTGGCTCACCGGCTTTGCGTTTTCTAGGTCCTCCCACGAAACCTGGCCATCCCCTATGCAGAACTCTCCCGTCTCCTGGGACTGCCCCCAATCCTGGTCCACACGGACTTTGTGCTAGTGAACTGGAAGAAAAAGAATCCTTATGGGTAAGTGTACAAAGGATGACGCCTGAGTCTGGACCGCAGAGAGCCGATTCAAGGTGGTGCTGTCTAAACCTACACGTTAAACCTGTCCAAATAGGTCACTTCCATCTAGGGCTTGTTGAGCTAAGTGAGCATCTGATGGCATGCTTAAAAAAAAGGGTAAAGAAGATTTTTCCTGCACTTGCATGCTAGTTGTGTCCGACTCTAAGGGAATCTCCATTTTTAAGCCAAAGAACCAGCATTGTGCAAGTCCGTGGCCATGTAGCTGGCATGGCTAAATGCATTTCTGCACAAGGAACACTGTTTACCTTCCTGCTTTTTTGGTGGTACCTTTTTTTCCCCTACTTGCATTTATATCCAGTTGGCAGAAGCTGGGGTTAACAGCGGGAGCTCACTCCGCTGCCTTGCACCTGGGATTCGAACCGCAAAGCTGCTGGCTTTGCAGCCGGCAGTTTCAGTGCTCTAGCCTGTTGAGCCACCAGACCACATCCAAGCAAGGCAGGAAATATAGACTTACACTTTGATCCCCTCCCCTCCATTACTCTCCCCAAAAGTGATATCATGTGGATTTGACTTGGTTGCTTAATCAACTTGATCTCTCTGTTTCCTTTTGTGTGTGTTTGTGGCTGCTGCTCCCAACCTCTTGAAGGTCTTTGGAAATTGAGTAAGTATTTCCTGCTTTTTACGGCGGTATCTGTGTATCTACTTGCACTGACATACTTTCGAACTGCTAGCTTGGCAGGAGCCGGGGTTAACAGCGGGAGCTCAGTCCACTGTGTGGCACCCAGGATTCGAACCGCCAAGCTGCTGACTTTGCAGCCAACAGTTTTCCTAGGCTTAGCCTGCTGAGCCACCACACCCCATCCCTCCTTGACTAGGAGGCTAAAATAAACTTTAGTGTTCTTCAGGACTCGTAGGGGAAAGGAAGTAGTGGAGAGTTTGCGGCAGGGAGGGAAATAGAAGCAGAGAAGTCCAAAACTCATTCTTTAAAACAAAAAGTGATTCTTGGCTTCCTATAATTGATCTCATTAAGACAGCAGCAAGTGAATTAAGCAATTAGTTCCACCTGGAATGCCTTGTGACGTAATCCCATTGAGTGTACATTACCATATGCCAGTGGTTCTCAACCTGAGTCCCCAGATGTTCCTGGACTGCAACTCCCAGAAGCCTCTACCATTTGCTTGCTGGAAGGGATTTCTGGGAGTTGCAGTCCAGGAACACCTGGGGACCCACCGGTGGAGAACCACTGCCATATGCAATGGAGTTAGTCTGCCAGCTGCATCCTGAAGACTGCGGGATGTGATTTCCTGCCGAAAGTGTGATCTTTTATTGTTCTCCTGAAGTTTTTACTTGAAAGCTAAACCTGCTGTTTTATTTTTATTTTATTTTATTTTTTTGCGAGGGAGGGGTGTCAATTCAGTCTGTTTGACCGGGATTGGCCAGCATTTATAATGCTCCCCAGAAAGTAGAACAGTATTCAAAATTCATCCCTGCCTAAGATTCGAGTTTCGGGACTCGTCGTCAAATGGGGGTATCTAATGCCCCAGCTATTCATAAAAAAGGGGGTACATTATTTTTCTGGGTTACCTGTTGGATTATCTTCACAGAAACCTGGAGCCCATCCTTTCTTTCCCTGGAGGAGAGAGCACCAAGGGTTTCGTTCTTATCAGTGTCCTGGTTGAGAAAGCGGCTGCTCCTGGCATCAAGGTATAGTCCGTGACGGCATCAAAGGAGGAGTTTTAAGAAGGCCAGAGGTTCTTTCAGAGGAAATCCCCCTTTTTTTTTGACACAGGAGAACCTGTGTAGTTAGAGTGACCTTTGAAGCCATTTTAAAGTCAATCTGGAGTTTGGGAGCCCAGGGACATTGGTGTTGACTTGTCTCCTGCAGGCGGTGGGCCAAGCGATCATGGCTCTTGTTCAACCGGATGACCGGCGGCTGGAAGAAGCCTTGCTGGAAATGGCCAGCGTTCTCAGAGACATGGCCCGGGTTTTAAAGAGAATGCACGGTGAGTGTGGCATTTTCCTGCTTCGATTCTTTGGTCTCGGGCTTGATATTTGTTTGGTATTTCAAAGACATAATTAATGGATGGGATTCTAATCAAGAGGGGGGGGAGAGCTCGTTTCATTTTTGCCTTCCTTTTCATGGGTTTTCCCCATTTCTGTTCAGAGGCAGCAGTTCCTTTTATATTGTAGTTTTGAGACTGTGCTTTCTTCCTTAGATTACGTCGACCCAGCAGTCTTCTATGGTGTGTTGCGCATCTTTCTTTCTGGGTAAGTGCAGCACATTTCCCTTTGATTGTTCAGACGTTTTCTGAGCAGAAGCTTACGTGAAGATGGAGCCTAGGGAGGGGAGGAAGAGGAAGGTGTGCATATTTTAAGAATATACATGCAACGATGATCTGATTCTGAGGTTATCCTTGGCTGTTGAGCTGGAGACACAATCGGGGAGGGGGAACAAGATTGCACACCAATTGTACACAACCAATTAATGTAAATGTTTCAAGATGTTTAAATAGCCACTGCCAATTAGGAAGACGCTGGGTTGTGAGCATCAGGTTTGGCAAGGAAGCGTTTAACTGCCCATTTCCCCCAAAACAACATGGCATGTAAAATGAAACTAAAATTGGCACATGAAAGAAATGGCACAAACGGCTCAAGGCATTAGAAATTAGAAAAGATGTCCAGAAGAATTGAGAGATTTTCAGATGGTGGCGAAAACACTGTTATGTCTGTCCAGGGAAGCTGTTAGACAGGTGGGGCATGGTTACTGACTCATGGACACTGGCATCTTGGGTTGATATGAACAAAATTTCGTTGTTCCTGCAAGGGGGCAATGTCAATAACGATTCCTATTTCCTATTCCTGCTCTGGGCTTGTGGGGAATGGTGAACCCACATGGGCCTCTGGTCTGAACTTTAAAGGCGCTATGGAGGATGCAGTGTTTGGGACATACAGTAGTTCAGGACCCTGGAGAGCTCTCAGAAGGCTAATACAGGGGTGCCTCAATTTATGAATTTAACCTGTTCTGAATGCATGCTCTTAAGTCGAACTACTCTTACGTTCACTGGGCCTTGTGGTGCAGAGGTTAAGTGCCTCTACTGCAGGTAAGACTGTGCTCACGGCCTGGGGTTCAATCCCAGGTAGCAGGCTCAAGGTTCACTCAGCCTTCCATCCTTCCGAGGTCGGTAAAATGAGTACCCAGCTTGCTGGGGGGGGGTGAGGTGTAGCCTGCATAGTGTAATTGAAACTGTAAACTGCCAAGGGACTACTTAAAGTGGTATGGGGTGGTATATAAGCAGAACACTTTAAGTTGGGGTACATATCTAAAAAAATTAAAAAAATAAGTTAAAAAATGAAAAAATGAAAAAAAAAATTGTAAGTCAAGCAGACCATATCTAAAATTTTTAGGGTGGCAGTTAAAACACCAACAATTTTCTGCTCTTAAGTCGAATTGCTTTTAAGTCAAGCTGCTCTTAAGTCAGGGTACCACTGTACTATACTCCTGTACTCCTGTCTGCCTGGTTTTTATTACAGTGTAAAACCATAAAAGTCATTTTAAAAAAAGACCAACACAATTACAGAATTGTATGCAGTACAGATGTATTAATCTATAATATACATATAGATATTAGAGACAGTGAAAACCAAGAAAAAAATAGAGAATTTTCTAGTTAAATACTAGCCTGTCTTCTTAGTATGTAATCTAATCATTTACAAACAAAATTTAGTGATTTGTTTAGTATTAATAAAAGAGTTTAAAAGTCTTTCTAAACCCACCTCGTTTGTATCTATTGTTAGTCTATCTAAACACAGGTGAATAAATCTCTCTCTATAAGGGTGAAGAGGACAATGAAAAAAACGTGTACCATCGATTCCACCTCTCTTTGGGATCACGTACAATGTCTATCTTCATAGGGAATTTTCTTATATCTCCATTCCAAAACCACTGAACAGCGGGCCAAAATAAAGGCTCTTTGATAACCAGGATCTCCAAGCTGTGAGAGATATTTGGCCATTCTCATAGCATATCTGGTCTCCATAGAGGCGCTAAACAAAGGAGATTGTGGTATATCATGTTGGCGCTCAATATCTCATATCCTTTGTTTGATAAGCACTTTGGCCTGTGTGGTACTTTGAACCAAAAGGTCATCTATTGGTCATCTTTCTTTCTTTCTTTCTTTCTTTCTTTCTTTCTTTCTTTCCTTCCTTCCTTCCTTCCTTCCTTCCTTCCTTCCTTCCTTCCTTCCTTCCTTCCTTCCTTCCTTCCTTCCTTCCTTCTGAAATATCTGCAAAAGCAACCCATTCTTTCTCTTGTGTGTGCGCGTGTGTGTTGTGTCGTTACAGTCGTGACCGACTCTTTGTGACCCCATGTCCATGGAGTTTTCTTGGCAGGAGTACTGGAGTGGTTTGCCAGTTCCTACTCCAGGCGCCTAGAGCATCTGGTATTCCCTGGTGGTCTCCCATCCAAGTACTAACCAGGGCTGACCCTGCTTAGCTTCCAAAATCAGGAGAGATCAGATGTGGTTATGGCATCTAGGTAACATTCTTTCTCTCAATGATTCTTATTCATTGTTTCTGTTTGATGCTTTGCTGGACAAGCCCAGACATGACAGGACACTTCCCCACTCATGTCCTGTACAAACACATATAGGGAGAGTTGACTTCCACACTCAGCCTCCTGAAAGTGCAGAAGGAGTGGCTGTGAACCCTTATTTCCGACCCCCCCCATTGTGAGCCCCTTCGTAAAGAAGAATTTGACCTAAAGAAGAATTTGACCGAAAGAGAGGATGAATCTCCTCCTTAATGCCCTGTTTCCTGGGGCCACATTAGCTGCTTCTGTTGCTTTCGCTTAATTAGGATCCCTCATTAAACACTCATTAAACCATGGATGTACTGATGTGGGGATGGAGTGAGAAGGGATGCCTGTAAAGACTTAAGTTTGACTTTAATGGGGGAGAAACTCGCTTTTGGGACTGCAGACTCCCTAAACAACTGCAGCTGAGGCTTTGTTTCCAGGACTCTAATTTTAATGGTTGAGTGAATGTAGGTTATGTGAGATGCTTTAGGACAAACTAGTGATGGAGAGGAAGGCTTCTGAGTGGGAGGGGTCCTAATCTGAGATTTACACAGATAAGGAAACAAAAGCAGCCATAAAGCCACATCAGAATAGATCTAAGCATGTCCGTGGCACCCTGCACTGTCATCCCAGGCACTAGTCCTTGCACCTCCTTGGCCTTCACGCCAACCATGAGCCCCCCCCTGCCTTGGGTGGCTATGAGGTACCATTCAGAAATTTCCCACAATGCCCCAGAATGTCCAAGGTGGGGTTATACTGAGGCAAAGTAAGGACTTCACAATGGCACCCCCTCTGTTGTACATGTAGTTTCCTTATCCACAATGCGCCAGAATCAAAGTGATTTGGGCATTCTCCAGCCAAGTGTGTATTTCAACACGAGGGCTCTTATCATTCAGCTGCTTCCCTCCTTTGATTCCATAACAAGGGGTATGCTGTCTTCTTCTTCTTCTTCTTCTTCTTCTTCTTCTTCTTCTTCTTCTTCTTCTTCTTCTTCTTCTTCTTCTTCTTCTTCTTCTTCTTCTTCTTCTTCTTCTTCTTCTTCCTCCTCCTCCTCCTCCTCCTCCTCCTCCTCCCTCCTCCTCCTCCTCTTCTTCTTCTTCTTCTTCTTCTTCTTCTTCTTCTTCTTCTTCTTCTTCTTCTTCTTCTTCCTCCTCCTCCTCCTCCTCCTCCTCTTCTTCTTCTTGTTGTTCTTGTTGTTGTTGTTGTTGTTGTTGTTGTTGTTGTTCTTCTTCTTCTTCTTCTTCTTCTTCTTCTTCTTCTTCTTCTTCTTCTTCTTCTTCTTCTTCTTGTTGTTCTTGTTCTTCTTCTTCTTCTTGTTCTTGTTCTTGTTCTTGTTCTTGTTCTTGTTCTTGTTCTTGTTCTTCTTCTTCTTCTTCTTCTTCTTCTTCTTCTTCTTCTTCTTCTTCTTCTTCTTCTTCTTCTTCTTCTTTGCGCTTGTCCGAGTTGACGGCGGGGGCCTTTCTATACAAGGGGCATGCTGGCAATGTGGAGAATTGGCCATGTGAGGTACTATGGAAGAGACTTAGCTGAGGGTCTTCTCCAATGTAGAGCTGATACTGGATCCTAGATTCTCCTGAGCAGTGGGGGCTGGTGGCACCCGTTGTCAGGGGTGCTGTGAATGCATTCCTGGTTTTCTGGAGTACTTCACAAGAGTTATCCAATAAGATGGACCTATTTGAGGCTCAGCACCTCAGACAGGTCATCTAAAGGGCAAATTAAAATGGGGATTGGATTTACAGCATCCCCAAAACCAGAGTCACCAGCTACCACAGCTCCTGAGTCCAGCCTAGTTCCAAGTGAATCTGGAATGAGGGGCGTTACTGTTCCAGTAATCATCAGGCACCATAAAAGTTTAAGATTTCATAGCATTTTAGCACACTGCTAAAAATATGCAGAATGTTGTTTGACATTTGGGCCTGTCATGTTCCCTGGCACCCCTCTTCACGCCTAGCTTGCTTCTGTTGTTATGAGAGCAGAGGTGGCCTTGGGCATGAACTAGGTCTCAAACAGGTGGCTTTCCTGCCATCGCGTTGCCTCTACTATTGTCCTGCAGATACCTTGATTTTTTGCGAGGCCATTTAGGCTTATCAGAGGTAAAGACCACTGTGCCTTTCCTCCCTTCACTTCTCAGTCAAATTTTTTTTTCTTGAATTTGGAATCATGTGCCTGAATGGGGAGCAGAGAAGGCAGTGTAAAAAATATATGATTTTTTCCCTGGAGGTTGGGGGAAAAGGTCTTGCCATGGGACACTTAACATAAGTATACGTCTGTGCTGAGCTAAAACTTGATGTTGATAATAAAGCCATTTTTTCCTCTTACATGGTATGAAATCTGACCATGCCAAAGAGGGCAAAAGATAAATCATTGTGACTCCTGCTTCTTGGGTTCTTCTCTGTCTATGCCTGCCTGTCTCTCCCTTGCTCCCTCCCTCGCTCCCTCCCTCCCTGTCTCTTTACACAGAGGGAAAGGCTGAAGGAACAACCCCCCATCATTCTTGAACATGTCATTCTGCTAAAATACATCATATGTTTTGGGCTAGCTGGACACCTGGTCCCCTTTTCCCTGCCTTTGTTAGGCGGTTAAGTCAATCCCAATGGATGGGGTTCTTTATATGGTTTCAGAATCTGTAACAGGATCGATTGAAGTTGAGCTGTTTGGATGAGCAGCGAAACGTTTCTATCTCTCAAGAAAAAGAAGTCCAGTAGCCATGACTCAACTTCCAGATAAACTCACCTGGATGACTGAGAATCTTCACAGACATACCCCCAAATCCTAGTTTGAACCTCTCTCCACTAAAGTACAGTATAGTGCCTCTCACTTCCTATTTCTAGCCATACTTTGCTTTTCACACCTTTCTTCTTCATGATTCTCACATATTCAGGGAGCTCTAATCACACAGCATGACTGCATTCCCCGACCCATTAAAGGAACTTGCATTGTCCCTGACTGGTGTAGAATCTAAGCGTGTATTGGATCTGCCTCTGCTCTCCTTCTACCGACCCAAAGACAGGAGCATTGCTTTGAATCCAAGAGCAGAGGGCAGGATCTGATCCCCTGACCTGATGCCTACTTCTGCACTTTGAGGCTGAACTGTTGTCTAACTTGCTGTAGAGAACACAAAGCGGCATTGTCGCCTATCTTGATGGCGCCACACCGCTTTGACACAACTCCCCCCCCCCCCGAAAAAAAAAGTAGCAAGGTCTTCTGTGCAGCTGATTCAGAGCAGGTTGTTTTCCGACTGGTCTTTTGCGGCGGTGTGACTGTTTTGATAAAAGAAAGACCTAAAAATAGATCCTGCAGTTCTCTAGAGCCCCACCAACATCTGGCTGGGGCACGTGGCAAAGGGGGGGGCTAATGAGCCAGCACACCGCTTGAGTCCTAGACAGGCGTGACCCCCCCGTTTCTATATAAAGCGCACCTCCTGCAATGCGTCACCTGGCAGGGAGGCACAGAGCCTTTGCAGGCGCTGCCAGCGTGGCACCAAGGGAACCATCGCATGGCCTTTCATTCTTGCCAGAGACGCACGGCTCAGAAATGCTTTGGAAGTTCAGCTTTGCAAAAAAAAAAAAAAAACCATCATCGGCGACACTTCTAAAAGTGACACTCTGGCATCTATTTGATGCAGTCTCTCTCTCTCTCTCTCTCTCTCTCTCTCTCTCTCTCTCACACACACACACACACACACACACACACACACACACACACACACTCACACACACACACACACCAGCAGATCTTGGCCATCTGCTTTGAAGACAAATGGATGTAATGCCCTGCTTGGCAGAGGTGAGAAACCAGTCATTTTCTTGTCCTTTTTTAAACTCTTATTCCCAGAATCACCCAAAGTAACTTCCCCCTATTCTGCCACTTGATAGCAGGCGGCGTCTGCATGACATTATTTATGGCCATTCTTCTGGGAAGCTGATTCCCATACAGACCCCTGAATCACAGCTACAAAACCACCCTGAGTTGAAATGAATGATATGCTTAAGGCTACAACCTCACTAGGTAAAATCTAACTAGGGCGGTTACTTCACGCCCATTTTGTCTCTGTTAGTGTTGCGCTTAGGAGCGGATGGACCTGTGGGTTGGCCATTTTGTTAAAGATAAGCTCAAGAAATAATTCTTTTGGAGCTCAATAATGCCCAGCTTAGCCTGTGGGTCAAAACGGATGGCAGAATGAAGAAACACGGATGCCAACAGAAGCATACCACATTCTGATTTCTTTTTAAAATTTTAATTTGAATTCAAACTATAGGGGAGATTTTTCGTTTGGTGTCATTGTGTGTGTCCTGTGAATATGTAGTCTTTCCTTTTGATTTTTTGAATAGAATCGTAGAATAAGGGAAGGGGACCACAAGGCCATCAAGTCCGATCCCTGACTCCATGCAGGACTCCGAATCAAAGCAGATATGATAGGTGGTTGTCCCAATTTCTCTCGAATGCCTCTCCAGTGTCGGAGCGCTCCCCACCTCTCGATAGGTGGTTGGGTACAGAGAGGCACACTTCCCCTCTGCCTCTCTTCTCCTTCCTCCCGTTGCAGCTGGAAGGATAACCCCGCTTTGCCCGAAGGGCTGGTTTATGAGGGCGTCTCTGAGAAACCAATGGCTTTCTCCGGGGGAAGCGCGGCTCAAAGCACCACCTTGCATGTCTTCGATGAACTCCTTGGAATCCAACACCACAAGGAAAGCGGTAAGTGGGTTGTTTTGGTTCAAAGGCATGCCCTCAACCTCTGTAACGCACCTGTTTTAAGACAGGCATGTCCAAACTTCGGCCCTCCAGATGTTTTGGACCACGGCTCCCACAGTCCTTTGCCACTGGAAATACAGGCTTGGAATTCTGGGAGTTGTGGTCCAAAAGATCAGGAGGGCTGACGTTTGGACATGCCTTTGTTAAGATCTCACAGGGACAGCCCCCTGAACGTAGGAAATTAGACAGAAGGGAGTAAGGTCCTAAGCTAGCTATTTCCTTGAGAGGTTAGTTTTCTCTAGGAGAGTGGGATTACTAAGGCTGCTATCCCACGGATGGAAAATCCGGATCAAAGTAAAATGCGGGTTTCGCCTCGGAACAGTCACATGGTTGAGAATGTTTTTTTTCGTTTCATTACCATTTCGTTACCATTTATTTCAAATTTTTGTGATTTTTTAAAAGATTTTAAGCAATTCACTCATATTGCAGTAACAGAAACGAAACGCATGACAAAATTTCCGGTGTTTCTCTTCATTTCGTTTCATTTCAGAGACAAAATTTGTTTGTCGTTTCGTTACGTAATGAAATGAAAAAACAAAAATGGAAACAAAAAATTGTTCATTTCGTGCCCATCTCTAGTATGCATTTTTTGCAAACCGTGATGCATTTCAGGAAATGAAAAAAGTATGCCGGGACATGCATACAACTGAGAAATGTGTGTAACTAAAAGCATGGCCGTTTCATAAAGTGTGTATTTGTGTGAAAAATTAGATTGACAGACCTTCCACTCTCTAATAATTGGCTGGGTCTCGACGGTGGTTGCCACATTCTACACACATATCTTCTCTGTCTCCTTGCTAGCTGCCTTTTTGCACAGAATGCAGGAGTACATGCCCCCTCACCACCGGGCGTTTATCAAAGAGATCCAGTCTTCCCCTCTGCTGAGAAGTCACATCTTCTCCTCCAGAAGCGAGGCCCTCCAGATGGCATACAACAAGTGTGTGGCTGCCCTGTGTGAGCTGAGGACCTACCACATCACCATGGTCACCAGATATATAGTCATGGCGGCCCGCAATGTCAGAACCAAGCCCAGCCCGGCCACTCTCTCCAAGAGTCCACCGTCCTTCCTCGAAGGGAGAGGAACCGGGGGGACGGGCGTTTTGAGATTTTTAAAAAGTGTCCGGGACATGACAAGAGAAGCAACCATTTCTTTTTAGAAGCACACCTTAACCCTATCACATGTCCATGATTTACAGGCTGAAAACAAGGTGTTACCCTTTCTATCTGGACCAGAATAGGTGTGAACATTGGGGGTACACATGGATTCTGATGCTAGTAAAATGTTTTTTCCTCATAACTTAGCTGCTAATTCTGTTTATTTGCATCCTGATGTGCACATAGTCAGGGTAGTAACTAGGACAAAACAACTGAGTCAGAGGGCAAATTCAGAGGATGTCAAAATCTAGAGCTGGATATCCTAGTTAGGAAAATAAATGATAAAATTATCCGGCATGGTTCCCTCTGTGTCCACTTGTCCTTCCACTGGCATTTGGGGACGGGGTATTTCTCCATATTTTTTAGAAACTGAAGAATGCAGTTCATTGGCTATTGCCCTTCCAGAAACACTTAATAAAGCATATGGTAATACCATTTCTTAGATTTCTACCTATATTTCTTGTTGTTCCTCCCCCATTCTTTGCTTTGTGACTGTAAAATAGGACCACTAAATTCTACACTGGTATTTTCTGTGGGAAGCCTCTTGAAGGCCATGAGGTGAAGGTCATAAATGCAGACCGACGGCTTGTGTTTGTGTTGTTGCCGTTGGTTCAACACTCAAGGGAGAAAATACAAAGGCAATTGGGAGAAAGGTAGATGCTCCTTCTTAACACAGCACCTTTGTGACCCTTTTATGCAGATGCTAGTGGTGTAATTGGATTTCAAAAACAAACACACACACATGCTCTGCAACGTTTAAGCTCCTTCACTGCAGTTTTAGCTTGGAGGGGCAAGGCGGTGCCATGTCACCAAGACAGGTGGAGTCGCTTTGGGTGGCAGGAGGGAGTGTGCCCTTGAGTGAACATCTGGACAGCAGCTGGCTACAACAAGCTTGACTTTCATTGCTGTTTCGCTAGGAGCTGTAGGTGGCTGGAACAAAGCCAAGGAGTTATCATCCTTGCAGAAAAATGAAACCCAGTCCACGTTGCAGTGGCTTGGTGTGTCCTCTGCCTTGTGTGCCTCCAGCTTTGAAAGGTCACAGGGGAAACCAAGAACATTGTTGCGTTTTTTTTGCTGCTCTCAAAATCTTGCATCCGAGGCCAATGTGGGAAAATCTGGTTTGGCTCAGTTCTGCCCAAGTCTTATCGCACATTCCCAAAGATTATCCTCTTGCGGTTTTCACTCAAAATTGTAAGACCCTTTTCTGCACCAGCGAACCATAGGATTGCACGACTCACACAGACTAGGAAGGTCATCTACAACTGAGAATGTATCTGTCTCGGTCAGCCGTCACAGCAGAGAATAAAACTGTACATTTGTATTTTGTGGCCAATGACACTTGCCTTTGCATGCCTAACATACATGAGGGCAGGGCTGACAAGCGTGTGGAGAGTTATCAAGGTGGAATGTTATTTTTTTTATTAATTTCAAAGTATCCCTAAACCTAGATGCCCTAAGCACATCCGATCTCGCCTGATTTCGGAAGCTAAACAGGGTTGGCCCTGGTTAGTACTTGGATGGGAGACCACCAGGGAACACCAGCTGTAGGCACCTGGAGTAGGAACTGCCAAGCCACTCCAGTATGCCTGCCAAGAAAACTCCATGGACATGGGGTTACAAAGTCGATCATGACTGCAATGACGCAACACACACACACACACACACACACACACACACACACACACACACACACACACACACACACACACACACACACACACACACACACACACACACACCGACTGCAGCACACATCACTTTCATGGTTAGGAAAGATGTAAGTGCAGCCTAAAGGCTTTTTAATCACAGAACAATAGAATAATAGTGTTGGAAGCAGCCCATAAGGCCATCTGATCCAACTCCCTGCTCAGTACATGAATCCAAGGTGATGTATATCTGGCAGGTCGTTGTCCAAATATCTCTTGAATGCCTCCAGTGTTGGAGCGCTCACTCTCTCTCAAGTGCAGGGCGGGGGATTTGTCATCTGTAAACGATTTGGAAAACCATGATGCAATTACCTTCCAGCTGGATTCCTGTGCTGTCCACTAGATGGCAGAAGTGGGCTATCTTTTTTTTCTTAACTAGTATTGTGCTTCCAGACAGAATGGCGGTTCTTCCAACTGGACATCAAGCTGTCCCCCTCTATTCAGCATTGGTTTGGCCTTGCCTTGAATACTGTGTCCAGTTCTGGACCCCGCACTCCGAGAAAGATGCTGACAAAATGGAGCAAGTTCCGAGGAGGGCAATAAGGATGATCAGGGGTGTGGAAACCAAGTTTGAGGAGGAAAGACTGAAATATCTGAGCACGTTTAGCCTGGAGAAAAGAAGACTGGGGCTGATATGAGAGCACTTTCCCAATATTTAAAAGGCACTCTTGCAAAGGAGGTCCAGGTTCTGTTCTCAATCATCCCAGAGTGCAGGACACATGATGATGGATTCAGGTTACGAGAACCCAACTTTCAGCTGACTATCCGGAAAAAACTTCCCAACTGTTAGAGCAGTATGGCAATGAAACCTATGACCTTGAGAAGGGATGAGTGCTCCAACTCTGAAGGCATTCAAGAGAAATTTGGAGAACCACTGGGCAGATATCCTTTGATCTGTATTCCTGCATCGAGCAGGGGATTAGACCTGGTAGCCTTGTAGCACCTTTCCAACTCCATGATTGTATGATTCTATGACCCTCTGTGTGGATCATACAGTCATGTGGATTACAGTGATACTGTGTGGATTACAGTCATGACCAACTCTTCGTGATCCCATGTCCATGGAGTTTTCTTGGCAGTAGGTGCCATCAAATAAATTTGGAGAACAAGGCAATAGACAACAAAATACAGTGGTACCTTGTATAAAGGAATTAATTCATTCCAAATGAAATTCTGTAAAGCAAAGTTTCCTTTATACAAATTTCCCATAGGAATGCATTGAAAACAGAGTATTCCCTATAATCATTTTTATGTTGTACGGGTTCGCCCCATAGATGATTCTGTTAAGCAAATTTCCCCTATCTCTGGAATTTTTTATGTTGTACAGATTTTATGTTATACAAACCGTTTGTCATACGAGGGTCCACTGTAGTCTTGCTCATTTGACCCGAGAAGACAGCAATTTTATACTTTTGTTTCCACATAGGGAAACTAGGTCTATCTGCTGTCCTGTGGATCTTTAAATGCTAGGACAGACCTCCTTCTAGATTTACTGGGTGTGGAAGAGCAGCGATGCTAGTGGTTTTCTCCATTTTATGGGAAGTCTATTGCATACCCAGCTCTGAACTGGCTGTGCAGCTGAACGAGTGACCAGTTATAACTGGTGTGTGGTAAACACCCCAGAAAAGGGAGAACACAACCTGAACAGATGTGCACAGAGTGAATCATAAAATCATAATTGGCCAAACCAATTAACTGTAGCTTGAACCTTCTTGGTCACCAATGAGAGCTCCTGGGTCAGTGGTCAAGGGGTGCAGAATTTAAACGTTGGATGGGAGGGCTTGAAATTGCCTCTGCTCTGGCCATTAATTCAACTCTCCTTCACCCAGGGCACAATTCAGGCCTGGCACTTTTTTTTTTGCAGGGCGCCCTCTGCGTAAGAGACTACCCCTACTCCAAAATGGTCCACAAACTGTATCAGTCCAGCCGTCCGTCTGCCTCCCGCCCCCTTGCCATTCATACTGATGTCTCGAAATCACAACCCTGATTCACCCTTTGTCTTCGGAAGCCTCTCCTTCCCGTGGGACTGGCTGCTCTCTAAAATAGAGGGTGTTTTTCCGTGTGGCCTATACTTAACCGGCGCCCCTGACGCATGGGCGATGGCTAGAATTATCCTCTCACCGGGAGGAGGTGTCTTTCATTCCGGAGGGAAGGAACTGCTGATGGCTAGGTGGAAGGCAAAAGCCGCATGGGAAGCCGCGTGAGTAACCATGATCGATGACAGAACCTGGCATTACTGTTCTCTCACAGGGTACACTTAGTATTGTAAATGTTTACAACCCAGCTTTCTCCTTGAACAGGATCCTGCGATATGCAAACACTCCCGGCCAGAGCCGAGTGTTTGCAAAGCCAGGATTAAACATCACATTATTCAGAATTAAGGTGCAGTCCGTAGGTCCCAAGTTCCTGCCTGGGTCAAATCCATGGCGCCAACAGCTGCAGCGCTGTTCCTGCTTAGAAGCTGGGTGCATTCCTTGGAGGGGGCTGCAGTGCCATGGAGTCACCGAGCTTGTGGGACATGTTCTTAGCATCCCTAGAGTGGAAAGTGCAGGTTAAAATGTTCTCTTGGAGGAGGAAGAGAGACAGATTTCCCAAGCTGGCTGGGATAGTCTCCAAGTTTAGAAAAGCAGTTTCTGCTATCTTTGATCCCAAAGAGAGAAAACAGAAATCTTGGTACAGGTAGAGCCAAAGGCTGGGCGTTTGATTCCTCTAGGTGCCTCACTAACAGCGGTTGGACGTGATGATATGTAGAGTCCCTTCCAGCAATGCAATTCAAATATAAGGATAATACAGTAGGACCCCGGTATCCGCTGGGGATTGGTTCCAGGCCTTCCCGTGGATAATGAAAATCGTGGATAAGAGAGAACGCCTGCACACCCACCCCCAAATTGCTGCTTACTAACAGTAGCTTGCTTTATGACTGCAGTTTTGAAACAGCAGCTTGCTTTACAGCTGCTGTTTGTGACATTAGCTTGCTTTGTGGCTGCTGAATTATTTAATTTTTTTTTTTTGCTCTGCCAACCGTGAAGATCTGAATCAGTGGATATGGGGGTCCTACTGTACTGTAATTATAATCAAGTTCCCCTTCATGATAACCATAGCTTTGAACATATCCCTGCTTACATAAGTTTTTCTCCATCATCATCATCATCATCATCATCATCATCATCATCATCATCATCATCATCATCATCATTCTGTCCTGTCCAGTTTCTCTCCGACAAGCTGACAGGCAGCATTCCAGCAGATCCGACGGTAAGGGTTTATTAAATGAGGGTCCCCTTCAGAGCACAACCATGAAAAAATATATCTGTGTCATACCTACGCACTAGTTGCTGTCCTGGCCATATTAGGAGGCATCAGGGGGCAGGGTGTTAGGTGGGGATGAACCTTTGAGATGGCTTGGCTTTGGCCTAGGATTTGATCTCGCATGACTTGGACAGTTCATTTTGGAAGCTACCGATTCTGAAACGACACGTGGGAGCCCAGCTGGTGTTTGGAAGCCTCCAAAATGCAGTCCGCCAATCCCTTACCTTGTGGAGCTAAGCTCCAATGAGGAAGAAGCCTCCGACGTCATTGTTCCTTCTCCCTGGCGCCGGCCAATCAGACAGGGAGGTGGGATGATGCATTTCCCTGCACAATTCCAGATTGGCCAGTGCCGGGGAGAGGAACAATAATGTCAAAGGCTTCTTCCTCATTAGAGTTTAGCCCCGCATGGCCCCAGAGCAAGGTAAGGGACTGGCTGATTGCATTTCGGAGGCTTCTGAAGACCAGCTGGGCTCCCGCGTGGTGTTGTTGGAACCGGTAGCTTCCGAAACGAATAGCCCATCGCTATTTGGCAACACTCCAGCAAGAAATACAGCCCCGTAACAAGCAAAACTCTGGGGGAATTGTGGAAAATATGGAAATGTCATGCTTTGATCTTCCCTAAGCCAGACATGGTTTCAGCTGGTTTCCCTGAGAGAAGAGCGTAGAGCTGATCTACAGATTCCCCCCCCCCAACATATATAATGGCATGGTCACCTGTCAAGTGCCATCCAGAATCTCCACTTAGAGATTTTTTGCTTCCTGACAGCTGTCTTTGCCTAAAACATGGAAGCTGCCGAATCCTTAGTCTGCAGGCGAAGGCCTTGATCAGCCTAGCTGTCCCCTCAGTTTAGCGGTTTAGATTTCACACTGCGGAGCCAGAGGTAGGGAGTTTGATTCCCCACTGTGCCTCCTTGGCAGGGGCTGGACGGGATGACAGCTCTGCAATTCTAAGGCTTGAGACCTGGTAATTCTACCTGGGCTGGACCTTTACGTTGGACGCTTAGGGGTCCATACCCGACTGTAGGGTGGAGGATCCAAATGACCCATGAGATCTCAAGAACTGATCAAAGGGTCAGCAAAAAAAGGTCCAGAACCAGTAGCTGGGCAAGAATGACTCCCAGGACAAGTGATCAAGGAGCTTTCTGGGGTCCTGAACCCCACTCGCAAAATAGATTCAGCACCACGGACAGTTCCTGCTGAACTGAGCCAAACCTCCAAAGAGATGGCCCCACTCTTGCAAATCCAATACATGCCATCTCCCCCTCTCCCCACCCCCATTGCACATCTGTACATGCATAATGGACAATGGTGGATTCCAGATGTTTGAAGGAGCAGTGACTTAGACGAGAAGTGCCCAAGTTTGGCTCCCCAGATGTTCTTGGGCTAAAACACCCAGCATCCTTTGCCACTCCCTGTGCTGGTCAGGATTGCTGGGAACTGAAGTCCAAGCACACCTGAGAGCCCCAGATTCTTTTGCATAAAAGCTTTTACAGTCTAGAAGTCAAGAGCTTTGCTGCCCTGGATGACTCCAATCTGTAGCTCAGTTGGAAATAAGTATTTATTGGGACGTATTTACTCTTTGCTTTGATTTCTGATTACAGTTGCATTTTATCTCTAGCTTTACTGTCTTTTTAATTGGTTTCATTAAAATGAAAGCTGCTCTGGAAGTCTGTTTGGCTGAAAAGTGGCCTGGAAAAGGAAGGCATAAGAGTCACAATCATAATAAGCAACTAAAATAAATATTACTAAGTGTGGAACGAGAGAGATTAGGGCCTATTGCATTTTTTTTCATGGCTGTTACAACTGGAAGGCTGCCTAGATGTCCTGAGCACACCCGATCTCACCTGATTTCAAAAGCTAAGCAGGGTTGGGCCTGGTTAGTACTTGGATGGGAGACCACCAGGGAATACCAGGTGCTGGAGGCGCCTGGAGGAGGAACTGGCAAACCACTCCAGTATCCCTGCCAAGAAAACTCCATGGTCATGGGGGTCACAGAGAGTTGGTCATGACTGTAACAGCACAACATACACGCACACATACAGAGAGAGATGCCCTGAGCACATCCGGTCTCACCTGATTTTGGAAGTTAAGCAGGGTTGGGCCTGGTTAGTACTTGGATGGGAGACCACCAGGGAATACCAGGTGCTGTAGGCGCCTGGAGTAGGAACTGGCAAGCCACTCTGGTATTCCTGCCAAGAAAACTCCATGGACATGGAATCACGAAGAGTCGGTCACAACTGTAACGATGCAACACACGAAAACACACAACTGGAAACTGGATTTCTTTAGGGTTGCATATTTCAGTTAGGAGATTCATAGATTAGTGGACTACATCTGATTAGAATAATAGAATCATAGAGAGTTGGAAGAGACCTCAAGGGCCACCCAGCCCAGCCCCATACCTTGCAGGAACCCCCATCAAAATACCCCTGAAAGCCATTCAGCCTCTGCTTAAAAACCTCCCAAGAAGGAGACTCCACCACCCTCCTTTGTGGCAGCATATCCCACTGCTGAACAGCTCTAACCATCATGAGGTCCTTCCTAATGTTCAAATGGAATCTCTTTTCCTGTAGTTTGAAACCGTTGCCCCAAGTCCTAGTCTCTGAAACCATGGGAAACAAGCCAGCCCCTTCTTCAATGTGACATCCTTTCAAATATTTAAACATGGCTACCATATCCCCTCTCAACCTTCTTTTTGTAAGACTAAACATTCCCAGGTCCCTAAGCCATTATTCAGAGACATGAAAGGTCCTCTGTATTTGATCATTTGTAGCCCATGACCTGAGGCTGGTGTGATGGTGAAAGCAATAGATGATAGCAAAAAAGGTAGATGTAGGGGAGCCCCTTATATGTCACCCAAAAGGAGGACATTTATCATAAAAATGAGGATGAATTAGGAGATGGGGCCACTCCAGTAGAAGCTAGGATTAATGTTCACAGTGCTGGCCATTTTCTTTCAGCTGAGAGAAAGAGAGCCAGTGCTAGCAGCCATTTCAGAAGTTGAAACTTGGAAGTTTATCACTTTCAATGCATTGGAAATTAAAGACCTCAATCAAAACTTTTTAAGAAGCTTTTAACAACAGCTAGGTGATTTCTTGGTGCTCAGTCAAGGCTATCTGAAGGAACACAAGTTATCTACACAGTATATGCAACTGAAACATGGCATTGAAAGAAGAAAGAAATATAGGATCGCAGCTAACTTGGAGCCATAGGTTGAGCTCACTGCTTCTTCCAAAGTCATTTTCTGAGCTCTGCAACTTATGTCCATTTATACAGAGCTCAAAGGTGAGGTGTCTGGTGTCTAGCAGTTGGAGAAGATCTGAAGCAATGTGTTTCCCCCTCTTTAAAAAAATATCTTCCACTCTCTCTTGGCTTATGTAGCTCATGGCTTCCATTCATCCGCCATTTTGTACCATCAGCGGAGTTCCAGCCAGTGTGAACTGAGAAAAAAATTGTCAGAAGAGGTTTTTTTTCTGAGGTGTTTTAGATTTAGTTCTCCCAGATTGTTAGAGAATTCCACCTCCCGCAAATGCTCCCTTTCCAAAACAGAAGAGAGAAATTTGGCAGATTATAGATATAGATATATAGACACACACACACACACACACACACACACACACACACACACACACACACACACACACACACACACACACACACACACACACACACACACATTCTGAAATGAATGAAGAGGAATAAAAGGGTTATATGCTATAACAGCTCCTTTCAGATATTTTCCCCCTCTGGTTGTTGGTAGTGAGGAGAGACCAAGGACAGCTTCTCAGCGCGTTCTTTTGGTTAGTTATTAAATGTCCTGTGGAGGGAATCGATCCTCTCCCCCCCCCCTCTGCAGGAACAGGCTTCCTTTTGTTCCCAGCTCCCCCCTTCCACCTTATTAAGCCCATCAATATTCCAGTAATTAAAACCTCCCATTATTCTCTCTCGCTGGCTGCCCTCACAGGCCTCGCTGGGGGAATAAAAGGCATTTGCTTGACGGTCCGTGTGTGTGTGTGTGTGTGTGTGTGTGTGTGTGTGTGTGTGTGTGTGTGTGTGTGTGTGTGTGTGTGTCGGGCCTGGGAACACTCGTGAGTCCACCCTTGAGGAGGGTGCCTTCCCTCACGGGGCTGAGCGCCGTGGTCTTCGTCCTTCTTGGGCCCTGCGTTTGACTGACCTGTTCACACACACACACACACACACACACACACACACACACACACACACACACACACACACACACACCAAGCGAAGTACAGGGCACCCTCTGAACTGTAGACCATGGGCATACCAGATCTCTACCCAGGAGGATGGCCAGGCACAAATAAGGCATCTTTGGGGTGGTGGGTCCTCATGAGATTCATGAGATTCATTCCTTGGCTCCCCACCCCCAGAATCTCCTTTTCTTTTCTTTTCTTTTCTTTTCTTTTCTTTTCTTTTCTTTTCTTTTCTTTTCTACCCAACATAGTGGACTGCTTGCGTGATTGCAGCAATGATGATGAGGATAATGTTGCTGCTGGGAAGGAGCAATATAACATTTTGAGCACTAATTTGGATGATGGTTTTCATAGTATGTATGTATGTATGTATGTATGTATGTATGTATGTATGTATGTATGTATGTATGTATGTATGTATGTATGTATGTATGACTGACTGACTGACTGACTGACTGACTGAATGAATGAATGAATGAATGAATGAATGAATGAATGAATAAAGCAAAGTGTTCTGCTTATATACCACCCCATACCACTTCAAGTAGTCTCTGGGTGGTTGACAGTTTTGTAATAACAGTAATGCAGGCTACACATCGCCTCCCCCCCCACCAGCACGTCGGGTACTCATTTTACCAACCTCAGAAGGATGGAAGGCTGAGTGAACCTTGAGCCTGCTACCTGGGATTGAACCCCATGTTGTGAGCACAGTTTTACCTGCAGTACAGGCATTTAACCACTGCGCCACGGGGCTCCTTATAAATAAATAAATAAATAAATAAATAAATAAATAAATAAATAAATAAATAAATAAAGAAAGAAAGAAAGAAAGAAAGAAAGAAAGAAAGCGTTCACTGCTGGAACATGGACGACAGCTCCAACAAGGGCCAGTTGTGCTCTTGTGGTGAGTCATATTTCCAGGCAGTCTCTAGAATCAGACAGAGCTCAAAACAAGACAAACAAACAAACGAAGAGCCCCCAAGTCTTGGAAAGGTTGGGAGCTGCTGAGCCTTGATCCTCCTTCCTCAGCTGCTCCCCAGTTGGCACCCCCGGCCACCGTGGCCCACAACGCCTCCTTTGTGTGTGTGCCCTGCCTCTGTGACCCAGCCCTGTGTGTGTGGCATCGGTGTGCCTGTTGACGGCGCATAATAAGAGGCGAGGGGGTGGTTGCCTGGAAAGGAAGACAATCTGCCATGCCAGAGTTTTTCATCGTCCCCTCTCATCTCCTGTGCTCATCGTCCTAAGTTTGCCCAAGAGATCAGCACAACCACCGCTATTCCACTTCAAACAGGTGCATGCAGGTGACGAGCGAATGCAGACCCACCGCTGTGGGGGGGGGGTGTTCTGCCTTCAAACTGTTTTTAAAATAAAATTAAAAAAAAAAACCACAACAACACTGACAGAAATCAGACACACACACACCGGGCTTTTATCTTCCGCCTCTAACTACATTGCAAAGTGAGCGAATGCAGCACCTGTACACGCAATTTACAAAATCTGTAAAAGGTTCTTTAAGTTTCTTCGACTACTCCTCTTGTTTTATCGCCTCTCTGCTTCTGTTCAGAACCAGAACTTGTATGTCGTTGCTTGTGAGGCATTCCACTGCCTGTCGGGCCAGCTGATGAGCAGTGACAGGTCTGCTCACCTGCAGCGAATAAAGGTTGCCTGCAGACGAACAAGCAAGAAGTGTGTGCGTGTATAAAATGGATGGGATCAGAATGGAGAACATGATTGCAGAGATTACTCCCCCCCACTCCCCGTTGGGTCTAATACTTGAAAATCAAGAATCTTCCAATAAATTCAAGTAGAGAGGGGCACCTTACAAAAAGCGGCACACTGTTTTGGCATTTTGTAAGCTTTCGACACACTGTTTTGTCATTTTGTAAGCTTTCGAAATGTTACAAAATGAAATGAAACGGGAAACAGCATTTCGTTACAGAACAAAATGGAATTGTTCTTTTTTGCTTTGAAAATCAAATGTTTTGTTACTCTGTAAAATGGCTCCCTTACCCACCAAATTTGGTGCCTCCGGGGGGGGGGTGGCGGCATTTTATAGAGTAGTAAATTGATTTGTTATTGTTTCATTTTGTTATGAATTTTTTTTACAAAAATCATTTAAAAATGAAACAAAACAAAATGCTAGTAGAAACGAAGCAAAACAAACCAAAACTATTTTTCCATTTCGTGCCCATCCCTAAATTCAAGGAATTGTAAGTTCTGGACCAAAAAATTGAGGCAGGGAGACCTCCTCCTGGAAAAAATATATCATGCTAGCTGCTTTTTCTGTCATTCCCCTTCCTCTTCCCTCTCTTAACAGCAATCCGTTATGACAAGTTTAAGCTCATGACTTGCCACATTAACTTCAATGGCTCTACTTTTGGTACCGTGGAAAACTAGTGTCTTTTCCCCCTGTGCGAAGCAAAGTGTAAGGAATGGGAAACCAAGTTGAGAGACTTGCTATCAAGGAGAACTTGAGTCGCATTGGTGACTCAGTGTAGACTCAAGTTGTGTTTTCCCCACCCCCAATGACTCAAACTCAGCTTGTAACTCAGAACTTCAGGTTTGGGACTCAGAGCTTGGAACCGAAGACTTAGACTAAATAAATCTTGCCAACATTCCTGCAAAATATACATAGAGAACCAGCACTGAATGGCTGGCTGACTGTTCAGAAAGCTACAAGTAACCCATTCACTGCTTACATTCCTTAAAGTTCCATGCAACAAATTTGGAGCAATCTTTATTTTGTGAAAATTTTATCAGAACTGTTCTGCCAACTTTGGAACTGTTTGGGACTGCTGGAAAATAACTTGCCCTTTTTTGGACGCGGCAGATAATTCTCTTTGTGTGCTGCCTTGTCCTCTGGTGAAAGAATTAGACAAAGACCGCCAGTCCTAACTTATAGATAAAACCCCTCAAAATTTGATGAAGGCAAATGTTAATTATCTCTGGGTGTCTGCTTTAGCAGAACTTTCCGTGGTTTCCCTTTCTCTGCCTTCTGTTCTCCCTTGAAACACTTGGGCATAATTAGAGATGCTTAGATAAGAATTTATTGCATTAAATCTAATTATCCTGACATTAATTGGCTGTACTGAGTCTGTAAAGTAAAAATTGGGCAGTCCCCCCCCCCACCGCCATGACAGTTCTCTGCTTTGATGAATCGTAGTCTGCCAGGTTGCCACTATTTTGTGCAATTTGACGAGATAGAAGAATGTCAATTTTTGATTCTGCCATTAAGCAGAATCAAACTCCCAGAATACCCAGACAGCAAGGTCCAAGTCTATGCTGGCAGAAGTGGGAAAACTGGAATCTGAAAATATAATGATTCTGAATGAGTTACCGTATTTTCCCGTCTATAAGAAGCTCACATGAAATAAGAGTTTCCTCTACTGCAGTGATGGCCAAACGTTGGCCCTCCAGATGTTTTGGACCACAACTCCCACAATCCTTTGTCACTGGCAATACAGGCTTGGAATTCTGGGAGTTGTGGTCCAAAAGATCTGGAGGGCCGAAGTTTGGCCAACACTGCTCTACTGTGTGTTTCTCTCATTGTCAAGTGGAGGAGGGGGGATTAAAGAATACAACTTTTTTCCTGGTGTTGGTCAATGAAGCAAGGGGGGGTGCAATAAGACAGAACCCAGAAGAAAAGAAAGAATCCACTGATCCCAAGTCATCCTAAATCAACTCACTTGGTAAACGGGAAGGTGCAGGAAACTCCCTGTTTGCTGCTGGTAAACACTAGTGTTGCTAAGGCAAAATCTAGAGTGAGATTACACGGACATTTCGACTATGTGGCATTCTGTTTAAGCAGCAGGGTGGCCAGGCAAATCCATGTCTGAGTCACTTTTTCAAAAAAGCTGATCACATTTCCTGAGTTCTACTTCTCGGTGGTGGGTTTTTTTAAAAAAAAAAATTGTAGCTGTTTTGCTTCTCAAATAGGCATGGAGACGGATGTAAGCTCTTGAACTTTGTAACATCCTCTTTTTCAGTGGCGATTTTAAAATAATGTTCGTGATTTTCTGTGCTTCTTTGGGGTCTTTTTGCATGCCTTCTGCTAACAGAAAAATGACGTTATGAACGATCCGGCCCACTGGTTATTATGCAGAACCTTTGTTTTATATTCCGAGGGAAATCACTTAGAAAAATTGTGCATTAAGGCCACAGCATCCAGAAGGAGAGGGGACTGATTTCCCAAGGCATGGCTAAAGTTGACTCAGACTAAGTTTAAACTTTCCATCAAACAGGTCCGAGTTTATTCTGTGCCAGATCACTTTTTTTCCTTCCTGGCAAGAGGATGATGGGTTCTTAATCCATTCTCTGTCCAGGCCAGTTCTTAGAAACATTGTTGTAATTAATTTGAACTAAAATTCTTAGAATCCCTTTAAGGCATGTCCAAACTTCGGCTCTCCTGATGTTTTCGATCACAACTCCCAGAATTCAAAGCTCTGAATGCCAATGACAAAGGACTGTGGGAGTTGCAGTCCAAAACATCTTGAAGGCTGAAGTTTGGACATGCCTGCCTTAGCTTATGTCCATGTTGGATTCCCAGGGTGAGGTAGTGGATAGAGCGATGGACGTGGACTCTGGAGAACAGAGTTCGAATCCCTACTCAGCTATGGAAAGAGGAACTGGAAAACCCACTCCTTAAATATCTCACTGACCTGGAAAGCTTGCTTTCAGTCTCTTTATTAAGTCAGTTCTGACTTGAGGGCAAAGAACAACAACAGCATGCTCATACTTGCTGGGGGAGGATGGGAATGGTAGTCCCACCCATCCTCAAATTGCCCAACGCTGATCCTGACCTCTATGGATTCTGAAGCTCTCTTCACACCACCATAAGCATCATTTCTTCAGTAGTACAATGGATTGCCTGGGTGGCGGCGGCAAATGTTTGGTGCCCATTCTTGAACCTGAGGTCCTACAAATGTGTTTGGTGGCAAGGGACAAAAACAAGGATGCTGTGATGTATTTGCAGCTGCTTTTGTTCTCAACTTTCCTCTCCTTCCCCTTCCATGGAATTGTTGCTTTGTGAGACAGTCATTTTCTTTTTAATTGAAGTGTCTCGGGGTGAATAAATAAACCAGGGGGATCTGCATCCAAAATATCTTTCTGAACTTAGTACCATTTGGGGAATGATTCAACACTAAACTCTTAGCTGGAAATGACAGAGAAAACACAACCTGGTGGAAATCTAACTCACAGCCGCCAGCCAGTCCTGGATTTCACTGACAACTTGAGAGCATCTGGTAGATCCCTTCCAAAAAACCATTGTTTATTTCCTATAGCAATACATTTGCTTCCAAATTCAGGTTCTCTTACCTTTCCGGTTGGCAGCCAAGCCTTGATGTAGGATGGATCTAAGAGGGGATAAGGCAGTCTTTCCAATCCTCTGAACTTTTACCAACTTTGTAACTGTTTGCCTACTAAATTCCAGCTTATTCAGGAAATAAAGGCTATAATAGGAAATCATAAATAACTTTGCAGTTTGGGCTTGAAAAAGTCCACTAATTCTTAATTACTGTAATATACTCTAGACTTCTCTTAACCATATACCCTGATTATCTGTCCAGTCATCCCTTCTTTGGGGGAGTTGATCATCCCAATTCATATTGTGTTGAAGCCATCTTTGAATGTTATGGCATTTTGAATTATCTGTCTGCTTCTGGGAAATTAAGCCACAGTCAAGGGAAATGGCCATTTGGTGGCTCAACAACCGCATTGAATGCATTTTGGTATCACTTATATATTTTGTTTCGATATTTATTGTATACTCCTTGTTACTAACTGAAATACCATCTTTTGATTGCTGTAAGATGCCTTGGAAAAAGACGGGTTAAAAATATTAATATTCATTTTAAATGAATGAATGAAGGAACAAACGAAGGAACAAATGAATGAATGAAGGAATGAATCAATGAAGGAACGAACAAAGGAAGTAAGGAAGTAAGTGAATTGATTAGATAGATAGATAGATAGATAGATAGATAGATAGATAGATAGATAGATAGATAGATAGATAGATAGATAGATAGATAGATAGATAGGAAGGAAGGAAGGAAGGAAGGAAGGAAGGAAGGAAGGAAGGAAGGAAGGAAGGAAGGAAGGAAGGAAGGAAGGAAGGAATTACAGTGGTACCTTGTATAAAGGAATTGATTCATTCCAAATGAATTTCTGTTAACCAAATTTTCCTTTATACAAATTTCCCATAGGAATGCATTGAAAACAGAGTAATCCCTAATTGCGGCCATTTTTATGTTGTACGGATTTGCCCCATAGGTGATTCTGTTAAGCAAATTTCCCCTATCTCTGGAATATTTTATGTTGTACAGATTTTATGTTATACAAACCATTTGTTATACAAGAGTCCAGTTTATTAAGTTCTTCCTTTTCTGAGGACTTGATAGTTATTTCAGCATTTTTGCTTAAGGCATGTAGACAGCAATTGCGTATAGATGTTTATTTGGATGTTTCTATTTCTAGCAGTGGCTCTCAACCTTTTGAACCCTATGATATTTTTTGGGACTTTGACACCTAGGATCTCTGACCACCAGCCATGCTGTCATTGCCTTTTGGGAGTTAGAAGTCCCAAGCATCCTGGATGCCAAAGGCCGAGAATCGCCAATCTACAGTTCTGCCTCTTTGTGAATTTGTTATCATAAGTCCTCCTACATTTCTTGACTCTTTCCAGCTATTATTTGAACATTCCAGCAGTGGAGTCACTACATAGTCATGTGGTGAGTAACTGGATAATGTCATTCCATTTCCTATGCATTTCAGCTGAAAGTATCAGTGGAGCACCCTTGTAATAATAACACATTCTCAGAGAACAGTTCCTATGTGGTATCAAGAGACAAAACAGCTTTGTTACCAGTTCGGTTTCAAGAACAATGGACATCAAATATGCTTCCCGCCTCTTTTGATGCTCCATCTGAAGCGCTGCTCCAGGGCTTTGTACCATTTATGTCCCATCCAGAGTTCAGGAGCTCAGCTCCCTTGCAACTTTCCAAGGATGCATGAAGGATATAAACCACCATGGGATTTTATTTCCTGAAATGAAAGAGGTGGGAATCTAGAATTCTTGCAGGGGTAAATGACAAAAGAACAAGACAAGGCAAGGCAAAATAAACCCCAACTGCCAGCAACATTCTAATAACTAGTGAAGAATCCTGAATCCCCAGATGTACCTTCATTGTAACTCCCCAAATCTCCAACTGTAGCTGCGCTGGCCAGGATTTCTGGGTGTTGTGGTAGAAGCTGTCAAGCAATGTAACTTTTGACAAAATGTGTGTAATATAATAAGCTGCCTAGATGCCCTAAGCACATCCGATCTTGCCTGATTTCGGAAGCTAAGCAGGGTCGGCCCTGGTTCGTGCTTGGATGGGAGACCACCAGGGAATACCAGGTGCTGGAGGCGCCTGGAGTAGGAACTGGCAAGCCACTCCAGTATTCCTGCCAAGAAAAACTCCATGGACATGGGGTCACGAAGACTCGGTCACACGACTGTAACGACGCAACACACACACACACACACACACACACACACACACACACACACACACACACACACACACACACACACACACACGTATTATAATATTTAACAGATTCAAAATGGTTTTTGGTGTATAAATGCATAGTCATTTGCCAAGTCACAAGTGAATAGTGTAATCCCATGAAAAGGTCAGAATAATTATATTCAGGTGCCATGGATTTTCAAGGGAGCTGGCCTGCTGCTATGGATCTCTTGATAATGGAAGATTTCCTGAGATCTTTCTACAACATCCCAGGTTTCTTTGGGACGTGATGGGGAAGCCTTCTGCATCACCGTCTGCCACCATTGTGAAAAAAGCCATGGAGGAGGCAAGCGAACCAGAGTTTCCATAAAGCTCGAGGGTAGTTTGCATATTCTTAGCTTCTGATTGTGACCGGTGGGAGATGTCAGTGGAATGAGTTGCGCGGGCCCCCCAGCAAAGGAGCGACAGAAAAAGATCGCAGAGTGGACAAGAAAGAAAGCCATTGCTGGCCATCTCTAAAGGCCTTTTCACACGACCCCTAAGATCCGCTGGCCACTTAAATTCGGACCAGGGATCTTGGGGGTTCATTGCTCTTTCTGCGTCCCCACCCCTCCGCACTTCCTTGCTCCTGTCTATGTGAGGGGATGGAGGAAAAAAGAGAGGAAAAATGCAGGCTCACCTCCGAAGCTGCCTGGAGCCCCGTCCTTGTCCTGATTCCTTCTCTTCTGTTTGTTTTTTTTTGCCTCCCGCCCCTTCTCTTAAAGGGGCGGGCGGCAAAAAAAAACACCAAACAGAAGCGAGGAGAGCCCCACACTCACCAGATTAAATCCGGACCTGGGGATTTTCACCCTCCTAGAGCAGGTACAAGAAAGGTGCGCTGGGACGCGCTTAGGTGGGCGTGGTCGCACTTAATTTCCTGCAAACTCCGGAGCTGGTGGGGAAACAATTGTAAGCTCCGGAGCTGGGAGCCATTTGCGGCGGAGTTTAGGGGTCGTGTACAAATACCCCAAGAAAAACAAAAACGGGAGGGAAAGGCCTTCTTTGACATATTTCTGGCCCCAAACAGCTTACCACATTAGCAAAGACCACCAGGCTTCTGTTGAAGGATTCTGTGATAAGGCATGGCAAATAGCATGGCAGAAAGAGAACGAATCAAGAACAAGGGTGGACAGAAGGAGAATGGCATGAAATCAGTGCCATGAAAGAGGGGGGGGGAGAGAAAGAAAGAGAGAGAGAGAGAGAGGGAGGGAGGAAGAAAGAAAGAGAGAGGGGGAAGAAAGAAAGAAGAGGAACAGCATCAAATTAGTGCCATGAAAGAAAGAAAGAAAGAAAGAAAGAAAGAAAGAAAGAAAAGAAAGAAAGAAAGAAAAGAAAGAAAGAAAAGAAAGAAGGGGTGGGGGAAGAGGATGAACAATGACGACATAAAATATAAACTTTTGTCCGAGCCAAAATGTCACACCTCTCAGGTAAAACGGCAAACTGAAAGGCCCTGCTTGGGTCTCAGAGGAAGCCGAAGTGCCTGCAGACAGCCAGGGAATCCGACTGCCTGCTTTCCATTGTTAGGGACCTCTCAGCTCGCGTCAAAAGATGAATGCCAGGAAACAGGCACACGGCTCAGGCTCAGCAGCTGTTTGTCTTCTCCACCCCAGGGCTCGCCTGGTCCTCCCAAGTGTCCTTGTCAAGGTTCCCGCCACAGTGGCGGCGTCTGGGCCCGCCTAACACCCTTTTACGTGGCTGAGCAAGGATGTGCGGGAAGTGTGCCGTGTCCGTCCGAAGGGCTGACCCTTCTATGGAATCCATTATCTCCAAGCCAGCAGCTTATGGAGAATCTTCACCTTTTGAGTCCAGGGAGAGAGAGGACACACGCGGAGTTGTCAGTGGAAATAAATGAATAATAAAAAAAGAAAATTAAAAGGGTAGGTACTCAAGGAGGTACTCGGAGGAATCAAAGCCCCAACCCGAGACCTCAGCCACTGAGCTATCCTGTAATCTATCAGCATCATTTTAGAACTGCAGAGCTGTGAGCACCCCGCTCCCCACCACCACCAGCAAGAGCCGGTCCAGGCATTGTTCACAGTGGGGGATTGAACACCCACCGTCTAGCTCCATAGCCAGATATCAAAAAAATCATGGAGATATCCAGCAGTGCTTTTAAGAATCTTAGAACTGCAGCACTGTAAGGGCCCCTGTGGATCATGGGATTCAGCCTCTGTCGAGAAGGCACAGTGGGGGAATCGAACTCACAAACTCTGACTCTCCAGTCAGATGCCTTGGCCACTGAGCGCTATCTAAATCTCTTTGAGTATTTTTCAAAACTGCTGAATGATACTGATATGGAAAAAGAATGAATTTACGTGTGACTTGAAGCGTAAATTGAATGGATTGATGGGTCAACCTGTGCAAAAATAGATGCACCAGATTGATTCATCCTCCCTTAATTTCATGGACATGGAGTCATGGAATCGGTCATGATCATGACTATAACCACACAACAAATATATATTTTTGGTCAGAAAAAGGGGTTTCGAAACAGAAATTTGATCCCTCCATTAAAAAAAAAATCTTGCTCTCAAAGGCTTCACGATTAAGTTCTGCCACGATTCTTATGCTTTTAAAGTGACTAGCCTGAAGCACAGATAATGAATTCCAAAAACTTTCTCAAAATCAGCAGTGATTCTTGGTGAGGAATCAGTTTCGACCTCTGTCTTACACCAGAATATATGTACATACATATATATTTGCCAAAGGGAGTGTGTGTGCTACTGGCTAGATAACTGTGAAAGAGAGAGTGTGTTTGTTTTGTTCCACAAAGAGCCAAGATAACTGGCAACCTAACGGTTAATCTGGCCCGTGGCCACTGGGCGTTGATCTCCTTTTGATGTCATCACTGAAACTTGAGCTTCCGGCTTTTCTCTCTGAATCGCCTTTAAATAGCATTCCTGTTGGCCAGGATTTCTCAGAGGGATTCCCGCAGCTGAAAGCTAGCACTGGGGGAGGCAAATACCGTTGCTGAAAGCCAGAAGAGCTGAACGAGGCTGTAAGTTCTGCCACGAGCCATGTCCACCTCCTTGAGAGTCAGCCCTTCCATCCATGGCTTTCACTTTGACACGGCCCTGCGCAAGAAAGCTGTGCCCAACATCTTTGAGACCCTGGACCAAGAGTCCCTGGAGAAGCTCTTCAAAAAATCCGGCGACCGTAAAGCAGAGGAACGGGCCAAAATCATCCTGGCCACTGACCAGGAGTTGGACGAGAAAGCCAAGTCTCTCATGGCTTTGAAGCAGAGGACGAGGGAGAAGCTCTTCCAGTTCCTGAGGTTCGGGAAACACTCCATCAAGGTCCACTGAAGGCCTTCTTCCTCCGGACCCCTCGTGCGTTGCAGGAGAGCGTCGCCAACAGCGGTGACAACTGGAGAGTGGAAATGGCTGGGGAGAGTCAACCGTGAGTGCTCCAGCCCATTTTTGGACAGTTCTAAACCATCCACTCCGTTCGCCGGCTTGAGCTTGCCACTGGTCGAAGGCCAGGCAGCCAGTGGGCCATAAAGACTGCAGGACCCTGAATCCCACTGGTGGAATGTATGGGACTCAGCTACATGTTCAGGCCCAACTTTCGGAGGACGGCTTGGGGGCCATCCGGAGACCAGCCGGTCAGAGACGAGATCCCGTTGCCTCTTGGACTGTCTCACTGGCACTCTGATGAGCTTTTCCTGACGTTCGTTTATTGACTGTGCAAAGCCTTCCCTAAGCCGCTCTTTTGTTTGCGGGGATGGAAAGGATTAGAGAGATATCCGTGACTGCCTGTTTGCATTTTTTTTAAAAATGCAGAAACCACGCATCATCTATGTACCGAAGACGCACATGCTTCGTGGAGAAAACTTTCGTTCCAGACATGATGGAGCCCTTGTGCGTTGCCTCTGATTCTGAAGCAAACTGACCTCTCTCTCTCTCTCTCTCTCTCTCTCTCTCTCTCTCTCTCTCTCTCTCTCTCTCTCTCTCCCTTTCTCTCTCTGACTTGTTATCGTTGTTGTTTAAAGATAGACATTTCTTTGTTTTTTTCACTGAACTGTGAAACTCCCTTTGGGACGTTCTGTTCTCTTTAGATCAAAAAAGCCTGTTTAATGATTCTCTTTGCCACCACCGAAGTTCGGTCCGTGAATTTAACAGGTGACAAACTATGTTGATACTTGACAGTGACGCCACACGTGTTAATTTATGGCATATGCTGATTTGCAAAGCAAATAAATTATGAGGTCAATTTAAACACTCTTTAGTTTGGAATGTTTTACTTGAACAGAAGGACGTTTGCAAAAAAATATCCATGATCGTTCTGTCTCCCTTTCTCTCTGTGTGTGTTTTTTTTGTATGAATAATCTGCCAGAGCAAAATGTCCAGAATTATTTCAGAGCTAGCAGGATTTAAAATTTAAGTTTTTGTTTAGATAAAATATAACCCTAGAGCTAAACCTAAATGTTGCTTATTGAAGCAGGACATACTCTCAGAAACTATGTCAAATATTAGGGCTCAGTCCTGGAAATCTTGTGAGAACTGAGATGAGTGTGACTCTGTGCATGCGCAGAGTTCATTCTGTCGCTGGCAAGCAACCCTTGTTGCAAGACACATCTGAGATCAGGTCCCGTAGGCTTTTGCTGAATGACCTTGTTGGTTTTGAGTCCCATCTTCAATGTTTTAACTTAATATATAAGCAATCACCCTAGAGAACTTTGACCATCATAATTCCAACTTCTTAATGGTTGCATTCTTTACATATTATATATCCACTGGGGTTCCCATCCAGCCTTTGGGGCAGGGAAAGCATATTTACCATTTTGCAGACAAGGAGCACTGATCCTGGCTGAGATCAAGGATTCTATGTTGGGATTCCTTAAGATGGAATCACTAAATGGAAAAAAAATCCAGAGATAGATAGATAGATAGATAGATAGATAGATAGATAGATAGATAGATAGATAGATAGATAGATAGATAGATAGATAGATAGATAGATAGAGAGAGAGAGAGAGAGAGAGAGAGAGAGAGAGAGAGAGAGAGAGAGAGAATTAAAAGGGAATATCCCAGAGGGTACAAGCACTTGTTAATTTCCTCATCCCTTATAACAGAACTCAATTCATTGGAGGTTTCTGGCTGCATCTCACTGGAGTTAGGGTGAACTGTGCAAGAACACAGATGCCACCCTAAATCAGGGCAGCAGTGGCCATAAATAAAATATCTTTTGGGACCAACTAGTGCTCTCAAAACATTTGTGTTGCAGAACATGTTCATTCAGGTGAGGGGTTGTTTCCTGGGGCTTCATTGCAGAAAAAAAAGTTTCATCCGCAAGGGGGTGTTTTGGACATAGCCATGAATGGCAGGAAAACCAGGTTAGAGAATTGGCCTGGTGCTCAGCAGGTGACATGCGTGTCCTTCGATACCTGGGAGGTGATCCAAGGGGTGCCGTGGCCCTTAATCTCATGCCAGGGATTTCTGCCCAAGGCCTCTTCTGTGCCACCCTTTAGACAGCTGCACGGGCCCTGTGTTGGTGTGCTGTGCCCATCAACTCTGCAAGGGCTTCCAAAAAGCCAGCGGTGAGCTGTTGTTCCCCCCCTCCACATGCTATGCTAGAATAATGGGAAATGTGAGTGCCATGTTCCCCATGCAGTGTGCTCCCAACAGAGATGGGTGAGGTCCCCACCCCACCCCAAATTTACCTATAGGATGAACCAAAAACCAACAAAGGTTTTCCCCAAAGGTGGGTAGGACTTGGGATTCATTGACTGATTTTTAAAAAATGGGTGTCTAAAGTTTCTGAAAAACTACCTCAAAGCTAAAAAGGATTGGGGTGGGTGGGGTTGAGCCGCGTGACCATCACAAAACACAATTGCGAAAATAGGTTAGAGGCGATACCTTTATAGAAGGGTGATTTGCACTCAAAAGCTTGCAATGTTCCTTTTTTATTTTTAATAGTGGCCTATAAAGGTATCGCCTGTAACCTATTTTTGCAACTGTGAAAAACTACCTATGGTTCTTTCCCCTCTCTGGCCCCCAGCAAAACAAAGGACTTCCTTTGGGCGTTTATACACGACCCCTAAGCTCCGCCGCAAATGGCTGCAAGGTCCGGACCTTAAAAATGTTTACCCACCAGCTCCGGAATTTGCAGACAATTAAGTGCGACCCCGCCCACTTTAGCAAGACCAAACAGCAGTTTTCTTGTACCTGCTTTTTGGAGGTGACAAATATTTGATCCGGTGTAAGGATAGTGAGTGCGGGGCTCTCCTGGCTTCCGTTTGTTCTTTTTTTGCGCCCCGCCCCTTTAAGAGATCTGAATGCTGCCCGGAACAAAACGGAGGTAAACCGGCATTCTTTTCTTTCTCTTTTTCTCCCTCCCTCAGGCAGCCAGCAACCAGGAAGTGCGGAGGGGGGTGGGGACAGAGGAAGAGCGAGGAACCCCTAAGATCTCTGGTCCGAATTTAAGTGGCCAGCGGATCTTAGGGGTCGTGTAAAAAGGCCCTTTGTTTCCATTGGGGCTGAAGGAGATGATGGAGTGGTAAATGTTTCAGATATATTGCGAACAGAAGCTCATCCCGCTTAGGTGATGCCCTACAGAAGGCTATTCTTTTCCCCTTTCCCATCCTTTCCTCTTCTCAAGGTTTATAAAATCTCATCCTCATCAGCTACCATGAATCGGAGGAGAAAATTCAGAGGGACTGGAACCTGAAATTTTTTTACTGCTCAGACCATAACTCCTAGAAGAGTGCTGGCAAACCTTTTAGAGACTGAGTGCCCAAACTTTGATTCAGAACCCACCATTTTTTCACAAAGTGCCAATGCAGCAATTTAACCTGAATACAGGTGGCTGTGCAGCGGTGATGTTGGGTGCCCACAGAATGAGCTCCAAGTGCCACCTTTGGCATCCGTGCCAGAGGTCTGCCAACATTGTCCTAGAATCTTCCCTCCTCTGCAGGCAAAACCGATAGAAGCTGGATGCGCCACTCCCATTCTCTTAATCTGCCCCCGAGAAGATGTCAAAACCTTAAGCCTTCTAGGATGTAGGTGCAGGCAGGACATAGTAGGTGGTGCTGGATAGCTCAGTGGTTCAGGCCTCCGGGTGCAGAATCAGAGGCTGCAAGTTCTATTCCCCCCACTGGGTCTCCTTGGGAGGGGCTGGTCTTGATGATCCATAAGGTGCCTTCCAGCTCTGCCGGTCTAAGATTATTACGTGAGGTTAAGCTCCGAAATGGCTGCAAAGTCGGCAGCTTGGCGGTTCGAATCCCGGGTGCCACGCAGCGGAGCGAGCTCCTGCTGATCATCCCAGCTCCTGCCAACCTAGCAGTTTGAATGCATGCAAATGCAAGGAGATAAATAGGTACCACCATAAAAAGCGGGAAGGTAAAACAGTGTTTCCTTGCAGCCAAGCTGGCCACGTGGCCATGGACTTGCACAACACAGGCTCTTCGGCTTGAATACGGAAATGAGCCCTGCCCCTAGAGTCAGACTCGACTAGCATGCATGTGCGGGGGAGGAACCTTTACCTTTTTATGGGATCAAAGGCGAGGCTATGCATATGGAAGGGAGTGAGATGGATAACGTATGGCCCCCCAGGTTGGCAGATCCCATCAGCTGTAGCCAGCATTAGTGGTGCGTGGTTTTTAGACTTCCACCTCCCGGAATTCTCTAAGAATCCCCGAGACACAAACACAAACCTGCAGACCTCTAGTTTTTCCCCTCCAACATTGCTGCGTTCCTGCTCTCATCTGCCTCCACTGTGGAGCTGCCTGGAAGCCATAGTTTTACAGCCCATTAGGCAGTACAGAGGGTGGTTGCCAAAGAGTTGTGACTCCCACCAAGCACTTGGGGAGTAGGGAGCAGGAAAGTGGCCATGTCAGATGTCAATAAGCCCTTCACTAAAGGGTGAAATCTGCTGACATGTGCTGGTGGGATGCAACTCCCAGCAAGTTCCTTGGGGAATTCTTTTAGCATTCTGGGCTTTGTCATCCAAGAAAACAAAATAGCCCACTTTGAACCAGCATAGCCAGTAGTGATGGATGCTGGGAATTACTCCACCCTGAAATGATGATGATGATGGTGGTGGTGGTGGTGGTGATGATTATGATGATGGTGGTGGTGGTGGTGGTGGTGATTATGAATGGTGGTGGTGGTGGTGGTGGTGGTGATTATGAATGGTGGTGGTGGTGGTGGTGATTATGAATAATAATAATAATAATAATAATAATAATAATAATAATAATAATAATAATAATAATAATAATAATAATAATATTTAGAAGAAATTGGAGTTGACCAAGTCACCATCAGCTGCAGAAAACCGCCTTACTGGGATCTGCTTGCATAATTCGCCATTACATCACATCACATAATCCTAAACGCTTGGGAAGCGTTCGACTAGTGATTTGTATTACAAAATCCAGCGTAGTTAGCTGTGTGGTTAATAATAATAATAATAATAATAATAATAATAATAATAATAATAATAATAATAATAATAATAATAATAATAATAATAATAATAATAATAATGTGAAGCTTCAGGTCTGAGGGAAAGTCAGTGGCATTCCTTGGAAATCATGATCATGCATTTTATTTGCACAAAAAGGAGGGGTGTTTTGTTCTGCTTCTTCAGATTTTGCCTGGCATGCTTGCACAGGCGAACGCAGCTACCTCTTCCAAAGCTTCCACCATAGAAGTTGTACTTCTGTAGAGTAAGGTTAGCTCCATGACCTCAGAGAATCATAGAAGCATGAAATCGGGCCTAGAAGATCATCAAGTCCGATCCCCTACTGCACGCAGGAAAACAAATCAAAGATCTGCCAGGTGATTGTCTAAATTTCTCATGAACGTCTCCAGTGTTGGAGCGCTCACCATCTCTTGAGGTTACTGGTTCCATTGCTGTACTGCTCTAACAGTACGGACGTTTCTTCCTGATATTCAACTGAAATCCATCTTCCTGTAACTTGAGCCCATTGCTGCATCTCCTGCACTTGGGGGATGATTACCTTGGTCTTCATAAATCGGTCGTCTAGTTGAAGGCTGCCCGAGAGCAAGGCTTTTATTTGGGGACAATCTCTGTTTGAAGGGCTGCCCAGTTTGTGTCTGGCTGAGAAATAAAGAGTTCTAACAAGGGCAAAGCAGAGATCGGGAAACTTCTCCGCCACAGCAGAAGGAGCCACAGGAAGCACCCAGATTATGGCAAGAGTTGTTTGGCATTTCTTCTTAAATTACGAACCTTGTTGCTAAATTTGCACCTCTATGCAGAAATTCAGGGACAGGACTTTTGTGAAAGGCTGTGTGTTATGCCAGTGGATGCTCTGGTGGTTGATTGAGTGCAAAACTCTGAGGCACATCTCAGGGCTCTTCTGCAAAGTCGATGCTTCCATGTGCTGCTGGACTACAACCTCCATCGACCATAGCCAGCATGGCCAACTGTCGAGGAAGCTGGGAGCTGTAGTCCAAACACATATGAAGGGCTGCCCTTTATCCACTGAGGCTTCATGGCCAATCGTTAGTAGGAGATGATTCCTCTCTCACAAAGAAATTAAACAAACAGGCATAATGATGAATTAGCCATGCAGCTGGAATAGTATGAAGCACAAAGGAGGCTTTATCTTCTTATGTGTAGGAGGCTGTCCAATTTTATTCACTTTATTTATTTCCTGGTATTTTATACTGCACACATCAGTACAAAGCACTCTTCTGGGTGTTTTACAAACGATAAATGAGCACTTGCTAGAACTGAATTGTGTCCGTTATTTGGGACTAAATATATTTTGCAATGCACAATTGATGAGAAAATGGCCAGAATACTATTGGCACATGTGTAGTTGGAATTGTGTAAGGTGTAGCAGCATTCTGCCACTCTCTAGTGAAGTGTTGGATGGTTGCATTCCTCCTCATGAATCCGTGTGCATGCAACAAGGTCAGGCACTTTGTTGCAATGTGCAGTGGTTTGCACCTTTTCATTTAAGTGTAAGTCAGGCATACTTTGGCCCTGCAGATGTTTTGGACCACAACTCCCAGAATTACAAGCCTTTATATCCAATGGCAAAGGACTGTGGGAGTTGTGGTCCAAAACATCTGCAGGGCCGAAGTTTGAGCATGCCTGGTGTAAGTAAATTGCTAGTAGGACTCTAGCCTGAGTGTGCAAGAAACGTGAGCGAGAAAAAAAGTTGACTCTTCTGGACCACAATTAAATATGGGTTTATTTAAACACACATTTTAATTTTTTTTCAAATGGCTATTATTTTTATTGCAGATTTCTGTGGAAGTGGACAGAACAGTAAGTGTCAAGGGAACTGGTAGTACCACTCCTTTCTGCTCTGATCAGACCCCACCTGGAGTACTGTGTCCAGTTCTGTGCGCCTCAATTTAAAAAGGATGTTGACAACCTCAAGCGGGTACAGGATGGTTTAAGGTCTGGAAGAAATGTCTTAAGAGGAATGGCTTAGGGAGCTGGGAATGTTTAGCCTTTCAAAAAGAAGGCTGAGGGGGGGATATGATAGCTGTGTTTAAATATTTGAAAAAAGGATGTCATATTGAAGAGGGAACAGGTTTGTTTTCCATGGCTTCAGAGACCTGCAAATGGTGCAGTGGTTTCAAGCTACAGGAAAAGAGATTCCATTTGAACATGAGGAAGAACTTCATGATGGTTACAGCTGGTCGACAGTGGAATATGCGGTGGAATCTCCTTCTTTGGAGGTTTTTAAGCAGAGGCTGGATGGCCATCTGTCGGGAGTCCTGTGATGGGGGTTCCTGCATGGCAGGGGGTTGGACTGGATGGCCCTTGAGGTCTCGTCTAACTCTATGATTCTCTGCTTCTAAGGAGATGCAGTGGATGGAGCATCAAAATGAGGCACTTTTACCTCGAGCGACCTGGTGTTAATTCAGAATGATGTGCACATTTAAACAGTGGCAGCTGGGATGCTAGAGCAATGGGGGGTATCCCTCACCTTGGGACCCCCCCTTCTCCCTTCCTCCCCAGCACAGTTCTGGATTCCAGGCTCCTGCTGGGTTCCCACCATTCCAAGGCACACCCATGAGAAGGGAATGGTAAGCCACCTCAGAGTATTCTCTGCTTCTATGTCTGTGTGAAAACCCACTTTTTGATCTAGCTTTGGCTGCCATCCTGAGCTCCGTACACTTACGGCTGCTGGGCTGTCTGCCCTCTGCCCTCTCCACGTAAAGTCTAACTCACTTAGTTTACTGTTTTTTGTTTTTTTTATCCGCCATCTGCTATCATTGTTTATTGTAAAGATGTTGGGCCACTGAGCCCTCTTGTCTGTATGCGAAGGGTGCTAGTAGTGCTTATTTTAATCTACTGTTTGTCTGTGGTATTGTATTGTGTATTGATCCCATTTATTGTATTTTGTATTGTATTTTGTATTGTATTTTGACCATTGCTGCATTGGTCAGCTTGCTGGAAGCCGCCCAGAGTTCCCTCAGGAAGATGGGTGGGGTACAAACCTAATAAACAAACAAACAAACAAACAAACAAACAAACAAACAAACAAACAAATAAATAAATAAATAAATAAATAAATAAATAAATAAATAAATAAATAAATAAATAAATAAATAAATAAGGTATCAGCTGGTTTCCAAGCAGGTCAGATCCAGCCGGTCAAACCAATCCTTTCCTGAGCGCCTGGAAGTACAGACTCAGTGTCTGTGAGGATGAGCATGTGTCCGGCCCTGAACGAGGCCGAGTCTTCAGGCTGTGCCACCGAACAAAGGGCGGAAAAAGGACCCTGATGGATACTTCCTGCCTGCAGCAGCTGCCTGCTTCCATTTATTCTTTGGGCTGAGCCGGGCTGTCTGCCACTGGGCGTCCCACTGTCCTCTGCTGCCTCAGCTAATTTTATCTCGGACTTCTCGAGCTGCTCCAGGAGGGGGACGGTGTGCTGACAGGCACATTGTAAACACTTTTGCACAATGTATATGCGGCCAATGTTGCGCATCGGGTGTGGCAGCCAGAATGGGAGAGACAAGCAAGCAGGCTTGTGATCTTCAAAGCGAAAAGGAAAGATCTATCTTAAGCCCAAGAAGCCTGTAAAACAGGGATGTGGTATCGCAGCTTTTCTATGACGCTGAATTTATGAGCAGAGATGTGGAAAAAAACTTTGTGATTTTCAGCACCCTCCTAGGAGTTGCGCCTCAACCAAGATCCATATAGGAATCAAGGACTTTTTATTCTTCACACTTTTAAAGCTCTTTCCAAAGTTATTCTCAGAATTTCATGATTGAGCTGTTCACCAGTGGAATATGCTGCCACAAAGGAGGGTGGTGGAGTCTCCTTCTTTGGAGGTTTTTAAGCAGAGGCTGGTTGGCCATCTGTCGAGAGTCCTGTGATGGGGGTTCCTGCATGGCAGAGGGTTGGACTGGATGGCCCTTGAGGTCTCTTCCAATTCTATGATTCTATGATTCTATGTGTTTCAAGGCCAAAATCAAAAAGCAAGTGGCTTGCTAAGGTGGCCCTTTATTGCATGTTATCCATACATGTCTGTGTTTATTTTATTATTTTTTAAAAAAACATTTCCGCATCACCTTTCTCCTTGAAAAGGACCCAAGGCAGCTTGCATCGATTCAAGACAATATAGAAAGCTAAAATAATAAGTATTCTCATCGCTAACAAGGAACAAACCAGTACTATAGCAAAATGATGGCAAACAGAAGCAAAATCAAATCTCACTCAAAGCAGTAAGGCACAAGAATCAAGTTAAGAACCTCACTCAGGGCGTTTATACACGACCCCTAAACTCCGGGGCAAATGGCTCCCAGCTCCGGAGCTTAAAAATGTTTCCCCACCAGCTCCGGAGTTTACAGGAAATTAAGTGTGGCCACGCCCACTTTAGCACGTCCCAGCACACTTTTCAGGTACCTGCTCTTCCGGGGTGAAAATTGCTTGATGCGGTGTAACGATAGTGAGTGTGGGGCTCTCCTCCCTTCTGTTTGTTGTTTTTTTGGCTCCCGCCCCTTTAAGAGCTACTTTACAGAGACAGGAATGTTGCCGCGGCAAGAACGGAGGCAGAACGGAGGTGAGCCACGATCTTTTCTTCCTTTTTTTTCTCCCTCCCCTCACGCAGCCAGCAGCCAGGGTGGGGACACAGGAAGAGCGACAAGCCCCTAAGATCTCTGGTCCGAATTTAAGTGGCCAGCGGATCTTAGGGGTCATGTAAAAGCGCCCCCAGGCAACCAGTCACTCAGGGAAACCTTGCTTGAAGAGAAAGGTCTTTGCCTGCTTGTGGAAGGAGAGCAAAGTCGGGGCCAGTTCGGCCTCCAGTGGGAGGGATTTCCAGAGTCTGGGAGAAGCCACAGAGAAGGCCCTCTCCCGTGTCCCCCACCAGAGACTGATAACATGTGGATCTTGTGAACTATCCTGGTTGTTCAGTTGTTCAGTTGTGTCCGACTCTTCGTGACCCCACGGACCAGAGCACTCCAGGCCCTCCTGACTTCCACTGCCTCCCGGAGATTCGTCAAATTCATGTTGGTTGCATTAATTATGTGCACCACCTACTAAGCAAATATTATGTTTTAGTATACCACCTGTTTCAGGCAGCTGGTGGCCAACATGATCCTAATTTTGAGGGAAAGGGTTACAAGTTTTGCTGGAGGAGTTGGGGGGACCAGTTCAGCACCGTGGATAGCTCCTGAACAAGCACAGGTTAAAAACCAGACTTGACTCACACAATCCTTGACACCGAATTCACCACCCAGTGCTTGTTGAGACCATTGTGAGAAGGCCGGGGCAGCATGCTGAGACCCCAAAGCCTCCACCATGCAGAAGAAAACTTAGGTTTCTCGTGCACCTTGGGTTTGCCTCACTGCCTGGAGACCTGAGGAAAGACAGCAGTTTTCTGAGATTTGGCAACCGAAGGCCATGGCTATTAGGAAATCATGTGTGTGTGTTTTGTCGTTACAGTCGTGACCGACTCTCTGTGACTCCATGTCCATGGAGTTTTCTTGGCAGGAATACTGGAGTGGTTTTGCCAGTTCCTACTCCAGGCACCTACGGCACCTGGTATTACCTGGTGGTCTCCCATCCAAGTACTAACCAGGGCTGACCCTGCTTAGCTTCCGAAATCAGGCAAGATCAGATGTGCTTAGGGCATCTGGGCAGGTATACCAGAAAATCATATACCAGTCCATAACTATTTGTCAATGGGGTGAAGCTGTATACAGACAAATATCAGAAGCATATAACCCAGAGATAAAAACATAGCAACTTTAACTGGATCCTTCTAGTCAAGCAGGAAACACTGAGGGATATTTATTCCTGCTTTCATTTGGACGGCCATGTGAACTTTGGGCTGGCTAGATAACAGAACAGTATTATAGGGAATGGAAAAAGAACAGGACGTGAACTCTTAGGTCCATGGTATTTCAGGTGTTCCAGGGAGGGGCCAAAACCTAAACTCGGCCTTTGGCGTCAAGCCAGAGAACAGCGATTAACGCCAGTGGTTCAAAGAGCAAACACTTGTTGTCAACAAAAGTTGAGTTCCTTAGTGTGACGACGTCACCCAGGTTTGAGCAGGAGCAAGGCTGATGAACATGGCACATATATTCGCTCCCTGGCTTGTGAGACTTGTTTACATAAGAACATAAGAAGAGCCATGCTGGATCAGGCCAAAGGCTCATCTAGTCCAGCTTCCTGTATCTCACGGTGGCCCCACCAAATGCCTCTGGGAGTGCACGAGAATAGATCTCTGTCTCCTGCTACCACTCCCCTGCGTCTGCCCCTTGAAGTACCCTGTGTTTTTAAGCCTGGAGATGACACATCTGCATCGTGGAGATGTCTCTGGACAGAGATAAACCCTCCAGATACAGTCCCTGCCATTGGCATACCCCTACGTTTAGACTCCAAATGCTTCTGGGAAAGGAAGTGCAGAGTTAAAAAGGGAGTTCTTGTGTATTTTGAAGCCTACGGATACCCATCATTGATTATTTCTCCCTCCAAGGCTAGATAGAAAGTTTTCTTTGTTGGGTAAAATTACAAGGGTTTTTAATCATTTGCTCCCACTCACCTAGCCCCATAATTATGGGTGTTGTTTTTTTCTGCAGAAAAATATGGCTAAGGCATTTTTCAGAAAAAAAATATTTTTTTTCTGGTAAAAAGGAAGAGTTCTTAATTTTTTAAAAGACGTAACTGTTGGAGCAAGGAAGGTGCATTTTCTGAAGGCTCTTGCTGAATTGTTGTTGCTTTTCATACAAAAGTGAAAAGGCTTTGATGTATGTCCTTTTTAAATCAAGGATGAGAAATTGTTGATGTGTGTGCCTTTTTCATCAAGGGTGACGGGGGGAATTAATCACATTCTCACTTAACGTACTTGGATTAGAAAATTTTGAAGTGGTGTCCAACAAATGCAATATACAATATACAAACCACATTAACAAAAGACAATTTTAAAAGCTAAAAACAAGCAAGAATACAAATATTTGAAAATAACTGAACAAATACTATGTTAAAAATGGTAGACAAAATCAACAACAAAATACAATTAGAAGCAACAAGATGAAAAAGACAACTCAGGCATGTATTTATTAAGGAAAAGCCTGCCTCAACAGAAAGGTCACGTCGGAATGACAGCAAAGATGGGACCAGCCCGAGTATAATCCCAGTATACAGATTACACTCATTGGCAGCAATATTTCCAAGTTTTGAAAACAAAAATGAAAACATTTAACCAGTGTTTGCAGAGAACAAAGCTACAGGTATTTTTGCTCATGTGTAGGAATGAATAACCTTTTTGCAGTTGCCCAGTTTCTGGAGAAGGTATCTCTATCTATCTATCTATCTATCTATCTATCTATCTATCTATCTATCTATCTATCTATCTATCTATCTATCTATCTATCTATCTATCTATCTATCTATCTATCTATCTCTAATCCTTCCTTCCTTCCTTCCTTCCTTCCTTCCTTCCTTCCTTCCTTCCTTCCTTCCTTCCTTCCTTCCTATCTATCTATCTATCTATCTATCTATCTATCTATCTATCTATCTATCTATCTATCTATCTATCTATCTATCTATCTATGTGCACACACAGAGAGAGAGAGATGCAAACATTTGAAAATCTTCACTCATTAGTGTCACTGGTCTCAGAGAAGTTCAAGCCTGGTGAGTGACAGATGTGAGGAGAACGGAGTGAACCATGAGACGTAGTCATAGGTCAAAAATATCAAAGTTGGCCTGGGGATCGTGGAGATGAGGAAAAGTAAGGTTCCTTAGCTGCCTTGCAGCTTATTTTGGCCAAGGGAAGCCGTGGGTTGTTGCTAGGCAACGGCGAACCTCACATCCTCACTGCTTCTCTCCACCACACGGATGAGGCTCTTCGCCAGCCTGGGGCTGCACCCAGAAGCACCAGCCGCCTACTCTCAGGCCCTTTGCGACGTAGCACATCGCAACGAGTATCACAGGATACCCGCAAACGGCATCGGAGACTCACAAAGCCTGCTGGGGCCCCGATCAGGGATTTGACGGGTGGAAATACCAGTTGTCCTCACTGCTGAACTGCAGAGCTCAAAGGGACCCTATGGGTCATCATCAGGTCCAGGCACCTGCGGGAACTGAACTCCCAACCCCTGGGTTGGGCAAAGAAAGATGGATCCAAGTCAGACTGTAGATCTCAGAATAACAAGCGGGCTTCCAGCCCTTGCTGTGATGGGGGAAAGTTTCTGAGCTTATGTAATAGACCAGCAGCACAGAGCAGCAGAAAACAAAGGGTTTTGTTTTCTAGGGCCCCCTACCCCACCCCACGGATTTTAATCGCATCTGTGGCAGGCTATTATTTCAAGAGAATTGCCCTAAACAATGAGCTGGCAACAGCTCCGACCACAAAGTTGATGAGTAAACAGTCAGTGAGTCCCCAGAGGGACTGATGTCCTCTACTCAGGGTGGAGCCTGCCTTTTGCTCTTGTGTAGGCAGACAGGGCTCAATAGTCCAGCTGCTGAGATAGTTAAAAACTACTGCTTTGTTTTATAAAGCCTGCCGGAACGGGCGGGGTAGGTGGGGGGAAGCAACTCATTGAATGTCTTTGCAAGAGGCGTCCTGTGTCTCTCAGGAAGGATCTGTGTTTGGGAAACGGATGCCCTTATTTTGAGTTTGGGAAGACACCTTCAAGGAGAGATTTTCTGGAAGTTGAGTCATGGCTACTGGACTTCTTTTTCTTGAGAGATAGAAATGTTTCACCGCTCATCCAAACAGCTTCACGAGCAGCAAATTGTTTCTATCAAGAAAAAGAAGTCCAGTAGCCACAACTCAACTTCCAGATAAACTCATCTGGATGACTGAGAATCTTCACAGACATCAAGGAGGGACTTTCTACAGATTGGCAGTGGAGCAAGGAGCCATGACATTTATCGAGGGTGCGGGGCTGTATCTCCCAGAATCCCTCAAGGCTGGGTTGGGGTGCATGCTGGCTAAGGAATCCTGGGAGGTGTGTTCCCCCCAAAACAACATGCCAAACCGTCTCCTGTCTCAACCTGGTATCTTCCAGGTGCATTGGACCAATGAGCTGCACCACGAGCCATGTAATAGGAACCGTCAGAGTGTAACTTCTCGTGAACATCTGCGTATGTAACTTTTCATGTCTGCAACTTTGCACTATGCCCAATGCAATAGTATTTCAGCCTCAATTTAAACCAGTGGTTCTTGGCCTTTTTCCAAGTTGTGACCCCCTTGTCAAATAGCCAATTAACCTGCGACTGCCTCATTGTGCTTGTGTAAAAAATATATATAAATGTTTTTTCTTTAAAAAAAAATGGGGCAAATCTCAGAAGCTTCTTTCTTCCCCCGAAGGTCCGTTTCTCACATCCACTCACTTTAATATCCCGCCCTGAAAGAGCAAGGAAGAAGTTGTTTAACTAGGGCTACAACACATATAGGACAACCCGTGACCCCCCTCCCCTCCAGAAAACACTTTGCAAGCCCCAGGTTGGGAAGCACTGGTTTAAATACATAATATTCTAGACAACTAGAATCCATAAACCAAGATGAACTCTCTCTCTCTCTCTCTCTCTCTCTCTCTCTCTCTCTCTCTCTCTCTCTCTCTCTCTCTCTCTCTCTCTCTCTCTCTCTCTCTCTCTCTCTCTCTCTCTCTCTCTCTCTCTGGGGGTAAGGGGTTGTTCCCTTCCAACCCAATTTTATGATTCTATTATAATCTTGTAGCCAAAAGTCTGTGAAGATCCTCAGTCATCCAGGTGAGTTTATCTGGAAGTTGAGTCATGGCTACTGGACTTTTTTTCTTGAGAGATAGAAACGTTTTGCTGCTCATCCCAACCGCTTCATCAGTCTGACTACAGCTAGTGCGAGTCCTCCATCTTTTAGCCAGCTTTGACCTCTTGTCACCGTGGTTACTTTTTGTAGCCAAAAGTAAATATGGCCTTTAGAGGTCATGACTAGATCCTTGGTCTGTGGGGTGTCCTCTTGCGTTGGTCCTGTTCCATCCCCTTTGATGTCCCAACTACTTGGCCAGTCCTCTGGACCATGGAGTGGCCGCTGTCCACATGAGTCATCCTCCCTCTCACTCCGCAATGCATCATGGAAAGAAGCTTAGCTTAGCCCCAGGGTTCAGGCTCCTTCAGGCTGGCCTCTTACTCAATCATGTTTACAGAACAAACAAGGCCTATTTGCATTGCTAATCTCTGCCTTGTTTCCTGTCTCGGTTTTCAGAAAGTCCAGCGCAGTTGGAAACTTGACTCACCCTTTTCCTACCATGGCCTAAGGGGTCTGGGAAGAGACCTTTTCAGGAGCCTCTTTCTGTTCTCCTGAAAGCCCAGAAAATCTCTGCCTTCTATGAGCAGAAAGCAGCACCCATGAAGAAGATATGGGTAGGAATGAAGTCTGGGGTACAGCCATCAAGGGATGGCCCCAGGAGAAGGGTGGGTTGCACCAAACCCCCACATTCTACAACCTGTGGGATCTGGAAGAAGCCTGGCCTCCATCTTGCCAAGTGAACTTTTAAGAACTCTCCCCTGGCAAATGACATCCCTTGCCATGTTTGGATTTCTATACCTGCTTTGAAAAAGAGGGCTTGCTCTCGAAAGCTCAGCAAGTTTTTTTATTTATTTTTCTACTAGCAGCCTATGAAGGCATCACCCATAGTTTAGTTTTGATTCCCCCCAAAGAGAGTCTGGTTGTCGATCAGGGATTGGCTGGTTTGTGACAGCCTCTGTGTCCTGGGGTTATCAGGAAAAGGAGAGATCCGACCAGACAAAACTGCAGCACAAATTCCCATCCGATCACAGATTGCCTTGGGGTAGCTGCCTCTCTTTGCCTTATTAAAAAAAAAGATCTCTCTGCTTCTCAGTACAGGACAATCTCTCTCCCGCCTCCTTCTCCCTCCAAGGGGTGGAAAACATTCTCCCTGTCCTCAGGCCGCTGGGGCAAACCGCCGTGAAGTGGTTGAAACCAGTCTGGCACACCCAGCCTCTGCGCTGAGTCACACAGAAAAGTCCCTGGGCTCTCATGGTGTCGTTTCGCGGAGCGTCTGGCAACCTTGTGGTTGCTTATCGCATGATTCCACAACTCCCCCGTGACTCAGAGATTGATCTGTTCACCCTGCTCCTTTTTCTTTTCTTCTTCTTTTAAAACACTCCCACCCCCAAATACAATATAAGCTTTTTTCTTTTCTTTTAATGAAGGTATCTCTGGTTACTTGACAACAGAGATTGCGCTGAACTGGTTAACACTGAGCATCCTGAGGGTTTGATGGAACAAGCGGTGCTTTCTTCTTAAAATGTGGGGGAGAAAACAGTGCACTCTGATAAGATCTGGTCCTTTTTTGGGCGGGTGTATGGACACAGCTGCAATTTTTGGAGAGCCTGCACACGTTAATGGTTTTATCAGTTTGTTTTAATGCTGATGCAGGTTAAATTGCTATTTGGAGTTATAACAGACAAGAACTAGTACTAGAGGTCAGTGTGAAGTTGGGGACTTTGCGATTGTAATCCAAAATGTAACTGGTGGAAGGTCCTTCTGGGCTCTCTAGAAGTTGGCATTAGAGATGGGCACGAATAAAAAAAATGGCGTTTCGTTTGTCATTTGTCGTTTAGGGGGTCTGTTTCAGTTCGTTTCTGTTTTTCGTGAATTTTTGCAAAAAATTGTTTTCGTTTTCATTTTCGTTCATTTTGTTACCGTTTCGTTACCATTTATTTCAATTTCTTGTGATTTTTTTAGCATTTAAAGCAGTTCAATGTATTGCTGTAACGAAAACGAAACGGACGACAAAATTTCTGGTGTTTCTGTTCGTTTTGTTTCATTTTAGAGACAAAATTCGTTTGTCGTTTCGTTACGTAAAGAAACAAAAAATGAAAATGGAAACGAAAAATTGCTCGTTTCGTGCCCATCTCTAGTTGGCATGGCTTCAGGATTAGCAGAGTCCCGGGTGTGCTAGGCAATGTTTGAAGCCCTGTGGTGTTTTTATTTTTAACCCTGCAAGCTACATGGGCCCAGTCTGTTTGCAAATCATTGGGATGGGTTATAAAATCCTTTTTGGCTTCACCGCTTTTGAGATCTGTTCCTCATCTTTCCCAAACTTTCTGGACTTGCAGATACTTGGTTCCACTGGAGGCCCTGAGCTACTGATGTGAAAATACAGTAGGACCCCAGTATCCACTGGGGATTGGTTCCAGGCCTTCCCATGGATAATGAAAACCGTGGATAAGAGAGAACACCAAAAAGCCCCAAAACTTCTGTTTTGTGACCGTAGCTTGCTTTATGGCTGCTGTTTTGTGACAGTAGCTTGCTCTACAGCTGCTGTTTGTGACAGTAGCTTGCTTTGCGGCTGATGAATTATTTATTTAATCCCCACCCCACCAACTGTGGATAATTGAATCAGTGGATAACGAATCAGTGGATTCAGGGGTCCTACTGTATAGGGACATTTCTCTCCCCTCACGTCTTGTATGAATTAAAAACAACTAAAAGAGCCTGGATCTCATGAAGGTCTTTGCCTCTTTGCCTGGCTGTTGCTCTGGAAAGATGGTTGCGCAATCCCTTATTATAACCTTGTGCGGAGAAGCTTTATTTACCCTTCCCAATCAGTACACAGTGAAGAAGAAAATGACTTATTATCTCCATGGAAAAAAAGGCATTCCCAGGGCAGCCCACAGAGGCTCGTTTATTGCAAACAGCCTTATGCAAGGGCGTGGGGGGTGGGGAGCCTTCACAGAGTTAGCCTGCGGGGAGAGTTTCAGTATTCTACAGAGCTACCTTGGGACCATTTAAACTAATCCTTCCTCCACTGGTTGCTGGCAGCTGAGCCTCTGTACAATGGCAGGAAAGATGGAGGGTCTAATCACACCAGCCGTTTGAATTGTTCCAATTTCCTTCTCCATTTATACTGATATTTATATTACCATATAGAGCTGCCTAGATGCCCTAAGCACATCTGATCTTGCCTGATTTCAGAAGCTAAGCAGGGTTGGCCCTGGTTAGTTCTTGGATGGGCGGCCACCAGGGAATACCAGGTGCTGTAGGCACCTGGAGTAGGAACTGGCAAGCCACTCCAGTATTCCTGCCAAGAAAACTCCATGGACATGGGGTCATGAAGAGTCAGTCACAAATGTAATGACACAACACACACACATAGATGCTGTAAGCACATTCAATCTCGCCTGATTTCGGAAGCTAAGCAGGGTCGGCCCTGGTTAGTACTTAGATGGACGACCACCAGGGAATATACCAGGTGCTGTAGGTGCCTGGAGTAGAAACTGGCAAGCCACTCCAGTATTCCTGCCAAGAAAACTCCATGGACATGGAGTCACGAAGAATCAGTCACGACTGTAACAACTGTAACGACTGTAATGACACATTAACATATAGTGATATGGTATCCTCACTTTGAACAGATTTTATGTGTGTCATCATCCCAACGAAATCAACTCCTTTTCCCATTCTGGTTTGGGACCACGCCGCTCTAAAACTCCTTGCTGTTGCAGTTAAAAATGGCTGAATGATACATTGCTAAAGCAGCATCTAAATTTGTGTGAAAAACTTGAGAAGGCAGTATTGGAAGATGTTTCATAACACAAGGTTTCCCATACTAGTTCTTTAGTTTTTGGGTGCTGAGCTTCTCAAAGGACACTAAGCGGGGTGTTTCTCCACAAGGACAAGGGGAACATCGAACGGAGATGAATGGTACAATAAAGAAATGATGCAGTAGTAAACTCTTGAGACAGAGAATTACAAATACATCACTTAGCATTTTTTTTTGGGGGGGGATTAAAAAGGGAACAAGTGTGGTGCCTTTGCAGTGTCCATAGCACTGAAAACATAAGTAAAATTTAGCAAAGTAAATTGACAGCAACACACATGGCAAACCGATGTGGATAGAAGCAATTCAGGGATTTTAACTTTGCCCATGCCGACAAGGAAGAAAAAAAAATCAATCAGTTGGCCAAATGGATAGATTTTACTCATGCATTTATGTGAATGGAGATTTCTAAAATGATTGCCATAGAGGCCGAATCAATATAACTTCAGTTCTTATGGTCTGTGTGGTTACGCCTCGAGAAACCACATTTTAAGGAAGGAGAGAAGCAGTGAGGTGGAAATGGCATCTGTTGACCATCAGGTGACAGAATGAAAAGCTGCCTTATGTTGGCTGGTGTGCCAGATTTGGAAAATCACAATTTCCTCACTGGTTCCCGGCTGGTTTATACGACATCCAGATCAAAGTGGATTTGCCCGATTCTGTTCCAGAGCCAAGCCAAGAAAATTTACAACCTGATTTGTGCCAGGAGTGTAAATTGAAAGGGTTTTAGACACAAATAACTTCAGCCTGCTAGGGTGAGTTTTTTTGTTTTGCTTTGCTTTTTACGATCAGGCTAGAGCTAGCACATTGGAATTTTGCAGGTTTACTCCCTAGTACTTTAGGGTCTATTATATCTCTCTGTTTCATGTACTGTAGATCAATGCAAAAGGAGAAGAAAGTCATGTTATTTCATCCCTGCAAAACAACAGATTTATTTGGTTGGTTGGCAGAAATTGAATTGAACAGAGCACAGATCTCATGGGATCAGCATAAATTCAGAAGCCCCACGTTGCCCTACATATTAGATTTGGAGGCATTCACTCACGGCCCTAATCTTGTATGTGTTTACTCAGAATCATGGTCAGAGCAGAGAGGCACCCTCCAGAAAGGTGAAGGATGAGACCCCTCCCCACTTTGTTCACGATAACAGTGTGACTTACATGATTTGCTTTCAGCAAAAGTGGTGCAGGCCATAGGGGGATCGGAAAAAATTACAGAGGATAAATTTATCAGTCACTACTACTTATGAGGCTGTTATTTCATGCCCAGTAGCAGACGCCAGAGACTAAAATATTACATTGTGGAAAAGATTTGTGTTGCATTGTTCTTGTCTGGCATTACACGTTAAGTTATAAATAAGTTACCTTGTCACTGGCTCCACCTAGTGGGCTGTTCTGAGATTGCACTTTGGGGTAGGTAAACACATAAAAGGCCAAAAGAATACTTTCCTTCCTTGCCATTCAGGGTTGACAAGAGAATGGTGTACAGCATGTCAAACACTTGTCAAAATGCCTCTAAAATGCTTTTGAAAGTAACTAGGTGTTCTGCATGGCAACTGCATAAAACATTACTGGTTGGCCTTTGAAAGCAACCTTGTGAGCTACAGTAGTCCCCCACCACAACGCGGTTCATATATTTTGGTCTCAGTATATCGTGGGTTTTTTCTTGAGAGAAGCAGGCTTCCAAAGAGAGGTTTTTAACCCCCTCCTGACACCTTAGCAAAGAGCAAGGTCTGCTGAGGTGTCAGGAGGGGGTTAAAAACCTCTCTTTGCAAGTGGAGTCTGCTGAGGTGTCTCCATCTTGCTTCCAAAGAGAGGTTTTTAGCCCCCTCCTGACACCTCAGCAAACAGCTCCTGCCGCTTTGTTTGCAAAGTTTTAACCAACCCCTAACACCTCGTCAAACTGACCTTAGGCTGCCTGTCTGCTGTTTCCAAACAGAAGTTTTTAACCCCCTCCTGACACCTCAGCAGACAGACCTTGAGCTCCTGGCAGAAAGGTTTGCTGAGGTGTCAGGAGGGGTTTAAAAACCACTCTTTGGACATGCAGCCGGCAGGAGCAGCCCAAGGTCAGTTTACTGAGGCATCTGCATTTTGCAGATTTTCCTTTATCGTGGGTGGATCAGACACCAAACTCCCACAATAAACGGGAGAGTACTGTACTAGCTACATTACTCATCCCACAAACCTAACTAGTTGCAATTCACCTCATTATTCACTCAAATCCTTTATTTTCCTAAATGATAATATAATGTCCATATGTTCCTCAGCTCAAGTCAAACTACTGCAGAAAGTTCACACATAATTAAACATAGAGCTCGTTTAACACAAAAGTGGTGCCTGTTTATTTCAAAATGTGACTGGCACTCTGATCTTGAGAATTTTTATCCATATTTCCTGTGGGCCCCGGTGGGAGTTGGATGGACGGTAGCCCTCCTGACAATTCTTCTTATGCTATCTAATTGTTCTCGAGGGAGTATGCTTTTGTTTCGACAGAGCTGGTCAACCCGTCCTTTCTATGAGCCAAGGGCAGCGTGTGGAAATCTCTGTGTTTTGAGGCTCGCCCTCCGCTGCCCAAGCAGATTGTTTACAAGTCAGAAAGAGGTCAGGATGGATCCAGTGAGAAGAGGCAAAAAGATCCAGAAGATAAATGAAGCAGTCTGAACCAAGGCAGATGGAATTGGGTATGTTTCGCCTAAAGCAAAAAAAAAAAAAGTGTTGATAAAGTCCATGCAGCGTTGATAACACTGGCAGATTATCGAGGGTTGACTTCTTAAAAGTGTGATGTACACCTGAAATCGTATCTCTGTAGCAAGCAGTTTAGGAGCGTTTGAAAATATCTTCTCCCTTGCCACCCCTCACCCCCTCAGGATCTTGCTTTCTAAAACTGGACGCCAAATGTTCCCAGAAATTGTACGAATTCTTAAATATTTGGCAGTTTCTCAAGAAATAACTAGTAACTCAAGGCACTGTAGAGCAATTGCAGCCCAGACAATGCATTATTAAGGTTTTGGGCAACCAAACCCTGTAATCCCTGACCACTGGCAGTGCCAAATAAGGCTGTTGAGAGTTTTGGAGTTGTGTGGGAGCGACACCTAGCTAAATGGAGAAGGGATATTAAAGCAAAAGCAAAGTGTTCTGCTTATATACCGCCCCATAGCACTTCAAGTAGTCTCTGGCTGGTTTACAGTTTTTTAATTCCAGTATGCAGGCTACACATTGCCCCCCCCCACCCCCAGCAAGCTGGGTTCTCAATTTACCGACCTCGGAAGGATGGAAGGCTGAGTCAACCATGAGCCTGCTACCTGGGATTGAACCCCAAGTTGTGAGCACAGTTTTACCTGAAGTACAGGCATTTAACCACTGCGCCACGAGGCTCCTTATATTCTTTTTTTTAAACTATTGCATTGTGTTGCGGGCTTTACTATTGTGTTCAGTTGGATGCAGAGACAACAGCAATCCAGGACCACCAGGAACGTGGGTTCAGTAGTCCATTCCAGTGCCTTGTAGCCTTCAAACATTTACAATGAATGTTGAAGCTTCTGGTTGCTTTTGGAAACAGGGGGACAAAGGAGTCATTTTTTTAAAATTGTAACTGTAATTCTAACTAGCTACTTTGATGACATGGAACTAAAAATGTAACTAATGAGTGTTGAAAGCATTTACCCATGCTCTGGTCTCAGCTGAGCCCAATGAAGGGGATTTGGCCTTTGACCCTAACATCTCCAAGAATTGAAGCATCCCTCGGGCTCTCCAGGTGGGGAGATAAATCTCAGAGGAAGCCATGCTGGAGGAGAACCAAGTGGTATAAAAGCCGAGGCACAAACTGGGTAGGAACGATGGCCTTCTATACAGTAGGACCTCTGTATCGGTGGGGTCACTGTCTTCTGATTCACTTACCCTTTGTTCTGAACACATTAGAAATATGAAACTGAAAAATCCTAGAACACAAGTAGTGCAACAAATCCAGCCCAAGCCATAATGCATAAAATGCCTTGTATGCATAATGCATAAAAGCCCATCAAAAATTCACTGGACCTTACCTTGGGAAAAGCCCTATTCATTTCCCTGTAAGTTGGTTCCATCCTGAACTGCCCATGACAACAAGCACTGTTCTGCAGATGGGTTCTTGCAGTAGCTTCTCTAGTTGGCTCCCTGGCCTGGTGCAACCTACAACCTCTTCCAATTATGCTGTGCAATTTCCCTGACATTTTCATTACCCGAGACATGGTCCTCGTTAAACAATGCCTTGTACGAAAAGCTGCGGCGGTCAGGTTGTTAGGAGAGACCGAGAGGAACCGAAAACCCTCCGCAACTAATCCTGCCACCTGGAAAATCGGCGGAGAAATATAATGTGGTAGTCTTTCAAATTAAATCAAAGGCCCTTCTCGGCACTGACAAATTAATCAGGGCCTGAATGGAAGAAGCTCCGCTCAAGCATGGCTTTGTCTGGATGGCCTCATGGTGGGCTCCATTCCAAAGCAGCCAGGAAGGATGATGGATCCCTCCCTGCCTCTCCTTGTACAATGCAGCGATTTCTGTTCATGCTGCAAACAGAGCCCAGCGCTGGCCTCGAAGAACAGCAAAATCCCATGGTTCATCCTAGCTGGTGTTGACCCGTTGATTCAATGGGACTTATCCTATCTTTTTAGATGGTTACTTCACGTCCACTCTCATCCCGGGAGGAAGTTCATTGCGTGTTGATGTTGGTCGCAGTCACGTGGTCTTCTTGCGGTTCTGTCCCTGTTCCCGTGTATGCACAGGTGTGATGGATGATACTGGCATGACTGTTTCCGCACGTCCTTGTTCCGTGATGAGATGTGAAATTCCATGCCTTTGTTCTCCATTTTTTTTCGGCCCGACTTTCCGTTTTTCGATGTTTCGATTCTCCGAAGCCTTGCCTTCAATGCGTTACGGAGCCAACTTTGAGGCATTTGTCTTTTAATCTCTCTGCACTGCATTGCTGACTCCATAGGGAATGTACTGGTGAATGGCACTTCGCACTCCTGCCACTAGATGGAGAATAGCACGTTGCGTGAGGAGCCTTACCTCACGAGCACTTGTCTCGGAACGAGAAGCGTGATGAGCAGATTCCCGAGGCCAGGGAGGGGAATCTCTCATCTCGCTTTCATCGCAGTTCAGGGGGCATGGTCGGGACGAATTCCCCTCATCCCGCAATGGACGTGCGATTAGATTTCTTCGTACCGTTCCCCAGCGGGACCGCGAACAGCGATGAGGTGGATGTGAAGTATCAGCTTTTATGTCATGCATTCCATCACAGGTCCAGGATTGCATTATTAATCATATACCTTCTTTCCCCCCTTGAGTCGAGACACGAGACAGAACAGCCCAAGAAGAACATAGTCACTTAGAACTGCAGACTTCGAAGGGACTCAATGGATCATTCAATTCAGCCCCTACTAAGGAGACCTGGTGGGGATTCGAACACCCAAATTCTGTCTCCATAGCCAGAGGCTTTGTCCAATGAGCGATCTAGCAGTCCACTCCTTGGCTGTTTCTGAAACCAAGCCCTGTAGGCAGCTGAAGAGCACCGGAGATCTCATTGCCATCACCCCAAATCTCTTATGGATTCCACACACCCATATTTTGAGGCCAAGGACCAAAGGTTCATTTCTGTCTTTGTTAGAAGGACCTAGAAAATCTCCAAAATAGTCTCAACATAGAGAGTTTTGCCCTTTTGGGGGGCGGTGGATGGAGTGGAGGCAAATAGACTTGCACATCTAGAGGCCACATATGGCCACTAGGCCCCTATTTTTGTTTTATACAAGCAACAATCCAGCTTTTGTATCATATTGCACAATATAAAAGAGTCTCCAAACCTGAGAGCCTCCAAATGCTCTCAGACAATGGTTCCCATAAGCCCCAGTTAGAGCAGCCAGTGGGGTTGAGGCTTCTGGAGGTTGTCGTCCAGGAACATCCGAGATTCTTTGCACGGCTGAATTTAGGTCGAAAGGCTCGTCAGCATTACGATCCTCATAACTGAGAAAGATGAACCGGTGCCCTGAGAACTTCCAAGGAGCATTTATCAACCCTTTTCCATCACTGTGTTTTGTTCATGATGGGAAATCGCTTAATAGACAGGAAACCCTTCCCTGTTCCCATTGATTTCCTGGGTTCCTCTGCCACAAAATGTCACCTTCTCAGATGAGGGAGCAAAAACTCATCACAATTAAGCTGAATCTCTGCTCTCTTCAGAAATTTAAAGTGAGTGCACGCCCGCTCAGAGCTGTGTGTTTCCTTGATCTGACGCACCGTCTGCACAATTTATTATGCTTGCAAACAGACACACACACACACACACACACACACACACACACACACACACACACACACACACACACACACACACACACACACACACACGGGGCGCTCCAATCAGCAGACGGAGATCTTTTTATTGCTTCCAGCTGCGCCTGCTGCAACCATCTCGTTTTCAGCGGCCTAATGAAGCATGCTGATGATGAACAAATGTGTACAGGTTGATACAACACAGAACACTTCCCTGCCTGGCTGCTGGTGCATTTGCTTATCCTGCGTCCCCTTTACCACCTGGAATGCTACAGTCAGGGCAATAATTTCATAAGTGGAATTGCTTGCCCTATTTAAAGGATCGTTAATTGGAAGCTGAATTAGGCTAGCTCTGCTTCCCGGAATAGAATAATAACAAAGGTCCCCTGTCTTCATGAGTTATTCCCTTTGTATCCCTTCTTCTTAAATAGAGTTGGTTTCGCCCCCCCACCACCACCTGCAAAAGTCAGGAACAACATTAATAACCCAGCTAGAGAGATGAAAAAGATTCCATTTCAATTTAAAATTTTACCTCTATTCTCATCCTGGCCTTTGCTCACACCCGGGTGTGAGACTTCATGGGTTTTCATCCAGAGCCCTTTGCATATGTTTTTTATGAATGTCCACATTTTTTTTACACAACTCATAAAGAAAAGCATGCTTGTATTTTCTTCTCCTTGTGCATTTTTCTACTTTTGACATTATGCTATCCTCACTGACTGAACGGTGTATTCCCCCCCTCCTCTTGTATACATTTTAAGCTGTTGAGTTCTTTATACAAGCTGGTGGAAGTTTCCCCCCTCTCCCAATGCAGACTGACAACGATCTGCAACAAACAAACAAACAAACAAACAAATAAATAAATAAATAAATAAATAAATAAATAAATAAATAAATAAATAAAGCTACCTTGACATTGTCATCCATTTCATTGCATCAAGTTTTAGTTTTTCTGCTGTTTTACTGACATATCTGTAAAACCCAGCAGAGAAAGAATGACTGTTGAAGAGGACTCTTTTTTTTAGTGTGATGTTTTATCATTGTGTACCTATCCTCTGTTGGAAATATACAGTGTAGGTGGCGACGAATGAAATGAAGAAGCAGGAGGTTGTGACAAACTGTATTGGAGAGCTTTATGCAATCTGGAAATCAAAAGGAAGGACAGAGAATTCTTTAATTATGCATGCCTTCCAGTTAAAATATGGGCCTTGGCTACTGTATGTCTTGGTTGGCACAGCTGAAGGGGGTTGGAGCTGGATGCTTATGCTAAGAGGCACTTGAAAGGAAGTAATGGAAGAATAATTTCATGATGACAATTTGAACCGTGTGCTCTCCGTTAAAAAAAAAAAACCCACTTCCCAAGCACTAAAAGAAACTGCAAGCCAAGAGCCTGTAGCTTGCTTCATTAGTCCGATCATTCATTTCAGTGGCTGTGTTAGAGCAGAGGATGGGCATAATAATGCCATCACCACCACCACCACCACAACTTGTATCCATTATCTAAGACGAGTCAATGTTTTTATCATTTTGATGGACTGTGTTTGGCATTGCTGAACAACAATGTTGATTTCAATTGTCAGTTTATTTCAACGGCAGGATTGAATTCCAATATGGGGAAGGTTTTAGAAGCTTCCTTCCAGCCTTGGATACGGGCAAGGGGTGGAGCAAAAAGAGTAGGCGGGGCTAAAGCAAAACAAAACAAACAACAACAAAAACACATGAGGCACCAAACATTTTCCCCCAAGGTGAAAGCAGGATTCTCCAAACTGGATTCCCCGAATCATGAACCAGCTTTGTTCATGGGTTTTTTTCTGGTTCGTCATTCAGTTCGTGCCCACCTGTACGCGAGAGGAAGCCACAATCCTCTTGTACAAGTAAGAAGCACCACTATTGTGAATGGGGCAGTGTCCAATTTGCACATATGGGAAGCACAGATTGCATGGAGGGAGCAGGTCCTTTTTCCTCCAGGTTGGGCCATGGGACCCTGTTGTCCACGGAGTTCTACTGGGGGGTATATTTCCCCAAATCCAACTACTGTCACTGGATAATCCCCAAGGTCAAAAGCACATTGCTTGTGGTTATGCTGGGAAGAGTCACCTTGCTGTGCACCAGGTTCCTACCGGGAGCTACCCCAGCTTGAAGTGTTAAACTTAGGCTAGAGACAATGGAGATCAAACTTGAGTTTAGAAAGTTCATTTTCTGGGGACAATACAACCTTTTAGCTCGCATGGCACGATTCAAGCTGCCTGTGTATCCATCCCAATTGCTCATCCCCAAACTACATCACAGGGTGGTTGCGAAAGCAAAGAGTCTAATAAACTAGATGAAATAAAGTCTGGTGGACACAGAGTCTTACAAACAGGAAGGATATTGCTGAAGTGTTTTTGAAAACTGGACTCTGGCAGCCAAAATTGGAATCTATAGAGTTCTTCTGCCTAAGAAGGCCTCCATATGGTAGAATTCTCCACTGAGCTTCACGGGGTGCTCTCCAGAAACAGGAATACCATTGCCTTGTTATTGCTGGCGTGCTCTCCTCTTTGTGGGGTGGCAGGAGGGGGAGGTTTGATTCTTCTGGAATCTTTTCCACGAAAAACGTGGAGGACACATGGTGGTGTGTTGCCATCTTGTGGCCGAATGTCAGTCCATCCAGCTCTGTTGTCCTTTCCACCCAGAGCGTAAGTAAGAAGGTGAAAATCCAAAAGATCAGAAATGCACTGAAATATTTTCAGGTATTTGGGGATGAGGAGATAAATGAAATGACATTTGTTTAAAAAAATGAAATTCAATGAAATTCAAGATGGCAGTTCCAGGTCAGGTATCAGGCTCTGTATTTTCAGTTCTAGTCTCAGGACAACTGTTGTCTGTTTTGAATACTATCTATCTATCTATCTATCTATCTATCTATCTATCTATCTATCTATCTATCTATCTATCTATCTATCTATCTATCTATCTATCTTCTTTTTCTTCACAGTTCCCTTTGTGGGTCGGGGGGGGGAGTCTGGGGGCTGGAAGGGAAGGAAGTCAAATCACATTGAGCATGAGCAATGAACACCCAAATCAACCCTCAGCTTTTGCGTGAGCATTGATTGTAATTTCAAACATAGGGAAGGCTATGTGGCAAACCAAAGCTGAATCGCTCCCACTTGGCTTTCCAATGTTGTCTCACCCTTAGTAACCGGGGGGAAAAGTTACGGCTTACTTCTGAGGCCAGGGGCAACTATGTGTCCTAGTTTGAAGGTTGTGTGAAGGCTGCAATATGTAAGTATTGCACAATGTTTTTGTGCGTGCAGGAAGATTCTGCAATTTCGAATGAAATGGTCACATTTAGAGATGGGCACGGAACGAACCACGTAGCAGAGAAAATACACACGATCTGGGCTGGTTTATGGTTCAGTTTCGCCCAAACGAAACAAAGCCCCAAATGTTTTTCCTCCCAGGCATGGGCCGGAAAAATGAACCATGACCTAGTTCATCTGTCTCTGTGTGTTTCCTATTAATTTCATGAGTTACGAACCATCACAAAACACCAGGTTTCTGGTCTGTGCCTATCTCTAGTCATGTTACATCTGTTCTAGTTTGAAACAAGCTCAGGTTCATCTCTCCCCCCACCCCACGCCAATTCTCCTTTTTTACAATCAAGGGGAAGCCATCAAGAGATCCTCCACTGTCATCAGGTAAGCCTCTGCCAACGCAGGGATAATAGCGCCGCGCCAGGCCCGACGGCCTGGAAAGAGCCGAGAGTATCATCCCAAAAACATGGAGGATGAAAAACACGGCACTTCACCCGGGAGATAAACTGTCTAACTGATCTGTCGTTCTCCATACATAATTGATCGGCTGTCATGAAAAATGGATGAGCCCCCAGCTGCTCAAAGAGGCAACGACTCTGGCTCCTCGTAAGTTATTTGGGAAACAGTGGAAGGAGCAACACCGGCCATGCAGCAGGAGGGCAGAATGGAACACGGGGGTCATTCTCTCTACTACCCCCTCCCACTCCTCCCCACTTCCATGGCATTCAAGTCACCAGATCTAGGTCTGTTTAGCCATGGTTTCTGCTTAAAGAGAAAGGTGAGCAAATTTCCTCCGAACCTGAACCACTCATTCGTTAAAGTCCCCTTGTGCCCGAACATGATTTTTCATCAGTTTGACAAATTAGCTTGATATCCGTCTAGGACAGCAGTGGCAAACCTTCGGCACCGCAGACGTTTTGGACCATGACTCCCAGAATTCTGAGCCTACATGGCCAAGGTCAAAGGACTGTGGGAGTTGTGGTCCAAAACGTCTGGAGTGCTGATGTTTTGCCACCACTGGTCTAGGACTACAACACTTATAAGACAACCCATAAGACACTTTGCAACCCCCAAACACTGGTTTAAATGCATAATATTTTAGACAACTAGAATCCATAAACCAAGATGAAATATATCTCTCTTACAATAATTAAAAGACAGCATTTACAAGCTTAAAACAGTGGGCAGAAAAATATTTTAAAAATAATCAAACAAGTATTATGTTAATAACGGTCAATAAAGGCAATACTAGATGAATCTGGGGTCTCAGAACAGTACAATAAAACAGTGCTCCCCAACCTTTTTATCGCCGCAGACGGGTAAATGTTTGATAATTTTTCCGTGCCCCCCCATCCCCCGGGGGCTCTCGATGCCAACGTTGGTGGGGTAAAATATTCAAAATAAATAAAATAAACGTTATCCCCCCTTTTTTCCTCCCCCCCCAGCTGCGCATGCCTTCCCATCGGGCTCCTCTCCTTATCCCGCACCGGCAGTAACCAGATGAGAGCACCTCCGTTCCCCCCCGCCTCCTTCGTCTCCGAAACCGCCTTCGCCTTCCGAGTCCCAACCACCCACCTCACCCACCCCCCGCTCCTCCTCTTGTGGGCCTGCCTCGACGGGCCCAACCGGCCCCCGCCCGCCACCAGCCTCACCCCATAGCCTCCCCACCTGCAGAGGACGAATCCTTCCCCCCACCCCACCCCACCCCCACACACACCCGCCAACCCCCGCTGGGAGAGGCCGTTTCCCCACTTCTCCTCCTCTTCAAGCCTCCGCGTCCACCGGGCTCCCCCTCTTGAGGGCTGGGACTGGGGCAGGGGGGGGGAAATAAAGCACGAGCAGCAGCCCCTCCAAGCGCCGGCCACGCGCCCGCTCCCAAAGAGCCCAGGCCACGCTTCAAATTAAATTTACACATAAATAAATCAAAGCCACCCTCACACACACACACACACACACACACACACACACACACACACACACACACACAGAGGTGGGCGCGTGCGCGCCAGCCAGCCAGGGAATCCGGTGTCCAAACCAAAGGGCCGCCCCATCCCATCTTCTCTTCTTCTTCCCCATCCCCAACACCAGGTCCGGCCTGAGACGCCCCCCTCCCTCCCTCCCTCCCTCCCTTCGCTCACCCCAAGACGGGCGGGAAGAACCGAGCTCGCGGCCGTTAACGCTTGACTGCCGCCTTCGTCGTCTTCTCCCAGTTTGGCGAGGCGCTCTGGGCTACCCCTTCTCCATCACTCGATGGTTCGAAGTGGAGGGTGGGTGGGTTGTTTCCCTTTCTTCCGCCTCGCTCGCCTCGCTTTTACGCATGCGCCCCAAAGGTAGCTTCCCCACCTTAACCCGCCTGCTCAATCTCAAGCCCGTGGGTCCCTTAATCATTTCCGGGAGCCGGGCCGCCGCCACAGTGAAATGATTTGAAGTTCCTCGGGCGGCGGCCCGGTGCAGATTGCTCCACGGACCGGCACCGGTCCGTGGACCGGGGGTTGGGGAACACTGCAATAAAAGACATAGAACAATAATAAAAGGCATAGAAGGAACTAGAATATACAAATGCAGCTTGCAGTGCACTTCCTAGAATGTAAGAAGCATTCTATTCAGCCCACAGGTACCTGTGCTCAGTGGAAATGTTTGTGTGTGTGTGTGTGTGTGTGTGGCGGGGGGAGGATCAGAGTGAAATGGGGATACAGGAAATGAGAAGTGGATTGCTAAAACTGATCAAAAACTTTCAAAAACCCATTGAGCATAAACATCCTGGAGACACATAAGGCTGTTAATTCACGACAAGCATCTGTTAATGAGTACTGCTAAGCTGTTTATTATCTCTGAATTATAATGCCACTTCAAGCAAATGCTTGTTCTGCAGTACCCTGCTACTGTTTTGTCGTCTTTAATATATTTATTTGGTGTGTTGGGGGAGGGGTGCATAATAAAACAAAACACTTAATCCTACTTATTGGATGTAAGAGAAATCATTCTCTCCATTCAAGATATTTAATTGTGTTTCTGGCATCGCATTTTAATCAGTACCTGTGTATGTTTCCTCGTGTTCCTCACCACAGGGCAGGGAGCTGAACAGAGGGAACACTGTTTCCTTCTCAGCCTGGGCAGTGTTGTGGGCTACATTCATAGCATACGTATTATTTAAAATATTTTTGCCCCTGCTTTCTCCTTAAAAAAGGACCAAGGCAGCTTCCATCACTCAAAGACAATATTTAAAGGCCGCCAGCACTAAACATGTTGTTGTTGTTCAGTCGTTCATTTGTGTCCGACTCTTCGTGACCCCATGGACCAGAGCTCGCCAGGCCTTCCTGTCTTCCACTGCCTCCCAGAGTTTTGTCAAATCCATATTGGTTGCATCGATGACACCATCCAACCATCTCATTCTCTGCCATCCTCTTTTCCTTTTGCCTTCCATCTTTCCCAACATCAGGGACTTCTCCAAGGAGTCCTCTCTCCTCATGAGGTGGCGAAAGTATTATGGATGCCTCAGCTTCAAAATCTGTCCATCCAGTGGACATTCAGGGTTGATTTCTTTCACAATGGATACATTTTATCTTCTTGCAGTCCAGGGGACTCTCAAGATTCTTCTCCAGCACCACAGCTCAAAAGCATCGATTCTGCGGCAATCAGCCTTCTTTATAGTCCAGCTCTCACTTCCACACATCACTACTGGAAAAACCACAGCTTGGACTATCTGGACCTTAGTCGGCAAAGTGATGTCTCTGCTCTTTAAGATGCTGCCCAGGTTTGCCAACACTAAACATAGTAGGACCTCTGTATCCACAGTTTCCCCTGATTCAGTTATCCATGGTCCAAAAGCATTCACAATATTAAATGAAAATTCCTAGACATGTGTATTTCGAAAGATGAAGTTACCAGAAGTCGACCCCAGAGGGAGGCAGAGACCATGCTATGTACAGCATTCACGATAACCTCCATTTTTGGGGCTCTGTGAAGTGGCCTTGGAACCAATTCCCCACAGGTATTGGGATTTTACTGTTTATACTATATCCATGGGGAATTGGTTCCACCAACCCCTGTGGATACTGAAACCCACGGATATGGGGTTACTACTATACTAAATACTAAAAAAGGTCAAATGAACGCAACATTTAAAACATATACAACCACACATCCTTATACTTTGGGAGGAATAAAGACCAAGAGTCTCATCATGCTATCTATATTTTAATCCGCCGGCTCGCACACCATCTGGGGTGTAGCTTTGGTAATGTTGTCCCCTTTGAGAGTGTTTTAATTTGGCACAACTGCCTACAGCCCATCTCCTTGTTATTCACAGGGTGCCTGGATAATCACTATTTGGACAGATTATTTGCTGGGTTGTAGGACTTGCCTGTGGAATATGAGGCAGAAAGCTCAGGGGCCACCTGGGCCTCCCAGGAGAGGCACTCACCCAGACCACTGAGAGCGCGTGAGGATGATGGGTTTCATTGCCCTGCAAGCGTTAGGGCCTTGGCCCAGCAGCACAAGCCCGCAGGGATGGAGCAACTGCTTCTGCGCGCTTTATATTTAGATAAAAAAAAAACCCTGGCAGGGTTTTCCATATGGCTTGACAGTGCATAATTAAGCGAAGGCAACGGATTACAATTATTAATAGTGCCACTGTCATTTCGCAAGCCCAAAGCCAATGAAACTGTCACTGAGTTGGTGACATGGAGTGATCTTTACTCCCCATGAACAGAATGGGAAGAATCTGAAATATATGTATTTTTAAATGAATGTGGGAGGAAAGGAATGCTGGCAGATCTGCCCGTCCTAATCAGCGCAGATGGTCTTATCATAGAATCATAGAATCATAGAGTTGGAAGAGACCCTCAAGGGCCATCCAGTCCAACCCCGTGCCATGCAGGAACCCTCTTCACAGTACATATGGTCATCCAGCCCCTGCTTAAAAAACATCCAAAGAAGGAGACTCCACCACACCCTCTTTGTGGCAGCATCTTCCACTGCCGAATAGCTCTAACTGTCATGAAGTTCTTCCTGATGTTCAAATGGAATCTCTTTTCCTGTAGTTTGAAACCATTTCCCCGAGTCCTAGTATCTGAAGCCAAGGAAAACAAACCTGTTCCCTCTTCAATATGACATCCTTTCAGGTATTTAAACATAGTTATCATATCCCCCCTCAGCCTTCTTTTTGAAAGGCTAAACATTCCCAGTTCTCTAAGCCGTTCCTCATATGACATTTCTTCCAGACCTTCAGCCATCCTGGTTGCCCTCCTCTGTACCCGCTCGAGGTTGTCAACATCCTTTTTAAAGTGAGGTGTGCAGAACTGGACACAGTACTCCAGGTGGGGTCTGACCAGAGCAGAAAGGAGTGGTACTATCACTTCCCTTGATCACTATGCCTCTGTTGATGCAACCAAGAATCGTGTAGGCTTTCTTGGCTGCCGCATCTTACTGTAGTAACTTCTTCTGGAATGTGAAGGCATTCCAATGGATTTTTCGAGTCATTATAACAAGGACTGGCCACTTTTGGGATGGGGGTTTTCAGCAATGAGGGCCTCATCGGTGAGCTTAACTCCTCAAACCCCACCTGGGGGGGGCACCCTTGCAAAGAACATGCATAAAGTATTATAGCATAATTCGGGGGGAAATAGTGCTGAGCATAACTCTTTTCAGTAGGACAATCAATTGAACAGAATGCAAAAAGCTCAGGCATATAAAAAGAATTAAATGAGAATGTGCATTTAGAAAGAAGCCTCCAGCATCCTGCTGGGAATCAGAAATGCTTTTTTTTGCTGAACAGATTAATTTCTGCTCAAAGAGGGGGGGGGAGGGTGTAAGTGAAAGCAATATGTGACCCTGAGGCAATTTCCTTGCTCCCGTGAGCAGAAGTTTTGTGGAAGGCTCCAAAATATGAAGTTTGTCCCTTTTGGTCAACAGGAAAAAAAATATCAACTGGTCTAAATTTGTAATTTAAAAAAAATCCCTCTCTAGAGGACTTGCAAATAAATCAACTGAGGGAAAGGACTGATACCTTCACAACTATGTTCCTCCGTGTGCGTGTGCGTGTGTGTGTGTGTGTGTGTGTGTGTGTGTGTGTGTGTGTGTGTGTGTGTGTGTGTGTTGCACCATTGCAGTAATATGACTGACTCTTTGTGACCCCATGTCCATGGAGTTTTCTTGGCAGGAATACTGGAGTGGCTTGCCAGTTCCTACTCCAGGCGCCTCCAGCACCTGGTATTCCCTGGTGGCCTCCCATCCAAGTACTAACCAGGGCTGACCCTGCTTAGCTTCCGAAATCAGGCGAGATTGGATGTGTTTTACGGAAAGCAAAATGGCGGAGATGATGAATGGAGAGGAAGAAGGGGAGGGAGGGAGGGAGGGAAGGAGGAGGCAAGTGAAGTTGGGAAGACAAGAGATCTGAGTCAACCTCTTAGATTCCTAAGTGAATTACAAAACCTCTGTCCCAGTGGTGGATGGTTCATCAGGTATTCTAAAGGGTGAGTAACATCTTCTCAGTTCTTCCTTGACCAGTTGATGTCCTTCAATGATCCTTTCATATCACCAAACCTGAGGCCTTTCAGACGGCAGTGAACTACAAATCCCATCATGCACAAGCAGCAAGGCAATGGCGAGTGAGAATGAGGGTTCCAAGCTCAACAGCAACCTATTTGTTTTATAACTTTTAAAACAAAATATCCTCCTTTCAAAGCCTGGTTTCTTTAATCTTGTTCCGTGCCTCTCTAAAATAACATTCTGACTCAGCAAGGCTGGGAGGGAAGCTTAAAAACACTTGAAGGCCCTGTCTAACGCTGACAAGTGTCTAAAAGCCACAGGTATGCACGGATCAGCGTTGAGCACGAGTTTGTCAGATGAAGTTATTATGGAGAGAGCGGATGAGCTGTCCTATTTTCCCTTCGTTTGACAATCCTCCCGACAACAGGAGATGAGAGAAGCTATCAAAGGCAGAAGAGCAGAGGGAGGAAAAATTTACTTTGGAGAGCTATGAAAAGCGCCGGCTGAACGATTCTGAGAATTAGAGATGGGCACGAAGTGATTTTTTTGTTTCGTTATTCGTTATTCGTTTTGTTACGTAACAAAATGAATAACGAACCTAGGGGCAAATTTAACACGAAATGAACTGAACCGAGAAAAATAGTTCGGTTCGGTTCGGTTCGTTAATGGGGAGTGGAGATGTCTCCTACCTGGTGCTGACCCGGAGGTCCTTTTGCGCCGAGCTGCATGGAGGGAGCACGCACCTCGTTGGTGCCATTGAGGGAATGCGGAGGGCTCGAGCCTCAGCCCAGCCCCAGGAGGAGAGGTAAGAAGCAGGCTGCATTTAGGTGGCCAGAGCAGCGTGGCTTCAAAGCCTCCGCCCCTTGCGCTTCCCTCCCGCCTCCCGTTATCACGGGGCCAGTTGGGAGGGGAGATAAGGAGGCCGTGCTTAGGCGGCCAGAGCAGCGCGGCTTCAAAGCCGCCACCCCTTGTGCCTCCCTCCTGCGGCCTGTTATCGTGGGGCTGATTGGGAGGGGAGATAAGGAGGCCATGCAGTGGGTGCTGGGAAAAAGTGGGAAGAACGAATAACGAATTAATGAAACAACAAAACAATTTTTTGCAAAAATTCACAAAAAACAAAACGAAATGAATCAAACTCTTTAACAAAATGAAACGAAACGAAACACCATTTTTTTATTCGTGCCCATCTCTACTGAGAATTCATGGCGGTGGAGGTGGTGGTGGTGGTGGTGTGCTACCAAGTCGGCTCCAGCCCATGGCGACCTTATGAACGAGCCACCTGTATAATGTCCAGTCCCCAACAGCTCTGCTCAGCTCTTGGAAACTCATGCCTGTGGTTTCGTTTAGGGAGTCAGCCCATCTTACATTCAACCTTCCTCTTTTCCTGCTGCTTCCAGCTTCTCCCAGCATTATTGCCCTTCCTGCCTTCTCGGGAAGTTCGCAAAGTAGAGAAATCTCTGTCATAACATTTTTGGCCTCCGGAGATCGTTCAGGCTTGATTTGATCTAGGACCCACTTCTTTATCTCCCTGCCAGTCCATGTATCTTCAAGGCTCCAGCACCACTTTTCAAACAAACAAATTTATTTCTATGTTGGTTGGTTGGTTCTATTTGTATTCAACACATACAAACAACATAAAGAGCAACCAACGTATGACAAGAACCACAAAATGAAAGGACCAACAAGAAATCACATCCTGGTAGGTGCCATTTAAAAGCATAGAAGTCATCGTTAAAATACCATTTTAGGGCAGAGAGGAAGGAATCGTGATTCGTAAAGTTGCCGGACTGTGCAAAGCAAATTCTTTCCTTTGTTTTCTTAGTGATCAGTCTTGATCTTAGTTCCTGGGGAAACATTCTTACATTTCATGTAACTCCCACACCACTCCAAAAAAAAAAAAAAACATACCTCAGGACAAGGTCCAGACTGCTCCCAGCCCCCCTATTTGTTTACTTATTGTTCTTAGCATTAATACTTCCTTTTTAATGATGTTAAGATGACTCTTCATCACACTCATGGTTCTTCTTACCCTCAAATATTGCATTTAATGTGCTAAAGAATTGTTGGATACTCATTTTCTGTAACCTTATATATTTATCCTTCAGTGTTGTGAGCCGCCTCGGGTCGTTTCCAAGGAGAAAGGTGAGGTAAAAATATTCTAAATAAATAACTTCTAAATAAGTTTCTGAGTCGTGGCCTTATGAGTCCCTCTGACTTCCCACATCAGACAAAGCTTGTCACATAAAGATAACACGAAACAAGGAAAGGACCAAGCCCTCTTGTTGAGGGAATATTAAACTCACATTTACACGATATTCCACACAAGCTGAAACACTTTAATAACAAAATTAATTGGAAGGCAACATCAATAAAAGTGCTTCAGAGTGCTGAACGCCAGTTATAGAGGGGAGGAAGGAAGGTATTTCTGATTAACATTTAGCAGGAACATCGGGTCACCTTGCTGTTACAGCATAAATTCATACACCTTAATGGCAGTCTAATTAGATTTACCGTAGAGATGTTCCATGTAAGAAGGCAGCATTCCTCACCCTGGACTGCAGGCCAGGTTTCATAAATAAAGCCAAAATAAAATATAGCCAGAGGGAACCAACAGCCATGTATCTCTCTTCATTAACTTCGGTTTTATTCCTCACTGTATAAACACATTCTGCAACTGGCAGCCAGGTTTCAGCTCATATCCGTTTGGAGATGAGTGTGAGGGGGGAATACATTCTTTCAACAGATTCAGACTTTAACATGGGGAGAAAAAACTGGTTTTGGACTATTTATATAAGAAATAGTATTGTGGCTGATAGAAGACTAAAAGCAAAAGCAAAGTGTTCTGCTTATATACGGCCCCATACCACTTCAAGTAGTCCCTGGGCAGTTTACAGTTTTAATTACAGTAATGCAGGCTACACATTGCCCGCCCCCAGCAGGCTGGGTACTCATTTTACCGACCTTGGAAGGCTGGAAGGCTGAGTGAACCTTGAGCCTGCTACCTGGGATTGAACCCCAGGTCGTGAGCAGAGTTTTACCTGCAGGACAGGCATTTAACCACTGCGCCACGGGGCTTCTTTATCGTTTATCTTTTCCACTATGTCCCATCTTCTCCTGATGAGCCCAAAGCGTTATGCCCTTATTTTTTATTTTATTTTTCATTATTATTTTGCCATTTATGCTTCTGGAGAGGCCTTGGTGTCAAACTTGATACAAAGAAATGGAAGGATGGTGACCAATTTTCACATGCCTGGCAGAAATGATAGGAGATGCTCCCGAATCTGAGAGTTCCCAATTGATTTTTTCACCACCGCCTTTGTCTTTCACAACAGAATAACCTTAACAAAATATCTTTCCCAGTATCAGAGTGCTTTTTGTTCATTGATAGGTGCTTTAATTTCTTGGCTGGTTTTACCAGAGGGCTGAGTTAAAGTGCTCGATGGGCAGTCATTACATCATGTAAAATTTCTGTCTTAATTGGACCTGTATCTGTATCTGCAGCACCTGGACATTATCTGTGAAGTTTTTGTCTCATGTTTTCCAATTTTCTGCTATCTTTGTGTTGTTATTCTCTGCTTCTATTTCTTTTTAATGGGCTTCTTTGTATCACTCTGCCAGTGTTAACAATGGATCTCTGTTGAACGCAGAAGATCTCAAAACTAATTAAACAACCTCACCAGACCTTTGGAATTCTATTCCTTACCATTAAAGGAACCGCTTTGCATGGCATGGAACTGTTCAGTAGCTCAAGATGGATGGTTTTTTCCAGCAACAAGGAAATCTGGGGGAGAACTAATTTCGAGTAACTAGTTACTTTGAGACGAGTAGAAAAGCAACAAGTAATAACACAGTTTTTACGTTACAGTTATAGTGAATAGTATGTGTCACAGTATGTGCAACAGAATCGAGACAATGCTGCCACTAAAATGTGCGATGCAAATTTTGCTGTTGAATGGCAAACGGTTATTTATTTATTTATTTATTTATTTATTTATTTATTTATTTATTTATTTAGCTATTATACTGCCCATCTAGGGCATATTTTATCAAATGTTTTCCAGCTACACCTTTCAGGTTGTATGCAAACTTTAGTCATGGGTGATACAGAGCAACATTTAAACTTTGGAAGCTTTGAATAGCTGCGTTGGCGTAAACTAATTGGGTGCATCTGATTTTGGACATGCAATGGCACTTGGCATTGGTTAAAGGACATGCAACAGCCTTTACTATAAATGGCAGTATTTCATTTTCCCATGAACTTTTTTTGCCTTCACCGATGGGGTGACATGGCACATTTGCACACTGGGGCTGAATTTCCCTTAGGGGGATTTATGTGCCAATGTGTCCTTCTTTCCCCATAAGTCACCCTTACTTGAAGCGTTTTGACCTCCCAGCTGCGACTTGTTGGCTGTCCCAGTTAAGTGATTTTTTTTTACTTTCTCGGAGAGTTAAAACAAATATGTCTAGGAGGGAAATAAATACCATCTATGAGGCAAGACTAATGGCGTGTTCCCTAATTATATTCAGTAATGATATAACAGTAATCAAATTTTCAGGAGCGCTGGGCTGCCCCATTCAGCCGACAAGGAGGCAGTGAATTAACATTTATGCCCACCGTGTTGATCCATTTGCAGGCGTTCAGCTGGCACCAAGTAGTAAACTGCAAATGAGGCTCATTACGAAGTCCACAGCCACTGCTGCAAACATTTGGAGTATTGCGTTCCACCAAAATATTAATATAAATTCATTATGCCACCTCCTCTTTTTCTATTCAAGGTGATGCTTCAGAAAACTAATGATGTGGCTACTGTTGCAATAGCATGGGTTTTTAAATCATCATCATCATCATCATCATCATCATCATCATCATCATCATCATCATCATCATCAGCAGCAGCAGCAGCAGCAGCAGCAGCAGCACGCTGGGTGTGGTGCCTAAAGAGCTAAGGAAGTATTTAGAAGAAATTGGAGTTGACAGTCACCATCAGTCAGCTGCAGAAAGCCACCTCTCGCTGATACATCACGTAGTCCTAAACACTTGGGAAGCGTTTGACTAGTGATTTGTAATACAAAATCCACTGTAGTTATCTTGTCTGCTTTGTGATGGTGATGATGATGATGATGATGATGATGATGATGATCATCATCATCTTATTTCTTGCCTTTCCTTCAGGGAAGTCCAAGTGGCACGCCGGGCCCTTGTCCCTGTTTATGTGCCGACGAGAACCTTGTGAGGTATTTTAGGCTCAGAGGTGACAACTGAGCTGCGGCCAGTGAGGAATCAAATGCATATCTCCAAACTTCTAACTTCAAACTGTAACCCCCTACCCCAGGTTGGCTGATTAAGTGCACCTAGCTTGTAACCCGCAGCTATCATGTAAACCAAGTGTCATTTCTCAGGCAGTTAAGTCTGATTTCCCACGGTATGTTTCTTTTTGTTAAGAGTTGTTTACAACCTCGCAGGCTGCCTGTAGTTTGCTTGGCTGGGAGGCGCCTTTTCTGGTCTGGGCTGGCTGGCAATCAATCTAGTTTTAACCAATCATTTCCTCTAGCCTCAGAATTCAAAGACAGCCCCGCCTCAGTGCTGAGTCTTTCCTTTTTCTTCTCTTTTAGGCCAAGGATTCCCAATGTGTGTGCTGTACCACTCACGGCTCCCAAACCAGCCAGTGCTGAAGCTTCTATTTGTGGGTTATTGTTGCTGCTGTTGATCCATAGGGTCCCTTTGAGTTCATCAGCTGTATGGTTAGTATTGTTGTTAAATGATTGTGGTGGGGAGTTTGGGGGAGTCTTTGAAACATTTCTCCTTTTACCAAATTTATGTTTTCATATATTGCTTGTGAAAACAACATGAATCGTGTGTGGCTCATTCTGTGGGCAGAATAATGGATAATGGCTATCTCATTGCCTGTTTGGTGGTCTCGCCTGCCATCCATGGATTTACACACACACACACACACACACACACACACACACACACACACACACACACACACACACACACACACACACACACACACACACCACATTTCCATGGGCAACTCCCCCAGTTTCTTTTGACAACCTTGGAAGGAAGAGAACCCTGCCAAGTATCTACTTGAAAGATACTTCTGCGATTGCCTCAAACCCTGACCCGGTGTGGGACACTCTCAAATTTGACACACTTCACACTCTCTGAAAAAGTGGTTCTAGGCCATCTGTGACAACACTGGAGGCCTAATTTTAGCTCCATCTTCCCGAAAGCCTTTTGTCAGGACTTCCGCAAAAGGGCTTTTTGAATGTGTGAGGCACTATATATAGCTGTAGGAGAGGCGATGTGTAATTTTGGCTCGCTCGTGCTGTCCTGGATGCATTGGCCGCGATCTAATGTCTACGTTCTTAGACAAGAGCAGAAAAAGAAGCTGAAGGGTGTGGGCGAGGAGGCAGATAAGAAGAAGGCCCTTGCAAATTATGGTTCAGTTTGCTGCTCTCGGGGATGTGTACAGGTGCATGTATTTCCCCTATCCAAAAAAATCTGGCTTGTCATTCAGGGTTGCTTCGGTAACAAACATGACATGCCTCTGTGTTTGTGAGTTTTATAAAAATATAATAATAATGTTAGAGCTGCAGAATTAGCAGGGATCCTGAGGACCAGCAGGGAATCAAACTCTTGGGCCCTGCAGCTCAAACCCTGAGTTATCCGGCAGTTCCAAAAATCCCTGCTTGACATCATGGGGTTTTGCTCCCTCTGTTTGGGTGGGTGGGTGGATTTGTGTTTTTGTTTCTTCCAGGATTTGTTGCGCAGATAGAGTTTGGCACTGTCTTCTCTTCTCCTCGTCTTAGAACAGCAGCGCTGGAAAGGGAACCTGTGGAATATGGCTGGGTCCTGCCCCTGTGAAGGAAGAACTGAGCACTCCTGCCGTTCTAGGGTTTCTTTGCATTCAGGTTGGCATGAGAAAAGGTCTCTAATTGGAAGCTTCCAATCAACACTCCATCCTTTTAAAAGAAGAAGAGAAAGCTGCTGACAAGGAATCGTTTCCATCTGAGGAAGTTGGCTTGACCACAAAGACTCGCATTAAAATAGAGCAGTCATTCTTCACAGTTCCCCAATTTCTTTGCCTTCTTAGGGCCTTTTTACACGACCCCTAAGATCCGCTGGCCACTTAAATTCGGACCAGAGATCTTAGGGGTTCGTCACTCTTCCTCTGTCCCCACCCCCCTCCGCACTTCCTGGTTGCTGGCTGCGTGAGGGAGGGAGAAAAAAGAAAGAAAAGAATGCCGGTTTACCTCCGTTTTGTTCCCGGCAGCATTCAGATCTCTTAAAGGGGCGGGGCGCAAAAAAAGAACAAACGGAAGCCAGGAGAGCCCCGCACTCACTATCCTTACACCGGATCAAATATTTGTCACATCCAAAAAGCAGGTACAAGAAAACTGCTCTGGGTCGCGCTAAAGTGGGTGGGGTCGCACTTAATTGTCTGCAAAGTCCGGAGCTGGTGGGCAAACATTTTTAAGGTCCGGACCTTGCAGCCATTTGCGGCGGAGCTTAGGGGTCGTGTATAAACGCCCTTACTTTTTCTTTTTCTTTTGGAGCCCCGTGGTGCCGTGTGGCGCAGTGGTTAAATGCCTGTCCTGCAGGTAAAACCATGCTTACGACCTGGGGTTGGATCCCAGGTAGCCGGCTCATGGTTCACTCAGCCTTCCATCCTTCCCAGGTCAGTAAAATGAGGACTCGGCTTGCTGGGGGGGGGGGGATGTGGAGACTGCATACTGTAATTAAAAGCTGTAAACCACCCAGAGGAATCCCTTAAAGCAGTATTGGCGAACCTATGGCACAGGTGCCAAAGGTGGCACACGGAGCCCTTTCTGTGGGCACCTCACATCGCCCCTTCACAGGCACCTGTATTCAGGTTAAATTGCTGTATTGGCACTTTGCAAAAAAAAAAAAGTAGTGGGTTTTGAATCACAGTTTGGGCACTCGGCCTCTAAAAGGTTCGCCACCACTGCCTTAAGGTGTTTTGCTTTTGCTTTGTTTTTACCTGATATTTCTGGAGGGGGTTCAATTTCTGCCCATCCAGGCCACACCTCGAGTCCTTTGTCAAAAGGCTGCAAGAGGGATCTAACGTCAGTGATTCCATTCCACACTGACCTACTTTTAACAGCATAACAAAATAAAGCACCATTTATAGTGTCTGCTCCTTGCCTCCTGTGGTGGGTGGCTTTATATATATATATATAAAACCATATATTTAGTTCTCCACAATGTTTTGCTTCTACCCTTCCCCCTTTCTCCTCTTTTGGTATGATGTTGGTTAGATAGACTAATTGGAAAAACTTGCTGTATAATTTTTAATAAGATAAAAAAGGGCTGAAGCAAATTGTCCGTGTTAAATAATCTTGAGTAATATTTCAGGAGTTAATGTAGAGACTCTTGCCCGTGCCTCCTACATTATTCTGTTTACGCAACACAACTGGGAAAACTTAATCATTCAGAGTAGATTAATCACATTAGGTGCCATGGCCAGCTTTGTTCATGGCCCGCTTTCAGGTTCATTAAACCCATTAGCTTCCGAACGGAGCCTCGCATGGAACCTGAAGTGACCATACCATGACAGGCTGATTTCTGATGGGACTTTATTAAACTCTATGGGGCTGATCCAAAGACTTTCTCTCTGTGTGTATTTAAATTACATTGACATCATGGAGCCAAGGGTTATGTCTGTGATTGGAACAAGGTTTGTGTAACTTGTCACATCTAATTGCGATTAACTGGCAAGGTACCTTGGCATGCCTCTATCACAGACCTGGTCTCCCAACAGAGGTGCACCCCGGCGCCTCGTCAGTTAGTTGCAATTAGCCACAACAAGCTATGCAAATCTTAAACAAACACCAATAGAATTCTGGCCTCGGAATTAAATAAGCAGCTTCAGAGGCAAAAAATGTCAACCAACCGTGGGCAACCTTGTTGGGCCTGGGGGTCAGTATGGTGCCCCTGGGACTTACCACAAAGATGGCAAAACTACCACCACCATCAATACCATCAATACCAAGTCCTGGAGGCACCTGGAGTAGGAACTGGCAAACCACTCCAGTATTCCTGCCAAGAAAACTCCATGGACATGGGGTCACGGAGAGTCGGTCATGACTGTAATGACACACAACACACACGCAGATGCCTTGAGCACATCTGACCTCGCCTGATTTGGGAAGCTAAGCAGGGTTAGGCCTGGCTAGTACAGTACTTGGATGGGAAGCCACCAGGGAATACCAGGTGCTGGAGTCGCCTGGAGTAGGAACTGGCAAGCCACTCCAGTATTCCTGCCAAGAAAAATCCCATGGGGACAAGAGGGGTCATGACGCAAAGAGTCGGTCAATGACTGCAACACACACACACACACACACACACACACACACACACACACATCTCACACACACACACACACAACACACACACACAACTCTTCATTTCCTTGCAACGCAGTACTGCAAGAAACACATGGACACACACACACACATCACAACACACATGCAACGCAACACACACACACACACACACACACACACTCACTCTCTCTCACACACACACACACACACACACACACACACACAAGGCTCTGCCACTCTTCATTTCCTTGACAACTGCAGACCGACAGACTCAAGGATGCTGAGTGAGTTCTGAAAATCAGCTCCTCGACAAGCTTAATCTTGCATCTGCCTTATTCGGAGCACTGTTCTGCTGAGCAGTACCCCCCATTCCGTTTTATTGTAAAACAAGTTGCCCTGATTTAATTCATTAATGCTAATTTATCAGCACACCCGAAGCCAGGCACGATGACTGTAGAGTCAATAAACGCAGCAGACAGGAGAGAGCCTTGTGGGGCCTTGGGAAATCAAGACTGCCAGCTGCTTTATGGTCCAGGTGGATCTCTCGCTCTCACAGTAGGCTGCTTGGCCAATAGAATGATTCTGCGGTGAATGCCTACCTGGCTGCTGATTCCTCAAGCGGCGGCTTCGAAAGATTCAGAAGCCAACTGATGCCTTCTTTCTGGCCTCTTTATTACTTAACCTTTCCATATTATTTTTTATATTGCATCAGACTTTCCCGGTGGTGGAAACGGGCTTCTCGTGAAAACATAAAGCTGATTTCTAAGACAACAGAACAATGAGTGTGCAGGAGCAGAATATCTGGCAGATTGCAAAACAACACATACTGGGATGGTGGTGGAGGAGGATCAAATAAATAAAGATAAATGTTTAACGGATATGTAACGCTTGACACCATTGATGCCTGATGAATAACAGAGGGTGATCCTTCCATGGAGTAGGCATTGCAACTGGAGGCAAACCTTTTGGTTCTTCAGCTGAGCTCAACATGTTGCATTTTTCAGGAATCTGTGCTACCAGTTTCGACTCAGCAACCAGGTCACTGTTTTCAACCTTTTTTTCTCCACTTCTCAAGTAATTTTTTTTTACATGCTAATACCTCAAGTTGCCAACAGGCCAGGAAAATAAACAAACATCACAGGGATAACCTCTTTGGTTCCCTCTAGTGAGCACTTCAGATAATGCATCCTGGGAATATTTATACAGGTAGCTTGCTGGGGGGGGGCAATGTGTAGCCTGCATAATTAAATTGTAAACCACCGAGAGAGTGCTTTAAGCACTATGGGGTGGTATATAAGCAGACAACCTTGCTTTTTTAAATGTTAAATATTAGTTACTAGACCTGTAACTAATAGCAATTAGTTACAGGTCTAGTTGCTTCCATGCTTTGTTTGTAGGAAAGGTGGCTCCTGGACCTTAGAGAGCTTCATGGGTCAAAATCAGCTTTTGCATTCTGCTTGGGAGCCAGCAGAGGTCTTTACGTGCCAATGGGGATCTGCTGTGAAAACTGAACTGAACTGAGTGTGGTGGCTCAGCAGACTAAGGCGCCGGAACAGCCAGCTGCAAAGTCGGCAGCTCGGCGGTTCAAATCCCGGGTGCCACGCAGTGGACTGAGCTCCCGCTGTTAACCCCAGCTCCTGCCAATCTAGCAGTTCGGAAGCATGGAAATGCCAGTAGATAAATAGGTACAGCTGTAAAAAGCGGGAGGGTAAAACAGTGTTTCCGTGCAGCCATGCCAGCCACGTGGCCACGGACTTGCACAACACTAGCTCTTCAGCTTGAATACGGAGATGAGCACCGCCCCCTAGAGTCGGACATGAGTAGCACACATGGGTGGGGGGACCTTTACCTTATTTTGCCATCCCATCTGCTCCTTCCTCTTCCTCCTCTTCATCACAGAACCTTCCCTTCCACTGGGGAGTTCTTTGGACTCAGCCGTGAAGGTTATTCCGTTTGACAGGGTGCTTGTTTTAATGCCAGGCAATGTCAACTTTCATCGTTCTCTCGCCTTCTGAGTCAGCTGCCCCGGATAAGTGGCTTCTCTCTAGGCGTTGGTTGCCATCCTGATTAAAAACCCAGCAGATCACAGCTCAGGCCCAGGCAGGCGTGATTTGGTCACAGAGATACAACGGAGCAAGGAAGGAAGGAAGGATCCCACGAGGAAGTAAATGTGCTTAGCTACGGACTGCTGTGGAAGATGCGACCGTTATAGGTCTGGGCTGAAGCATTTTTATTTCCATTTCACCAGCCTTTTGCCTGCTGTACTAGGGGGGCTGGCAGGAGCTGCTTCCTCCTAGCATAGAATGACCCTTCCTGTCAAGGCAGTTTAAAGAAGTCAATCAGTCACACAGGCTGGCTCTGCACCCTCCACCCCCAAACCCCCCAGGTTGCTCTGGTGTTTCCTGCTTCCGAAAAGCAAATTGCAACCTGTTTTTCTTTTTCCTTTCTGGAAAGGAATATTACTTATATGCCGCCCGCCTTCCCGAAGGAACCCCGGGCAGTTTACAACATAAATACAAATGAGGAAAGCAATAATTCATAACAGCGATAGTAACAGACAAGCAGCATCAGCATAAACTAACAATGTAAGAAAAGAGGCCACAAAAACAAGATAATGTTAAAAAATAATTGGTGCAATGGCGGGGGAGGGGGGGAAGGAGGAAATTAGCTGTCACCAAATGCCTCATGGAACAGCCAGGTCTTTAAGGCTTTCTTGAAGGCGGGCAGGGACTGTGCAAGGCGCAACTTTGCCCTTGTATTGGCAGCTGAGGTGGCAGCAGCAGCTGCTGCTGCACAGCGAGTTTACGGCTCAAGTGGGGGGAGTGGGCGGGTACCCTGGCGGGCCACATTTGGCCCACGGGCTGTAGTTGAGGACTCTCGTGATATATGCTTTCAGTGATGTCTTCCAAACCGTGTGAGGCACAAGATAGACTCACAGTGTTTGAGGTTGCAATAAGGTCCGGTCACTTCGCCCCATGCCTCCCCCCCCCCTGAAATGAAGCAGACGGTGGCATCTTATGGTGTCCATGGGGCTTGTCTGTCACGCCCCAGATTCTGCTGTGAACCCCCATACTGCAGCATGTGCCAATATTTTGCTGAGTGGCAAGAAGAAGAAGAAGAAGAAGAAGAAGAAGAAGAAGAAGAAGAAGAAGAAGAAGAAGAAGAAGAAGAAGAAGAAGAAGAAGAAGAAGAAGAAGAAGAAGAAGAAGAAGAAGAAGAAGAAGAAGAAGAAGAAGAAGAAGAAGAAGAAGAAGAAGAAGAAGAGAAGAAGAAGAAGAAGAAAGAAAGAAGAAGAAGAAGAAGGGCGGTACCCACAGCTGGTTGCTGAAGAAGACAGGTTTCTGAGTTGAAAGCAGACCGCCAAGGAGCACATGCCTTGTTTTAGAAGAGAGTGGCTGCCCTCAGAAGCTTCCAAAAGTTTTATTTTCTTCCAAAGGAGCTACATGCTCTCCCTGGGACTGGCTTTGCCTTGGAAAAGGGAAAAGAGGTACATCACTTCCTGCTGTGCTGTGAAAAAGTGGGTTGACGGGATGACTGCAAACATTAGCTGGAGGCCAAGGGTTGCACACCCTTGGTGCAGATCATGGAACCATACTCCTGTGACCTGGCAGGGAATCTCCTTTCTCCTCCACTCTCACTGCTGATATTCTCAAAACGCCTTTGAATATCCTGTGGAGTCCATTCTGTAAAATATCTGGAGAGATCATTCCAAGCAGCTAGATGGCAGAATGCAGATCTCACTTTTGAATCTTTTAACAGATCCTCCGTGTGTTTAGTTTCCCCCCTTTTTCTTTTGTGTTTTGTTTTCGGCTTCTCGCTCCTTTATGATCATATTCTCCAGCAAACAGGGAGAATTGAAGGAACCGGCACTGTGCAACTGAAAGAACAACAAACATCTTTTTTTCTTCCAAGGATGAACACAATGGGCTTCTTACATTATGCAGGAGAAGGCATTAAGCCAATGCCTGTGGTGTTAGAAGTAGACAGCGGAAGGTGTCGTGAAGGAGGCTTTGCTTCTCAGTTTTTAGCAAAACCACACTCAGAAACATGCCAGGTGGATGCCTCTCGGTTGCCTTTTGCTCTTTGCCAGAGTAAAGAGGAGCTGCTGGATTTCTGTAAGGTGCCAACAGGCAGAACTGGGTGGCTGAGTGCATGTTCTGCATACAGAAAGCTCTTCTGCTGGTAACGCTACGGACGCAGGCTTGCCAAGGTTTTTCTTGCGGAGTTTTGAATTTTGGCTAAACATTTCTAGCTGCACAGAAGAGGTGGAGGGACTTGCTGAGCAGAATCGCCTTTGAGTCTCTTCAGAGTAGACCACCCCTTTTGTCTTTCTTCCACTGGCACTTATAGTCTCACTAATTCACTCTCAGCCGTCAGTAAGATAAAGAATAAGAGGTTCCATTTATTCACAGTTAAAATGAGATCAAAACCAGCCTACTGCACAAAAATGACTGCTTACAGTACTGCTGCGCTGGAAGGGGTTTCTGGGAGTTGCAGTCCAGGAACATCTGCGGACCCAGAGGTTGAGAACCATTGGTCTACACTGTCCTTCAAAATATTTTGACCTGTGAAAAAGTAAGGCCCTTTGCACATGACCCCTAAACTCCGCCACAAATGGCTCCCAGCTCCGGAGTTTAAAATTGTTTCCCCACCAGCTCCGGAGTTTACAGATAATTAAGTGCGACCACGCCCACCTAAGCGTGTCCCAGGGCACTTTTCAGGTACCTGCTCTCTGGAGGTGAAAATTCCTGATGCGGATATAACGTAGTGACTGCCCGGCTCTCCTTGCTTCTATTTGTTCTTTTTTTTGCCCCCCGCCCCTTTAAGAGATCTGAATGCAGTGCCAGGACGGCAGAACGGAGGTGAGCGGCATTCTTTTCTTCCTTTTTTTCTCCCTCCCCTCACGCAGCCAGCAGCCAGGAGTGCGGAGGGGGTGGGAACGGAGGAACAGTGACAAACCCTTAAGATCTCTGGTCCGAATTTAAGTGGCCAGTGGATCTTAGGGGTCGTGTGAAAAGGCCCTAAGTTGGTGAGACTTCTTCTTTTTTTCCTAGGGATCCATGCCTCGGAAAATGGTACTGAGGGACTTGTTTGCCCTCTGTGGCTAGAGCTGGTTGTTTATTTGGATGCTTTTGCGATGAATAATTCAGCCAATTTATTAAATATGGGCCCCTCAGGACGGTATAATTATCTGGAAATGTCACCAGCAGGAAAGGCCCGGTGAGCACAGCAGAGCAGGAAGCTCACAGCTCAGCTGGGGGAAGCCGGGCTGTGGTTTTCAAAACGAGGAAGGCACACTTTTAAAATTTAATTGAGAACAACGGCTCATTTATCAGTCTGTAGGCTGGTCATGAGCTGAGTCGCAAATGAAGCAAACATATGAAGGCACTTAGCTAGTGCCGTCTCTTTTTAACATGGTTCATGTACCCGCCTTGCTATTTTTAGCAACAAACCTCTCTCTGCAACTTACTGGGGGTGAGAAAAAGACCGAGCTTTAAAATAAGTGCTGCTAAATTGTTTTACATGGGTTTCGTTCAGCATCATTCATGCAACATATGTAATAGCTTTTCCGTATGGTATGATAATGCATTTTTAGCTAGGCTTGGTTTTTAAATGTTTTAAAAATAGACCCCCTCAGTCCCTTTATTTGGAGAATGCCAAGTCAAAATAAAGATTAACAAATAAGTAAAAGAAGGATGTCTGCTTTAAAATACAGTACATGATGATTATACCCACCAGGATTTCTGAGCTTCATGTAGTTCACCTCCAAAGATGACTTCTTTTGTTTAATTAATGAATGAGATTTCAGCCAGTAACTTTCCCAAGCCCTAATTATTAGCAAGGCTTGTTATAAGGACTCACCCATTTCTGAAGGTCTAGCAGACCTGAATAGAAAAATGATCTTTATGAGTTCTACAAATTTTCTCAGAGAGGATTTCCATTTTTAATGAAGATATATATTTAAGAAATGGCAGGAATCTTTCTTTCTTTCTTTCTTTCTTTCTTTCTTTCTTTCTTTCTTTCTTTCTTTCTTTCTTTCTTTCTTTCTTTCTTTCTTTCTTTCTTTCTTTCTTTCTTTCTTTCTTTCTCATCTCCTCATCTCTTTTACGGTTACTTCACGTCCATTCTTGTCCCGGAAGGAAGCGTGTTGATGTCGGTCGCGGCCATGTGGTCTTCTTCCGGTTTTGTCCCTGTTCCCACGTACGCATGGGTCTGATTGATGATACCGGCATGACTGTTAATGCACATCCTCATTCTGTGATGAGATGTGAAATTCCATGCCTTCGTTCTCTTTTTTTCAGCCCAACCTTTTGTTTTTCGATGTTTCGATTCTCCGAAGCCTTGCCTTCAATGCGTTACGGAGCAAACTTCGATGCATTTGTCTTTAAAAAGCTATTCACTTCATTGCAAACTCCATAGGCAATTTACTGGCAAATGTCACTTCGTGCTCCTGCCACTTGATGGGTTCTGCTCCTATCGTCACTCGTTCCACGACGAGCGTGACTTCATGGGCTCTTGTCTCGGAATGAGAAGCGTGACAAGCAGATTCCCAAGGCCAGGGAGGGGAATCTCTCATCCTGCTTAAATCGCAGTTCAGGGGTCATGGTCGGGATGAACTCCCCTCATCCCACAATGGACGTGCGGTTAGATTACTTCATACCGGTCCCAAGCGGGACTATGAACAGCGATGAGATGGACGTGAAGTATCAGCCATCTGTCTGTTCCTTCCTTCCTTCCTTCCTTCCTTCCTTCCTTCCTTTTAAGGAACATGTTGTTTTCCCTGGACCCAGAGTAGTTCATATAAACAACCCTCCTCCACAGGCTAAAAATGGAAAAGTTGCAAACATACCCAGAAGAGCTGGGTGCTAAGAATGTGTGTCTTTGCGACCTCTCCACATTTTCTGAAAAAGGCCAAAAAACCCTGGTCTCAGGATTCCCTTAGAATTAGACCCAGAGGGAGAGGAGGCCATATCATGGTTTCTGGAGTATGTTTTGCAAGGTTCATTGCCCAGGCCCACACACAAAAAATTGTAAAAAAGGCTAGAAATAGAGAAAGGTCCCTAAATCTTCGCATCAAGCTTTTTTTTTAAAAGAAAGAAGTAAGAACTTGATTATCTTGGTGCCATGATGGAAAGCGCGAGAAGGCTTTGAGTCATTTTCCTGACAATTTAAAGAGGCTTTCAAGGACACTGTTTAGGGAGGCCTGGCTGAAATTAATAGGAGCTCCCATGGAGAAATCGTTTATCATACGAGCTGGCAGTGAGGTAGAAGAGATTTATTAGTACAGTTACAATTAGAACTGAAATTTTATAAAGGAAGTCCTATCCTGCTACATTTTGGGGAAGGATCTGAGTATAGGGGAAAAGGAAAAGGACCAGGGGTGTCTGCCCACCTTGGATGAGGGCAATAGTGACCCAAGAAGTATAGCCATTACTCTGAATTGGCTTTCTAATGTTGGAGCGACCAAATCTGATTGGCTGTATCTCCCATGGCATCTTCAAAATTCATTGGACACGGCCCACCTGACTTCTAGTTCCTTGAGCCCCTTTCCCTCTGAAGATGCCAGCCACAGAGTCTGGTGAAACGTCAGGAAGAAAAACTTCCAGAACACGGCCAAACAGCCCGAAAAGTTCACAATAGCTATCGGATCCTGGCCGTGAAAGCCTTTGAGAATACACCCTTCTGACTGAGTTCATTATTCTAGGGAAACAAGGCAGGTCAGGATGGTCCATCTCTGAAGGTATTCATACCTCTCTCTGAACCTTGGAGAAAAAAGCTGGTTCCTTTGTTACCCACCGCCATCACCACCATTTAAAAAAATAATCATATGAGAATAGCCTTATTTTTCAGGAAACAAACAAACAAACAAAAACCTGGCACCTTAGAATCATAGAGCTGGAAGAGACCTCAAGGGCCATCTAGTCCAACCCCCTGCCATGCAGGAACCCCCATCATGGTACCCCCGACAGATGGCCATCCAGCCTCTGCTTAAACACCTCCACAGAAGGAGACTCCACCACCCTCCTTGGTGGCAGCATCTTCCACTGCCGGACAGCTCTAATGGTCATGAAGTTCTTCCTAATGTTTAAATTGAACCTCTTTTCCTGTAGTTTGAAACCATTTCCCCATGTCCTAGTCTCTGAAGCCATGAAGCCACCTTCTGATGATGAATATTTTTCCCCCAGACAAAAACCAGTGGATATCTGGCTCCAGAGGCATCAAGGCACCGCAATGCAGGGCAAATTCCCTCCGGTGTACCCTAGAAGGAAACGGGGGGCTGATTATTTTCAATTGGGGGGTATTTGTTGGGGGGCATGGGCTGCATTTCAGGCCCTAGATTGTTTTCTTAATAAGTGGCACAATTTCTCATAGGTACTGGTGTAGAACAGAAGTGGCACTGTGGGAAAAAAAACCAAAGCTCCCCAGTGAACTGAACTGGACTCTCTTCTTCCGATTTTCTCCTATCAGATGCTTCTTAAATTTGGTGTGCAGCATCTCCCGCAGACAACGGCAAATACTTCCAAGACTAGGAAGCCCGCACGGCAGTGTGAACACTAATTATCAAAATGAAGAGGCAGACATAATTGCTGCCGAGGTGCTGCGAAATGATTTCCTTATCAAATGCAGACCAATTCCAGACCTTCCACATGACGGAATGTTTAGACTGCCTAATTACCCTGGGAGCGTCTGCCCAAGCACCGAGGAATGGATGGATTAGCTGAATTCCCACTGCAGCTGGGCATTTGTCATACAAATGGCCCCAAACCTATAAATGAGTCTTCTTGCTCAAACAGCTTTTAAAAATTAAAATGGTATGTTTCAGATCCTTCGCCATGCTGGATGAGGAATGCACAGGAAAAAGAAGAGGGCTGAGCTGTCATTTCCGTCCCCATCAAAGTCGAACGTACAGGCAGGACCCTGCTGGTTGGTTCTGCTCATTCAATGGTCTGCTCCTTCAGTGCCGAGGGGGTTTCTAACCCTGTGCAAGGAAGCATCACTAAAGACTCCTTTGAAAGCTTGGAAAATGTCTACCTGCCCATGAAATGAACAATTGTGTAAGAAGGTGGATGCTGCTCCTTATGTTGCCGTCTCAAAGGGTAGGACTCAATTCAGGGGATTCCAAATGTCAAATGAACAGAGAGGAGACTTGATGGAATCTGAAGAAATAAAAAGAAAGTGAAACCATGTGTGAGAGAAAGAGAGAGAGCAAGGGATGGAGGAGAGAGAGAGAGAGAGAGAGAGAGAGAGAGAGAGAGAGAGAGAGAGAGAGAGAGAGAGAGAGAGAGAGAGAGAGAGAGAGATGGCGACAGAAAGGAACAAATTACTGTATATCTTTGGGAAATAACTTGGAATAGTTACTCCTATAGACTCCCAGAAATTCTTCAGCCAACCATGCTGTTTTCATTGCTTCTTGGAGAGAGAGAGAGAGAGAGAGAGAGAGAGAGAGAGAGAGAGAGAGAGAGTGTTTCAACTCTCTCTCTTTGTTGTTATATGTGTGAGAGAAGAGAGGCAGATTGATCAAGCAGAGACAGATTGCTTCTGTTGTGTTGGTTCAATTAAGTGGACTGAAGTCTAAGAGATGTCCTAGTTGGAGAAAGGCGGGAGGCTGGATGCCACCCCAAGAAGACAAGGGTTTTTATTGTCTGTGCTTCTTCAACAGATGGTGGGAATGAAACACTAGTATTTGTTTAGGAGATACTGTGGGGCATCCAAACGATCGCTTAATATTGCATGCGTGGTGGTTTATTATTTTGAAGCTGTCACGCAAAGCCCAATGGGTCTTGATGGAGCTAATGTTAGTAGGACAGTGACCTATACAGGACCTAGAGCAGAGCTGTTGCCGCGAAATAGGTTCAGCACCATGGACAGGTCATCTACATTTCAGTCTCATGTGCAAAGCAATGGAGGAGTAGGTTATGCATTAATTAGACCACACACACACACACACACACACACACACACACACACACACACACACACACACACACACACACACACACACACACACACACAAATCATACAACCTGCCAGCTTATGTTGATTAAAACCCATTTCTTTAGGCATGCCCTGGTGTCTTGTCATCTGAGTAGAGAACTTAGAGCCTCAAAAGTTCATGACAAGATGGACATGCCTGGCTTGTTCCCATGAGACATGCTTAGGGATTTGCACTCTGTATACGAGAATGAATGCCTCTGGGCTTCTCAGCGAGATGGTGACCAAGGAAACAGGCGAGGCAGCTTGACAAGGAGAAGAAGAGACATCACAGCCTGCTTTGAGCAGGAATGGCCAGACCCTTGATCTTCTTGACTGGCAGCCCATCCACCAATGACAGGGAAAAGTAGACCTTTGATCAGAAAGGACAGGAATGGTATGGGCTTGCATATAATGCCAATTTCGTTCTTACTGGTTGCATGAAGAATATTGGAAGCACTCCAGCGAGGTATCGTGGCAGTAGAAGCATCTACTTCCTTTTTTGTGATTGATTTGTCGGCAAGTTCTTGGATCTCTTTTGTATTACAGATCTTGGTATGTGGGCTTGGCAGTGGCTTCAGCCAAAATCCAAATTGCTAGCCCAAATGGCCCAGTTGAGGTCAATTTCTATGAAGTCTAATTCTGGAACAAAATGGAGTGGGCAGGTTCTGTAGTGAATAAAAAAAAGACAGGAATAATTTTCTGTCCAAGGCACACATCAAACCCGATGAGACATGAAGTGATCAGTTCTCTTTTCATTTCTTTTGGGGGAAAAGAGAGAGCGAAATATAAAGGTTTGTTCCATGCAACCCCCTGTAGATAGCTATCCGAAACTTGGCAGACTTGCTTAACTCATTAGAGTCCAATGTATGCACATGTTCATCATAATAAACAAGATTAGCTACATTTCCCATGGTGTAAAATCACTATTGATCTGAATCAAGACCCCTTCAGGATTGGCCTTTGATCTCAACTGGTGGAGGGCCACTGTGTAAGCTACTGTGCATTATTGCCTCCCAGGTACCTTTCAGAGAACCCGGAATCATCTAGTATTGGTTTTATTGACCATTTTAACATAATACTTATCTGATTCTTTTAAAATATGTTTCTGCATACTGTTTTAAGCTTTTAAATGCTGTCTTTTAATTATTGTAAGCCTCCTTTATCCCTTTTTAGGAGAACGGCGGGGTGGGACAGACAGACAGACAGACAGACAGACAGACAGACAGACAGACAGACAGACAGACAGATAGATAGATAGATAGATAGATAGATAGATAGATAGATAGATAGATAGATAGATAGATAGATAGATAGATAGATCTTCATAAATGATTCAGTGTCACAGAGAATAATGGTCTAGACAGTATTATGAAGCCAGCAGTTACTTCAAGCTTCCGAACACCTGAACTTCCTCCAGATCTATAATTAATGATAATTAATGTGAAGTGAATAGAAGCTAAACAGGCTCTGGGGGAAAATGCAAGGTCTTGTGACTTTAACTGCAATGCTTAACAACACTGCAGCAACCTTTTTCCAGAAATCCCAAAGACAGGGTTGGGAGAGTGAGAACAGATAGGAGAAATATTTTTTTTTTACCCAGCGTGGTGTTAGTCTGTGGAACTCCCTGCCACAGGATGTGGTGATGGCCTCTGGCCTGGATGCCTTCAAAAGGGGATTGGACAGATTCCTGGAGGAAAATTCCATCCCAGGTGACAAACCATGATGGAGATGTGTCATCTCCAGGCTTAAAACTGGGGTACTTCAAGGGCCAGATGCAGGGGAGTGGTATCAGGAGACAGAGATCTAGTCTCATGCGCTCCCAGATGCATCTGTTGGAGCCAATGTGAGATACAGGAAGCTGGACTAGATGGGCCGTTGGCCTGATCCAGCAGGGCTCTTCTTAGGTTCTTATGTTCTTATGAAGACAGAAAAAGGTGTATCTTTTCAGATGTCTCTTTGCATTTGATATAGAAGGAGATGCCCAGCACTCAAAAGTCACTTCCTTTAGCAGGTTTTCCATTTGTACCCTGTAAACAGTGGACTAAGCAGAATTCGGTTGGGCACAACCATAGCAAGAGAAATAATATTCACCCTGAGTGAGACAAACAGATATTTGCCAGTCTTACAGGATTTTGGTTGGTTTGTTTTTTTTAATTTACTCCAAGAACATCTGGGGACAGTATCAGGAGCCCCTGTGATAGATGGACGGTGAGACAGAAGAGGAGATCAATTGACTCCCTAAAGGATGCCTCTCTCTTGAGTTGGTGAGATCTGGGAGAAGTTGCTCCTTATTGTAATTCATAGGCCATTGGATGCATCCAAAGAGGACATGAATAAGAACAGCAGTGTCCTCCACAACAGGCAGTTTGCATATGAGTTGAGTTGAAAAGAGGCACCAGGCAAACATCAGACCCAGACGTGGCTATCCAGGCATGAATTAGTTGTTGATTATTTATGTTTATTTTTAATTTTGGAATGGCCTGCTCATTTTTATCCCTTTCTGGGCCTGGTATGTCCTGCAGCGGATGCTAGGAATGACCACCGTCACCCCCAAGGCACCCCAGCGCTTGCCTGCCTTGCCTTACAACAGAAATCCCTTCTACAAACTTTACAGAGGAACGGCGAACTCTCTTCCTGAAAGCAGATGAAGCATGAAAAGTAAACAAACAAACAACCCCCCCTCACATCCAGCTGAGTCTAAAAAAGAGTCACAGAAATGAGAAACTGGAACAGATGCCTAAAGGCTATGAAACAGCAAAGAAAGCAGCAAGCAGAGGGCCAAGTCAATAGAACTACGGAACAAGCTGCTTTCATATTTGTTGATGCGAAATTAAGGGGACTTCCTGCAGGGAGGCATCTCCTGCTTCATGGCCACCCACCACTGCTGCTTGCCCTGGAGCAGAGCTCACCTGGATTGATGGGGTTCAGTTGTTGTTGCTTTCTGCGGGGGCTGCTGGACTACTGCTGCCATCATCCCCAAAACAGCACAGTGGACGAGTTGGATACCAAGTGTAGTCTAACACATCTGGAAGGCACTCTAGAACTATAGGGGAAGGTGGCCCTGAAATTCCGACGGAAGAACTCCACCATCATCACAATCCTTTGCAGCAGGGGTCCTCAAACTTTTCAAACAAGAGGCCAGTCCACCGCCCCCCCAGACACCACTGGGGGCTGGACCACAGTACAATAAAATAGCCAACATGGAAAAAGGAGGGAGGGAGGGGCAGGTGGGCAGAGTGACTGTGTGTTCAACCATGTTACTGCTGAGTGACAGAGCCTCTGTTCACATCTGCTGGAACTTGAGTAGAAACCTCTAGGCCAGTGCTGGCCAACCTTCGGCACTCCAAGCTCCCAGAATTCCAAGCCTAAATTGCCAATGACAAAGGACTGTGGGAGTTGTGGTCCAAAACATCTGGAGTGCTGAAGGTTCACCACTACTGCTCTAGGCGATTTGGAAACAGGAGAACAAGGATTGGCCAAATCATGTTCAGTCTTTGATTAAAGTTAGAACTTGGTAAGGAGGGCCTTCTGCTACTTACTGATGAGTGACGGTCTTCAGATATCTGAAGGTCGTCTACTGATGCCAGTACTTGCCTTGAGAGTCAAGATCTCTAGTTGTTTGGTGGGGTGGGGTTAGAACTCCAGGCTAAGCTTCTTCAGTTGAGAACCACCCACATGAAGATGTACCAGATGCCTTCTGGAGCAATCTTGATGCAAGCATAATATATCTAGGTCAGTGGTGGCCAAACTTCTGTTCTCCAGATGTTTTGGACCACAACTCCCAGAATTCCAAGCCTGTATTGCCAATGACAAAGGACTGTGGGAGTTGTGGTCCAAATCATCTGGAGGGCCACCACTGATCTAGGTCTTCATCCTCTCTCCAAGGAGGCTCATCAATTATTTTCCTGTGCATTATCCTTTGGACTGGCTTGTATTTAACAAATTGGGTAGGAGCAACGTCAGAGGAAACTGCATCCCAGGCATGGTTCAGGATACGCAAAGAATCTGATTAGTAATCCATTTGCATTACAGGCAAGAGCGGTTCCACATTGACATGATTAGTATTTTGATTTTCCCCACCCAGTCCTGAATTGGAGGAGAATATTTTATGCATGCAGGCACAGGTGGGGGCTCCTAACCTCACTTCTCTCCATAGCTTTCTTACAAATGCAACGGCTTCTATTTATAATCCTCCCGGGGGGGGGAGAGGAACTACACCAGAATATGCAAAATATCCCTTATTTATAACAAGTGAAATCAGAGGAGCTGTTTATATCCAAGCAACACGAAGGCAGTTCATCACAGCTGCCATTCTTTCTGCGTCTGTAGGGTCAGTCCACTTTGGCACATCCCATCTGTACGCTTGTACCCATCTCCAACCCAGCTGTTAGACATCTGGTTCTGGGGGGAGGGGAGAGCATACCAAGTTTGCCTAGCAACCAAAAGAAGCAGAGGAACAGGGTAGGAAGAATGGAGAAGCTAGGTTCCGGTTTTCTTCTTTTTTAAAAGGAATCTATCCAAACTTGCATTTTTTTAAAAAATAATAATATGCAGAATGGGAGACCTTGAGAGATGGAGAGCATGAATCTCTCTAAAGCTGGGACTGAGCATTTCCAGAGAGGGAACAATATCATAATTGAACTGAACAAGACAGAAGTGAACAGAGGTGGAGACGTACATTGCAGGACTCGCTGTCAAGCTGGACTTCAGTTGCCCAAGGGACTTGACTTGGACTCAGGTTGATTTGTTTTAACAATGACACGGACTCAGCTTCTGACCCAAAACCCACCCACGCCACCCTTTTTCCTGGAGGGGAGCAGCTGGTTTTTTTAACAGGGACCGAGATGTGGGGCTTGGGACTCAGGACTTGATACCCAAGGCCTTGAAGTCTTGCTCAGGACTTGGTACAGAAGGACTCAGACTCAGACTCAAAGATTTGCCAGCCTCCCTGGAACGCAAACAAACAACTCAAGTGAAATGAAAGGGAAGCCAAGGCAATGGGGTGGCGGGGTGGGTGGGGGGAGACTTCAAACTGAGATCACAGCATGGGGTTTGTGTATGCGTGTATATACGGTATGCATATACATTACAGTTCCTCCATTAAACATTTACGGAGCCATATAGGTCGGGCATGTCCAAACTTCAGCCCTCCTGATGTTTTGGACCACAACTCCCAGAATTCCAAGCCTGCATTTCCAATGGCAAGAAAACTCCATGGATGTGGGGTCACAAAGAGTCAGTCACGACTGTAATGAAACAACACACACACATTTCCAATGGCAAAGGACTGTGGGAGTTGTGGTCCAAAACATCTGGAGGGCCAAAGTTTGGACATGCCTGATATAGGTGGAAAGAAAGACACGATCCTTTAGATAATCTTGTTATGAAATCCAGAACTTTATTATTTTCTTTTGTCGGTGGAGCTCACTAAGCTTTAGTGTAATCTTACTGTAATGGGGAAAGAGAGAGAGAGAGAGAGAGAGAGAGAGAGAGAGAGAGAGAGAGAAAGAGAGAAGATGATTTGTACTTGGGCTTTGACTGGATGGATCACACAACTGGATTGTTACACAAATACATTTCCTGTGTGTGTGTGTGTGTGTGTGTGTGTGTGTGTGTGTGTGTGTGTGTGTGTGTGTGTGTGTGTGTGTGTGTTTTAATGAAGATCAGGAATGTAAAGATAATGTCATGGCTCAGGAGACAGAGAGGGTCACAAGGTTTCCCAAATGATAAAGAGGCGACTGGCACCAATCTCTATGCCTTTTATTTGAGTACAGAGTAGGTTAGGGGCTTCCAGACACACCCAGTGTGTCCTGTCTAGGAATACCTGGACAAGGCTACTGAAGAAGTGGGGGGGTGCATGCGTTTGGATGAGTTATGGAAAGAACCACTGTCAAATAAAGTCAACAAGATATGATAACATCCCCCTATATCTTCCTTGAGTTAATGGTGTGTGTGTGTGTGTGTGTGTGTGTGTGTGTGTGTGTTCATAAGGCATCCTGTTGAAATTCAGAGTCACAGTCTCGGGCAGTTGTTCCACAGGGCAATAAAACTAGCTTCTTCCAGAGACAAAATCACTGGGAGTCCCTTCCGGCCTTTTAAGCCTTTCATTTCCTTTGCCTGCAAGCAAATATCTGAGTTGCATGAACCAATTAGTATTCAATCATCTAAGAAGCCACGAGAGAGCACACAAAGCTACATGGGTTGGAATGTAGACCTGGGCATCTTATCTTTGTATCCTTGGGGAGACGAATATGAAATGTGACATGGAAGGTGATGGGTCTATCCCCTCCCCCTCCGCAACACACACACACACACACACACACACACACACACACACACACACACACACACACACACACACACACACACACACACCAGGGCTGGCTCACATCACACACACCCATCCTTGTCGCAAATATGCCAGTCGCAGAAGGAGCCTGGCTGGCCCTTCACTGCCTCCCCTGCACAGGCGACTCCTCAACAGGTGAGCAGGGCGACTCCTCATCCTGACTCCTCACCGGAGTGAGTGGTCAGCTCCGATGGGAGACCGGGAAGTGCTGGCTGGGCCCGTTCCATGACTGTTGTTGTGTTTGCAAGGACAGGCACCCACACGATGTGCCAACCAGCAGGTGGATTGGCCAGTTTAGGGGGGAGTGAAGGTCACCTCCCTGGCGCCTGTGATCCTGGGGACAGGAACACAAAGTGCCCATGTCTAATTAGAATGGTTGCTTGCAGAACTAAGGGTTGAATGATTTATATCTCTCCCTGTCGCCTAGAAGAGGAGCACTCGTGATCACCCAAATGATGTGTGTGTGGGGATGTGGTTACTTGTGTTCACCCCCCTTTAAAGCCTTGGGCAAGCTATATAGTCTCAAAGGACACCCCCAGAAGGAAAGAGTCGGCAACCACCTCTGAAGACTTCATAGCCAGAAATCCCTGGGGGGGGGGTTCCTCTACCTTTGAATCGAGAGATGGCTGGCAGCCACTTGGTTTTGCTTGCAAGTGTTTCAGGGTGTGATGATGCATGGCATCTCTAAGTGGGGTTGGGAATGATCTCTAACTTGTTTGCTTACAAAATTATGACATAAAAAGGCACAGTCTACAAATGGTGAAATGTGTAAAAAATGGTCATTTAACAAAGCTGTGAATGTTTTCATAATAATACTTAACTGTTGGGCATCCTCCACTGCTCTTCAGTAAACAGAGGCAAAGCTTTTTAATGCTCCTTTGTCTTATGATATTTTAAAAAAATAAGTAGAAAAAACATTTCCTCTCTTTTTGGTCTTTTCTGCAGACTCAAGGGCACACCTTGACCCTGATTTGGCAAAGATTTCAGGTCATTGCAGCCGCCCTTGAGGCACTTAAAATCTGTTGCAGCTGCTCAGAAGCACATGATGCAAAACTGCAGTTTTCTTTCCCTCTTCTCCCTCGCAAGTGTCATGTTCTGCATTATGGCTTAATTGGAAGCCCAGGGGTGAAACACAATTAAATCGCTGCACCTGTGAAACAAACCAATAACATTTCTAAGGGGATTAGAACCTGAGTCTAGCTCAAAACAAACATTAGCTTCTTGGAAAAGGAAGGAAGGAAGGAAGGAAGGAAGGAAGGAAGGAAGGAAGGAAGGAAGGCTGATCGCTGCAGAATCGATTTTTTTGAGCTGTGGTGCTGGAGCAGACTCTTGAGAGTCCCCTGGACTGCAAGGAGATCAAACCTCTCCATCCTGAAAGAAATCAACCCCGAATGGCCACTGGAAGGACATTTTGAAGCTGAGGCTCCAGTACTTTGGCCACCTGATGAGGAGAGAGGACTCCTTGGAAAAGTCCCTGATGTTGGGAAAGATTGAAGGCAAAAGGAAAAGGGGACAGCAGAGAATGAGATGGTTGGACGGTGTCATCGATGCAACCAATATGGATTTGACCAAACTCCGGGAGGCAGTGGAAGATAGGAAGGCCTGGCGAGCTCTGGTCCATGGGGTCATGAAGAGTCGGACACAACTGAACAACAACAACAACAACAACAACAACAACAACAACAACAACAACAACAACAAAGCTCGAAACAAACATTAGCTTCTTGGAAAAGGAAGGAAGGAAGGAAGGAAGGAAGGAAGGAAGGAAGGAAGGAAGGAAGGAAGGAAGGAAGGAAGGAAGGAAGAGGCTGTGGAGAGAGAGGTGAATACTAGCACTGCTTGTTTCTGTGTGTTTCTCTGTGTATGCATGCATGCACTCTCTCTCTACCTTTCTCCTCTCGTTCGCCCCCTTTCCCCCTCATACCACCCTTGCTCTCTTTTCTCTTCATGCTTCTCCTTCTGCTCTTTCCCTCTTTTTTCTACAAACAAGCTGCCATCACTCCATCCTCAAAAGAAAAATCCCTTTTGAATCTTTCCAGCAAGAAAATCAGTTATCTCTAGCCAAAAAGGCAGTTTATGAGCCAAAAGGAATCAGACAGGTTCATTTTAGCCTTTCTGCCACTCGGGCAGGAAAGATTAATTCCAATTCACCCATTTGGTAAACAGAGCAAAGCATTTGAGGGTGCAATCAGGCTCACAGTCATTCCCAAAGGTCCTTTGGAGGCTGAAATCAGTATTAGGAGTATCTTTAAAAGAAATACATGTTTCTTCCGGAAATAGGCAAAGACCTTTCTCTTCAGGCAAGCTTTCCCGGAATGATGGACTACCATCATATTGTAATATTGCTGAGCCAGGTATTCCCCCTTCTATGTGTTTAGTTTCTATTTTTCTAGGTGCAGTACTTTTCATTTATCCCTGTTCAGTTTCATTCTGTTGTCTGCAGCCCAGTGCTTAAGCCTAACTAGATCCTTGTGAATTTTGTTTCTCTCTTCCAGTGTATTAGCTGTTCCACCTAAAGTTGTGTCATCTGCACATTTGGTTAGCATTTCCTACAACCCCTGATCCAGGTAATTAATAGAAATCTTGAAGACTTTGAACTGAGCCCTGGAATACCCCACTTGTTACATTCTCCCAGTTTCAAAAGGAGCCGTCAATCATCACCCTCTGATTATGATTCTGTAGCCAGCTGTATTCCTACCCGACAGTTGTTCTGTCCATCCCCCACCTAGTTAGCTTGCTAATCAAAATATCATGGGGCAGTTTGTCAAACGTTTTGCTGAAGTCAAGTTATATTATGATTCCAGCATTCCCTCTGTCAATCAGGGAGGCTACCTAATCAAAAATGAGATCAGGTTGGTCTGGCAGGATTTGTTCTTGACAAATCAGTGTTGGCTTTTAGTTGTCACTGCATTGTTCTCTAGGTTCTTCCATACTGACTGCTTTATAATCTGTTCCAAACTTTCCCCATGGGAATGAAAGACATACTATTTGCAAAGGATGTCTCCCTTTTTATTCTGTAAGCTTAATGCTCTGTTTTCACCCCCTGGTAGTCTAAAGCTGTTACGCGTAAGGCAGAGCTCTATTAACAAGTCAGATCGATTAAAAAAGCCCAGATGAGCCAATTTAGCTCATGTAATAAAGACATTTCAGGGAGGGCCAACCAGATACTGCTAACGAGTTCTAGTGTAAGACAAAGTAGGTGCACAACGGTCTTCTAAGCGACATTTTGCCCTTTAAAAGCATTATTCCTTGTGTTATTATAATTGGGGGAATGTAAGGTCAGGTCAACTGGGACTTCACTCAATTTGCATGTAATTTCTTCCTCAGGCAGTTGAGCTATTGAGTCTCAGGATGTGACCTGAAATTCAGAGTTCTGTCTCCTTCACAAGATATTAAAGATCCTGAAAGAGTGAGATGTTAGAAGTTCAGGGGCTCAAATTCTTTAGCATACCAAGAAGAGAAGCCACTAGGGTCATGTTTTTTTCTTAACTGATCTCGCTCCTGTGTCTTTAGCAAAACCTCATTGGTAGAAACTGAGGTGGTAGTAATGCTACTGATGTGAGGAAAAGTTTCATCCTCATGGTGTTCTTCCCATAAGACAATGGCATCTGTGCCCCACCTGGGGAGATGGAAAGTTGCAGGGACTTCTCAGAAGGCTGAACGTCTACTCAGTGGTGCCCCAGTTCTCCGCACTAGAGATGGGCACGACTCAAAAAAAATAATTTTTCATTTTTTGTTTTTCGTTTAGGGGGGTCCATTTTGGTTCATTTTCGTTTTTCGAGGTTTTTCTTGCACATTTTTCATTTTCGTTTTTGTACGAAACGAAACGAAAAAACATAAACGAAAATGAAATATTTTCGTTTCGTTAGCATTCTTTTCAATGCAATGTGTCTGCCGTAATGAAAACGAAAAACACGGCAAAATTTTTCGTTTCGTTTCCGTTGTCGTTTTGCTTCTGAAAATTTTTTCGTTTTCGTTTTCGTTGCGAAACGAAATGAAAAAAACGAAAACAAAAACGAAAATTTCGATGAGTCGTGCCCATCTCTACTCCGCACACAAGGACTGTTGGTCCCCAGGCCCTCATGGATGCCCAAAACCATAAATAATAGTAAACCCTATGCACAACATGGTCTATGGCTTCCTCTAGTGGCCATTTCTGGAAATTACATCATGGAAATAAAACATTGTTTATAGCCCTTTTTCTTTTAATATTTTAAAAGTGAAAGCGAATAAGTGAAACTGGAATACAGATCCCATGGATATGGGGGTCCTTCTGTACAATATGTGGTTGTTGTTGTTGTTGTTTTGCAATCATACTCCTTCTTTAGAAGCAACTGCCAATACAGAACTGGAAGGAAATGATGGCTCTCCCGGTTTGTGGTTCCTTGTTTGTATAGCAGGCTGGTAGCAACTGCCTCTGAATTCCTAAGCCTGTAAGTTAACCTGATCACATCCAGTCTGCATCTATCCTTCCAGAGAGGCACCAACATGGTAGAAAAGACACTTCTGGTCCTTCCTTGGAGAGTTCATAGGCATGGGCCTTTTGTTCTGGAATGGATCTGGTTCCAATCACGGCAGCACAGGTGCTGGCCAATCGTATGAAGCACCTGGCCAATCAGGCAGCGAGGCGGGATGATGCATCTCCTTGCACAGCTCCTGATTGGGCAGCACCAGGGAGAAGGAACGACAACGCGTCAGAGGCTTCTTCCTGGTTGGAGTTGCACCCCACGTGAGGTAAGGCAAGGTAAGCCAATGGGTCTAAGTTCTGAACAGCACCTGTGGTGCTGTGATTCATTTCAGAACTGGACCCATTCTGAAAGGAAAGGCCCTTGCCTACGACACTAACACCATGTAGACTATAAGAAGATATCATTCGTCTACTTTTCTTCCAGAACGGTTGGGCATAAAGTCCTTCTGCCAGCAGCAGAGGCAGAGGTGACCTAGAAAGCTCCTTTCTCCTGGCCTCCTTGGGGCTGATGGCAATTTGGCTTAGCCCATCTCCAGGTTCGGTCCCAGCAGGCCACAAAAGCACTTATAGTCACCTGATGAGAATCTGGTGTCCAATTTTGTCTTACGTGCCAACAAGGCAGCTCTGATGTAGGCCTGGTTGGGTCTCCAAAGCATGTGAGATATGGTAATGATTATGGATTTGCCAGTGTTGGTGAGTTCCAAGGTCAGAGCATGGATTCAAACGCTAATCTCTAACGAGCTCATCAAACACTCTGTCTCCTTCGCTGCACTATACTGGCCGTCAGGCGGCCAGTTCAAAGCACTTTTATCTCCTGCATTTATCTCTCAGCTCTTATCTCCAGTAGAGATGGGCACGAATAAAAAAAAAATGGTGTTTCATTTGTCGTTTGTTGTTTGGAGGGTCCGTTTCGGTTTGTTTCCGTTTTTCATGAATTTTTGCAAAAAAATTGTTTTTGTTTTCGTTCGTTTTGTTACCGTTTCGTTACCATTTATTTCAAATTTTTGTGATTTTTTTTTTAGCATTTAAAGCAGTTCACTGTATTGCCGTAACGAAAACGAAATGCACGACAAAATTTCCGGTGTTTCTGTTCATTTTGTTTCATTTTAGAGACAAAATTTAGTTGTTGTTTCGTTGCGTAACAAAACGAAAAAACGAAAACGAAAACGAAAAATTGTTCATTTCATGCCCATCTCTAATCTCCAGTCATAGCTGGGAATGAAGAGTTCAAACATCCAGTTCTACATGACAGAAGCCCAATGACCTTCTTGCACCGGTGATGGCATCATGGCATCATGGCATCAAAGGCAGGGTTCCAAGATGGGGTTCTCCATCCTTTGTCGTAGTCCTCCATCAAGCACTTGGTGGCCTTGTACGAACCCTTCCAACTTCACTATGCGATGATTCTTTGACCTGGACTCTGGAGGGTATCCCCAAAGCAAATTTGCCTCTGCAATGGCTGGAGCTCTTCCCTAGCTTTGTGTCCGACTCCCAAGCTTTGCTCTCAGAGTCATTGGTCCTGCCAACTGATGGTGAGCATATTGGGAGCAGGGAATCGTAGGAATTTGCATATCAATGGCCAGCTTTTTTTTGTCACCGCCTCCTCCTCTCTAAGTGTTATTCATGTCAATTGCAATGCCAGTCTTGCTGGCGCAATGATGCTTACTCCCAAGTAAGTGACTCCAAGGATTGCTGCCTTTAATTAACTGCTGCTCCTCAGTCTGCCACCCATGTGGAGGCTTTTATGGGTCTTTCTTCCCCAGACCTCCAGTACAACCTTTGCAGAATGGCTGGATAATGGGCCCGCGCCAAGTCTTTTTCCTCCAAAGCACCTGAGTTATTGCACAAATATCATTAGTTTAATTTACTTCGGGAGGTGATTCAGGGAACAGGAGTTTTGGCAGAATAAATGGCCTCTGCCAACCAGCCTGACATCGAATGATACTCCAAGGCCTTTGCTCTCATCTGGCCCAAGGTGAAACCAGCCTTTGCAAATCTGCAGCTAAAAATAAAATAGAAATAAAACCGAACTAGACAGCCTGGAAAGCTGGTCATTATTTGTCTGCCCAAGGGGGGAAAACAGGCCCAGCGAAACAGGAGCCAACCAAGTCCAACTCAGCTTCCTTTCCATAGCACGGTTGCATAGCAAAACCGATGTGCGCCACCCATGGTTCACCTTTGGAGCTTTGCCTGGCAGATTCACGGTGCCTTCCTGCAGCATTCCTTTGAGTTGGCCCTTGAAATGTTGCCATTCCGTCCAGGCTGGGTGACTTCAGTGGGCCCCCAAGGACAGTTTCCCCAGATTTTCCAGCAGCCTTTTAGATTCACACAACCGAGAGAGAGAGAACTACGGGGCAAGGGGGCTTGGCCGGACAAACCAATTTGCATATTTTTATTTTATGATTTTTATATTTGGTAAAGGTTAGTGCAATGCTTTGTTGCTGCTGCTAATGGAAATACAGGCTAAAATGTAGATGAGAACACACACACACACACACACACACACACACACACACACACACACACACACACACACACACACACACACACACACACACACACGCACACACACACCAAAAGCAATACCAATGGTTCGAAAAAGTATTTCTATATTCTCTCAGGAAACTTTGATGGGTCCAAAACACAGCGGCCAGATTGCTGACAGGGGCGGGTTACAGAGATCACATTACGCCCCTACTAAAGCAGCTCCACTGGCTGCCAGTCAGCTATTGGGCACAATTCAAGGTGCTGACCTTGACCTACAAAGCACTGTATGATCTGGGTCCAAGCTACCTCAAAGGTTGAATTTCCTAGTATGAACCAGCTGAGATGCTAAAGTCAGCAGGAGAGGCCTTTCTCTCCATTCTGCCAGCTTCACAGGTGTGGCTCATAAGAACACATGAAAGGATCTTCTCTGTTGCTGCTCCCAGACTTTGGAACTCCCTCCCACTAGAGGCCAGGACTGCCCTATCTCTGCTGTCTTTCTGGAAACAGGCAAAGACCTTCCTCTTCAGGCAAGCTTTCGCTGAATGATGGACTACCTACTGTGTGACATATATGGATTACCATGCATGATCGCATTTGACTGATTTCATAATGTTTTCCATGTTTACTTTCCACTCCTCATAATGGATTTTTTCCTTTTTTTTCCTTTTTGCTTGCTCTTTGTAGCTTTAATGTTACCTTTTAATATCCTAAGATGCTTCTTCTAATTCCCAGTTCCTAACTTGAATATGTCTTAAATATTCTGGGCTGTATATTGTCCCTCATTATTGTAAGCCACCTTGGGTCTTTTTCCAAGGAGAAAGGTGGGGTAAAAATATTCAATAAATAAATAAATAAATAAATAAATAAATAAATAAATAAATAAATGCGGTGAATGAATGAATGAATGAATGAATGAATGAATACATTCTCTGTTGTTACATGCTGTCCTATAAGAACTGACTTACAGAAATTCTAATAGAGCTTTTAAGGCAAGTGAGGACTCAGTCATACTTAGAGTAAAAAAATAAACCACAGTTGAATCAATATTAGTATTTTTAAACGGATTTATAAGTTCCTGGCACATGATGCACAAGTGAAGGCACTGATTTGATTTATTTTGGCTCCAAAGTGAGAGCCCCCCCCCCCGCCCCCTGCAATTGATCAGTAGGGTCTTTTTAAAATATTGCAGTTCCTAAATCTATTCAATTCAATTCAGTTGAGTGGTTGTGATTGGTACCCTCATTTAACTTTCTGCCTACGTGGAGTTTGTGCAGGAGGGATGCTCTGTTTTTTCCCTCTATTTGTTTTTATTTCTTTATTAAAATGTTTAGTGTTGCATCGCTTAGAGCAGTGTGACCACATATGACATTTTTGGTGTTGACCGGAGTTTATTGCTGTATTGCTTGATCGATCTGTTCAATATTAGAACCACCCTCCCTGGTCTTTCCATTCAGTCCCCTCTCCTCGTTGTCTTGGCTCACCTTCTCCTAGAATGCCCTTGTCATTTATTTTCATGGAAGGTTGTAAATACCTGCATGAGTATCTGCAACAAGAAGGTCCGTATTGATTGGCTAAAAACAGTCCAATTTACTGCGCCGTAACAGAATTAATGTATTTCTCATAAGTGAAATGTCGGAAGCACAAATCCGTTTTTTATAAGTGTGAGGAACATAATAGCCTGGAAGCGTTATGAGCAAAATTGCTAAAGTGCCATCTCTCCTCCCTTCGTTATCTCCTCCATCATCAGGACCTTAAGGTGGAGCTATCCAGATAACAATTTACAAAGTTCCTACACCCCATATTCTATGCCTCCTGAGATACAAGGAGCAGAAGACACCTGGTCCATGAAACAGACTGAAAGAGAGGAAAGATGAGTATATGTATTATTTTTTTAAAAAAAAAACATACAGCAAGGATAGCTAGCTACTAGAGATGGGCACAACTCAAAAAAATGGTGTTTCGTTTGTCGTTTGTCGTTTAGGGGGTCCGTTTCGGTTCATTTTCGTTTTTTGTGAATTTTTTGCAAAAAAAATTGTTTTTGTTTCGTTACATAACGAAATGAAAAACGAAAACGAAAATGAAAAATTGCTGTTTCGTTAGCATTCATTACAGTTCAATGTATTTGCTGCAACGAAAACGAAACGCACAACAAAATTTCTGTTGTTTTGGTTCGTTTCGTTTCATTTTGGAGACAAAATTCGTTTTTCTTTTCGTTACGTAACGAAACGAAAAAATGAAAATGAAAACAAAAAATTGCTCGTTTCGTGCCCATCTCTACTAGCTACATAATTCATGGCACAAAACACAGCCAATGGGAGAGCTTCTCTCCTAGAAACACCATATTCTCAGTGTTTATTATTTAGTGAGTGCAAGAGAAAGACACCCTGGTGGATCTTTTTAATGAAAACAAAAGCCACACTGCATCACTCTTAAGTCGTGGTAAATATTCCTTAACACATTTAATTAAACGAGGCTCTAGTGTTTTGTGTTGGAGCCACATTAACAAATTATTAAAAAAACATGCATCAAGGGTTTCTCGCAAGCCTGCACTGACTTCTGTTGAGCCTCCAAAACCATCTGCTGGAGGCTTCTGCGGAGAAAGCAGCCACCACCGATCACACCATTCATACAAACAAGGAAAGAACCGATGGGAAAAGCATTGAACTGGAAAAACAAATTTCTTGGTTTTCACCAGTTCCACATGCAGTCCCAGAGGGTTTTCACTGTTTAACGGGAAATGAACCCAGGTCTCCTGGCTCCTATCTCTCTCTCTCTCTCTCTCTCTCTCTCTCTCTCTCTCTCTCTCTCTGTGTGTGTGTGTGTGTGTGTGTGTAAGAACATAAGAGCCCTGCTGGCTTCCTGTATATCACAGTTGCCCTACCAGATGCCTCTGGGAGTGCACGAGACTAGATATCTGTCTCCTGCTACCACTCCACTGCATCTGGCCCTTGAAAGACCCTGGTTTTAAGCCTGGAGATGACACATCTCCACCGTAGTTTGTAACTTGTGATGGACTTTTCTTCTAGGAATCTGTCCAATCTCCCTTTGAAGGCATCCAGGCCAGATACCATCACCACATCCTTTGGCAGGGAGTTCCACAGACTAACAACACGCTGGGGAAAAAAAATCTTTTGTCTGTCCTCACTCTCCCAACCTCAGTTTGAGTGGATGTCCCCTCGTTCTGGTATTATGTGAGCAGGAGAAGAGCGTCCCTCTATCCATTTTACTCATGCCCTGCATTATTTTGTACATCTCAATCATATGCCCCCTCAGGTGCCTTTTTTGTATGCACTTTTATATTTATATCTATTCATCACCCATGGGCTCACACCAGGTTCAAGGTTAGAGATATACAGTTACTTTTGATCCGAGCGGCTAGGTTTTGGTGTCTGGGCAGCCACTTTCTTTAACAGGCACAACCATAGACCAACGCAAAATGCTTTGTCCCACAATCCAGCTGCGCTGACAAAGCTGCCCACCTGGCCTCATCGTCGAACCATTCAGCTCTTGTCTCTGTTGTCAGTAGTAGGTGTGTGCAACAGGGTGGACAGAGCTTAACAGCTCCTCCGTGTATCACAAAGAGCTATTCCAGCAGGTGCACCAGAAAACATGCAGCAACCAGGGCACTTTCCGCTGGAAGTTCTTCAGTGCCAGGGAAACAAGGATTGCTGAGCCAGGTGTGATTTCAAAGCAAACTGATCTCAACGGAGAGATTTCAGCTAGCAGCAAAGGGAATCCTTGATTTCAGCCCTGTCTTCTCCGTTTCTCAAAGAGATCACTTCAAGGGTGGATGAACCCAGCTAAACTCGTATAAGAGGAACACGTTGACACAAAGAGGCAAGGGACCCCTTACCCTAACCCTACCTTTCTGTTTGTCACTTCAGCCAACTTGTCCGCGGACTCCTTGGTGACAGAGGGCTTCGTGCTGTCCGGTGACCTTGAATATTCACTGGTTCAGTTCTCAGGGAAATGCTGGGCGAGCAATTGTTTCTGTGAATGGCGCAACTATAGAAGGCCATCTTGCAAAATGTTACTGGGCCAAAGAAACACTAGGTATTTAGAAAAAAAAAGCCAAGAAAGAGATTTATTTATTTATTTATTTATTTATTTATTTATTTATTTATTTATTTATTTATTTATTTATTATGTACTGTATATACTCGAATATAAGCCTAGTTTTTCAGCCCTAATTTTGGGCTGAAAAAAGGGGCCCTCGGCTTATATTCGGGTCAATACTTTTAGCCACTGAGGCAAGTGCTTGGGTCGGTGGCTAAAAGTCATTTTAAACATTGTGTGCTGCTTCTTATGACCCCCATCTGCATCACAGGGGAGTCTAGGGTGGGAAATGCAGCAGGGCCTGGCAAGTGCTTGGGTCAGTGGCTAAAAGTCATTTTAAACATCACACACCACTCCCCGAGCTTACAAAGGAGGAGCTGCCAGGCCCTGCTGCATTTCCCACCCTAGGCTTATACTCGAGTCAATACGTTTCCCCAGTTTTTGTGGGTTAAATTAGGGTCCTCGACTTATACTTGGGTGGACTTATACTCGAGTATATACGGTATTTGTTTCATTTTTATACCACCCGTCTTCCAATATGGAACTCCGGGAGGTTTACAAGATTAAAAAAAAACAGTACAAAAGTACGAACAAAACAGTAGGGCGGGAGGCAACACCAAAAAAAAAGAAAGGAAACTAAATAAAATAAAATAAAATAAAATCCTTCCCCACAGCCCTGAAAAAGAAATTTCAGTGCTTGTAGGCAATCTTTCTAACGGGCAGAGCACATTCTTGCAGTAATCCATTTTCTCTGGTTACTGCATATGAAAAATGTGTTGGTATGACCTCATTTATCATGTGGCTTTTGCTACAGATTTCTTCAGCCTTGGGTTCCTGGTGCCGGTAGGACGGGTCGGGCCATCTTGCTGCTCCTTTGCTGGTGCTGTTTTTTAAAAACCTGATTTCTTTTGCAGACAGTTTTTATAGCACCAAGTTCTTGAGTTAAAGGTCTTTTAAGAGGAGGAGGGCTGCAGAAAAGAGCTGCTAGAGACCTCACTCTGTAGATGTCATTATTTTGGCTGTTGCTAGCTGCTTTGGAGATGGTGTTATGCTATGCAGATCAGGGCACAAATAATTATGGGACATAAATATTCCCAGCCTTGAAAGAAAGAAAGAAAAGTGATTAGCAAACCCCACTGAACTTACAGCAAGGAGGTTCTTGTGAGGAACAAGACACAAGTACATAAGTGGATAAATAAAGAATTCTTCTTAAGCAAAACAACAACAACAACAACAACAACCTGGAACTCGAACATGGCTGTTGTTCCGTACTGTAAATATAAACACCAGAGGCTTTAAGTTATACAAAGCAGACATTTAGAAAATTCGAGGTCTCGCTGGAGAAGTGGTTGAGCTGAGACAGCAGCTTGTTTGGCCTTTTGTGGACAGCTGACTCCTAAAGGGACAGGGTTTTGAGATTAAAACAAGATTAATCTTTTTGTGAATATTCAACATTACCTGGCATGACAAAGTTCCAAATAGCATAGTCCTGAAAGGAAGTGGAATCTGTAGCACGTATACTTTATTGAAACAGCGACGCCTACGCTGGCTTGGACACGTCGTGAGAATGGACGACAGCCTGATCCCAAAAGATCTTCTATACGGAGAACTAGTGCAGGGAAAGCGCCCCAGAGGGAGACCACAGCTGCGGTATAAGGATATCTGTAAGAGGGACCTGAAGGCCTTGGGAATGAACCTCAACAGATAGGAAACCCTGACCTCCGATTGCACTGTCTGGAGGCAAAAGATACAGCATGGTCTACATAAATTTGAAAAGGCATTTGTCCAACAGGCAGAGGAAAAGAGGCAGGCATGGAAACAACAAAACTCGAGGACTGGGCAAGAAACAGAATACCTCTGCCCCCAGTGCGGTAGAGACTGCCATTCCCGGATTGGCCTATTTAGTCACACTAGGTGTTGTTTTTAGCATCTCTACTCCAGGCATGATACCATAGTCTTTTGAGACTGAAGGATGCCAATGAATGAATGGTCCAAGGGGGGAAAACCTCAGCCAATGACAAGGATCAGCAGATAACCCAGTTGGGTTGGACTCCTCATGAGACACAGGTGAATCTCTCACCACACGGAGAGTTGGGATGGCTAACTGGTGAGTCTGTTGCTGACTGCCAAGCATTATTTCATGGTCACCCATTTGTAGTTCAGTCCAAAGAAGGGTTTACTCAGCCACCCACTTTAAGGCTCTCTCTTTCTTTTCCTTTCCTTTAAACGTAAAAATGAATGAATAAAGACCACAAAGTAAAATAAAACTAAGCTAAAAAAGGGATGGTTGGACAGTGTCATCGATGCAACCAATATGGATTTGACAAAACTCTGGGAGGCAGTGGAAGATAGGAAGGCCTGGTGAGCTCTGGTCCGTGGGGTCACAAAGAGTTGGACACAACTGAACGACTGAATAACAACAAAGAGGGGAGGAGGGGAGGCCATATAGGAAGATGAATTATTATAGCCATTAGCCAATTTAAACTTCTGGAGGAGAAAACTAGAAGACGCCCAAGCCTGAAAGAAAGATTCAAATGTTAAGAAGGAACAAGGCGTCTATAGACATATATCCCCATGTATTTCCTTACAGGGGCTAATAATGATCTGGTGGGTACTTTGAGTGGTCACAGCAAGAAGCAAAGTCGAAAACCATAGCTTTGACTATTCAGACCTTTGTCAGCAAAGTGATGTCTCTGCTCTTTAGGATGCTGCCTAGGTTTGTCATCGCTTTCCTCCCAAAAAGCAGGCATCTTTTAATTTCATTGTTGCAGTCTCCATCTGCAGTGATCAAGGAGCCCAAGAAAATAAACTCTGTCATTGCCTCCATTTCTTTCCCTTCTATTTGCCATGAGGTGGTGGGACCGGTGGCCATGATCTTAGTTTTTGTTGTTGTTGAGCTTCAGCCTATTTTTTTCACTCTCCACTTTCACCCTCACTAAGAGGTTCTTTAATTCCTCCTCACTTTCTACTATCAGAGTAGTATCATCTGCATATCTGAGGTTGTTGATATTTCTTCCAGCAATCTTAATTCCAGCTTGTGGTTTAATCCGTATGAAGCCTGGAGTGAAACTATATGGTCAGCCACCTGGGCAATGTGAAAGCAAGGAATCATGCTTCCACCAGACCAGCTGAGGAGACCTACATCTTCAGCATCCTCATGATCTTTGATGCCTAAATTATGTTGCACTTATTTCCGTCCTGGGCAAATAATCTTCCACCCTGCCCTAATCATCAGACTCAGAAAGCTACGTTTTTGACTTAACGGCATCTCAACACTCATCGTTTGTTGATATTCATTCCCCAGGTAAAACCTCTGTCACCTCTGGGTTTCCCAAAGCCACATCCTTGTCCTTTCCTAGGGGGGGGGGGGGAGTGACATTCCCAAGTCGAGAATTTAAGCGCCAGATCCTACGAGTGTGATAATTCAGTCCAGGACTGGGACCAGGAAATTACTAGCTGTCGCCGGAAGGGGAGATCAAATTTGATTTTCTCATTCATCATTTGAATGTTTATGGGTTGTGCCTTTTAAAGGTCAGAAGTTGCTAATTAAGTGGATACAGTGGGAAAATGACAAAGACAAATTGCTTTAAAAAGTCACTAAAGAGAAATTAATCATGGAGAAGAAGCACTGTCGTCATGCACGTTACTTTCCTCCACTGTGGTTCTGCGGTTCTCTCGTTCTCTAGGGGCTGATCAAATGAATTATTATTCCTTCGAATCCACACAGAGACAGTAGCTGAACCTGGGGTGTTTGTGGTTGTACACACACAAACAGATACTCCTGAAAGGGGGTATCACTTTCATGATGAATGTGCATTGTGCTTAAGAAAGAACTGTTTATTTAAAGGTGCCAAGGAGTCTAGTTCGGACAGGGAAAACGGGAGCGAAAACAGAGCCACCAGGTTCTTAGACTGATTCCTCCCTTCAGCACCTTGGATAGTTCCCTTTGGGATCAATCACCACCAAGTCCAGTACAGGTCCATTATAAAGATGTGAACAATTCTAAGAAAGGAGATCTCAGGTAGCTATCACCAGCCACCTGGATACTAGGAGGAATATAATCACAGGTCGGGACTGACCCTACCTTGACCAAATTACTATACAACTCCCCTTTTATAACAGCTTTACTGGCTACCCATCTGTTCCAGGCCTGATGCAAACTGCTGGCTATGATTAGTGGTAGGAGATTTTATAGATGTAGCACACATACTACTTGTTAGGAAGACTGAGTGGAAAAATCTCTCCCCCACCTCACATGTGTGTTCTCTGCCATCAAGTTGGAACTGATTTATAGTTACCCTCATAGGGTTTTCAAAGCAAAAAAAAAAAAAAAAAAAAGAGAGAGAGCAAAGTGTGCTGTTTATATACCTCATAGAACTTAAAGCACTCTCTGGGCAGCTTACAACCAATTGTACAGACTACACATTGCCTCTCCACCCCACCCCACCCCAACAGGATGGGTACTCATTTTAAGGACGTTAGGAGGACAGAAGGCTGAGCCAACCTTGAGCCTGCTACCCAGGATTGAACTCAGATCATGGGCAGTGTTTGAGATGCAGTGCTGCAGTGTAACCTCTGTGCCACAAGGCTTCGAGGCAAGCGAGGTATTTCAGGGGTGGCTTTACCAGTGCCACTTGTCAAATGACCTTCTCTGGCGGAGTGGGGATTTGAACCCTGTTCTCCAGGGTTCTTGTCCATCACTCTATTCACTAAACCAGTGTTTTTCAACCTTTTTTTGGGTAAAGGCACACTTGTTTCATGAAAAAAATCATGAGGCACACCACCATTAGAAAATGTTCAAATGCCAAATCCCCCCCCATACAAACACGCGCGCCACGTGCAACGCTGCCTTTTTCCAGCTCGTTAAAAAGGCCTCGCAACCTGATAGCTGCTGGCTGGCGGGGGGGGGGGAGCAAGAGCTGGCGGGTCTCTCTCTCCCCCCCCCCCCCCCCCCCACTCACACCCAAGTCTCCCTTGCCTTGCAACCCGACTTACTCTCTTCCTGCTTTCGATCAAACCCGCTCCTCCTCTGGTTTCTCACTCCGGCCACCCATCCCCGAGCATGATGTCCCAGGCAGCCGCCCGTTGCTGCCAGCTCCAACACCCTCGGTGTCTTGGAAGGGAAGCGTTAATGCCAATTTAAAAAGGACCCTGCCCCTCCAACTCCAGAGAGAGAGAGAGAGAGAGAGAGAGAGAGAGAGAGAGAGAGAGAGAGAGAGAGAGAGAGATACACACACACTTCGTCTGTGCTCCTCCTCAGCCCTCCTCCTCCTCCTTTGCACGGCACTGCGGGCGAACTCCACTCCACCGGTGCCGGTCGCGATTGGGCAAGCCCCAAACTCGCGGCGGGCTCACTCTGGGCGCCACACGCGCGGCCGGCACCATCCCCCCCCCCCCCCCCCGCCCGGCCAAGAAGCCACCTTTCCCGCTGCCGCCACCGCTGCTGCTGCAAACACCACCACCAGCACCACCACCCCGACCCCCGTTGCGCGCGCCAAACTTCGGCTCCTTCTGTCCTTAGGAGGGAGGGAAGCAGCCAAAGGGGCTTTTAAAAATAAAAAGGGAGAGAGATTTTAAAAAGTGGAGGGTGTCCCCCTGAGGAGCGCGGCGCACCTGCTGGCCGAGGGTGGGGTCAAACATTTTTCCCACGGCACACCAGGCAACATCCCGCGGCACACAAGTGTGCCGCGGAACAGTGGTTGAAAAACACTGCACTAAACCACACTGGGCAGTCTGCAAGCATCTCTTTCCTATGATATCTGGAGGGGGATGAGGGGGAGGTCTTCCAGTTCTGCAGTTCAAAGATGACAATGCAACAAAATCGCCCTGGTTTCGCAAAACTGCAGAGGAACCTTGTGGACAAGCCTCAAAGATGGCATCTCCAAGGAGACAGCTGCTTAAATCTGTTTCAAGGGGTGGGGGTGGGGGGGACACAATCTCAAAGCTGCCCAGTTTTTCTGGAGCATGAACTTTTGTAGACATGGCCCACTTCTCCAAACGCACGGAGCATAATATTCAAGCTTCAGGCTTATAAACTCACCAGTTCTGGTTTACTGCGTCAGCCGTGATGAAAGGAGGTACAGAAAATTACTTCCCCACTACTAGTGCTGGTCATAAACTTTCAAAGAGCTTGTTAGCAAAACGTTATGGCAACGGAAAAGGTCAGTTACACAAGTAAATTATTCTTTGAGGTTAAAGGGAATAACTTATCAGGGAGTGTGCCTTTTACTGAGGCACTGGTGACCTACTTCATTTCATAGCTCTGTTAGAAAAAGTGATTTATCGTCCTGCCAGGCACTGGTCCCCTGACCTTGTCTTTGCTCTAAAACGGGCACCCAAATTGGTGCTCTCCTTGGCCTTTGTGTATTTTGGAAGACACTCTGATCTGAGCCTTAACTGGATCTGAGTCTTAACTGTGATTGGTGCGTTTCCAACTTTATGCTGGTGGTGGGAAAACACCCTACATTCTTATGAATGAAAAGATGCAATAGTTGTATTTTTGGATGAGAGGATATCCAAAGCTGTTGGAATTAATTCTGCAAGAATACTTCACTCGCCTCTATTCTGGAGAACACAAAAAATGAATACCTATTAGGGACATTGGTAGTGTCTTCTCACAAACAGTAATTTTACTAGTAGCAACGCCACCAAACCAACAAGAAAAGAGAAACAGAAGGATATGGGACAGACTCTGAAGTCTTCACGTATAAATCGCCTGCAAGCTAATCCACCCAGGAATGTGGGCATCCATCTGGGCCCGTGTGTTTGTGCTCATGCACAGGCAGGCAAGTGAAAGCTGGGAAAGGTTCAAGGCAGCAGGAAAAGAGGAAGGCCAAACACAAGATGGACTGACTCTCTAAAAGAAACCACAGGCTTGAGTGTACAAGTTGAGGAGCTGAGACTCATTGGGCTGTTGAGCTATCCGGCTGCTCAGTGGGTTAGTTCTCTGGGTGTGGAGCCCTTGGGAGGATTTCCCACTTTGGAGGTGGAAACTGCATCCCAGGGCAATCCCATAGGATCATCTGAAAAGGATCACCCAGGAAATAGAGTGGGCACGAATTTTTGGCAAATTTGGAATTTGTTTCCGTTTTTCGTGAATTTTTGCAAAAAAATCATTTTCGTTTTTGTTCGTTTTGTTACCATTTTGTTACCATTTATTTCATTTTTTGTGATTTGTTTTAGGATTTTAAGCAATTCACTCATATTCAAGTAACGAAAACGAAACGCACGACAAAATTTCCGGTGTTTCTGTTCATTTCGTTTCATTTTAGAGACAAAATTTGTTTGTCGTTTCGTTACGTAACGAAACAAAAAATGAAAACGGAAACGGAATATTTTTCGTTTTGTGCCCATCTCTAGCAGGAAACAAAAAAAGAAATGCTGTTTCGTCATTTCGTTACATAGCAAAATGAAACAAAACAAAACAAAATGAGGAAGCAGCATTTCGTTAGAGACAAAATGGAAAAATGATGTTTTCTCTCTCTAGAAAAACCCCGAATAGAGTCGCCACCAGTCAGACTGCACTGGCCATCTGTCGGGAGTCCTGTGATGGAGGTTCCTGCATGGCAGGGGGTTGGACTAGATGGCTCTTGAGGTCTCTTCCCACTCTATGATTCTATGATTCTATGATTCTATGATTCTATGATTCTATAAAATGTTTACCAAGGGAATCAGTTGTTTTGTTCCTAGTCTTCCTTTTACATGCACAAAGAAAGGAAGAAGAAAGAAAGAAAGAAAGAAAGAAAGAGAAGGAAGGAAGGAAGGAAGGAAGGAAGGAAGGAAGGAAGGAAGGAAGGAAGGAAGGAGCGAACAAAAAAACATACCTGATGGTGGCTTAAGCACAAGAAAGGGGAAATCACACACCCCCAAATACCCAAAAGTAAAATCTGGGTTATTTGTAACTCAACCCACCCAAAGAGCAAAGATTTCCCTGTGTTATTTTGAGTTTCCTTTCCAACCTATCATTATGGTCTTTTGAACAGTTTGCTGTTGCTTCGTGTGCTATTATTTAGTCATCTCCTTTCAAATCCCAAACAATGAATAACCTCCAAACTCTGTTCCTATTTCTCGAAGTCACATTTCCTTTGGGTCAAAAGAGAAAGGAGACTCTCAGAGGAGAGGAGAAACTCTTAGACCTGCATTTACATCCAACCTTTTGCCAGGTTTCTAGTAAATTATGAATCATGACAAACGCAACCAGCGATGATTCAACATTCACAGGCCGGCTACTCAGATGCTTAATGGGTAGGACCTTGGCAAAGTGCTCTCACTCGGGAACCCAAAGGTTCATACTGAACTGTTAAAAGGCTTAGGCACAATGCAAAGGCTTGTAGTGCAAAGTTATAGCAGAATTAAATAGATTTCAAAGTGCAGTGTGCTACTGCATCCACCTGAGCACTGGTACTTCAGACTGAACTTGAAAAACCATCAACAGGAAAAGTGTGACTGTTGCAGCTTCTTGGTCATGGAGTTCTCTTTTGTCTTTTTAGCAAGATTTTTTTTCCTGTGTAAGATCCCTGCCCCCCCCCTTTGAGAAATCTCAAGTATGTCACACAACTTTCTTGATTATTATTGTTTTAATGGACAGAATGCCAAGATGCATTGAGTTATTGCTAATTCTGCATTGAATTGTATGTTTCCTTTGAAGGATTCCTCCAAAATGAACATAAGAAATGTCTACCTGTGCCCATTATTACAACCTCTGCATACAATGGCAACATTCCTAGGCAGGATTCATCAGGAAAGGCAAGATTTATCAGGCGCGGGGGGGGGGAGCAAATATGTCACGCTGTGCATGATTGTTATAATTCCTGTACAGAATGGCATATTTCCTTTGAAGGATTCATTAGAAAGGGCAGGAGAAATTCCAAGCTGAACAGGATTATTACAATTCCTGCACAGGATGGCACTCTCTCAAAGTGGGAGACCATGGTTCTTGAATGTGAGATTATGTTTCCAAGGGGCTCTCTTTTTTACCGGACCACTTGCAAATTCCCAAAGTGGGCAAAGCCTTCGACCACAGGCCACGAAAAGGCAAAGGAACCATCAACCGCCACCTCCAGCCCACGTCTCTACCTGAGTTAGCAAAAAATCAGGCAGGTATATGGTAGAGATAATAATGTTTATTTCTTGCTGAAGATGGTTACGTACATCACAATCATGGGTAATTTCATAGGGTCTTATACTCTGCGAAGAAATCTAATAATAAATATGAAAAAGAAAAGAAAAAAATACTTTATTCCAGTGGTCTCTGCAAGACGGACTGATATATCTTACATTTTTTTAAACATACTCTTGATTTCACGTCGAATATATAGACTTTATCTCCAAAGGGTAAAAAAATCCATCTGAGTCTTTGTTACTCGCCACCAAATTAAAAAAAAACAAACAAAAACAAACGTAAAGTCCATTCATTGTCCAAAGCAAAGGTTACCTATACATTAACGACGCCACACAGGGAGTGCTCATTGTCCAAAAAAAGGCATCTTATTTGTAGGCAAAAGGCTCCTTCTTGTAGAAGAAATTGCTCTGGTTGAGTTATTTTGCTGTGTTTTTACTGGTTCTTCAGGCTGCAGAATGGGGGGAAAGGGGAGAAAATATCTTTACTGAGCAGTAAAATAAATGAGGAATCGTGTTAGGGTGCTTTGCACAGAACTAGGACATATTTGCTCAGTTCAGAGAGGCAGAAAAGGTTTGGGGATTTTTTTTCTGTGTGAATTACATTTGCTAAAAGCCTTGGTCTATATGGCTGCAGGAAGATTCCATCAGACAGAGGACAAAACAGAGTAAGCCCCCCCCCCGAACCACCACCACCACCATTTTTAGAATTCCCAACCTCTAGTTCCACAGTCCAAGAGCTTAAAATGCTGATCTATCCAACAGTTCTTGTAATCTTAGTACTGCAAGGCTAGAAGGGACCACATGGATCATCAAGGAGGTACAACGGGGAATCGATCTTCCAACTTAATTCAGCTTTTGGGGGGTTTATCAGTTAAAATCCCTCAAGCGTCCTAAACAGAACAGCACAATCTGTTCTTGATCATCCCGGACTGCTGGACACATAATAATAGACTCATAAGAACATAAGAAGAGCCATGCTGGATCAGGCCAAAGGCCCATCTAGTCCAGCTTCATGTATCTCACGTTGGCCCCACCAGATGCGTCCGGGAGTGCATGAGACTAGATATCTGTCTCCTGATACCACTCCCTTGCATCTGGCCCTTGAAGTTCCTCAGTTTTAAGCCTGGAGATGACACATCTCCCCATCATGGTTTGTCACCTGGGATGGACTTTTCCTCCAGGAATCTGTCCAATCCCCTTTTGAAGGCATCCAGGCCAGAGGCCATCAACACTTCCTGTGGCAGGGAGGTCCACAGACTAACAACACGCTGGGTAAAAAAAAATATTTTCTTTTGTCTGTTCTCACTCTTCCAGCCCTCGGTTTGAGTGGATGTCCCCTAGTACTGGTATTTTGTAAGAGGGAGAAGAGCGTCCCTCTATCAACTTTACTTTAGGCTGAATTTCAGCAAAAAACTGTTAGAGCAGCACAATAATGGAACCAATGACTTTGGGAGATGTTGAGTGCTCCAACACTGGAGGCATTCAAGAGAAAACTGGACAACAACCCATGGGATATCCTTTGATTTATATAGCTGTCTTGTGCAGGAGGTTGGACCCGATGGCCTTGTAAACCCCTTCTAATGTCATTATTTTCAGATTCTAGGATTGTATGAAATGTATAGGCTGCTTCCCACTCAATTATTCTATAATTCTAAATATCCACAATCAATTCAGTGATGTACAAACTGTGATCTAAGCAATTAAATACATCAAGATAGCAATTTTTCCCTTACATAAAAAAGGAAAGACGATCACTTTAAATCTCATAATGACAGAAATATTACACCCTCTCTTTTCCGGGGTAGGGTAGTTATGCTGATACTTTATAGCAGTGTAGAAATAATAATAAATTAAAAAGCCTTTAAATACCAACTAGCTTGTATAATTATTCATCTGCTAGAATTATTATGTGGCTGTGGGTCTCTTCTTCATATATTACTCACTCCTCCCTGCAAAGCAGAAAGCGCACAGAATAAATTTGTACCTATTAATAAATGTCACAGTAACTATTATTTTCTTTAAAAAAAATTGGGACAGATATGCATTATGGCTCTGGTGCTTAACGGAATTTCCTGGCATTTAATAGAAAACTTGAGGGTCTCTCTCTAGACCAGTGATGGCAAACCGTTTAGAGACCGAGTGCCCAAACTGTGATTCTGAACCCACTAATTTTTCGCAAAGTGCCAATACAGTAGGACCCGAGTATCTGCTGGGGATTGCTTCCAAGCCTTCCCGTGGATAATGAAAACCGTGGATGAGAGAGAACACCAAAATCTCCCCAAAACTGCTATTTTGTGATAGCAACTTGCTTTACAGCTGCTCTTTGTGACAGTAGCTTGCTTTGCAGCTGCTGAATTATTTATTTCTTCCTCTGTCACCCGTGGATAACTGAATCAGTGAATAATGAATCAGTGGATATGGGGGTCCTACTGTACAGCAATTTAACTTGAATACAGGTGGCTGTGAAGGGATGATGTCCACGGAAAGGGCTCCGAGTGCCACCTTTGGCGCCCATGCCACAGGTTCGCCAACACTGCTCTAGACTGTGTTTTGATTTGGTGGACTTTGAGGTTTTAAAAGGAAATGAGGATAGCTGGAAGGGAGGAGAGGTAGCCGGAAAAGATGGGATACGGCCCATTTAAGTGGGCTTAGCAGTCAGGAAGTGGAAGGCTTCCGTGCCTAGAGCCTGTACTGGAAAATGTAAATGTGAGCTAAAAGAGGCAGCGAAGAGGTTGAAGAAGTGCTTAAAAGCTGTGGCTTCTTTCACAGTGACACTGCTCACTCAAGGCAGATGAAAGCTCAGTTTCAGCCACATCTTAGCCCATAGCATCTCGTGGTATAATGGGATCATCTGCATTAATGCATCACTGTGAAAAGAAGCTGCTCTATCTAGTCTCTGCTTTTGGATAATTCCTGCGTCCATTTTGGGGTACTTGTTCTGCTCGGCAGATATGTGGATTCTGCCGAGGACAAAGCTGTCTAGGTTATTGAGCCACTGAAGAGTTAACAGAGGGCGTTGGCTTACCAACAAGGTTTACATCTTTATTTAAAACAACTAGAGCATCCATTGAAAATGCATTACAAAATTAGACATAATAGGGGTGGGGGAATGAGCACCCTAGGCACTATGCAAAAAAGTACAACTTGCCATGGGAACATCGGGTAGAGAAAGTGTCAGAAAATGATCAACTCAAGATCTCGGATCCAAACTGATAGACACCTTGAACATCACACACCAGACACAATACTTTTAATAGAATGAGAATAGAATGGAACTCCCTGCCACAGGAGGTGGTGATGGCATCTAGCCTGGATGCCTTCAAAAGGGGATTGGGCAGATTCCTGGAGGAGAAGTCCATCCCAGGTGACAAACCATGATGGAGATGTGTCATCTCCAGGCTTAAAACCAGGGTACTTCAAGGGCCAGATGCAGGGGAGTGGTATCAGGAGACAGATATCTACTCTCATGTGCTCCCAGAGGCATTAGGTGGAGCCACTTTAAGATCCAGGAAGCTGGACTAGATGGGCCTTTGGCCTGATCCAGCAGGGCTCTTCTTATGTTCTTATGTAATGAAGAAATGTCTGAATCATTGACATTGCAATTCCAGAGGATGCCAGAGCTCAAGCCAAAGAATTCGGGGGGGGGGGGGGGTAGACAAAATGCAGAGACCTGGCAATCAAAACATCTCCCGTGTGGATGAAAGAAGCATACTTCAGTGCACCCTGCAGTCATGGGGTTTTTGAGAAAGAAGCGTCACACAACATTGTAAGCAGTTGCAGGTTTCAGGAATAATACCATTAGAGCTACACAAAAGAGCAGTATTAGGAACAGCACACATACTGTGGCTGTTATTTACAGAGTAATATAAAATGATTTAAAGGCATAAAATCTTTAAAAGCCTATGGTGTTATGTTCCTTAAAAACATAATTTATAGAGAATAATTAATAACATTATATTACACGTTAAGTAAAACCATGAAGAAAAACAGATGTAGAAGGAACAAAATATAAACCGTCCCATTTTCACACCTCTTGTAGACAGTCAGTCACTAAACAAAAGCCTGCCTGAAGGGAACACATCTTTGCCTGTTTGCAGGACAGCAAAGATGGGGTAGCCTGGGCTCCAGTGGGAGGGAGTTCCAATGTCTGGGAGCAGTGACCGTCTGTTCCTTGTCCGTTATCTCCAAATAGAAAGGTGTATGGCATGCAGTACCAGTTTCAAAGCGTCCTTAATCTTTATCTAAGTAGTATTTTTAATGAAGTCAGGATCTGGCAGTATACCCCCCGAAAGAGCTAGGCTTTTCTTCTGTTTGCTTCTGAAACCCAAACATCGCCAGAGTAAATTATTCAGACGATCGTACGGGGATCGTACGGGGAAGGTGACATTTCCTCCAGCGTGACAGATAGAAAATTTTGATTAGCTCAGATCTGGGGATGACAAAGCAGCTTATGTTAATAAATACCAGTTTTAATTAGGCATCTGTGCTCACAGTCTAAATTAAACCAACAGCTCCCATTAAGTCACCAAGGCTTCAGCTGGAGAATATATATATATATATTCTGGGTGAACTGTTGAGGGAAGAATCCTAAATAATCATTCTATTGAGATGATGGCTCTTTTATACAGGATTCTGAGCCAAAATATAAGCATAACCAGCTTCCTTGAGTGTTCCTCTCCATTTTTTTTTAAAATGGGAAGCTGAGTTACATTCCAATCTCTTTTTCAGGCATCTGCTACCGTTTGAGGGACAGTATATTCTACACAACTGGGCTTTGTCACTGATGGAGCGCCATCGGAACGGCTGCTGTCCACTGCCTTCCTCCGCCTTGTGAAGCTTGTGTGACCCCAGGAAAGGGCAGCGCCATTCTGTTCCTACCATCCACTCAGCCCTGGTCTCCAGGGAAACCAGGCTGTTTGCCATCACCACGAATGGCACCCCTCAAGAAACGGCTTGCCATCTCCGCTCCCCTTGTCTCCTTCAGCTTGCTGGGTTTTGTGTCAGAAAATGGCAAGGCCACCCACCCCACCCCACCCCACCCCAGAAACAATGGGTACACAATGACTCAATCGTGTCTGATTTTCCACTTGCATCGCAAGCACCCTAATTAAAGTTTTTCCAGCTTTGTCCTCCGCTACGGATGTTGTGGAGAATCTGGACACATATTAATGAGAACGCTGGTAGATGTCCTAGAGAGAGGGGGGTTCGTAATAAGCTTGCTCTTTTGAAAATTATTTGAGGAAATAATTTGTCCATATATAAAAAGTAATTTGTGGCAGGAATGTGATCAGAGAGAGAGAGAGAGAGAGAGAGAGAGAGAGAGAGAGAGAGAGAGACAGAACAGTCCCTGGTAATTCTGAGATAAATTAATCTCAGCCCTTCAGAAACTCCAGATTGATCTGATACAATTTTAGCCATTTGGTTTGGGCTCCATAAAAGGAGCACAGTCTTTCCTTATGTCCTAGACAAGGACTAGTATGATAAATATTGCAAGCTTTGGCTAAGAATATTCCTGGGAATTTTGTCTAAATTGAAACTGATGGTTCCATTAGGCAGGAATTTGTCCCATGGTTGGCTCCCTTCTAGGGATGGTCTGGTTTGGCCCTCCCTGATCCAAGCCTGCCTGTCTTTTTAGCGTGGGCAGGAGTGCTCTGTTTTGGTTCATTTCCAGCATGTAAGATTGTGGGGATTGAACCAAACTGAACGGCTTCTGATACCTGCCATGAGAACCAAAGACTCGTGGCTATGACAGATGTGGTCCTTGGGCAGTACCATCGTATTGCCTTGCCTCCAAGGGGCACCTTGGAGTGAAGCCTCACAGTCAGCCGACAGATGGCCAACTGACAGGTTCCCAGATGGCAGGAAGGTTGCAGAAGGGCTAGTTGACACTGGCAAGCCACTCCAGTACTCCTGCCAAGAAAACCCCATGGACATGGGGTCACGGAGAGTCAGTCACGAATGTAATGACACAACATGCGTGTGTGTGCGCGCGCATGCACACACACACACACACACACACACACACACACACACACACACACACACACACACACACACACACACACACACACAAAGGCATAATATCTCTGGTCCAAAACATAGGTCATTGCAATCCCTATTGCTCTGGGAAATCAGTCCAGGAAATCTGCCTAATATTTTGAGGTGTGATTCGCTTCTCTTAACGAGTGCAAAGGTCTCCCAAAGTGGCATGTAACTCCCCCCCTTCCAAGTTGGAAGCATGCTCTCTATTGGGTGGGCACCAAGCCAAAAAAAGTTCTTAACCTCTCCCAGTCCTCCTGGCCTTTGTTTACCTGGCCTGCTGCCTGCGCCAGGCATGAGATCAAATTTATTTTGATCATTTTAATGAGAAAATAAATTGGGTGCCGACTGGGAACTCTCGTTTGAGAGACGCTGCAGATCCAGGCCTCCTGGAAACGCAAAGCCAAGCAGGACTGGAAGGAAGAGCTCAGAAATAATACCTGACAAAGCCTGACTTACAAATAGAGGTGGGCACGAAACAAACCACGGGACAGAAAAGGACCCCAAACTGAGATGGTTTGTGGTTTGGTTCAGGGATCCCGTTTTGCCAAAAGCTTCCCCCTCCTTGTTTTTGTTTCATTTTGGGTAGCCACGAACCATTGCAAAACACCCATTTTCTGGTTTGTGCCTGTCTCTACTTACAACACAAAGGGACAAAACCGAGGCTGATGACAGTAGATTTTCTTGAGGGGAACACGTTCAATTGGATGGACTTTTACCTGATCCACGCAGAATGGGTGGCGCATGCTTCAGCTGAATCAGATCCTATGACTAATCAGCCATTTTCTTCCCCCCCTGTCTGATGGAGAGAGCAGCCCCTGTGCCTCCATACCCAATTGTATACGTATGTATTGAAAATTAATTTTCTATCAGTCATCACAGTAAAGATCTCTAAGCCTATTTCATGCATAACCAGTAACACCCATTTCAAACTTTTGGGAAAGGGGCAGAGAACATGTTTCCTAACTTCCCTGCTTCGTACTGTGGTTAAACTGACGATTCGTGTTCAATTCCCTTTTTACTAGGGACTGAACTCTTAAGCAGGATATCTTTAAGAGCCAAATCATACAAAGGAGGCACCAGGCACCTTTCTCCACCCTATTTCCTTGGACCGTTTGCATTCCTCTCAGCCTGTCTTCTGGTAAAGACTGGAGCATGGCTCATGTTGCTGAGTCCTAGGTGTGATGACGACAACAAGGATGCCGTATTCACCAAGAGACTTGAATGCGCTGAGTGCAATAGAACCAGGTTCAAAAACCGTACAATGTCCTGACTAGCAGAGTCTTTGGAATCCTCTGCCACCATTCCCAGGCTTCCCTGTTCCCTCTTAGCTTATCTGCAATCCTCACAATAACTGGGAGATATATTGGTTTTTGCATACATTGCCTATTCTTGCAAGCTATCCCTGTTGCAGCGCTAAAACGTGACAGCAGTTCGGTCTTCGGTCTATTTTGGATTTTCCTTATTGTAGGGGTGGAAGCAGGCAACGGAGAGGGCTGTGACAAGTCCCTGAACTGCCAAAAGGACCCCTCCACCACAAAAGTGACACAGGGTGAATCTAACAGCATCATCAACACCGTCACACCAGAAAGGGTAGCTTTATCTAAACTGAGCTCCCTTAAAGCATCCCTTCCCCTGTTGGGGAAAGGTTCCGATTTTAATCACTCCAATTAAAGTATTTTTATTTTTTTGGTGTGAACACTTATGACCTTTGGAAGCTGTCTGATCAAATCTCCAATGATCCTATAAGCCTCCCTTCAGCCAAGTTCAACTGTGCTACCTCATCCTCTGCCATCATCCCAGTAGCCTCGTGGATTAAACATGTGAATGATGCCATACCTGTTTTGGCCTCTTCATAAGAACATCAGAAGAGCCCTGCTGGATCAGGCCAAAGGCCCATCTAGTCCAGCTTCCTGTTATCTCACAGTGGCCCCACCAGATGCGCCTGGGGGCGCACGAGACTAACTATCTCTCTCCTGATACCACTCCCCTGATACCACTTCTGAGTAGCATAACTCAGACCCCTATGAAGGACATTATATTAAAGCAACTAGTTTTCATTTATAAAGTGCTTTTTAATGCTGCTTTTCAGGATGTGAAACTCTCTCCGGGTGGCGAGCAAGAGAAACAATACCATAAACAGTTGTTTCAAATAAGCATTGTTTTATGCCTTAGTTCTGTTGCCTTATGTTGGATGCTTAATATTTAATATTTAGTTCTGCGGTAGAAACTAAAAAAAAAAAAGAGTCTAAATCTGCAAAATAAATAAGCCATCTCTGGCTTGGCTGAAAGGTTGGGATATGTAACATATAAATGAATTTCGTGTGGGCTGCTCTGTCTTTTTCCTGTGGCGCTCGTTTCCCCCCACCCCCACCAAATGCATGCTGCACGCCCATGTGTACGGCACATCAACAGGATGTGTAAATTCTCAGCTCCCAACAAAACAACGTAAGAATAAACACAGCAAGGAGGGCGGGATGATCAAAGCAATCGTTGTCTGAAAACCAGTTGGGTGATCATCTCCAACTGTCATTTCTAATTAAATTTGCAAAAGTTCCTGCTGATGAATTTGATAATGCCATGTTTCCCCCGCTATATTCTATGTCTCAGGAGGCACCAACCAAATGTAAAGCACGATGAATAAGCGATGAGGGATTACATTTATGATTACTGCCTGAACTCTGCTTTCCAAATGCGGCTCTTCTAAAGTATTTGATCCCTTCTATGGGAGCTACATTGTCAAAGTAGCTCCCGCATAAGTTAAACATGGTATGTTTAGCTTGTTTTTAGAAGAGGTGCTCTCTCGGCTGGTAAAAAGCATCTGTTTGTCATGGATGGGATCCAGTATCTTGCATTTACCTTGTTTTCTTTTTTTAAACTGGACCCTGGAAAGTAAACACAGACTTAACATGCAAATTAGATGCAAAGAGAATGGGGATACTCTTCAAATTTTGCCATCTTTGTTCCAACTGCTGTCTGTAGCTGATTACTACCCTAGAAATGAATGCCCTATTCCCACTAATGGGCAAATTCTTGGAACACTTTTAAAAGTAAATTTTGCTTGGACAGTATGTGCGCAAACTCACATCTATTTATGTGTCCACAGTGGCCAGGAATGCAAATTTAGTTCATCAACTAGGCTAGGATATGATCAGAAACAGTTTTACAGTCAGAAGATCTGAAATTTCTTACAATTTACTCTCCCCAAGGTATTTTACTGGGATTAATCTTTTACATTTCCTTTCCAGAAGATGGCCATCTGAACTTTAAAAAAAATACACCTGAAAAACGAAGGAATTTGGGAATGAGAGACCATTTATAATTGGCTCCTCAGTCTCTCATCCTTTTGTGGGGGGCAATGCTATCCAGGCCTCTTTTCCTTATCAACGTCTCTGTTTTCCTTTTTCCCAAGGTCCAGCATGTGATTCTGATCTCCAGGTGAGACGGGGTTACTCATTTGCTTAGCTCATTTTCAGAAGATGTGCTCCCTCATCTGCAGAAAGCCATCTGGTTGTCACAGATACGATTTTAATCCCACCTGCATATCTTGCGTTGAGCTTGCTTGCTTTTATGCCAGAACCACCCAGATGACACAAAGCTTTACTCACTTGGTCTGATGTTTAGAGCCCTTCAGGTGTGCGTGATACTGTTCTATGGAGTTTAGTGTCACATTACAGATGTTGCAGGTATAACTCCGCTTCAGCCCTGTGGACAGAACGCAACAGAATTAGCTGTACTGTTATATCACTATGGCACTCAGTTATTCACTGGGACCTCAAGGCAAGATGTCTGCTATACAGCAGGACCCCAGTATCTGCTGGGGATTGGTTCCAAGCCTTCCCGTGGATGATGAAAACCGTGGATAAGAGAGAATGCCAAAATGTCCCCAAAACTGCTCTTTTGTGATAATAACGTGCTTTACAGCTGCTGTTTTGCAACAGCAGCTTGCTTTACAGATGCTGTTTGTGATGGTAGCTTGCTTTACGGCTGCTGTTTTATGACAGTAGCTTGCTTTACAGCTGCTCTTTGTGACAGTAGCTTGCTTTGCGGCTGCTGGTTTATTTATTTTTTTCCTCTGCCAACTGTGGATAACTGAATCAGTGGATAATGAATCAGTGGATATGGGGGTCCTAATGAAATCATTATGTTATATAAAAAAGGGGGAGCCAAGCATATTTTGCCCCTTTGAGTTCATTGGCCAAAATTAACTTTTATATTCCTTTTAGTCTTTTATTAGTATTCCACCCCACCCCCCCAGGTCCCCATCCCAGGGAAGGAAAGTGAGAGAGGTATTGTGGATTCAATAACCTTTTAAGATGTCTGGGTGCAGAGCCAGAGGTTGGCCATTCAATTCCAACATGTGCCTCCCTGGGAGAAGAGCCAGCCTGGGTGGCTTTGGGCAAGTTGCGCAGTGGTCCCAGGGCACCCCTGGGAGAAGGCAATACTCACCACTTTTGATTATTCTCTATTTGGAAAACCCTGCCACGGATCTTCATAAGTCAGGGTTGACTTGATGGCACTTGATTATTATTTTTTAAAAGTACAGTGGTACCTCGGATAATGAATTTAATTTGTTCTCCAAGGCAATTTGTTATCCGAAAAATTTCGGTATCCAAAACACGGTTTCCCATAGGAATGAATGGGAAACCAATTAATCCTTTCCAGAGCCTAGGAAAATGACACACACACCTTTTTTTTTGCTCAAAACTCTTTATAAAGTGCACTTTAAAGGTACAGATGCAATGCCACCCGAGATAACTCTTTTTTACCGATGCATGATGGAAATTCGTTATCCGAGGCAGACCTATACGTAGAAATTGCGATTTGATATCCGAGGCAGCCCAAAGGGGAAATTCGTTATCCAAGGAAGCCCTATACCTGGTAATTGCAATCTGTTATCCGAAAAATTCATTATCATGGGCATTTATTATCCGAGGTATTACTGTACTGTTAAAACAAAGCAATGCAAAAGTGTTCTGCTTATACATTGCCCCATACCACTTCAAGTAGTCTCTGGGAGATTTACAATTTTATTTACAGCGTGCAGGCTACACATTGCCCCCCCCTCTGACAAACACAGCAAGCTGGGTACTCATTTTACCGACCTCGGAAGGATGGAAGGCTGAGTCAACCATGAGCCGGCTACCTGGGGACTGAACCCCAGGTCATGAGCACAGTTTTACCTGCAGGTAAAACTCCTTACTATGACTACAAGTCAATATGTCCTTTTCTCTGCCTTTTCTTTCAGAGTTGGCAAATGGATCAACTTCAAATGAAGCGAGAGAGTTACAGTTCTTTAAAAAGTCGGCTGCCGGCCTGGATTTCAGAAGACACCTCCAGGAAACGTCATTGGATGAAATGCGAAATGGCCTTTTCAGTTTCCTCCTTCAAAATTTTACATCACCCAGTTAAATATCAATATAGAATTATAGGGCATAACGGTACCTATCAGTCACACAACACTTTTGTTAAACAGTCTTCCTTTTTCTTTTCTTTTCTTTTTATTGAAATAGGGTTAGAAAGGAAGGGTAGGGGTAAGGGAAAATAGGGGGATGCAGGTTTGGCAAGGCACATTACAATTCTTCAGTTTCATATTTCATATATATATACATATCAATTAGGACTTATATAGCTAGTATATATTACACAAAAGTTTCTGGCTGTTTACATGTTGCAAATACAAACTTAATTATCTTTTTTTCTTTAACCACAAACAGTCTTCCTAATCAACTTTACTGTGCTCAACATTAGCTATTTTACTAGTGTGGCATCCTTTAATTTATTTTAAAAGCCCTTCCACTGGAATAATGGAATGTGCACAGGCAGTGATGAAACGCAGTCTCACCTAGATACCCTACAAAAGGGAAATGTTTTCTATTTTTAACCCCGGTTCCTGGATTACCCTATCTAACATAGGCAGTGGAATTACTGCCTGGAATATTTGGGGAAATTTCACCTCCAAAAAGTAATTTTCTCCATCCTTAATCACACCTTACTGGCTGGCAGAGATAATTATGTAGCCCATAATCTAGGTTTTTATTTTATTTTTTCCACAAAAAACCTGCTAAGCTTCTTTGCTATCAGTTTTGAAAAATATGTTTACCCACCCACACACATATTGGAATCCACAGGCTTTGAGGTGCTTTGTTTCAGCTGGCTTGTGTCTGAAATATATACTATCACGTTGTGCCTCTACGTCATATCTGCAGCAACAGATGGCTGTTCAACTATCATCAGTTCAACATATGTTGCACGGAATATCTAGCATTTGGTGACGGTCCTGGATTTAATCCCGCATATTGCCCCAAACCCAAAGATTTATGGGGAAAGTTTGGGTGCCACCTCACTATGGCTGCCAGCATTTAGCAGCATGTATTTGAATCTTGGGGACACTTGGTTGGGTCTCTTTTGAGGCAAACCACAACATTCATCTCAGTTGGTGGCCTTCAGAGGCCAATGTCAGCATAAGAACATAAGAGCAGCCTTGCTGGAACAGGCCACAGCCCATCCAGTCCAGCATTCTGTCTCACACAGCGGCTCACCATTTGCTTCAGGGTATTCCCAAGCAGATGTCTTCCCTTGCTTACGATTCCCTGCAAATGGCATGAAGTTGAGAGATATCCTGCCTATCTCTCCAACCCGGAGGTTGTCCTTAGGCATCCAGAATGATAGCCATGGATACCCTTGTTCTCCATGAACTTGTCCAATCCTTTCTTAAAAGCTGTCAAGGCTGACAGCTGTCACCACTTCTTCGGGCAGGGAGTTCCACAGATGAGTGATCCTCTGGGTGAAAAAGTACTTCCTCTTATTGGTTTGAGATCTAGCACCCCAAAGTTTCACGGAGTGCCCCCTAGTTCACATGAAGGACCCATCCCGTTTTAGTCATTGGCTGTAACAATGGCTCTGTATTAGCAGATGCCGCTCCCTTGATTATTGTAAGTTTCAAGATTGACATGGTTTTGCCATCTGCCAACCAGCAACCACAGGCTGATCAGTTACTCTAACGCAAAGCAGATCAGGGTTTCTTTTGAAATCTCCTTCCTGGCTTTGGAAAGGGTGAAACCGCTGACCTGTTGGAATCCGAAACAGGTGGGCAGGCTCTGCAGTTGGTTGTAGATACAGTGGTACCTCGGTTAACAAATTTAATTCATTCTCCGAGGCAATTCATTATCCGAAAAAATTCATTATCAGAAATGCGGTTTCCCATAGGAATGAATGGGAAACCAATTAATTTGTTTCGAGGCCTAGGAAAATGACACAGGCACTTGTTTTTTGCTCAAAACTCTTTGTAAAGGGCACTTTAAAAGTACAGGTATGATGCAGCCCAGGATAACTCTTTTTTACTGATGCATGCTGGAAATTCATTCTCCGAGGCAGCCCATAGGGAAAATTCATCATCCGAGGCAGCCCATAGGAAAATTCGTTATCTGAGGCAGTCCATAGAGAAAATTCATTATCCAAGGCAGACCTATACCTAGAAATTGAGATTTGTTATCTGAAAAATTCATTATCAGGGGCATTCATTATCCGAGGAATTACTGCACTGATGTGCTTCCCTTATGCTTGCTCTGTGCACTTGCAAGGACTTCAGATCTTAAGATCCTTGGCCCACAGCTTCCTCATTTTGGTAACCTGCAGCCATGACCTTGGGTTCCTCATTGTTTGGAAGAAAGGGGGCACGAAGCAATGCGGGTGTTCCTAATGGTTTGAGTGAACGAAACCAGGTCATTGGATGGGGCATCCGGCTAAATACGGCTTGCCTCCGGCCCAGAAAGATGCCTCGTAAAATGCAAGAAGGTTGACAGCTGTCAACAAAGTTTCGAGGCAGGCACAGGTCATAGTAAAATCGAGTTAAAGACCTACAGAGTCCAAGCTCAAAGCCTGGGTTCTGAGTAAAACCACTTAACCTGCCTGTGTCGGAAATTTTGCCATATTTTCTTTTTGAAAGTGAAAGAGGACAGAGTTGGAATTACTACCTCACTGTTAAATCTTGAAAAACAAGCTAGGGAACTTTCCCCGCTTTGTGGACAAACGTCCTTGTATCTATGGGTTCTCATTTGCTGTAGGTAAAAAGGTAACAATGGGTATAATAAGGACCAAAACTGGGGGGGTCACCCATTTTTTCTTTTTGCGACACCCTCTTAATCATTTTCTTTGCAACCCCCGTTATTTCTGCTACCTCTGTCTTATGTCTGGAATTTCCTTCCTTCCTTCCTTCCTTCCTTCCTTCCTTCCTTCCTTCCTTCCTTCCTCCTTCCTTCCTTCCTTCCTTCCTTCCTTCCTGTCATTCTTTTGTTCCTGCAAAACAAGAACAAAATGACTTCTCCTGACTTCTCCTGTTCAAATATGAGTTCTTACTATTTTCTGCGCATGGCCTGTTGGAACAGAGCTATTAATCAACATGAAGAAACAGCTGCCTCCAATGGTATTGCACTACCACATCTTCCTCCTGTCCCGCAGGGCACAGAGGAGAAGGATGTTGTGTCAATTTATTTTCCAGAGGAGTTTTACCAGAATCAACATGTTTCTTCTTAATCACAACGAGAAATTGAAAACCGCAGGACATGCCACAATGGTCTCAAGCTCCAACAAGCCAGATTTCAGTTGAATATCGGGGGGGGGGGAGGGGACTTCCCAATGGTTAGAGCAGTACAACAATGGAACCAATGTCCTCGAGAGGTGGTGAGTGCTCCAACACTGGAGGCATTCAACAGAAATTTGGACAACCACCTGGAAAGGTGGACAGCTTTAATGTTTGGAGTTCCTTCAGGAAGACGGGCGGTATAAAAATGAAAAAATAAATAAAATATAAATATAAATATTTACAAGTGCAACGTGGTCCTTTCCATGGTGGTGAAAGTCAATACCTCCTGAATTTTGGTAGCACAAATAAGGAACAAATTCGTTTCAGTATGTTTTGGAGGAATGTATCAACATTCAGCAATGTCTTCATCTTCCTAATTTGAAAGATTTCACACACAGGTTTCATTTTGAATTGGAACTCCTGGAGACTCCTGGGTACAGGATACTGTCCTACACAACTCCCTGGTCATTTGGCATTTTTCTCATAAAGAAGGATTTCGTTTCATTGGTACTTGAATGCCCAGCTATCATGGAGCTGTCCAGGGTTCTGACATGAGATGCTGGACTAATTCTCCTAAACACCAGATGAGGTGTGATTTACGAGTCTTCTTACAACAACAACAGCAGCAGCAACAACAACAACAGCCACTGGGCTATCCAGTAGTCTATTTATGACCCTTTTCTTGCCACATTCCCAGCTGGGAGCCAAGATAATAGGAAGGAAAAAATGGTTTTAAAATTTTCTGAGTTACACCATCATTTATGGGCAGATTCTATTTCCTGTCTGCTCTTACATATCTACCCATAGGTCTATCCTATTCAATTTTCAGCATTAAAAAAGAAGAACTTGATGAACATTGACATTCAATAATTTTGCAAAGGCAATGTCCTTGAAAATCAGGTGCAAAGCGTTTTCAGAAAATCGTGTTAGTAAACAATTCATGCAGACCAATCCATGAGATAAGCACATACTTTATGCCTAGTTATTTTTATTTCTTTACTTTTCTTTAATTAATCCTTTCCTTTCCTTTCCTTTCCTTTCCTTCTGCTGATAACCAACCAAGTGTTGCTGCCCACTTCTTCCCTTTATAGTAAATGGCTGGTGTGAAAGTAATTTCTCACTTCTAGGGGGAAAGCAAAACCACAGATTTCCCCTGTGTCTGCTTTTCTGCCTTCTGTAATTTGCAGGTTTAGAGCCAAGCCCAATCTTTGGGGCTTAGTGGACAAGATGTCTCCAGAAATTGTATCTTCATGGACTTGGAGTTAAGGATGGATGCTTCTATTCTGAGGATGTGCCAATTTATTTAAGAATTTCTAGGCTGAGTGTGCTCAACAAGATAAGATGCATTGGCTACAGTCCCATCAAAGCTTGCACTTTTAGTTTGCGTAAAAAATGCAGCTGATTGCAGCAAACTGATGAGGTGCTGGTGCACGTCTCAGTCTGGTGTCTGGCCATGTGTCTGATTGCACAACGGATTCATTGTCAAGTTTCTGTATCTGTCTGGTCTGCCTCACAGGGCTGTTGTGAGGAGGAAGAGGAAGAGGAGTAGCAACCATGCTTGCAATCACGAGCTTGTTACAGGAAGGGGAATGAGAAATGTAGCATGAATGAAATCATCAGTATCCTTTTTTTTCACGGTTTTTTTTAATTTTTTTTAAAATGCTTTGCTTCCTCTCTCCTCCTCTCTGTGGGGGAATGGGAGGAAGCTTTTGATTTTGCAATAGCACGAAGCTGCTTAAACAAAGCAACAGCTTAAGCCATTTATTTTGGTTCCATCACAGTGGTCACATATGTTGGAATCAAACTGAAATGGAGTGATCCTACCTGAATACGTGCGTGCGTGTGTGCGCGTGAGCGCACACACACACACACACACACACACACACACACACACACACACACACACACACACACACATAGAGAGAGAGAGAGAGAGAGAGAGAGAGAGAGACTATGACAGGGACCTCATGGAGGGGATGCAAAGGGAGTGGTATTTTTTTCTTTGTGCTGATTGGTGGGTTTTTAAAGCCCTTTTAAGGAAGCACTGAGTTAGTTGCCCAACGAGCCAATTAAGCTCTAAGCTCCTTGCTATATATATTTTAAAAGTTGAAGACTTCCTCCCATCTGATCAGGCCTAGATAATTTGGCTGTCTAGTCGTACTCGAAGTGCAAATTGAAGAATGGTCTGGATTTCTGCTGGAGTCATTCCAAACTGCTTAACCTTCAGCTGGATCTCACGGCTGGCAAAGTAGTGAAGATATACACAACCTGCACTGCATGACCCAGAATTTTTTCGAGCCTGTGCATGTTGTGAGAATCACTGAACTAAAACAAAATCTCCTTCTGGGCGTCTCGAAGGAAAAACCGCTCCAAACGAGGATCCTAACTGGAAGGTTTCTGCAGGTAACGCAATGTCTTTACTCATCTCTCTGTAGATTTCAAAAGTAAGAATTTCTGTCCTGATGTGTTTAATAATTCAACAAGAGCTTTAATGTGCCATTGTATTTTTCTTTCTGCTTCTTCTGGGGAAATCTGGAGAGTTGTAGTAGAAAATCTCTGAATCTACACATCTGTATCCGGAACACGAAAACATGCCACCTTGAATGCTTCAGAAGGCAGACAGGATACAACAGGAATGTATTAATCAATAACTCGTGATCTATATAACTACCTTTTCTCCAGGAAAACAACAACAACCCTTCCTTAAAAGTTTCCAGTCATTTCTGAGGAACAGGGTGTGATCTACCACACTTTCTCCTGAAATAAATCTGTTACTTTTAGAGATTCCTACAATCGATTCATTATAAATGTGATCCTGGAGGATCACTTTGTGGATACCCTGGATTGCCCAAAAGACAAACAAGTGGGTCCTAGAACAGATCTAACCTGGACTATTTCTGGAGGCAAATATGTTGAAACTGAGGCTGTTTTACTCTGAGCATTTCATTAAAGGGCAGGGTTCCCTGGAAAAGGCAGTAACACTGGGAGAGGTGGGAGGGAGTGAGAAAAGAGAAAGGACACAGTGAGTGGGTGCAAAAGAGAGCGACTAAAATGATTACTGGGCTGGGGGACCTCCCTTATGAGGAAAGGCTAAAACATTTGGGGCTCTTTAGTCTGCAAAAAAAAAGGTGCCTGAGGGGGGATATGATAGAGACGTACAAAATAATGCAGGGCATGAGTCAAGTGGATAGAGGGACGCTCTTCTCCCTCTCCCAACATACCAGAACTAGGGGACATGCACTCAAATTGAGGGCTGGGAGAGTAAGAACAGACAAAAGAAAAATATTTTTTTTACCCAGTGTGTTGTTAGTCTGTGGAACTCCCTGCCACAGGAGGTGGCAATGGCATCTGGCCTGGATGCCTTCAAAAGGGGATTGGACAGATTCCTGGAGGAAAAGTCCATCCCAGGTGACAAACCATGATGGAGATGTGTCATCTCCAGGGTTAAAACCGGGGTACTTCAAGGGCCAGATGCAGGGGAGTGGTACCAGGAGACAGAGATCTAGTCTCGTGTGCTCCCAGAGGCATTTGGTGGGGCCACTGTGAGATACAGGAAGCTGGACTAGATGGGCCTCTGGCTTGATCCATCATGGCTCCTCTGATGTTCTTATGTTCTTGAGGCTGATCCCTAATGGAAGCCATGGGTTTGAGTCTCTAAGAGCTGAGCAGAGCTGTTGAGAACAGGAAGTCTTGGAGATCTGTCCCCGTAAATCAGGGTGACTTGACTGTACAAAACAACCATAACAATTATTGGACCACCATCTCTCTCTCTCTCTCTCTCTCTCTCTCTCTCTCTCTCACACACACACACACACACACACACACACACACACACACACACACACACACACACACACACACACACACACACCTCCTAAAAATAAACCACTCTGATTTCTCCCCCTTCCTTTCTGTTCTGGGCTGGTGAGTGGGAAGTGTCCACGTGGGCATTCTCTGTCCACTCCATTCCTGCTCCAACTCTGAATCCCCAGTTTTTCTGCAATTCCCTGCAAATCAGGTCCCTGCAGTGCCTCACGGGCCTCACCCTCCTACAAATGTCAGGAGGGGAACGAGGTTGGGACGCACCTGTTTATTTGCCATGCAGGCTCTCCAAATCCGCTTCTCTCCTCCTGCCCCCGGTTCCTTGACAGCCTCTGTTGTACATTTTATTTCTTTGTCGAGACATATCTGATTATGTATCCCCGGCTGGCTTAGTCATTTGGAATGCATCCCAAGCCCTGTGGGGTATTGGTAATGTCTCAACAGGATTTATATTGTAATATCCAGTAATGTTCCAGTGTCTTTATTTTTTTTATTTTTTATTTTTGCTTCTGTTGCAAGCTTCAATATCTCACAATAAGGAAAGTTAGATGCACCAATTATTTTGCTGCTCGATTTATAAGCGAGATGCCCCTTAAGCTAGAGATGAAGAACTAGGCGGAAAGCCCAGTACGATGCTCAGGCACAGAAAGGGCATCTCGTTAGAAAAATTTATAACTACAATGTTTAGTATGATCCATAAATAAAAAATGGGACCCTTGAATCCAACCACGATCAGTCACAAAAGTAAGCCCTTTTAAATACTTTAGCATTTACACCAGCAAAATGTGTTGTTTTGTGCTCAGAAGGCTTAAATCATAACAGCATTTCTCTGGATTCGGGTATAGGGCAGTATTATAAAAAAGACACACTGGAAAAAAGTAATACCACACTGTTCAATGTCCAAAGACAAAACAGAAGGTGCCTGCTCCACCCAGGGGAAGACAGCGATCCCTCTCTCACGGTGGGTAGAAATTTATTTATTTTAGAATATTTTTACCCTGCCTTTCTCCTTGGAAAAGGACCCAAGGTGGCTTACAGTCATGAGGGATAATATACAGTCCCGTACAATTAAGACATGTTCAAGTACTGAGAAGAAGGAATTGAGGGACATCTAGACAACATTGCATTAAAGCTACAAGGTTATAAGTCATTATAAACCCAAAGTCTATGTGAAGCTATAGATTCATATAAAAGACACATAATGGTAGTCCATTATGTGAAATTCTGTTCTGGGTTTTAGTCCAAACACTACAAGAGCTATTCAAACTGCTGAACTGTGACTCCAAAATGCCCTTTAAAAGTTCAAACTCCAGAACTGGTGAAACCACTCTAGGTTTTGGTTTGAATTTGAAAAGACCTGCCCACAGTGTTGAGCATTGGCATCCAGGTTTCAGCACTCTGGACAGCTCTTGTGAAGTTTGGTGTGAACGCCAGAGAAGCTTTGCACAATCTGTTATATTTTAGAATCCTGCTTTCTTAATGGCATTTCTGTAATCCAGTGATTTAATTGAATATATATACAGTATATGTACATATACACAGTGCACATGAGAGAGAAAGGTGGAATTATCCATACAAATAGTGGACCAAGTTCCTCCCATATTTAAAGCAAGGCCATCAGCCCTGAACGGAAGAAATAACTTGATAAGGTCATTTAGGTTGGTTATTTATGCTCTGAACTCCTAACGTAGTTATGACTGCAATGGAAATCCAGTTTACTGAGCGCCCTAAACCATGGCAGGCATTTAGCACCTGATCTACATGTCTCTAAACTACAGTAAGCATAAACATTCAGAACACTGATGGAACCCTATAACTCGCCTTCCAATAAATGCCACTCCACTAACTCCAGCAGATGATAGAAGCAATCATGCTAGGAAGGACCCAACTTGATTTATTATTCAATCTCCTTTGGCAAACCCACAGCTCAGGCTTGAAATGGCCACCCTCCCGCCTCATTGTCCTGAAAAGCAGCTCTTCTGTGCTGGAAAGTTTTCTCGGAAGGTCGTTTGGATTTTAAATGCATAATATCACAGCAAGAACTCAGCATAATGAACAGGATTTCATGAGTACCTGATGAACGGCACTCAGAAGATGTGATATACATCCGTCTACTTTTCGCAGCCGCCTTCAGGGACACCCAGACCATTGCCCCTCCCTTCTAAACTGAGATCAACAATGTCCAAATGGTGATGTTTAAGGAAAACTGGGATGCTTCGGGGGGGGGGGGAGAGACAGAGTTGCAATCGCCCTTCTATTTATGAGCTCCTTCCATCTGCGAAGCACAATGATGGCCGAAAAGTCCTTAAGTTGCAGCAAAGATTTTCTACATTTATCTTTCACCTAGGAATCTAGGAAACTCCCTAGGACTGCAGCTGTCCCCCAAAAACTCACTCTTTGCTAATGCAGTTATGCCCAAATGCTTCAAATTATTCAGACCGCAAGGTTAAACTTGACAGCTTGAAGAAAGTAAACTTAGAAACAGCAGCTGTCAAACTAATTTGTATTTTGCTCAAAACCTTGACCAGGGTCTTGGTTAGGTCTTACCAGTTTCATGGCCTGATTGCAAAATTCTGCCCGGGGAAATGGGTGAGGTGGTGGGAATGAACCTGACAGTCGCAAGCCTGTGACTTTCCACCACCACCACCACCACCACCACCACCACCACCCTTAGAGCATCCCGGGGGCAGCTTCTGCCGCTGGAAATTTGCCACCGCCAATCTTGTAGACCAGGCATGTCCAAACTTCGGCCTCCTGATGTTTTGGACCACAATCCCCTGAATTCTAAGTTTAATTTGCCAATGGCAAAGGACTGTGGGAGTTGTGGTCCAAAACATCTCCAAAATTTGGACATGCCTGTTGTAGACAGTATTGCCCCCAGACTTTACTCAAAATGCAAGGTTTGTATTCCAACATACAAGATTTTCTGTGCGTATTTTTAAAACACACACACATTTGCAGTGATCTTTCTTTTTCTTTCTTTCTTTCTTTCTTTCTTTCTTTCTTTCTTTCTTTCTTTCTTTCTTTCTTTCTTTCTTTCTTTCTTTCTTTCTTTCTTTCTTTTCTTTCTTTCTTTCTTCTTGGTTGGGGTAAAAACCTCTCTGAATCTCATGATCTCACCAAGAGGAATCAGACATCTGACCTGGGAAAGCAGCAGTTAAAATTAACATCATTGTTCTCCATGAGCAGGGGTCAGGCTGGTAGGGCATTGTTGCAGTCTAAAAAGTTAACTGTCCCAGACCGGGTGCCGTGTGTAATTTCAGCAGATATGAAAGCTCCATCTGAGGTGTTGGAGCTGAGAAGGCTGTTCCCACCATCTTTCAGACCTGCCGTCCCAATTCACGACAGAAGGCCTGGTGAGAGGTTGACATTGTCGGAAGGGACCCTGTGTAGATCACAACGACACGCCGCCTGGCAGACAAAATTGTTCAGCTTGTTGCCATCAATTTTGCCGCCATCAGATCTGTTGTCTCGCTGCTCTGTCAGATTTGTTTATTTGCTCGAGAAGAAAGGAACACTCAGACGGAGGAACGGGGGTGGTGGTGGTGGAATATTAATTTAAGAATATTCACAAGCCGAGTGTGCCTGTTCTAACTGGGCCACAAAGATCAAACCATCCCTCCTGAAGTCACGGTGAGCCACGCTCATGTTCATATCCAGAGATTAACTTTACTATTAATAATCGTCTCAGTAATACAGCGGATAAAACCCAGGTGGATGGCAATTTAAATATTTAAATATTTAAAGCGTCTTATAGCATCTGAAGGTGATAAAACGAAAACCTCACCAGAGCCTTTCCCCGCCAGTCCTTTTTGAAACGCAAGAGAATCTTTTTGAAAGGTCTTGAGCAGATGAGTCACTACTAAGAAAAGCAAGCGAGGACAGATAGGAAAAAAAGGAGATCATCTGCACAAGACCTTTCAAAAAGATTCTCTCGCATTTCAAAAGGATATATAAAAATTGCATGTGATTTTTATTTTCCTTCTTTCTTTTTTTAATAAGCCTCTGAGGGGGAAAGGGCACCCGGGGAAGAGAATTGTATCCTTGTCATGAAGAACCCTTTGGGGAAATAAACACGGAGGTCTCAAACTTAAAACATTCATAAATAAAAAGCGCTTTTTAAACTATAGAGTGGGATGGGGTGATGGGACATGATAAAAAGAGGATGCGAGATGAAACCAAACAAACAAACCAGAGCCATCCCCCTGGGACACCCCGGGATGAGTCACGTCACACCCAAGCATGTGAAAATATTTCGCTCTTGGTTGGAGTTTGCTGAATTTTCTTCTCCTGGTTGAAGTTTTCTCGCGGCATGTACCAAGTTCTGAAATAGGGGAATTAGTGGTTGATTTGGTGCGCTCATCACGGAACGCCTCCATTGGCTTACTCAATGAGTTCAGGAGGTGCACACCTATTTCTAAATGATAAACATTTCTAGCGTGGCTTTGCCGTGTCCTGCTGATAAAGGCCAAAAGGTGATAAAGTGCAAATGGTACTGTAGTTCTCTCCCACCAACATCTAGAACATTTGTCTCTGCAGCATAACCTCTAGAACAGTGGTTCTCTCAACTGGTGGGTCCCCAGATGTTCCTGGACGGCATCTCCCAGAAGTCTTCATCACTAGCTTAGCTGGCCAGGATTTCTGGGAGTTGTAGTCCAGGAACATCTGGGGACCCACAGGTTGAGAACCACTGATCTAGAGCATTAGTCTCTATGGGCATTTATACATGACCCCTAAGCTCCGCTGCAAATGGCTGTAAGCTCCGGAGCATAAAAATGTTTCTCCACCAGCTCCGGAGTTTGGAGACAATTAAGTGCGACCCCGCCCACTTTAGCGCGACCCAGCGCACTTTTCTTGTACCTTCTCTTTGGAGGTGAAAAATCTTTGATGCGGTGCAACGATAGTGAGTGCGGGGCTCTCCTCGCTTCTGTTTGCTGCTTTTTGGCTCCCGCCCCTTTAAGAGCTACTTTTACAGAGACGAGGGGGTTGGACTTGATGGCCTTACAGAGACGAGAGGCAGAACGAGGTGAGCTGCATGCTTTTCTTTCTCTTTTTCTCCCTCCCTCACACAGCCAGCAACCAGGAAGTGCGGAGGGGGGTGGGGACAGAGGAAGAGCGACGAACCCCTAAGATCTCTGGTCCGAATTTAAGTGGCCAGCGGATCTTAGGGGTCATGTAAAAAGGCCCTATGGCATAACCTCTACGGCAAAAAACTAGCTGCATGGTACCATATTTTTCCATCTGTAAGACACCCCAATGCAAAAGATGAGCCCCACTTTTCTAACCTAAAATTACAGTTTCACAACCCCAAGGTTCTCTCCTCTGCTTTCTTCTGTGTATAAGATGACCCTCAATTTTTAGTCTACCATTTTAGGCAAAAATGTAGTCTTATGCACTGAAAAATACTGTATTTGCAAGGAAAAACAGTTATTTTATCTCACAACTATCCACAATCCGAAAATGGGCATGATCTCATAAACTCACTCACTAATGGACAAAATCGGGAGTATTTCCATGGTCCCCACCTGCAAGGATGATTTGCATCCCAGTGTCAGAATTCAGCCCAACACTGATGAATCCAAGGAATTTTGGGGGATGGTTCTTTATAGCCTCATGGATGTAACTGTTGTGCAGACCTGGACCACACCAGTAATTCATGGTTGCTCCTGGGAGGAAAACGAAATGGACATTTTTTTTTCGGATTCTCCTGCAAGGTGGGTGAACCAGGCTAGCGGCCCTTGTTCGAGGTCACACCTGGGATGTGCAAAAGTCACCTCCAAAGAAGCGTGGGCACCATGGCACTACCCTTGCCCTGCGGTGCAAGCAGCCTGAGCGGCTGCCATGAAAAATGCACAGCCCTTCCGCCCTCTGCTAATGTATTTTTAATTTTGGCGAAGTCATTAGTGTCACCCAGATTGCTATCCTTCCGGAGTTAAAGCTTGATGGGTTTGCATCTTAAAACGGCTCAGACACTCAGCCAAAAGGGAAAGGCAGAGCCTCGGACATCTTCCTGCCGAATACGGCAGTACAAAGACCTGAGGTGAACAACGGTCTTTCAGACTTTGCGATAAGCTGACACCGGCCACAGGTTTATAGCAGAGGCAGCCAGACTGAGAGATAAGAAGGTGACCATCTCAAGCGCAGGGTTAAGGCAGAACCTGATGTGAGGCCATTGTTGCACATAGCAAGCGATAGAACGTTTTCCTTCCAAAGTCTTGTTCCTTCAAACCTCCTGTGCCTCACTGATTGACCTTGTGATTGAAGTCTCTGCTCCTCTCCCAGTGATGAATTAGAACCCAGAGCTGCCTGAGTTCTAGCCCTTCACAGTATATCACTTCGGCACTCCAGATGTTTCGGACCACAACTCCCACAGTCCTTTGTCATTGGCAATGCAGGCTTTGAATTCTGGGAGTTGTGGTCCGAAACATCCAGAGTGCCGAAGGTTCACTGCAGGTATCCATTAGGCTAGCTAGAGTATATTGCAAGGTTTGGTTGGGAAGGTTAAGCTTATACCTATGTAGAAAATCTGTAGAAACAAATGCTGAGCGCTGCACCTTTAACATACTTTCTCCATTTTAAAAACGGCATTGAACCAGTTAAATAAAAGCCACTTAAATAGGGCATCATGAATCATAAAGTTGATATCAATTTTATAAGGATTAGTTAATAGTCCTTTCCATATTAAACAGCTTCTAAGCAGCTGAAGCTTCTTCTTCTTTTCCTTGGGAAAAAATGAAAGTGGAAGAAGGCATTTTATAACACCTGACGCTAACGAAATCAAACGACTTTGCAGATATGAACTGCAAGTTCCATCACGTCATTTGCTTTATTCATGGCTTTGTGAATTTGAATCTGGTAAAAGCTAGGAAGATACGCCGAAAGAAGAGAAATGAGAAATGCAGAAAAGGGAGGGACACCCTTAGATAATTCTACAGAAGGGAATTAAATATACACATTTTATGATCTATTTATTTCTCATGCTGGTCTTATAAACATTTATCACCAGAATGAAAAAAAGTCATCTTTTGCTTTAGCACTTTTTCCTTCATTACCCTCTCAGTCCAAGACATCCTGAGCAGCTTGCAAGGATGCCACATTTCAAGTGCATCTATCTAAAAAAAAAAAGAAAACATGCAAGTCATGATCCTATGTCATTTACTGAAGTTTGGACCACAGCTCTCAGAATTCCAAGCCTGTATTGCCAAGGACAAAGGACTGTGGGAGTTGTGCTCCAAAACATCTAGTTTCAGGCTCCCTCTAATGGCCAGCTCTGGTAAGGACACCCTAAAAAATACATCTAAATAGGTATTTCTGGATTTTTTAATTTAGTATTTTTCTTCTTTCCTTCCTTCCTTCCTTCCTTCCTTCCTTCCTTCCTTCCTTCCTTCCTTCTTTCTTTCTTTCTTTCTTTCTTTCTTTCTTTCTTTCTTTCTTTCTTTCTTTCTTTCTTTCTTTCTTTTTTCCTTCTTTCTTTTCTTTTCTTCCCTCTCCCTTCCTCCCTCCTTTCTTTCTTTCTTTCTTTCTTTCTTTCTTTCTTTTCTTTCTTTCTTTCTTTCTTTCTTTCTTTCTTTCTTTCTTTCTTTCTTTCTTTCTTTCTTTCTTTCTTTCTTTCTTTCTCATGAAGCCAGAGAATCTCAGTGGTGCCGGAAGAAATCACGGCAAGCAGTCTGGAGTTGTCAAGACTTGGAAAAGTACAGCGAATGTGAAACTGAGCGAGTCTTCATCACATTTCTACCTGGAGAGCCCATTATCATACAAAATTTAATGGAAGCCGGCCTGTAAATAAGATCCAGGTAAAGCTGTTCATTAGGGGAAAGCAAAACAACGCAAGGCTCTCTTGCATTCTTTGGGAAAGGAGGACGGCCAAGCTTCGAAGCATTCCGGCAGGGAGAAAAGGCTGTCGGTGGGTGGAATCAGGTGCTGGTGTTTCTGCTTTTTTAGACCTGGCTACTGGAGCAAGAGATGATGATGAAATGAACTTGGCATGTCTGAAAACCTCTGGGAAAGGCTCGGAAGAGATATTTAGACTGGACTGTAATCAGAATGACATGGGTGTGCATTGCTGAGCCACCTGGAAACCTTCTGGTGCTCAAATCATATATTGGATTTTCTGGGCTATGTTTGGCAACCATGCGCTTTCCAAAACTCTAGTTCAGGCATGTCCAAACTTCGGCCCTCCTGATGTTTTTGGACCACAACCCCCAGAATTCCAAGCCTGTATTTCCAATGGCAAAGGACTGTGGGAGCTGTGGTCCAAAACAATTGGAGGGCTGAAGTTGGGACATGTCTGCTCTAGTTAGAAATGAGCATAGCCAAGGCTGTTTTCTTAAGGATCCTTTTAAACACACACACACACACACACACACAGAGAGAGAAGTGCACCAGCTCCTGATCTTGTCCATGAACATGCAAGGGCAGCCAGATTAAGGCCAAGAGTGCCCAATGCACTGCTGGAAACACTCCAAGCTGAACCCTGACCAGATCTATGCTTCATGATCTCTGGTGGTGGTGCTGGTTGGTGGTTGGGGAATCAGAGCAAACGGCAGTGACATGGGGTGGGTGGTGTCACTGCATCCTTAGAATCATTCCTGGTAGTATTATTTACTGACCTCCAGCCCAGGGAACACAGGAGACCAGGGAACACCAGGAAAACAGAGGCTGGAGACAGCTTTTGTGACCTTCGGCTGTGATGTCTCCAAACCAACTGCAGCAAGAAAAAGCATGCTGTTTATATACAGCCCCACAGTGCTTAAAGCACTCTCTGGACCATTTGCAGGTCAATTAGGCAGGCTACGCATTGTCCCCTCTCCTCAGCAAACTTGGCACTCAGTTTACCAACCTCAAAAGGATGGAAGGCTGACTAAACCTTAAGCCTGGGATTGAACCCTGGTTCGTGAGCACAGTTTTGGCTGCTGTGCAGTAGTATTAACCACTGCGCCACAAGGTAAGAGAACTCAAAATCCACATGGAAAGGCATTCAGTTACACACAGCCATATTTTTCACCTTTAATGTCCTTGTCCTTTTCACTCTTTCCTGCAGTGATTCGTTTTTAAAAAATGAGAAATGATTAACTGAAAGGAGTGTCTGGGACTGAACAACCCTGTTTCTTTAAGAAAAACAAAAGTCACCGTGTGTCCCTTGGGGGAGAAAAACGAGGTAGAAATATTTTAAAAACCAATAAATAAAACAAAATTCCCACGTACATAAATTTCCCTGGCTTTAATGAGGCAGCACAATGTCTTTGTTTAGTTGCTGTTGTTGTGAAAACAACATGATCCCCCCTCCCAAATATAGCTGAAATTATTTGCCCTATTTTAGGTTGTGTTTTTGATTCACACACACACACACACACACACACACACACACACACACACACAAATAAAAACCTCCTCACATGGCAGAGACGCTGAGCATCACCGCCACGACAGTAGCTTTGCTACACAGCTGTATTTCTCTTTTATCATCCTTCCAGCCCTTGGCCTTAATTGTTTAATGTCTTTAATGTGAGGTTGACTCATGTCATTGGATGAGGTGACATCATAGCTCGCAGGCCATTCTCTATGATTTTTGTTTACTGGAAATCATGATGTAATATTACATGGAAATCATGATGTAATATTACCAGATTGCCACTTTCTCATGGACTGTAAGGTGAAAACTCTACATTATCATTTTTTTTATGGACTCTAACTTTAAAAATTTCCATTCTCTCTCTGCCCCCCCCCCACCACCCTGTCTTTTCCACCACCCCTCTGACCTAATCTGGTTTCTGTCACTTGAGGAATTTACTTCCCACACTTTAACAATAACGTAGGCTGGTGTGAGCCATAAAACCATAAATTATACAGCTCTAACTCACCATTTAATGTTCTTACCAGTTCTACTAATTAACCGTCCCTCCTCCTCTCCCCTCTCCCCCATCCTCCTCCCTCCTCTCCCTTATAACACCCCCTATTTGCTACAGCCTATGATATCTAGGCCACAACCCATGAATATCTGCTCTGAAATGTATATCTCAGCTCATATTATATCTAACACCTCATTCTGCTGCTATATATGTCTGAAGAAGCGCACATGTGCACGAAAGGTAACATTAAAATATGAAAGTTAGTCTTTAAGGTGCCACATGTTTGTGTCTTTTGTTTTGTTTTGTTTTTCTTTGATTTTTGCCTGAAATTCATGAGCCAACAGGGGAACCTTGGCCCTTCCTTCCCGTCAGCGTTGCTTACCTAACTTCTCCCTTCCCCTAAAAAAGGGAGCAGGAAATGCTTTGGCTGAAACTGCCATAGTATACCTTTATTTATTTATTTATTTATTTATTTATTTATTTATTTATTTATTTATTTATTTATTTTTGCTGGCATGGAAGTGAAAGGCCCACGTTTTACGATGGGACCCTGAAAGGATTTTGCATTTTGCCATGTCTGTCAGCCTGCTGAAGCTTCAAGTCAAACCTCTGGCAGGAGATCATTTTAAAAATTCCAGGCAGCTGCCGAGATGCCTGAGAGGATAGCAAATTACTTATGAAGTCTGGGGCTCCCGCGCATCCGCCAGTAATGCTAAAAAACAAACCATCGTCTCGTCATGGCTCTCCAAGAGAAATCCTGGTTTCAGAAGGAAGGAGACAAATTAAGTTGTATAGGAACGGCAATGCACTCTAACAGAGCGAGAAAGGTCCGGGAGTGACAGATCTTGAATGTATGATGATCACCCCAATGGCCCCGAAGAATTAAAAAATGTAGATAGCTTTGCAATTCCACACCAACGAACCTGTCCAAGCTGCTTTCAAACAGGCCTAAGACAAGCCTTTTGTAAAGCTAATGGACATTCATGGAATCATAGAATCATAGGGTTGGAAGAGACCTCAAGGGCCATCCAGTCCAACCCCCTGCCATGCAGGAACCCCCATCACAGTATTCCCGACAGATGGCCATCCAGCCTCTGCTTAAAAACCTCCAAAGAAGGAGACTCCACCACCGTCCTTGTGGCAGCATATTCCATTGCCGAACAGCTCTAACTTTCATGAAATTATTCCTAATGTTCAAATGGAATCTCTTTTCCTGTCTTTTCAAGACCAAGCAGCCACAAAACATATCATAGGCTAACTGAGAGAGAATGCTCCAATTTGTTCATCCTGCTAGCCTAATAGAAAACCGAATAGATTGAGAGAGGCAGTAGCAGCTGTCTCAGCAATTCAAAAAGCCCAAAGTCTAAGCTGGCAAGTGCTTAGAGAATTTCAGAAATGTCCATGTCGCCTTAGTACAGAGTTCCAGGCCGTACTGTTTGAAGCATTGTTTGCAAATGAATGCTCTCTCTCTCTCTCTCTCTCTCTCTCTCTCTCTCTCTCTCTCTCTCTCTCTCTCTCTCTCTCTCTGTGTGTGTGTGTGTGTGTGTGTGTGTGTGTGTGTGAGAGAGAGAGAGAGAGAGAGAGAGAGAGAGTTATGCAGCAAGGCATTCAGTTGCAAATTTAAATTTGGTGGACAAATTCGTAAGCTGGCCAGAAAACTCACTGGGGTACTCACAGAGTCTGGGAGTTCAATTCCCTCAGTGCATCCTGGGAGTAAAGCCAGTTTGTGTAGACCTGGGCCAACCGCAGAGCACCCCCAGAAGAAGGAAGAGATGGACTACCTCTGAGTACTCTGTAGGAAGAAAACCTTAGAAAGGACCACCCTATGTGAGAATAGATTTAAGGGCTCTGGTTGTTATGCCCTTTATTTATCCAGGAGGCAGAAGAAGGGGAGCAGAGGTTTTCACAAATGCCCTGGAAAAAAAAATATCCATGGAAAAAACTTGATGCAGTGGTTACGGGTGTTTTACACCGAAGGGCACTGGGGGGGGGGGAGGTGAACTAAGCCAAGATGGTCATTCTTCTGGAAGAAGGCATAAAATGAAATTCATCTCCAAGGCAAAAGGCTTTGCAAAGAGAGAGCATTTCCATCTCGTGCGTAACATTCTGGGGAGGGACTCTGCAGCGGAATTGGCTGCTTTAGGGAAGAGGAGAGCAGATTCCGTCCATCTCCATCCTTTAAATATACAGTATTCTGTTGAATATTTGTGGTGAGCACACTATTTCCCCAAGGAAGGATGCTACCCATTTAAGAAGGATTTTATAATATGCGATTTATCTACAAACCCAACCTGCGTTTGATGAAGTTCAGGGAAGGGAAGGACAAAGACACATGCGGTATATTTTTCAAGAAGAAGAAGAAGAAGAAGAAGAAGAAGAAGAAGAAGAAGAAGAAGAAGAAGAAGAAGAAGAAGAAGAAGAAGAAGAAGAAGAAGAAGAAGAAGAAGAAGAAGCCAAATCTATATATATAACGTAGCTTCAGGAAAGATTTCCTTTTTTCAACTCCCTGTGGTGAAACATAAATGGATAAAAGGGACTCCATTTGATGGCTTTCGGCTAATAGTACTTGACTGTAGGAAGTTCGAGGCATTTAAAAAAAAACAGGAAAGGAAAAGAGCTCTCATCAAGGTCTCCTGCGGTTTTTGTGAAGTCATGGTGGACTGGGGCCAGACTCCTTGCTGTAGACACTCTGCCGCTCTGCCTCCCATTTCTTCTGAGATGAAACCACTCACAGCAAACAAGCATGGGGAGAGGGTGTGAGTCTACGTTGGGATTTTCACACATACACACATATGCCAAGGGCTTCAACACACAAAACACAACAGGCCACCACCAGGTCCCATCAAACTACCGAAAATTCCCGTATCTAGCACAAGGCTAGACTTGGATGGTTAGTACCACTCTCCCTTCTCATTTACCCTTCAGACAGTGGCTTGCATGAATGTTTATATTTTTAAAAAAGAAAAGGGAGAACATAAGAAGAGCCATGCTGGATCAGGCCAAAGGCCCATCTAGTCCAGCTTCCTGTATCTCACAGTGGCCCCACCAGATGCCTCTGGGAGCGCACAAAACTAGATCTCTGTCTCCTGATTCCACTCCCCTGCATCTGGCCCTTGAAGTACCCTGGTTTTAAGCCTGGAGATGACTCATCTCCATCATGGTTTGTCACCTGTGATGGACTTTTCCTCCAGGAATTTGTCCAATCCCCTTTTGAAGGCATCCAGGCCAGATGCCATCACCACATCCTGTGGCAGGGAGTTCCACAGACTAACAACAAGCTGGGTAAAAAAAAATTCTTTTGTCTGTCCTCACTTTCCCAACCTCAGTTTGAGGGGCAATTCAAAAAGAGAAACAGTTCCCAATGCCATAGGAATTGTTGTTATAGGACTTTAGCATTCTAAAACCGAGACACACACACAAAAAACCTCTAGTTTACCTTACCTGTCTCTTAACTAAGTAGAGGTATTGAATACTTTTAATGTCTCTGGCATTACTCTGTGCACAACCTGCAGAGGTCTCCTTGAGAGTCACACTGCGGTTGGTCTCCATAGAGATACACCTAACTCAAAGACTGAAATCTCTCCATTCATACAATTATACATTATACAAATGAACAGGCCATTAGCACCTGCGGGCAACAATCATGTAATTACTGTTAATGTGCTTTGATCATGCAGAGATGATGGTTTCATTTCTTTACTTATTTATTGCACGTTTATTCTCCCAGGAATGGTATCCTAAGAATATTCTAAGGAAGGGTATTCTAAGGCATTCTAAGAATGGTATTCTAACATTCAAGCTACCCCTCAGTCAGACAGATTTCAGAGAGCAGAAGATCTTCTAGCAGCTGCATTATCCGAATTGGATGCATATTATGACAGAAACTGACTTGAACTCCACCCAAACTGTCCATTTCATCTGAGAAATAAGCAAGCATCTTGGAAGCTTCAGGTTGCTTGGGAGGGTGTCCGACAAAATAATTCTTTCTCCTCAAAACAATAGTTAGGTGTTATTTTGGATCATACATTGACGTATAAGAAACATTGTCAAATTACAAACCAGAAAGTGTCAGCAAGGAACAATATTCTCCAAAATCTATCAGGAACCAGTTGGGGCACATGGCCACAATCACCAAGAATTACAGTCGTCATCGCACACTCCTCTGCAATCAAGTACGCCAGCCCAATACTTTATAGTTCACTCAACAAAGTTGGTAGAATCCAGATGCCAAAAGGGAGCCCTTGTTGATAAAATCAATTACCTAGGCAGGCATGGTACCACTGAAACAGAGAGAAAAGTAGCCGCTAAAATGAAAATGAAAAGTGAAAGATTCAAATCAAATCAAACGTGATTGATTTGATGAGCTATCATCCTACCCCTCCCAGATTAAAACCAAGGAAATGTTCTTTTCAGAACTAAGTTGATGCAGAGAATGTGGAATGTAGGAAGGCAATAATTTGTAAAGAAAGTCCTACTGATGTCTTAAAATCAATGGAATCCCACTAAAACCTTGACCCCAGTCACATGGAAAACTGAGTTATGTGCTAAGTCACCCGTTAGTCTATGGAATGGAGTTGGCATAACCAAGGTAGATCTAAGAAAATGAGATTATTATATTAGCACAGTGCTTTGAGTGCAGAGGAGAACTGCCAACTTCACACCTATATCAGCATACGCCATACCCCCCAGCTTCCCCAGACACCCATGATGTTGCCAGCTATTGGGTGAAAGTTATCTGATAGATTTATTTGGCACAGTGGAGCTTCTGACATGAACAAAGAATGGAAGTTTTTAAAAGGAAACACAATTGAGACCAGATTAAAAAACACAATCAAAGGCCTAGAGTAAGAATAAAGAGACAGAATAAAAGTTGGCCAATTAAACCCCAGTGAGCGGCCACTCAACTTGAATGCTGAATGAAAAGGGCTATTGCCTGATGCCAGAATAACAATGAAGAAGCAGGCAGCCAAGTTCCCTTTTGCAGGGACAGCTGGCAAGAAATGCTCTTAGTTTGTTGTTGCTGAATTTATTCCGGGTTGATCAGCCGGCTGGATAGCTCACTGGCTTATGTCTTTCGGTACCTCAGCACATCCGATCTGGCCTGATTTCAGAAGCTAAGCAGGGTCGGCCCTGGTTAGTACTTGGATGGGAGTCCATCAGGGAATACCAGGTGCTGTAGGCGCCTGGAGTAGGAACTGGCAAGCCACTCCAGTATTTCTGCCAAGAAAACTACATGGATATGGGGTCATGAAGAGTCATGCAACACGCACACTCATTTTTTGGAATCACAATGTTACAGAAGCTAGCCAAAATCATTTCAGCACCATGGAGAGCTCCTTAGAAATTTTTATTTAAACTAATTTTTTAGAATTTTCAAGGAATTAAAATTCCTTGATTTCAGTCGGTCACAACTGTAACAGCACAACACAACACAACAACATGTGTAAACCAGACTTGTAGTACATACTCATTCACACAGATGATGCCTTCAAGAACCAGAAATAGAGGACACTCCCTCTGTTTAAATCAACCCAGACCAAACTATTGCCCTGCAAGTGTTTCCTTGGGGTCAGCTTGGTGGAGCCCCACCGCTTCTTACCTCGTAACTCTCCCAAGTCCAGTGTCTTCCCTAGCTGCTCTAGTAAGTCAGCCCGGGCTGCGTTCTTTTTGTGCTTTTTCCCATCGTAGTGCTGTTGCGCCATCATTGGGTTGTTAAACCATGCCGCACAGAGTTGGCAGTACCTGTCGGAGTCTCTTCTCTGGTGGGGCAGGGAGACCACAGGAGAGCTGTCCATGTGTGGCTGTTTTAGGGAACTCAGGTTGGTCTCTGCAAAAGAACATAAGAAGGAAGGAAGGAAGGAAGGAAGGAAGGAAGGAAGGAAGGAAGGAAGGAAGGAAGGAAGGAAGGAAGGAAGGAAGGAGTTGATGATGGATGGACGGATGGAAGGAAGGAAGGAAGGAAGGAAGGAAGGAAAGAAGGAACGAACGAACGAACGAACGAACGAACGAACGAAGGAACGAAGGAATGAAGGAATGAAGGAAGGAAGGAGTTGATGTCGGATGGACAGATGGATGGGAGGAAGGAAGGAAGGAAGGAAGGAAGGAAGGAAGGAAGGAAGGAAGTTGATGTCAGCAGCTACCCACTATGTCACATGGGATCTCAACATATGGCATATAAATATTTAAATTGTTCTGACACAGCATTTGTTTTAATACAATATTTAATTGCTTTATATGGAGACAAAGACAGGAAGAGAAATACATTAAAAGAAAACAGCAATCACAACTACTATATAGTCTTAGGGTGACCTGCTGGATAGCTCAGTGGTCTAGAGACACTTGGTCTAGAACTAGGGTCACCTAAAACTCCCAGAAGCCTTCAGCACTAATGGTGCTCTCCAGGATTTCTGGGAACTGTAGTCCAAGCATATCCAGGTTGAGAGCCACTGGTCTAGCTATCTGGCGGCAGAGTTCTGGCCCCACGTCTTTCCTTGCCAGCCTGTGGGGACTTGACTTTCCACAGGGTGACGCTGGTGGTGGTGGTGCATGAATCTTTTGCATTCCCCAAAAACAATCAAAGCTGGGAAATAACAGCAGATCTTGTGACATAAATTGTATAAATTAATTATATGCTTGGTAAAGAAATTGTACTAATATCCTTGTTGTCAAAGAGAGGTTTGCAGCACAGCACAGTACAGGTGATACAGTGAGACCCTACTATGCAATTCTTGGTTCACTAGGCTTACATTGAGCTTCAGATGCTTAAAATAGTTTTTTTTCCTGAGAAATGTGTTATGTTCCTCTTCTTACTCTCGGCCTCCCTGGACAAAACAAAGAAGGCTATCCCAGGGTGCTCTGGAGAATGATGAAAAAAACTGAGGTTGGGAGGCCAACTCAGTAATTGCTATTGTTACTTGCAACCAGTGCCACTACCTTGGAGAGAGAGAGAGAGAGAGAGAGAGAGAGAAGCTTGAAGTTACAATGCAGTCAGTACTAATGGTGACTTGAGGGATTGTTGAGGAAGGTCCCAGAAATAGCATGGAAAAAATTACAAACGGTCATTAACTTACAGCTCTGGTTCAAATCAATGAAAGTCCTGCTAGAATTGAAGACTGACTTATGAACTAAGGTAAACCCATCTACCACCACCTGTATAAATGTGTCTCGTCTCATGTTCTCAGCAAATGTATCTCTCGGGAGCAGATTCAAACAGGCATGATCGCCTTGGGACGTCTTTCTGCTTGAATTGTAACAGGACCTCATCTTAGAAGGGGAGCCAAGAGGATGGAGCATCCGTTATCTGACTCCACAGATTCTTAGGCTGATATTTCACATCCATCTCATCGCTGTTCACGGTCCCACTTGGGAATGGTATGAAGTAATCTAACCGCACGTCCATTGTGGTACGAGGGGAATTCGTCCCGACCACGCCCCCTGAACTGCGATCTAAGCGGGATGAGAGAGTCCCCTCCCTGGCCTCGGGAATCTGCTCATCACACTTCTCATTCTGAGACGAGTGCCCGCGAGGTAAGGCTCCTCACGCAACGTGCTATTCTCCATCTAGTGGGAGGAGTGCGAAGTGCCATTCGCCAGTACATTCCCTATGGAGTCAGCAATACAGTGCAGAGAGATCAACTTAGTTCCATAACACATTGAAGGCAAGGCTTTGGAGAATCAAAACATCAAAAATCAGAAGGTCAGGACCCGGGGGGGATGGAGAACAAAGGCATGGAATTTCACATCTCATCATGGAACGAGGACGTGCGGAAACAGTCATGCCGGTATCATCCATCATGCCTGTGCGTACATGGGAACAGGGACAGAACCGCAAGAAGACCACGTGACTGCGACCGACATCAACATGCAAAGAACTTCCTCCCGGGACGAGAATGGACGTGAAGTAACCATTTTAGTCTGAGAGGGTGGGTGGGAAAACCCACAACAAATTCAGTATGAACACTGATGAGCTCAAAGGATTCCCCCAGGAAACGGAATCTGTTCTCACCTCGAGCTTTCAATAAAATATATTATGCTGGGGGGGGGGGAATCTTTGAAGGCATCTAGTGTTTTAGAGGGCAGGGCCTCCTCACCCCTCCTCGTTTATTATTGCTTCAAACGCTCCTGTGTGTGAAGCAATGAGGAAGACGATGTGTCCTGCTGCATGAGAACACATTAGGATAAAATGAGGTCCTTGGAGTATTCAGTGATAACATGATGGAATGTTTCCTCTCCAGCTGCCTTTACTCATCACTCCCAACTATCTAATGTTGTCTTCTAATATTCAGCTACCATAAGCAATGACCTTGGTGCTGCTGTTGCTATGGCAAAATTGTGAGAAAAAACATGAAGAAGAGTAGAAAAAGAAGGCATTGAGTCCATGGAGCTATCCAACTGTTCGTTTGGGATGGCAGCTCATGAGTGGTGGGGCCACCGTGAGATACACAAAGTTGGACTAGATGGGCCTTTGGCCTGATCCAGCGTGGCTCTTCTTAGGTTCTTATGTACAGCCAGGCTTCTGGATAAAATAGCAGGGTGGAAATATGGGATGGCTGTACTTTAGGGTTTCCAAAAGAGGAGGGGGTAACGTACCACCGGAAAAAGGACCCCAGTTTGCATGAAATGTTTGTATGCGAATCTAGGTGGAATGGCTGAAGAAGTAACTGCTGGTTGTCCTTGTCTTCTTCTCTTCATGAGATTGTGACTCAGTGCCTTGCTTTCTCCTGAGCTGAGGAGAGTATTATTTATTGTGATGCTTTATTTAAAACATTTCTGTCCCGCTTTTCTCCCCCAAAAGACCCAAAGTGAGGGATTTTGTGTGTTTCTGTCCAGGAATTTGAGGATGAGACAAGCAAGATTCTACTTCCTCCACAATACACTGAAAGGTCTTTTTGGCAAAGAGGTCGCTGACTGGCTGGCTTTGAATAGCTGGTCAGATTCTGGTAGGGCTTTTCTACCCCAGAGAGGGTGTCCATCTCCTCCCTGGACACAGGCCATGACGAGGCATTGACTCTTCCTGATTGACTCATCCTTCACCCCTTTGCATATCCTCCCTTTGGCCTTTTTGTGGCAGGGTAAAGATGCTCCTAAGCACATCCGATCTCGACTGATTTCGGAAGCTAAGCAGGGTCGGCTCTGGCTAGTACTTGGATGGGAGACCACCAGAGAATACCAGGTACTGTAGGCGCCTGGAGTAGGAACTGGCAAACCACTCCAGGATTCCCGCTGAGAAAACTCCATGGACACAGAATCACAAAGAGTCGGTCACGACTGTAATGACATATCACACAGAGAGAGAGGTGCCCTAAGCACATCCGATCTCGACTGATTTCGGAAGCTAAGCAGGGTTGGCCCTGGTTAGTACTTGGATGGGAGACCACCGGGGAATACCAGGTGCTGTAGGCACCTGGACTAGGAACTGGCAAACCACTCCAGTACTCCTGCCAAGAAAACTCCATGGACGTGGAGTCACGCAGAGTCGGTCACAACTGTAACGACACAACACACACACACACACACCAAGTAAAAGCAGCCATTTCAGGAGAAACAAGATGGCTCAAAGCTGAGCCATACATATTCTGCAACACAAAAGGGGGGCATGAAATGCTCCCCCTTCTCCTCTGCCCTTGCAATTGAACTCAAATTACTTGCAGAGACAGCGGCAGGAGCCTTTGGGTGTCTCGTGCTCCATAAATGGGGGGAAAATGGTTACACATGGGTGAAAAACAGCAGGGTGTTTATTGTGAGAAAAGCATCTTGGATGTGCTTTTTCGCAGGGCCTGAGGCTATAAAGCTTAAGATCTTCTTCTTCTGTGCTGATCCCTCCCTGTTTATCACTTTGCTGAGGCCCATGGAGGGAACTGCATGCCAGCGTCAGCATCAGGCTGTTTCCCAACTGCACCACCAGGGCTTCATGCTGAACCCTCTCTGCAGGGGTTGAGATGGCAAGGGAAGAACCCAGATGCAAGGGTACAAGTAAGCCCCTGGGTTTCCCTAAGGGAAAGAGCCCACTTAAGGGCGCTTTACATGACCCCTAAAATCTGAGGCAAAGGGTTTATACATCACCAGGGGACCTTGGTGAGCAGGAAAGCAGTAAAACATAAATGAATGCATTTTATTGATTTAAAACTGTCCTGATATCCAGGATATAGAAAGTCTATTTAGGAAACAGTCATGATCAGCCTCTACTATGTGTGACTATGTAAAGCCTCCATATTCAGCACCAGTCTGTTATTCTACCAAGCCTGGTACTGCTTACCTGCACTTGGAACAGCTTAGTACAAATCATTTGAGCCTTTTTAAAAAGTCTACTTTTTAGATTACTTCCGCTTTAAATCAGGCCACAATGCAGTCTAATAAGAATAATGAGGTCTGTCTTCCTTAAATACCCATTTTCAGACACAGTGGTGGGAAATTCATCTCTGATTGAGGTTTGCAGGGGACTTTTTAAATGCACCCACGAACAATCAGATGATTGAATATCACCTGCTGACGACATTTGGCTTTTCGAATGCAAGAGTTAATGGGGGTGTTAATGGAAGCCACAGTCGGAGCATGTGGTCACAAGTAGAGATGGGCACGAATAAAAAAAAATTGCATTTTGTTTGTTGTTTGTCGTTTGGGGGGGTCCGTTTTGGTTCGTTTCCGTTTTTTGCGTATTTTTTTCAAAAAAATCATTTTCATTTTCGTTCATTTCGTTACCATTTCGTTACCATTTATTTCAATTTTTGTGATTTTTTTTAGCATTTAAAGCAGTACAATGTATTGCTGTAATGAAAACGAAACGGATGACAAAATTTCTGGTGTTTCTGTTCATTTCGTTTCATTTTAGAGACAAAATTTGTTTGTTGTTTTGTTACATAACGAAAAGAAAAAATGAAAACGGAAATGAAAAATTGTTCATTTCGTGCCCATCTCTAGTCACAAGAAGGTCAGGCAAAACTGGAGAGGCCAGACAACCTCAAAAATGCTTGTGGAAAGATTATATTAACCCAACCTCCCTCTCCTCCCTCTGTCATTGCCAAATGAAGAGCAAAAATGATATTCTATCCTAGGCACGTGCCAAGAGGAAAAATAAGCAGATTTGCTGAGTTATCAGAGGAGAAAGCGGCAGCTTCCAGTGTGCAAATGCTGATAGTCTGATAGTTCTAAATGGGTTAACAATCAGTGCATTATGGGTTAACCAGCAGAAGTGACCTGCTGACAACGTCTGCATTCTCTAAGACTGAAATAACTTCCAGGATGCAAAACTGCAAAACTGTGAAATTATAGAACTGTTAGAGCTAATGTGAAATGCTTATGTGACAAGATGTTGAATCAGCAAAGAAGTGTCATTTTAGAAGTACTGCATAACTGTAGACATGCACAGAGGAACACCAGGACATAACAGGTATGCAAAAAGGAACAACTATTAGTGTAACAGCAAGCTGGTCTGAGCTAGTTCCCATGAAAATTGGAACGACTGTATTGTGGAAGATTCTGGACTCTGGGTGTGGCAGGCTAAAATCTATTTAAGGGAATGTTCTGGATCATTTGGGGGTCCAGAATCTCTATGACCACTGTTAACATTACCCAGATTCTGTGACCCTAAATGCATTTAGTTCTTATTATGTGTGCTTGTCTTGTTATATGTTAACTTCACTTTGCATTATCCTGGAAGTCCCTGTGTACTCTTTAATAAAAGTTTACATTTAGCCCTTGAGGAGATTATCGGTGTTATTTTTAAGCCAACTTAAATTTCTGAAAATAAGAAAAAGCCGTCCCTCTTTCTATAGTAGGTCCAGTGGGGCTGGATCATAAGAACATAAGAACATCAGAAGAGCCATGCTGGATCAGGGCAAAGGCCCATCTAGTCCAGCTTCTTGTATCTCACAGGGGCCCCACCAAATGCCTCTGGGAGTGCACGAGACTAGATACCTGTCTCCTGATACCACTCCCCTGCATCTGGCCCTAGAAGCACCCTGGTTTTAAGCCTGAAGATGACACATCTCCATCATGGTTTGTCACCTATGATGGGTTTCCTCCAGGAATCTGTCCAATCCTCTTTTGGATCAATGGGTCATCCTAGCTTGGTAGCTCCCAGACGTCTGGCACTTCAAGATATGGAAATCTCTTGGCTCTGAAATCATTCTCTGTCTTCTTCCAATCTTCGTGCCATATTGATGTATAAGACCTGGTTTTCACTTTCCATCCTGAAATCCCCATGTTTTTCACAAAATGGATATTCCAATTACTTTGTTACTGGTTTTAGGTGCATCCATGTTACTGCCAAGTGCCAACTTAAAGCGACCCTAGGTGTGAGTGTTCTTCAGAATGCCCTTAACAGCTCTGCCCAGCTCTTGTGAACTCAACCCCATGGCTTCTTTTAGGGAGTCCGTCCATCGTTTTGTGTGGTCTTCCTCTTTTTCCTCTGCCTTCCGCCTTTCCCAGCATGATGGTTTCCACCAACCCCCTAGAGAATCTTGCCTTCTCGTGATGTTCCCAAATTAGGACAACCTCAGCTTCAACATATATATTTTTTGCCTCCAAAGAGAATTCAGTCTAGTTTTGCTCTACGACTCACTTGTTTATCTTTCTGGAAATCCACGGTATTCACAAAGCTATCATCCAACACCACATTTCAAACAAATCAATCCCCCCCCCTGACAGCTTTCTTATCAGTCCGGCTTTTGCACCCATACATGAAAACTAGAAATGCAGGTGTGTGGATCATCTCGGCCTTTAGACTCCCGGGACACATCCTTACCCCTGGTGACCGTTTCGAATTCCTTCATTGCTACCGTTCCTAATTTCCTAACCTCCATACTTCCGCTGCTCACTTTGGACAGCTTCTGTCCTCCCCTCTCCACCCACGATATGTTGTTGAGCTGTGTACTAAAATTTACTACCACATGTAAGAATGTGCGGGTGGCTTCATGCCCTCTTTTTGATTCTGAAATGCCTTGCAGCTTTTTCACATTCTCACGTGAAGGACGTGTCAACCGTTTGTCATCAAATTGATTTTTTTTTAAAAAAAGGAAACTCTTTCTCACCCTTACCTGGACTACATGTCCCATCCAATGGGACGTGCAATCCGATTTCTGGAAGTGCTTCTTGGCCAGGGAAGGAAGGCTGATATTTGCAAATATAAAAAGGTGCATTGCCTTATTTTTTAAAAAAGAGGTTACCATGGCAGATAGAAAGCTGGATGCTGCATTCACTCAACATGCATCTCCTCTTACTCATTTGCTTTTTCCAAATTGGCAGTGACTTAAGCCCAGCGCCTTGTCTTTCCTTTTTCTGCTCCACACAGCTAAATGGAATGGTCCTTTAAGAGTAAAAGTTACAATAAGAAAATCACACTCCCCCCCCCCCAAATCAGGGGAACTTACCTGTAGCCTTTATGGCTGGCTGTTCCCCAAGCAACAGCTTTAATCTTTTGGCATGGATTTTCCCTTGATAATGTGACTCAGCCACCACAGCCGACGTAAAGGACATATTGCAGAGTGTACAGCACTTGTTCTTATCCACTGAGTCCTCATCATTGCCCTGCAGGATGAAAAGCAAAAACCAGGGGGGTTAGCTGCTAGCCATGGCAGAGAGAGACAGCAGGCATCGCCAGCAACATAAGATAAACCCAGGTCCAGCCAGATCAGTTTGAGAGATGGAGGATTAGAGAGTTTTGGGATGAATTTCAGAAGACAAGTTGAAATGACCTCTCTCTCTCTCCCTTTTTTAAAGGAACAGTGACCAGAAATGCAAGTGACTTTTTGTTTGCTTGACCATTGGTCAGATTCTTTGTTCTTCTTTTACATGACCTCTAAAATCCACTGGCAACTTACATTTGGATCAGAGATCATGGGGTTTTGTTCTGCTTCCTGTGTTCCCACCCTTCCGCAATCCATTGCTCCTGTCTGCGGTGAGTGGGGGGGAGGAGAAAAAAAGGGAGAAAAAAATGCAGGCTCACCTCCGCTCACCTTCCTCTGCCATCTGAGCAGCCCCATAGGGATTCCTGTCTGTTAAAGGGGCGGTGGGACAAAAAACAAACAAACAGAAGGCGAGGAGAGCCCAGCATCGACAGCTTTACAATCTGCATCAGAATTTTTTTTTTACCTCTGGAGACCAGGTACTTGTAAAATGCGCTGGGGTGCGCTTAGGTGGCCGTTGTCGTACTTAATTTTTTTTAAAGTCCGCAGTTGGTGGGAAAACAATTTTAAGCTCCGCATCTGGGAGCCCTTTGCATTGGATTTTAGGGGTTGTGTAAAAGCAGCCTCAGTTTGCACACATGTGAAAAGCCAGGCAAAATCAAATAAAAAATGGGGGGGGGGAAATGAAGCAAAACACAAGACTGTAGTTGCCCCTTAAAGACATCCCAATGTAAGCTTTTGGTGGATTAATTTGCTTTCTCAGACAGGTTAGAAGGTAAGAGATCTCTGTCTTGCTTTGGCAGCTGTGGCCCTTGGTATGGGTGGCACCACGTTTTCAGGGCAGGGTTGGGAGTTGGCAGAGCTTTTGTTCAGACCCAAGGACCCAAACTGTTCATAAATGGGATGAGGCAACGAGAATCACCTACGGTTCCAACCTTACAGAGCTGAGACAGATCTACGAAAACATTATAAGAATGACAGAAGTTCCCGCAAATTGATTCAACTCCACGTGGAACCTTAGCGACTGCTTTTCATGACTGCTCGAGGAAACCTCAAAGCCATTTCCCCCTCCCACTAATTTCCAAGCCAAATTAATTAATGCTCCATTTATAACCATTAGCTCACATGCACTCCAGCTTCTTCAACCTAAATGACACCCCTGCTGCGTTACTTCCTCTGAAATTCCTGTGGAATAATAAATCATATCCATCTCTGCTCCGCTTCACACACACACACACACACACACTGCCAGAGTTTAAGTAGGCCATCGTCTTTTAATCTTGGGCGCTCATCAGACAGCGTCTCTGTGCTTCCACTTTTTCAGAAGTGTTCGCACATCAGTGGTGGAATCCCAGCCTTTCAAGCGGCCTGCTTCTTATCCAGGCCTTGAGTACCTGAAGTCGACGACACGGATGCGGCGCTGCGGACGGGAGGCTGTGAATTTCTGGCCCACAAATGCTCTTGTCTGCCTGTTTTTATCGGCCTCCCAACCATGTTCTTATAGCAGCTTTACGAGGAGATAATAGGGCTGACAGCAGACGGCAAAAGCAACAGCCACGGGCCACCGGGATCAATCGCACGTCATGGATGATGAACAGCCAAAGCCACACATTTAAAGGACACTGTTATCTGTGGATTCTCTTTAATGGCACCCTTGGATGACAAGCACCAATGGGACGAATGGAACCCAGCTGTCCTGATCCAGCTCACCCAAGCCTCCGTGTCTACTGCAACAGCCCGATCAAATCTTAGTTCCACAGCCATTGTTAAGACAACCAGTCCCCACAGGGACAGGGACAGCCATCTGGGAGTCTCTTAAGAATTCAGATCTTAAACCTCTCATTTTAGGGCACAGGCTCCCAACCTTGGGTCCTTGGATGTTCTTGGACTACACCCCCCCTCAAAAAAAAATCCTGGCCAGCACCACTGGTGGTGAAGGCTTCTGGGAGTTTTAGTCCAAGAACATCTGGGCACTATTTAACCTGACCTTCTTCTCTGCCTTATCATTGTTTATTTAACCTGACCTTCTTCTCTGCCTTATCAACCCAAGGTCAGGAGCCAGCTTGGAGGGACAGGAGACTTCCAGCTTGGAGGGACAGGAGACTGCCGGAGTCAGGGGTGCGGGAACCCTGAAGCTTGCAGGGAATAGGTGTGTTCCAGTAAGTTCCTGATTTGCTCCTTGTTCGTTCCTGCCTTGATTGCAAAGACTTCTGTGTGCTCCAGTTGCTCTCGCCTCACAGGCTCTGGTTTGGGTGCAACTCCCTTTTTCATCGGGATGCCCATGCCTCCTGACAGACGCAAAACCTGGAGGTAGTCCCTCTGGGCCACTAGCATAGAACTTTTAATTAACATAAACTCCCCACATGTTACCACCAAAGACTGACACATAGTTTTGGGTCCATTGAGATGGAATCCCTTTGAACAAGGAAATGTGCAAATGCACCCAGACTCTGGAACTCCCTCCCACTAGAGGCCAGAACTGCCTCATCTCTGTTGTCCTTCCGGAAACAGGCAAAGACCTTTCTTTTCAGGCAAGCTTTCCCTGAATGACGGACTACCATGTGTATTTTATATGAATCTATGAGTCCACATAGACTTTGTGTTTATGACTACTAACCATGTTGCTTTAATGTAATGTTGTCTATTAATGCTGTAAGATGTCCCTCAATTCCTTGTTCTCAAATACACTTGAACATGTCTTAATTGTACTGGACTGTATATTATCCCTCATTGCAGTTTGGTTAATCTGACGTTCCTCTTGATTTCTCCCCAAGGGCTGTATATTGGATACAAGTGTTGGTGCCTATCTCTGCAAGCTGGTCTCCATAGCGGTGCTTAGAAGTTATCTCAAAAGAATCCCCAAAACATTTGGACATTTCTTAAACCCAACGCTGCCAATGCATCCGCTGCCTCCGTGTCCACTTCCTGTGCCTAGCACAAATTAATCTGATATTCCATGGAGAGTGGCGGAAAATACACAGCTGCCTCAGAGCTATTTTTAGTTGCCACTAGGCTTAATTAGCTTGACTGGCAGGAATATTTCTCTTTATCTGTTGACCAGGAGGACTTATTAATCAGGGTTGCTGAAACTCCCATTATTCAGCAATAGTATGAGCTTGCTTCACCTATCTATCTATCTATCTATCTATCTATCTATCTATCTATCTATCTATCTATCTATCTATCTATCTATCTATCTATCTATCTATCTATCTATCTATCTATCTATCTATCTATCGCCCCAGTAATACAAGCACCCTCCAGGGAGGTTTATGTAAGATTACAACTTACGATACAGCATGAGGCAAAAAAGAAAAAGAAATCAGAAATAAGACTGCAGTGCAAAAGTTAATAATTAAAACAATTGAAACAATTAACGACTTCTGCTGTAGTTATTTTGATAACAACTTGTTAGAATTTAATAGGAACTTGTTAAAAAGATTTAATAACAACTTGCTAAAAATTCTTAATAACAACTTGTCAAAAAATTTTTAAAAATCAATAATGTTTAACAAGTTGTTATTGCCAGAATCCTGGAGTTTCCATTATTGAATGCAGCTTTAAATGAGTCTGTCTTTGCTGTCTTCCTACACATAAGGAGAGGAGGCATATCTCTGTCGGCACTGTATTCACACAACCGAAAAGGCACAATTCCTTGTATTTGGCTTTTTTGACCTTAGTGTCTTTTAACCATAGGGATTCCGATGAGAAGGTGGGATGGATACCTGATTTCTGAGACACATGAATCTCCTTTTGGGTTTTCATCTAAAGTTTCCAGGAACTATTCAAGATAAGGACCCGTATTCCTTCTCAAAAAGCTTCAGCAAGCTGGACTATTTATTTGGATTTTTATATCCATCACTGCTGGCATTCATACATTGACGTGGTACTCCTTTGCATGTATATGCACAGCATTGCTTACATACATTGTGTACTGAGCATTGTAAATATCCATAGGTTTGTTACCACTTTCTCACATGTTATTATAGTATGATACATATCTATGTTTTATAGGCTGACTTGTATTATTATGTGTGTGTGTTGTGTCGTTACAGTCGTGACCGACTCTTCGTGACCCCATGTCCATGGAGTTTCCTTGTCAGGAATACTGGAGTGGTTTGCCAGTTCCTACTCCAGGCGCCTACAGCATCTGGTATTCCCTGGAGGTCTCCCATCCAAGTACTAACCAGGGCCGACCCCGCTTAGCTTCCGAAATCAAGCGAGATCGGATGTGCTTAGGGCATCTAGGCAGCTCTTGTATTATTATATATGCTGTCTAATTTGATATAAGGAGTTCTCCTTAGTAGCATCAGTGTAATTCTGCACTCCCTCTTTTTGTTACATCAGCATTAAGATAAGATAAGATAAACCTTTATTGATTCCACATCGGGGAAATTTACTTGTTACACAGCTCCCAATACAAAGAACAAATAAAGAAGAGTAGTAAGAGCAGAAAAAGGATAAGGTGAGAAAGAAGAAGATAATAGATAATAGAGATTAAGTAAAATAAAAATCCAATATACAATATAAAATATGGATGTAAAAATTAAATGTTTAATTAAATTAAAAGCCTCCTTACTACTAATCAAAATCCAGTTGGAGAAATAAGAGAGGTGTTTTAAGCTACAGCAGCCATAAAGGCTCGTGCAAGACTTCTGTTTTATACCTCTCTCTCTACACACACACACACACACACACACACACACACACACACACACACACACACATACCAGTCCTTCTCCTCAACTCGGCTCTGAGGCACCAAGGGAATTTTTTCAAAGTTATTTCAAAGTCGAGGCCTTGTACAAGATGCTCTTCCTTCATAGGACGCCGTTCACGACACCGTGCCAAAGTGCAACCCACAAAGCCCTCGTTTGAAAACCTGACCCTTGAACAGTATTTGTGCTCTGGGACCCCCCCTCCTGCTCACACGTGCATCTTTGAGAGGGGCCCCCCATCCCGTGCGTCAACAGTTTCCCCCCCCCCGTCAACCTACTTTCCACGAGACGCGTGCTTTAAAAGGAAAGGCAGAAATAAAAACAAAAACCTCTTGCCACATCAGATGCTTCTCAGATGAAATCGGGGCTGTTTCTTTTCTTTTTCTTTCCTGCCTTACTGTCAAGTGGCTCTTTGTCTTTATTCAGATGCTGCTTTCAAGTTTATGGCAACTGCGGCATGGGTAGCTTTCTTCTAAGCACTGTTCCTAGCTAAGGGGTGGGGGTGTGGGGGATGCCGTGTGTTCCGTTTTGGCATTTCAGAGGCTTTCCCTGTTGGTCAGAAGCACCTCTCAAAGCTGAAAGCTTCAGACATGCCCAGGTTGCCTGCACAGCACAAAGAGAGATCCAAAATTCTGCTGTATGTCCCTTCAGAGACCCTCGGTGGGGCAGGGGAGCCATCTACCCAAGGGCAACCTCAGAATCTCCAAACTGTTGGGCATAGATGGGTTTCCAGTTTATTATTTTGTTGCCTGTTCTTTTCTTAATCACCTTGAATGCTGCAAGATGGATGGACGGACGGATGGGTGGATGGAGAGTGGGAGGGAGGGAGGGATGGACAGAGACATGGAGGTAGAGATGAGAAAACCCCTATGACAAGGATTTGAAGCCCCATCTCTATGGGCTAGGTACATTTTGTAGAGCTTCTCTGTCCCTCCATAAGGTCTTCTGCTGTTATCTCCAGTCAGAGAACAGGGGGGAGGCTATCTCTACCAAGGTTATAATCCTTAGAACCTGGAACTTGGGTAGACTGGCTTTTCCTGGGGTGGGCTAGTGGGGATGGGGGGCTAGATGAGGTTACTTCGGGCAGAGGTGCAATATGCCATTTGGTCCAATCCTAATCAGGTGACTTAATGTTGTTGTTGTTGTTCAGTCGTTCAGTCGTGTCCGACTCTTCGTGACCCCATGGACCAGAGCTCGCCAGGCCTTCCTATCCTCCACTGCCTCCCGGAGTTTTGTCAAATTCATTTTGGTTGCATCGATGACACCGTCCAACCATCTCATTCTCTGTCGTCCTCTTTTCCTTTTGCCTTCGATTTTTCCCAGCATCAGGGCCTTTTCCAGGGAGTCCTCTCTTCTCATGAGGTGGCCAAAGTACTGGAGCCTCAGCTTCAAAATCTGTCCTTCCAGTGAGCATTCGGGGTTGATTTCTTTCAGAATGGATAGGTTTGATCTCCTTGCAGTCCAGGGGACTCTCAAGACTCTCCTCCAGCACCACAGCTCAAAAGCATCAATTCTGTGGCGATCAGCCTTCTTTATAGTCCAGCTCTCACTTCCATACATCGCCCCATTTATAAGATATTCCAGACTGAGGCAATGGTGACTTAATAACTGAGGCCAAATAGCTAGCACCTAGGTCTGACATAGCTGCTTGTAATGCTGGGTGAAATTCCGTGATATCGTTCCCAAAGACCCAATGACAATGGGGAATCATCATCATCATCATCATCATCATCATCATCATCATCATCATCATCATCATCATCATCATCATCATCATCATCATCATCAAATCCCAGGTCTGGATTTTTAAGATAAGATAAGATAAATCTTTATTGATCTCGCATCGGGGAAATTTACTTGTTACACAGCTCCCAATATAAAAAAATAAATAAAGAAGAGCAGGTGCACACACAAAAAAGTGTAAGGTGAGAAAGAAGAAGATAATAGGTAATAGAGATTAAATAAAATAAAAATACAATATACAAATATACACTATAAAATGTGGATATAAAAAAATGTGGGGGGGAGGAAAAATAAGCTACAATCTACGAATATGAATATGTTAGACGGTAGAGATTTCCCACTGTGAGATTCCTCTCTTTCCCTGGAGATGGGCACAGTAGTCCTCAGAAGTGTTAGGAGATGCCCTGGGACCTGCCAATCCTTGCCCTCTTCCCATCATTCTGAACTCAGCCTTGGTCCCAGCCCAAGGGCCCATTCCATTTATCAGGCATGTCCAAACTTTAGGCCTCCAGATGTTTTGGACTGCAACTCCCACAGTCCTTTGTCACTGGCAATCTAAGCTTAGAATTCTGGGAGCTGTGGTGCAAAACATCAGGAGGGCCGAAGTTTGGACATGCCTGCCTTACTTCTTTCAAGTTTGTTGTTCCACCCCAGACCCATTTCGTTCTGCAAGCTCGGCAGGAAAATCTCCTCTGATAATCTAGGAGACGGCTCTGCTTTCGGGCAACAAAATGGTAGCGGCGTTTTTTCTTTTCTTTCCTGGCAAAGCATAAGATTCAGGCCAACAATCAATTCAATCAGAAGGGTTCTGCTTATTGACCACAGCCAACCAAATCAAAGTGGAAGGGCTTGAAAGATAATCTACGCACGGCAACACGGGTGATTGATTCAACAATCATTTCCCCGAATGTATTTGCTCTCGCCTTTCCACTGGAGATAAATAAACCCATCATTCAGCACAGTTTGTATGAAGCAGCAGCATGTCAGCCCTAAAGATTCTTGAGGAATGCATTGTTTGTGAAGTCTAATCGGAACAGACTTGATCCGTAAAATTCCTTGACTAACGTGTTGATTGGGACTTCGTATTGGCTCTTGCATCTCTGGAAGGTGCTCGGTCAGTTCTTGGTTTTTCAAAAAGTATTCGGCTACATTTCAAAAGCTTTCTCTTTGAAAAAGAATTGATTCAGAAATGTTTGTTTGGACCTGGAAAAAAAGAGGCCGGACTATATGTGCTCCATTCCTTTCTCCTTGCAATGCCGCAATCACCTGCCTTCTGGTGATTCCATATTCATGTCTAGACATAACGTTAATTCACAGAGCTCCTGTTTAAAATAACATCAGGAAACTTCAAAGCCGATCTTGTACTGCCAGCAGAATGAAGAGTTAGACAAGTTCTGAAGAAGCTGCCGAAAGTCGTGTGGGAGGCAAGCGTAAAATACGAGAAGGCACTGCACGAGTCTTTTGCAACATCACCCTCCAGCAACCTGGAAATTGTGTGTGTGTGTGTGTGTGTGTGTGTGTGTGTGTGTGTGTGTGTGTGTGTGTGTGTGTGTGTGTGTGTGTGTGTGTGTGTGTGTTTTGTGTCGTTACAGTTGTGACTGACTCTTCGTGACGCCATGTCCATGGAGTGTTCTTGGTAGGAATACTGGAGTGGCTTGCCAGTTCCTACTCCAGGCGCCTACAGCACCTGGTATTCCCTGGTGGTCTCCCATCCAAGTACTAACCAGGGCTGGCCCTGCTTAGCTTCTGAAATCAGGCGAGATTGGACGTGCTTCGGGCATCTAGGCAGTTGGAAATGGGGTGGGTGAGTATAAAAGAGTTCAGGGAAGGCAGGACAGAATGTAAGGACGGTCGCAAAGATGGTCCAAGGTCCAGCACCATGGACAGATGAAGGTGGGTGCAATGTAGTATGAGGGAGGGGGGAAGAGGAGAAAAAGATGAATGTTGGGACAACCTCATTGAAAACAACAAAATGCAGTCATAGTCGCTGAACAAACTCAGTGGTTACACCTGTTCTCAACATGAACAGAATCATGTTGGGTCCCTCTCTGCTATCTGTTGAGTCATGGGAACTGGTCTTCTTTTCTTAAGAGATCAAAATGTTTCCCTACTCATCCAAGCAGCTTCACCCAATTGCCATGGCTCTACGTCCAGATAACCACACCTGGATGACTGGGAATCTTCACAGACATCCCTCTCTGCTGCACAACTATCAAAAGGTTGGGAACAGGAGGAGGAGGAGAAGGGTCATCCAAATTCAGAACCACAAGTGGGATTCAAAAGTAGGATTTGAAGGGTTAAACTCTCCATCTCCAGAGGTTTGCTGGACAGATGTGTCCCAGGCAGATAGTGGGGGGGGGGGTCTGTAAAAGCCTGGAATTAGTAAATAATAAAAAAAAGAGTCAGCTGGTTCCCTCCAGATTATTCAGGTCCTCTTTTTGATCATCCATTCAAGGAGGGTAGATGATATTGGTGGTGGTGCCAAACTTAAAGGGTTTTTAGAAGACGGCAAGATAAGTCCATATGAGATATCTCTGTCCATGGCCATCGGCCATTTAAAATGAAAGCCCTGCGTTCAGAGGACGTGGAGTATCAAATACCACCCCAGGGAGAAAATGTGGATGGCTTGTGACCATCTCTTCACATTGTCCTTGTGAATTTCTGGAAGGCGTCTCACTTGCTGAGCCAGAGAACAGAATGCAGAGCTGTGAAAACCAAGCGGTGTTCTGTTCCCATATAATATTACGAGCCAGAACAAAGTGCAAATGGCCTCGTGAAATTTTGCATCCCATTGAGGGTCAAAAGACGCTGGCAGGCTCCGTTTCTCCAGCGGGGGAGTCAAGCTTCTCCAACAGCCTCTCAAGATAAGGCTTGAACCTTCCTGCAAGGGAGGGGACAGGTGGGGAAAGGATGAAGAAGCAAAGCTTGTGTGTGTGTGTGTGTGTGTGTGTGTGTGTGTGTGTGTGTGTGTGTGTGTGTGTGTGTGTCTGTCTGTCTGTCTGTCTGTCTGTCTGTCTCTCTCTCTCTCTCTCTCTCTCTCTCTCTCTCTGTGTGTGTGTGTGTGTGTGTTGGGGCAGGAAATCATTTAAACTGCAATGTCCAATATCCCCCTCCTAGCCTACATGCTTGATGGGAGTTGTAGTTCCCAACAGAAGACCTAGAAAATATTTGAAAAAACATTTTGCCATCGATCCTTTCTTTTCTAGGACGATAGGAAAAAAAAGGAAAAGAACCTCTTGTTTTGTTTTTTTGCCTTTTGGAAAAGAAAGTCACATGAGAAATTAAGACCTTTGCTGTGTACTGACATCCTACTGTAAATTGTTCCAACCAATCAGAGATTAGTTAGGAAACAGGGGGGGGGGCTGTCAGGACAGGAAATAGGGATAATGCAAAATGGGTCAGTCCATCCTTCTGACAATAGAAGATGATACATCGCTACTCTTGGCTCAAACATGTAATCTGCAGTCAGAAGCAGTATTCTGGGATGGACCCTCCCCTCCTCTTACAAACTGTCTCTTTGTCCCCACCCTCCAGGGGTAAGATTACTGGTAGATCAACAGCTTCTGTCTCTCTGTCTCTCTGTCTCTCTGTCTCTCTCTCTCTCTCTCTCTCTGTCTCTCTGCATTATTTCCCCACCTTATGGCTCTTGCCACAGCCAAATTTATCTGTGAGGGTGTTTATCGCGGCACCATAAGCTCCCATGGTACCAGGAGTGCTGCCTGTGTGCTCTAATTTCACAACATTGCAAGGGACCGCTGCATAAGATAAATCTAGCCCTATAAAACCAACACATCCTCTGGTTTCAGCAAGTCCGGAGGCAGTGAACTTAATGCATCAACCAGGAAATCAGCCTTGTCCAAGACTCCTAGATCTTGCAGGTGCCCCAAAGATTCTTGAGAAATGCCTGTAGAGATTTCCACTTTTTTCCAGATCTTGTCTGATGACACTCATTTCCCTGGTTGCTTCCCCCCACCCCACCCCAAACCGTCATTTCCTGCTGATGTAGCAACTGCATCTTTCTGCCTCCCGTACGAACCGCATATCATCCCAACCAAGAAGGGGTCACAGCAAAATTAAACCACATGAGATTTAATTACAGAATGGTGTGATGTGAATTGAGATTAACCATGATGCACAGGGGAATGCACGCCAGTCCAAAACCATTCCATCCTCATGCTGGACCATTTTTGGTCCTGCTATGGGGCTTCTACATTTGGGGACCGGGCTGGAGTGTTCCCCCAACAGATTGGGGTGAGGATGCGTCCGGTTCAAATGTTCTTTTCTGGGTCTCATCACACTCTGTCAAACTCAACATTGCAGATAGGACACTTGAGGCTGAAAACTCACGACTCTTGAGTATTGAGGAAAGAAGACCAAATCCTTGAATGGTGGTCCTACAGAGGAGGGGCAGAATTTGTTTTCAGTCCTCCCAAAGGATAGGGCACGTACCAATGGGTTCAGGCTACAGGATGTCAGATTTAACTTAGGCAATTATTTCGTGTCCTTCTTTGTTCCACAACTAGTTTTGTACCATCGCAGCATTGGTCGCGATCACGTGGTTTTGTCCCTGTTTCAGTGTTCCCATGGTCGTGATAACTTGTCTCGTGACAAGTGTTGCCTCATGGTCTTGTACCGTGACAAACACAGAATTTGTCTAGCCTCCTTTTTCCCTTTGGGGGGGTGGGGGCTTAAAGAATTCTTTTTTGATATTTCGCTTCTGAAAAGTTAAAAAAAATGGACACAGTTTTCTGAGAGAAACGAATGTTTTGTTACATGACAGTCGTTGCTACACGGTGTCTTGTCTCGGAACAGAAAGCAGGAACAAAGAGTGACAAGGGGAAACCCAACCCCAGCACCAGGTACAGGATTGTCATGCTGAGCACCTGTTCCGGGGGCGTGGTTGAGACAAATTTCAGTAGTTGCATAACATACGTGAAGTAACTTTTTTTGTACCCCTTCTAAGCGCAACACTAACAGAGACAAAACGGACATGAAGTAACCACCTAAATGTCAGGAAAAACTTCTTAACTGTTAGAGCAGTACAGCATTGAGACCAATGACCTTGGGAGGTGATGAGTACCAACTCTGGAGGCATTCAAGAGGAAACTGGGCAGCCCTCTGTCAGATCCGCTTTGATCTGGATCCCTGCATCAAGCAGGGCTTGGGCTTCATGGCCTTAGAGTCTCTTCCAACTCCATTTTTCTCTGACTCCCTCACCTTTCCAAAGAAGTGGAGCTGGGAGACTGCCTGCCCAACTAGACCAGAGCTGGTGAACCTTCAGCACTCCAGATGTTTTGCACCACAACTCCCAGAACTCTAAGCCTAGATTGCCAGCGACAAAGCACTCTGGAAGCCATGGTCCAAAACATCTGGAGTGCCAAAGGTTTGCCACCACTGAGCTAGACTAACAAAGGAAGCCTGTGTTTACATACTGGTGGCAAACTGGAAAACAAACAAATCCACGAATGGATTTGCAAAGAACACGAGGCATGAGAAGATAGTGCAGTGACAATCTTTGGGTTCTCATGGAATTCAATGGATTTTCTGTTCTTCTGATGTGCTAGCTGGAATTTAAACTTCACTTTCCAGCTTACACAGTCACACACACACACCAGGGCTTTGCGGTTGCTATCCATGCACTGCGTGCCTTGTCGTTTTTCTCAACACTGATAGCAAAGCTAACTTTTCTTAAGAGGCCTCTTGAAAACTTAAGGTTGAGAATCCAGACGTGTGCCAACTAATTTGAGAGGGGGGGGGAATACAAATTCTAACCTTCTCCAATGACTTTAGTTGAGCTACTGCAAAGTAGTGTTGCAAGATTAACATTTCTGCCAGATGCTGTCATGTGCAATTTTTTTCCACACACAATGCTTTAAAAACAACAACCAAGGAAATGCTAACTAGTGATGGATGACTTTCGAGTTGTTTGCTTTGTAACTGCCACCTTCTGTCTAAGCTTTTGCCCAAGTCTCCAAGCTTGCGATTTTCCAAAACTCTCATTCAAGATTATAACGCTGGTATGTTATGATTTATGAGCATGGGGAAACTCCTAGCCAGTCCTTCCTGCCGATCGCAACATTTCCAGATTTCACCTTTGTGAGAATAAAGAATTCATAAGTTACAAGTGACAGCAAAGGGTCTCCAGAGACTCCTGAGATCAACAACATTTGGGAGCAGTTTTTTTGTAGAACTCAACACACTGCAGCAGGTGCCCTTGGGCTGAGTTCCCTGAAATATTACAGCATGACGAATGAAACAGGCCAGTTTTTATGCTGCCACCGGCCTTTTGTCATATTTGCAGCCCCAGGCTGACCTCTGATTCCCACGTAATTCTGCCTGCAACGAGGAACATGTGGAGGAGAAGGAGGATGTAATAAAACTGCATTTCAGAAATGTTGTTCAGTGAAGGAGCAACCCTGATATTATGAAAGAGTAGGTCCCATGCTGGTTCTTGCCAATAATTGCAAAATGAAAGGGATCTCAGGTGTTCTCAAGTGGGGGGGGATGTAAAATTGTAATGGGAGGAATGAAACTGTCCTTTCCAGGAGGGGAGAGGAGAGGGGGAGAGAGAGAGAGAGTGAATGAAATCAGAAATCCAGAATGGGATGCTATCAGCCACCCTTGAAATTACTTGGAATGGAGTTCACTCAGTGGGGTGTGTGGCTCCTCCATATGGCTCAGGTAGGCCTCCTTGAACTGCAACAAACTTGAATATTGTCTCTTACTGGGTACAAGTCAATTGCAGTTAGAGCAAGTCCATCTGAATTAGCAGACGTTCCAGAGCAGTTGACTTGCTTAATCCCCATTGAGTCAATGGGCCTACTCTAGTTAGATGTATAACATGAAGCAAACTGGGCCCTCTGTGTTCTTATTCTTATTCTTATTCTTATTCTTATTCTTATTCTTATTCTTATTCTTATTCTTATTCTTATTCTTATTCTTATTAAGCTTTCAAACATAAAGCAAAGCAAAAGCAAAGTGTTTTGCTTATATACCACACCATACCACTTCAAGTAGTCTCTGGGCGGTTTGCAGTTTTTAATTACAGTATGCAGGCTACACATACCCCCCCCCCCAGCAAGCTGGGTACTCATTTAACTGACCTCAGAAGGATGGAAGGCTGAGTGAACCTTGAGCCTGCTACCTGGGATTGAACCCCCAAGACCTGAGCACAGTTTTACCTGCAGGACAGGCATTTAACCACTGCGCCACGAGGCTCTTTAATATAGTGTGCTTTGATGTCATAAACCACCTTGGGTCCCCTTGGAGAGAAAGGTTAGGTGTTGTAAGTAAGTAAGTAAGTAAGTAAGTAAAAAGGAAGGAAGGAAGGAAGGAAGGAAGGAAGGAAAGAAGGAAGGAGTTGATGCTGGATGGATGGATGGAAGGAAGGAAGGAAGGAAGGAAGGAAGGAAGGAAGGAAGGAAGGAAGGAAGGAAGGAAGGAAGGAAGGAGTTGATGCTGGATGGATGGATGGAAGGAAGGAAGGAGCACCCTTTGCCGACTCACGCACTTGGATGCTTTTGGGGATGTTTTGCTATTTGGGTGAAGTCACTTTGAGTAAAAGGGGGAGGGGAGGAAATCCCCCTTTCCCAGTGTTTCTGTCCACGGCTGCTCCTCGGAAATTTCATGGTTGTGAAAATCCCCACTGGAGCAAAATGTTAGAAATCACCAGGATTTTCCCCCCTAAAAACTGCTGAGTATCCACTACGTCCTTGCTCTAAGCTGGAGGGGTGGGGAAGAGAGAAAGATCATTTCTGACTACACCACTCCCTGAAACCTGAGCATCGGGCCATCTGAAAGATTCACAGATATAGTTTTCAGGTCCAAAGCTTGCCATCTTTTGCCCCGGACACTCGTTTTGGGTTTTTTTTAGTGTGAGCCACTGCCTTCAGCCTTAATAACCGAGGGAATGGGATGCTCCTAATGCAGCGAGGTAATGATGCACAGATGAGCGGACGGCGATGCTGACAAATATATAGCCACGCCTGCACACAAACTCAGGTTGTGTCAGCATTATTGCCCATTAGGAGGGCAGGCGCCATTAGAGACATAAATATCCTTCTCACACCACTAGGCACTTATTGGCTTGGCGAAATAGAGAAGCCTCTCTTTCCAGCTTAGTGGGAAAGGTCAGCTGGTGAATCAGCGTGATTTACAATCAGAATGTGCGACAGGGCCACTTAACGCTCTTCCTCGTAATGGGGAACATTGCTACTCTCACAAACATTTGTTAATTTGCCTCTTGGATAGAGATGCTGCAGGTGGACAGGTGATGTGAACGTTTCTCAAGTTAGGAGCTGCTTTGCAGATATTTTTTTAACGATGAAAACACGAGAGATGTAGGGAAGGACAAAAGTCATATAAGGATCAAAAACTAAGGTTTGTCACGCGTTGGCCATTGCCCCCACCAAATCTTCCTTCAATGCCTTTCCACAAACAGAAATTGGATTTGAGGAAAATTTATAGACTATGTATTACTAAAAGGGAAAGGGAAAGAACCAACTTATAATCCGATACAGTTTTGGAGAAAAGGACTTTAAGAACAATGTTAGAAGAAGAGAAGATGAAGAAGAAAAAGAAGCTAAGGAACAACTGGATGGTCCCAGGGGGTCGGGGGGGGGGGTGCACAATTACTGTTTGTTTGATTGTTTGTTTGTATTTTTAATTTAAAAAATAAAAAATATTTTAAAAAAGAAATTGGATTTTAGATTCGGCATTTAGACCTTTTATTTGGCATATGAGCTTCACCCTGGGCTCCGGGCAAGGGTGTTATGCTCTATAGCATGAGAATTTGGGTGCACCCTTTCCCAGTTTTAGGCTTTCTTTCAGCAAAATGAAATGCTTTTTTTAAATGCACACCTGTTAAACAAATGCCTTCCACCTTGCACAAGACCCTGCATTTTGTATCAAGACTCATTTAGGACACATGGAAAAGCCTTCCACACAATACAAGGTTACACACACACAGCACCTCCTAACCTTCTCAGTAACATTCCTGTTATCCAAAAATCCAAAGCAAGCAAGAGGGCAAGGGAGACCCTGATGTTTCCTTCTTCAACCCGTGCAAACTATTTACCTGGGCTGAAAAGCTTTTTGACAGGGGGTCCTGATACATCAGTATACCCTCCACTTATCCACCTTTTCTTTTTTTTTAAAAAAGTTAGGGTTGAGAAAAATGGGTGAGTATTCCTGATATCTTGATTTGAGGGCCCAACAGTCATTTGTTCAGTGGGTTCAGAAATGAAATGAAAAAGCCAGCATGTCCCTGTCTCCGGGTATTCTCTGGTGCTATTGAGATGTTGGTGCCCAGGGGTCTTTCCTTGATTAAGCTTTGGTCATGTGAGATGCACCCACATGGGAGAAGATGAAGCAATGGGGAGGAACCCCAGGTCTGAGCATCTCAGGACCGTAATGGTGGTGTGTGTAGCCTACCCATTTCATATTTCCTGCCCTGGGAGGGACAGGGAGAGGTGATTTACATCCTTGGGGCATTCATAAGAACATAAGAACATAAGAAGAGCCATGCTGGATCAGGCCAAAGGCCCATCTAGTCCAGCTTCCTGTATCTCACAGCGGCCCCACCAGATGCGTTTGGGAGCGCATGAGACTAGATATCTGTCTCCTGATACCACTCCCCTGCATCTGGCCCTTGAAGTACCCTGGTTTAAAGCCTGGAGATTACACATCTCCATCATGGTTTGTAACCCGTGATGGACTTTTCCTCTAGGAATCTGTCCAATCCCCTTTTGAAGGCATCCAGGCCAGATGCCATCACCACATCCTGTGGCAGGGAGTTCCATAGACTTACAACACGCTGGGTGAAAAAAAATATTTTCTTTTGTCAGTTCTTACTCTCCCAGCACTCAATTTGAGTGTATGTCCCCTAGTTCTGGTATTTTGAGAGAGGGAGAAGAGCTTCCCTCTATCCACTTTACTCATACCCTGCATTATTTTGTATGTCTCAATCATATCCCCCCTCAAGCGCCTTTTTTCCAGACTAAAGAGGCCCAATTGTTTTAGCCTTTCTTCATAAGGGAGGTGCCCCAGCCCAGTAATCATTTTAGTCGCTCTCTTCTGCACCTTTTCCAGTTCCACTATGTCTTTCTTGAGATGCGGTGACCAGAATTGTACACAATACTCCAGGTGGGGCCTTACCATTGTTTTATATAACGGCATTATAATGTTGGCTGTTTTATTTTCAATCCCCTTTTTGATAATCCCTAGCATGGAATTGGCCTTCTTCACCGCTGCCACACATTGGGGAGACACCTTCATGGAGCTGTCCACCAACACACCAAGATCTCTTTCCTGATCCGTCACGGATAACTCAGAGCCCATGAGTTGATAGATGAAGTTTGGATTTTTTGCCCCAATATGCATTACTTTACATTTGGTTACATTAAAACGCATTTGCCATTTCTCAGCCCACTCCCCCAGTTTGGAGAGATCCTTCTGGAGCTCTTCACAATCTTCTCTGGTTTTTACCACATGGAAAAGTTTTGTGTCATCTGCAAACTTGGCCACCTCACTGTTTATCCCTGTCTCCAGGTCATTTATGAACAGATTGAAAAGCACCGGTCCCAGGACAGAGCCCTGGGGCACACCGCTTTTCACTTCTCTCCATTGTGAAAATTTCCCATTGACACCTACTCTTTGTTTCCGGGATCTCAACCAGTTCTCAATCCATAAGAGGACCTGCCCTCTTATCCCCTGACTATGCAATTTTCTCAGCAGCCTTTGGTGAGGGACTGTGTCAAAAGCCTTTTGAAAATCCAGATAGACTATATCCACCGGTTCACCCAAAGGGTATGGCACCCAGAGAAAGACAGGCTGTCGGGGCCTCCCCTCATTATGTTATCACTCAATACCCTTCTAGTAGCAAATACCAGTGGTGGGCCAGTCCTTCTGCAGCAGCAAAACAGTCAGATCATATACATTTGGGTGACCTGCTTCACATCCCCAGTTGCCCCACCCAAGCTATGGGTCTGAAAATCCTATCCAGTAGGACCCCGGTATCCGCTGGGGATTGGTTCCAGGCCTACCCGTGGATAATGAAATCCGTGCATAAGAGAGAACGCCAAAACATCCCCCCAAAACTGCGTTTTATGACAGTAGCTTGCTTTCTGGCTGCAGTTTTGAGACAGTAGCTTGCTTTCTGGCTGCTGTTTGTGACAGTAGCTTGCTTTACACTGCTGTTTTATGAGAGCAGTTTGCTTTACAACTGCTGTCTGTGCCAGTAGCTTGCTTTGCGGCTGCTGAATTGTTTAGTTTTTTCCTGCAAACCATGGATAACTGAATCAGTGGATAATGAATCCGTGGATATGGGGGTCCTACTGTAGTTCCCCAGACTTGGGGGAAATTGTGCTACCCAGAATACACCAAGTGAGACATGCCCGTTGAGAATTTCTGGGATGCCAGCTGCCCCGAACCTACTGTGAAGGTGCCAACTGGCTAGATTCAAAACCTCAACAGAGTAAGACCAGATCTTCACAAATGAGGCATACAAGGTGACCCATTCTGGGCATTGCAGAGCTACCACCTCCACTGGGCAAAGAAAGGCCTAAGAGACGCAGTGACAAAACTTACATTTTCTGACCTCAGCTTCTTCGCCGGACAGCCGCCGTCGAGCGGATGCAGCATATAGTAAAGCCGCACTTTGCTTGCGTGTTTCCGACTCTGCAGAGAAAAGCAAACATGGATTCATTTCAGTAAAGCCAAAAGTTCTGGGAGGATAACATAATGAGGGGAGGCCCCGACAGCCTGTCTTTCTCTGGGTGCCATACACAATTTCCCCCGAAACAGACCGCAAGCAAATCATTGCAGTCTAAGTGATCCCTCCATACTGGCTTCCCCGTTTCACCAAAATTCTGTGGCCCTTCTTAAAAATACGTCAACCTGTGAATGAAAGCACATGTTTTCCAAATCACACAACGTAGAAATGTATATTTTGAAAGACAATAAGTTTAGAAGGGGGAGGTTGTGAAACATGCAGATTGTACGCCTACATTGCTTATGAGAAGCGACGATAGATCTGGGACATGTGAAAGGACAGATTTAAGAGAAGACATCCAGAAATGTCATTTGCTGGAAACAGATATTTCAATAGTTATTGTTCACACCATTTTGACTGCAGTTACCATAAGGCACAGGAAACTGGAAAAGGAAAGGAAATAGAAACGGAGCCCCTTAGAGTTCAAGCATGTTCTTCTCCAAACACGATTAAACTTTCTCTGAATGCTCTACCTCTCTGCTAAGTGCTTTCTCCCTCACCTGACTCTGTTGTAGTGTCGTCTGCTGAAGTCTCTTACTGAAAACGGTCCTGTTGGTCAGTTTTCTGTTTGATCTGTTTGATTTGTAAGTAATGAAACCCTTTACTCTTTCCCCCCGCCAATGCCTCAGAGTGAGTTACTGAGACTGTAATATCTAGTTGATGAGAAAAAGGGGTGGACTAATCTGGAGGACTTGAAGCTATTCGGCCGTGTGAATACCTCCACTTCTGCTATACCACTAGACGAATTCTACCAATCATGTCAAACTTTGCAACACTTGGTTGTTCACTCCACACCCTGCTGGCTTAAACTTTCGCAGGCAATGTTTCTGTATTTTAAGTCCAGCCATTCCCTGGAAAAGTTCCTCTCTCTCTCTCTCTCTCTCTCTCTCTCTCTCTCCCTCTCTCTCTCTCTCTCTCTCTCTTTCTATCTATCTATCTCTCTTTTGGACTACAGAATAGAGATGGGCACGAAACGAACAATTTTTTGTTTCCGTTTTCATTTTTTCATTTCGTTACGTAACAAAACAACAAACGAATTTTGTCTCCAAAATGAAACGAAATGAACAGAAACACCAGAAATTTTGTCGTCCGTTTCATTTTCGTTACGGCAATACATTGAACTGCTTTAAATGCTAAAAAAAATCACAAGAAATGAAATAAATGGTAACGAAATGGTAACGAAACGAATGAAAATGAAAACAATTTTTTTCCCAAAAATTCGTGAAAAACAGAAACGAATCGAAACGGACCCCCTAAACGACAAACAACAAACGAAACGCCTTTTTTTGATTTGTGCCCATCTCTACTACAGAATACTGCAACCCCTAAATGAACTTCTTCCATCCCTCTTCCGCCAGTGAAGTTTCTCCTTGTAATAAACTCCTTATCTTTTTCACTGAAAGAAAGGACGGATTTATAAGACCACTACACATATGATAATGGTTTTAATCAGGGCAGAGCTAAATTCTATACCCAAACCATTATTACAGAGTCATCCTCATTACAGCCAATAACATGCTCGTTTGGAGACCAGTGACCACCCATCTGAAGGAAAATGTGGCTGAGCAAAAAATACAATAAAATAAAATAACCACCATGGCAGAGACCCGGATCCTGCCAGCCTGTGCATGGTCTCCTGTTTCCTGTAGCTACAAAAATGCCACTTCTCTGACAAGACCCTGGAATGCCGCACCAGCCCATGCCATGTCAGCTGCGCATTGCAGCAGCTGCCGGAGCAAAGATGATGGATAGAAATGTAATAACTGAAGAAAAACCAGAGGGAGAATTGGAAGGTGGAAATGCGACAAAATACCTGAATCCAATCAAACCCCTGCCTGACAACCTGGGGAATGAGCCACGGCGCGTTCGGCACGAGCAGCCCCCGCACTGTGAGCCAGCACCGCTCGGAGTACTAGGTGGAGAACAACAGTTGAGGTAGAGGAGACCTTCCAAAAACCCACCCTCTTTTTTCTGATGCTGAATGAAAGGGCCGAAGAGAATCATCCATTTCAGGCACCTGGCCATGCACACGGTCTGACCTAAGGTCCGTTTAGGCACAGCAACTAATTTTAAGACCCATCGATCTCAGGATCAGTGTTCCACCACTGCAGTTTCAGTGACGTCTGCAGAAATCAGGCAAAAAGAAAGTTGTCGATCGATGCTATTGTCCCCTGAGAAGCACACGGGGAGGTCCTTGCAAATAATGAGCAAAATAAGGCAATACAGGACCTAACTCATCCACGTCACGGACAGACACACTCCTAGGCAATGGTTAGAGGAAAACTTCTCTGCACACCTCTCAAGTTCCCAGGCTTAAAGCAGAAGGGGAGCCTAGGTTAAACCTACAGAAAGGAAAAAATGGCGTGCCTTGTGTATCCCACAAGGACAAGGCTCCAAACTTTGGCCCTCCAGATGTTTTGGACCACAGTTCCCACAGTCCTTTGTCATTGACCATACAGGCTTGGAATTCTGAGAGTTGTGGTCCAAAACATCTGGAGGGCCAAAGTTTGGACACTCCTGCCTGGACTCTCATCTGGAGGTCCCTTAAGAGACTTCAAAGAGTTGCTAGAAGATCAAAGAATAGTCTACTAACATGGTGCTACCTGGATACAGGACAAATTTTCTGTGACTTTAAACCAGTACCATTTATGCAGCACTTATCTGCATGCAGTTTGTCCCTAAGCAGGTGTAAGAAAGAAGACCTAGCAAAAGGCCACAAAAACACTATCCAAGTGGCCTCCTTTTGTTGCAGAAAGTGCTGAATTATCTTAAATATTAATCTGTTTTAATTGAAGGTATATTTCATGTGCAAATTGATTGGACAGATTCCTGGAGGGAAAGTCCATCACAGGTTACAAACCATGATGGAGATGTGCAATCTCTAGGCTTAAAACCAGGGTGCTTCAAGGGCCAGATGCAGGGAAGTGGTATCAAGAGACAGATATCTAGTCTCGTGCACTCCCAGAGGCATCTGGTGGGGCCACTGTGAGATACAGGAAGCTGGACTAGATGGGCCTTTGGCCTGATCCAGCAGGGCTCTTCTTCTGTTCTTCTGTTCTTATGATTTTAGGTGCCCTGCTAGGAAGGAAGGAAGGAAGGAAGGAAGGAAGGAAGGAAGGAAGGAAGGAAGGAAGGAAGGAAGGAAGTGGGAAAGCTAGCATTTAAAAAATAAAATCCGTCTGCAAATGTGTGCTCATGACAAGGGACAGAAACCCCTTTCAGACTAAAGAGGAGGTGATTCTAAACACAAGACTGTGCTGCTAAAAAAAGCCTTTCTTTCCAGAATTCCACAGCTGAAATGAAGGAGACTCACGCATACATGGAGCCAGAATTTGGGGGAGTGCTTCCTTTTAAACACTAGCTCCCTGAATCCTTCTGTTAGGGGTTTACGGATGCTGTACTCCATAAAAGGGAACTTTTCCAAGCCCTGCATGGAACAGTTCTTTGCTTGGAAGCCCCAGTCCAGCATTGCAAAAGGAACAGATTTGTGTCCAAGAAAATCACTGTGACAGGTGAGAAATGCTACCTTAAATCACTCCTAGACAACCATTTCATTCACTGTAATATACTGGAGTCAGTTCCACTTTGCCTCTTGTTTCTTCATAGCTGGAGGAAGGAAGGAGTTGATGCTGGAAGGAAGGAAGGAAGGAAGGAAGGAAGGAAGGAAGGAAGGAAGGAAGGAAGGAAGGAAGGAAGACAGGAGTTGATGCTGGATGGAGGAAGGAAGGAAGGAAGGAAGGAAGGAAGGAAGGATCATGTGAAAGGATGAGATGCATGGATGCGAGTGCCATGGTGCAGAAAGAAATAATAATCCTTCGAAGGCACTGAGGATTCATTTCATGCCATTTCTTGCATTCACAGTTTTGCATTTTCAGCAAAGTCATTTATTTTGACACTCACAGCATTAGGTTTTCAGCCTCGGGGACTGAACTGTGCCTCTTGTTAATTAAAATGTTGCCTTCGAGGCTTCCTTGTTCTTCTCGAGGTGTGGCCCAGTCTTACAATTATTCAAGGCTTGGTGAACAGCCCAGAGTCTTCAAAAGGGAGAGCAAGAGAAGGCATGGAATGTCATCATGGAATCTGTATTGTGTGTCGTCAAGTCAATTCCGACTCACAGCGATCCTTTCTAGGGTTTTCTAGGGTAGAGAGAACTTAGAAGTGGTTGACCATTCCATTATTCTGGAGGTGCCCTGGGACTACTGTGTAGCTTGCCCAAGGCCACCCAAGCTGGTTTTACTCCCTGGAGGCACCGTGGGGAACTCCCAACCACTGGCCCCACAGTCAGATAGCTCAACCACTGAGCCAACCAGACGGATCCATGGTACAAAAGGTACACCTAACTGGTCCCTAGAGAGCAAGTGTCTGTCAACAACCTTCCACCCTTCTTTGTTGAAAAGGAACCCAGGACATGCAAGCGTGAGAACTCAGCAAGTATTGGCATTCTAATGACCCTTGCCATTTTGTCCGCTCAAGGTTCTGCCGTCACCATGTGTCTCCTAAACATCACATTTTTCAAACATGCCTAAACCAAATTCATCAATGTTATACTGGGGTTTCACATAGTCCTGCCATCCAAAAGAAGACACTAAAAAGAAGGCCCAGGGGTTTCCAAAAGACCCCTGAAGCTATCCATTCAGACTTTGTTGTTGTTGTTCAGTCATTCAGTCATGTCCGACTCTTCGTGACCCCCATGGACCACAGTACACCAGGCACTTCTGTCTTCTGTTCATGGAGTTTTCTTGGCAGGGATACTGGAGTGGCTTGCCAGTTCCTACCCCAGGTGGACCACATTTAGTCAAACTCTCCACTATGACCTATGGCAGTAGTGGTGAACCTTGGGCACTCCAGATGTTTTGGACCACAACTCCCACAGTCCTTTGTCATTGGCAATACAGGCTTGGAATTCTGGGAGTTGTGGTCCAAAATATCTGGAGTGCCCAAGGTTCACTGACCTATGGGATCACTCATAGCTTCTCTGAGTTGCTCAAGCCCCTTCGCCACGACAAGGCAGTGATCCACTGAAGGGGTATCCATTCAGACTAGAATCTAGCAAGGTATGGTGTGTGGACCAGAGCTTACAGGATCCTGAGCCAGCAATGCTACCTGTCTTCCTTAGGTTTCATTTCTTAGGAGGCCAGGCACAATCTTCAGCCATTAGTGCTTCAGCTCAAAATTTCAAGGCGAGGAAGACCCTGTCTGCTGAAACTAAGGGATCCAAGGAGTTCTCTTTAATTGAAGGATATGTTCAGGCAGGGCCGGTCCAGTGTGGAAGCTGCTAGCGGATACAGCACCATGGACAGCTCCCAGGGACCTAGGAGGCGAGCAAGGCTCATGGCCAGTGGCTACCCAACAGATATCTGGAAGTTGAGTCATGGCTACTGGACTTCTTTTTCTTGTGTGAGAGAAATGTTTCATTGCTTATCCAAACAGCTTCATCAGTCTGAATACAGCTGTATTCCACGGGGCTTGGGACCTGAATACCTGACGGAGCATATCTTCCAAAGATCAACAGTGGCCCAGCCCACTAGAATGTTTCAGGCGCTCTCACTCCAGGTGGCCACACCCAGGGAGGCTCAGAAATCGGTAACCCGTAACCATGCCTTCTCTGTGGCTGGCCCCTCTCTGTGGAACCAACTTCCTAGTGAGTTGTGCCTTGCACAGTCCCTGCCTGCCTCTAAAAAAGCACTCAAAACCTTGCTTTTTCGGGAGGCATTTGGCGACCTTTAATTTTTTAAAAAAAAAATTCTTTCTTTTTTTAAATTAATTTTCTCCCCCACCCTCTGTGTCCCCACCCTGCCGATGATTTGTTCTACTATTTTGTCGATTATTTTTCTTTTTAAAATTTTTTATCCCTCTTCTGGATTGCTGTACTGTGTGTTTGTCCACCGCCTGGAGTTCCTTCGGGAAGACGGGCGGTATAAAAATAAATAAATAAATAAAATAAGGGCAGCCTCTCTCAGTGTTCCAGCCAGACCCAAGATGGGGCAGGGTTTGAGAGGCCAGAACCTCCCACCCTCAAGTGTTGGGTCATGCTGGCTCAAGGTGGGACCCAGACTACTTGCCTCCTGCACTGGCTGCTGACCTCTAGACTCCACATTTAGAGGAGGATCTCAGAACATGACCCTGAAAGCAAGAGAAAACTGCACACACAGCCAGAGTTTATCCTTCTGCGCCCTTATTTAAAGGGACAGCCACCTCTTCCTCCGTCTCATTCTAACTTCCTGCTTGCCATCTACTTCTGATTATTCGTTCTCACAGCAAAAAAAGGAAGAAGAAGAAACTTCAGAAAAGAAGGGGCATTTCACATTTCATTTTTATATCCAAGAATCAAAGTATGGCTCAGAAATGCCTGGTGAAAGATAATCATCTCCACGGTATAGTTCACTGTATATCTTTGTGTATAGCTCATCCCAGCAGACAGAGACTAAGTAATAGAATACAGATCAAAGAAGTAAGTCATTTGAAAGAAGGCCAGAAAGTTGATTATTAAGGAACACAAGCCCCCCCCTGCTTTTCTTGTACACAGAGTTCATCCTGATAAAACCATGACTTGATGATAGATCATTTTCAATACACCATTAAAAGCAAGATTAAGGGAAAGGCAGAATGTGAGATGAAAAGATGAATCTCTTGGACGGGAAACATCAGAGACTTGGATGGACCATCAGCAGCAACCGGAAGCCTCTAGAAGGTAAAGTGTTGGCTTTTCCAAAAACAGAATGAGAGATCCAGCCGATCCTGCCTTCCTTCTTCTTGAAGGTTTTGTCATTTTAGTGGACTTTGTGAAATGCACACTCATGCACACCTCCAGAGCCTCTGGGATGGCTCTCTCACACATCTTGGGTTTCTAAGTAGATTGTTCTTTTTTATATTATACTTTTTATATTTGTGGGAACAGTGGGATTTGGCTATGTTCTTTATGTGTATATTACTGCTGAAAACTGCTTAGACTAATGATAAACTGCCTAGACTGGTGTGGAACCAGAACTAGGGGACATCCACTCAAATTGAGGGTTGGGAGAGTGAGAACAGACCAAAGAAAATATTTTTTTACCCAGTAAAAAGTTTTTTACCCAGGAGGTGGTGATGGCATCTGGCCTGGATGCCTTCAAAAGGGGATAGGATAGATTTCTGGAGGAAAAGTCCATCACAGGTTACAAACTGTGATGGAGATGTGTCATCTCCAGGCTTAAAACCAGGGTACTTCAAGGACCAGACACAGGGGAGTGGTATCAGGAGACAGAGATCTAGTCTCGTGCACTCCCAGAGGCTTTTGGTGGGGTCACTGTGAGATACAGGAAGCTAGACTAAATGGGCCCTTGACCTGATCCAGCATGGCTCTTCTTATGTTCTTTTGTTCTTAACAATGGAGTTGGAAAGAACCTATAAGGCTACCACATCCTACCTCCTGCTCAATGCAATCTGAAATTCTTTTCCCCCCTCTACAGAGAGTTTTTGAACTTCACTATAGTGTGTCTTTTCCTGGCTCCGGTGCTCCTTTTTAAGCGTTCTTCTCATTTGCATCCTATTACCGTTCCAGACGGATCTCGGAGCAAGGTTGAGATGTTTCACCTGACTAATTAAGCTCAAAATAGAAATTTGTTCCTCTCCAAATAGCATCCAATCATCGATTCCTCAAGAAAGGTGCTAGGTAGACTCCAGCGTTTCCACGCCTCCGGGATGAGCTCACCAATATTTCATGTATCATGGCTTCATTTAAATTACGTTATCAAACAAACTGCACAGTCTGGAGGTATCTGGGGACTAATTGCTAAATCTTTTATCTGTGTCCAAGGTAGAGCAAAACCCATTTGTCCTATAACTGGGGATTATGGTAACATTTCCCAAACTCCTAATAAAAGCCCCTTTCCCTCTAATTTTGTAGGAGCCATGTCGCAGTGGTTAAATGCCTGTACTGCATGCAGGTAAAACTGTGCTCATGACTTGGGGTTCAATCCCAGGTAGACGACTCATGGTTCACTCAGCCTTCCATCCTTCCGAGGTCGGTAAAATGCTGGGGGGGGGCGAGCAATGTGTAGCCTGCATACTGCAAATAAACTGTAAACCTCCCAGAGACTACTTGAAGTTGTGTGGGGTGGTATATAAGCAGAACACTGCTTTTTCCCTGGGTTAAAACTAGAGGCACACTGTGTTCTTTAGGGACGAACAAATATTCTTTCAAGGGTGTCGGTAGAATAATTCTTTAGGAAAACACATTACTATCTCAGACCAAAATAGCTCCTACCACCTTTCTAGGTGAGAAAATGAACCCTTCTCTAAGCTCCCACCCTATGCTCAAATTAAATTCTTCCCGAATTAACTCTCTGTCTAGTGCTTTTATATATTTATATCTTGCCCTCCCGATGAAAGTTTTCTGGGTAGGAGGAAGAGTGTTGATTCTAATTAAAGCTGTCAGGTTTTTACCAGCTGCCTTGACCTTCCGGCTTTCATGGGTTAAGGAGGAGAGGGTGAAAAACAACTCTTTGGTTCAGACCAAGGGTCGCTTGTCTTCAACCTGTTTTCGCTTCTAGAAAAAAAATAAAATCATCATGTTCTGGGGTTGTCCCTGCTCTTTGTCCTTTTTTCTCTCTCACTGGGATGCAAAGGACATTCACATCTGGTAAATATTCATGGCAAGGCACAAGGGTAGCGAGGCTGCCCCCACTCTACCTGTTTGCCTATGTATATTTTAGAAATTTCAGGAAAGGGAAAAAACATTACAAGTTATACCGCCAGGTTACCTTTCCTTCCTGGGGAAACATGTTGCTCCATGGGAGAGGCGGAGGACTCAAGCTGAAGCCCATGTTAGTCCAACAAGTCTAGACCCATTGAAATCAATGAATGCTAAGGATCTTAAATTGCATCACATTTGACTCTCTGTGTATGTTGGGAGTAGAGATGGGCACGAAACAAACAATTTTCCATTTCCGTTTTTGTTTTTTCGTTTCGTTACATAATGAAACGACAAACGAATTTTGTCTCTAAAATGAAACGAAACCAACAGAAACACCGGAATTTTTGTTGTGCGTTTCATTTCCGTTACTGCAATATGAGTGAATTGCTTAAAATCCTTTAAAAAAATCACAAAAAATGAAATAAATGGTAACGAAATGGTAACGAAATGAACAAAAACGAAAACAATTTTTTTTTCAAAAACTCACGAAAAACGGAAACGAACCGAAACGGACCCTCCAAACAACAAACGACAAACGAAATGCCATTTTTCTGATTCGTGCCCATCTCTAGTTGGGAGTCATGGTCAGGAAGTGGGGGGAAAGAGTAATTATCCATCTTGGGAATGTCCTTGTAATGGGTCCAAACTTTTTGCAAGGAGGACCAGAGTTGGTGATAGAGGGATGCTCTTATGTGGGGGCCGAGTGGATAGAGTGACGCTCTTCTCCCTCTCACAAAATACCAGAACTAGGGGACATCCACTCAAACTGATGGCTGGGAGAGAGAGAACAGACAAAATAAAATACTTCTTTACCCAGCATGTTCTTAGTCTGTGGAACTCCCTACAACAGGAGGTGGTGATGGCATCTGCCCTCGATTCCTTCAAAAGGAGATTGGACAGATTCCTGGAGGTAACGTCCATCACAGGTTGCAAACCATGATGGAGATGTGTCATCTCCAGGCTACTGCCACGTTCGCTCCCTCCCTCCCTTGCTCCAGCCGGGTCACTCAAAATTTGAAAAGTGGCCACATTTGTCCCACGGGCCACACTTTGGACATGCCTGGAAGAAATTCCTGTAAGCCTCTAGAACTGGATTACAGTTTCTCCAACCACAGGAAGAAAGGGCTAGGTAGAATTTTGGATATATTGGGCCAAAAGCCCACTGTATGAGGCATGAATCTGGGAATGTAGAAGAACACAACGGAAAACTCAGGAACACAGCACGATCCCCTGCAACTGTCTGGCTTCTGCTGCATTAATGGGTTTCTTGGCTTGATGGCAGCCACAGTAAAACCGGCTGCAGATGTCTCAGGAGAAATATCGTTCCTGTTCGCGGTCCTGGAATAGAGGGGGAGAGGGTACCATTTGTCCCCTTATGTACCTCTTAAAACAGAATGAACTATTTTCTACTTCAGAAGCTTTAGCACAGGGTGGACGGAACCTCGGCAAGGGAGTAAATTAAAGGAGTTTGTTCTTGTACCCCTATACTACCTCCCAGCCAAGCAATAGATTTTGGTGCTTGGAAGCCATTAAACATTATGTCCGGCCATTATTTTTGACAATGGTGTTGTAAACATTGGCTTTCTAGCTCACCAGCTGGAAACAAGCTGGGCGTGCTTAGTAGAGATGAGCACGAAATGAACAATTTTTCATTTCCATTTTTGTTTTTTTGTTTCGTTACATAACAAACCGACAAACGAATTTTGTCTCCAAAATGAAACGAAATGAACAGAAACACCAGAAATTTTGTCGTCCGTTTCGTTTCCGTTACTGCAATACAGTGAACTGCTTTAAATGCTAAAATAAAAAATAAAAAAATGAAATAAATGGTAACAAAACGGTAACGAAATGAATAAAAATGAAAAAAAAATTTTGCAGAAAATTCGCGAAAAACAGAAACGAACTGAAACGGACCCTCCAAATGACAAACGACAAACAAAACTTCATTTTTTCTATTCGTGCCCATCTCCAGTGTTTAGCCTTGGGAACAGAAGACTACGGGGAGATCGAATGGTACTTTTCAACAATCTGAAAGGTAGTCCGACAAAGAAGGGACAGGATCCGTTTCCAATCATCCCAGAGTGCAGGACATGTAATAATGGGCTCAAGGCACAGGAAGCCAGATTGCAGCTGAATATCAGGGGGAAAACTTCTTAATTGTTAGAGTAGTCCAACAACCTTCCTAGTTGATAGAATAGTATGACAACGGGACCCATGACTTCAGGAGATTATGAGCAACACTGGAGGGATTCAAGAGAAAGCTAGACAAGCATCTGCCAGACCTTTAACTTGGATTCACCACTCTCACAAGTTCGAGGGGGCCTGGCCTTCTCTCCGGAGAACATTCAGCTTAGTACTAAAAATGGTAAATTTAATGAAAATGGAGGTTCTTGTGGGTGTTCCGGGCTGTTTGGCCATGTTCTGGAGGTTTTTCTTCCTAACGTTTCACCAGTCTCTGTGGCGGGCATCTCCAGAGACTGGCGAAATGTTAGGGAGAGAAACCTCCAGACAGCCTGCAAAACCCACAACAACCATCAGATCGCAACCGTGAAAACCTTCGAGGATACAATTAAAAGGGGTTCAGCCACCTCTCTGGCTCATGACTTCAAACATCCCCCCTCTCCATTCAGCACATCTATTTTGCTCTCTCAAAGTGACAAGAGACAGCGGGTTTGCTTAGCAAAACGTTGGCCTCTCTCCGGCTCCCTCCCCACCCCCAGGAGAGCTTACCTGGCTCCTCCGTGTCATGCTCCTTAACACAACAAAATGTTGACCCAAAGTGGCACCACTCATTCATTTAGACAGGATCGGTTTTCCACGCGATTCTGCCTGTCAATTGGCAACCCAAGCAGCAGGAGATTAACTCAAAGATCATCCAGGCTCTTTCGACATTGACCAAATTGTCAATACTCTTTGCTCCAAGATCTTCTCTGCGACAGGGTGAGAATTCTCAGACGCAGCTAAGATGTAGGCGCTGGTGCCAGAGGGGGAGAGGTCTTCCTTGTTTCAATTATTCGAGGCCGCAGGCATGTTTTAATTCACTCCCTATCCCCTGAATTTTGGCCAGTTAACTGATGGCTAGATATCATGAGTCATAATAAAAATATAATAACGATGTGCTGTCCATTCAGTTCTGAGTTATGGTGACCCTTTCCAGGTTTCCAGAGAACTCAGATGTGGTTCACCACTCCCTCCCACTGGGATCATGCAGCTCCCTCAAGGCCACACAGGCTGGCTCTTCTATCGCAGGTACCGTGGGGAATCCAGAATCTGCAGCTGGAGACCTAAGAACATAAGAACATAAGAGCCATGCTGGATCAGGCCAAAGACCCATCTAGTCCAGCTTCCTGTATCTCACAGTGGCCCCACCAAATGCGTCTGGGAGTGCACAAGACTAGATCTCTGTCTCCTGATACCCCTCCCCTGCATCTGGCCCTTGAAGCGCCCCGGTTTTAAGCCTGGAGATGACACATCTCCATCATGGCTTGTAACCTGTGATGGACTTTTCCTCCCGGACTCTGTCCAATCCCCTTTTGAAAGCATCCAGGCCAGATGCCATCACCACCTCCTGTGGCATGGAGTTCCACAGACTAGCAACACGCTGGGTTAAAAAAAAATATTCTTTTGTCTGTTCTCACTCTCCCAGCCCTCAATTTGAGTGGATGTCCCCTAGTTCTGGTATTTTGTGAGAGGGAGAAGAGTGTCCCTCTATCTGAGCTCTCCGGTCAGTTCTGAGAGTCTTGGGGTATTTTCCTGAAAGCAAAACAGTCACAGTTCCCCTGTCTCTGCTGCTGCTTCTTTTCTTCAGTTACTCACAAGCACTTTGAGTTCTGAACACGAGGAAATAAGCAAGTTAAAAGAACAGCTTAAAAGAGCACATGTACACGTGAATAATTTGGCTCCGGGCTGAATCAAGTGCAGCCTGGATAATTTGACTGCACAATTTTCTCAGCAGAAAACTCCAGACCGTTTACTTGTTTCCAGGGATTTCACAGAGTCTTAAGGGTGTAGCTTTTGTTCGCCTCATTCTGTCGAGGGAAGAGAAGGCATCACAAAATTATTGGTTTGGCCCATGCAAAGGGGGTGGAATGTTTTTCTGAGGCCCTCCGTGAGCATTCGCAGGAATTATTGTTGCATGATTTCTGCAGCTCCACAAAACTCCAATGCTTGCTGCTTTTTTGTGTGAGCTCCCTGTCTTATTGAATCAGGCAGCCAGTGTGTTTCAAAGGTCAAGGTATCTCTAACACACTTATTTCCTCCTTTTCTCCCCACCCTACTGCTGCCAGAATCCAGAAAGGTGCAGAGATCAACCTCCCATTGGGGTGAGATATCCGATGACAACATCCAATAGCAAGGTTATTGTCGCTTGCCTTGGCTCATCAGAACAAAGGAAATGTTGAACGGGTCCAGAAGAGGGTGACCAGAATGGTTAAAGGTCTGGAAGAAATGTCTTATGAGGAGCGACAGGGACCTGGGAATGTTTAGCCTTACAAAAAGAAGGCTGAGAGGGGATATGATAGCCATGTTTAAATATTTGAAACAATGACATTTGGAAGGGGGGACTGACTTGTTGTCCATGGCTTCAGAGACTAGGGACTCGGGGCAATGGTTTCAAACTACAGGAAAAGAGATTCAATTTAAACATTAAGAAGAACTTCCTGATGGTTGGAGCTGTCCGGCACTGGAAGATGCTGCCACAAAGGAGGGTGATGGTGTCTCCTCCTCTTGGAGGTTTTAAATCAGAGGCTGGATGGGCACCTGTTGGGGGTACTGTGATGGGAGTTCCTGCATGGCAGGAGGTTGGACTGGATGGCCCTTGAGGTCTCTTCCAACTCTAGAACTCTATGATTCTATGAAAGAGGAATGCCTGGAAGGATTGAAGGCAGGAACAAAACCAGATATCTATGGACCCAGTCCCTCTATAGGTTTCCTTACCTTGAGTCAAGGACCATGTGTGCTGAACATGTCCATTGCCCCTTGGGTTGGTGCCCACTTTGGCCAAGAAGATCAGGTATACCCTCAAAGACTTTCTCAGCTAGCACAAAAGATCATTGGTTCAGGAGTGATGGCCATCCATTCCACCTCTGGCCACATTGACCTCAATGATCATTGATCGTCATTGACCCCAAGGATGACAGATGTGCATTCTACATCTGGCCCCATTTGATCTTTGGCATCCCCTAGGCTGAGGTGCCAATGGTGGCAGATGGCCCCTGTAAGGGCTGGTGGGACTGAAGTTGCAACAACTATCTGGGGCACATAGAACCCTGGGCAAAAGTAGGCACTTGTCCACGCACACAGGCAGACTCCCACAAACACAATAGAGAGGCAGACAATCATTCACGCAGACACATGTCCTGGGGCTTTCTGTCTCAGGCAAAAAAGGAGGTGGCTAGAGGCAGGTTGTGGTGGCAGTGACCTCCTTGTTGTGGCCGATGGGTGCACCATATCTGTGGGTGCTTGTACAACTGAGGACACTCCTTAAACTCTCACAAAAACCTGAGTGCCGAAGCTTCACAAAACCTCACCGTCCTTCCGCTGCCATTCCTGGCCAAGGTCTCACTCACCCATTCCTTGCTTCATTTCAGGCACTCTCCCTGTCCAACCACGGTCTCCTCAGTGGTGGGAGAGAGGAGGAGGGACCAGACGGCCAGGACTGCAGAAAAGAGTCTGATTAAAAACAAACAAAAAAATCCTTCTTGTTCAAACAAGGGGAAAGAGAGTTTCAGATTCACCTGCATCACCTGGAAGGATGCCCGAAAGTGCAAACACAAGCTTCCTTCTCCCTGGCATTTTGCAGTTGTGAACCAAAGGTGAGGTGAAAGTAGGAGGGCAAGGAGGAGGAGGAGGAGGAGGAGGAAGAGGAGGAGGAGGAGGCATCTTGCCACAAAGCCCTGTCTCAGAAGGGCAGAGTTTTGCTGCATGTCATGTTCCAAACTAAGACGCCCAGGAAAAACACTCCGATTCCCCTGTCACATTCCTGTTTTTGCTTGTCCTTGGAAAACAAAAACAACAGCATCAGAGGGGGATGGGCTGATCCGTTGTGACAGCATCCATGCTGCCGAAGCAGCCTCAACTGCTCGGAGAAAAGAGGGGCGGCCGTCATTTCGCTGGGTTCTGTTTCAAAAAGAATTTACAAATTGGCACATTTCCCCCCTTCACAATCAGATGTTCGGCAAAGGAGACATGGAAGAAACTGACCTTCGGAGAGGTCACCCATGCAGAGCTGGGTCATGGCTTTTGTTCTTCAAGGCCTCCCAGAGCAGGTAAGAGGAGGCATTGGTGTCCACTCAAAAGGAAGAGGAACTTTGGCTCTAGACGGACTATTTTCTTTTCTTTTATCTAAAGTATTTCCCTACCACATTACAGTAGGACCCCCGTATCTACTGATTCATGATCCACTGATTCAGTTATCCACGGTTGACAGAGGGTGGGTGGGTGGGAATAACTAATTCAGCAGCCACAAAGCAAGCTATTGTCACAAACAGCAGCTGTAAAGCAACTTATTGTCACAAAACAGCAGTCATAAAGCGAGCTACTGTCAGGAAACAGCAGTTTGGAGGTGGGTGGGCAAGCGTTCTCTCTTATCCACGGTTTTCATTATCCATGGGAAGGCCTGAAACCAATCCCCAGCAGATGCCGGGGTCCTACTGTACTCCTAAAAAGGACCCCCAACAGCTTGCATTATTAAACAGCAAACAGCATTAAAAGCAAAGAACAAATTCTTACAATAGTTTAAAAGAATTAAACCAAGATGATATTTAAAAAACTTCCATTGTAGGACCACGGTGTTGGGGGAGGGTTCTTCTAAGCCCCACCTGCCCCAAAACACATAAATATATGGAATGTTACACATTTGCATGGTCTCCCTTCAGTGGCCGGTTCTGAAAACCTCACCACAAAAAATATCTATTTGGGGTATTTTTCTTTTCATATTTTTAATTTTATTTCCTGATTGTGGATAAGTGAATTGGAGGGGGGTGATCCTACTGATAAGAGATCAGGCTGGCAGAGTCTCTCCTGGCCTTTAGGAGAGCCTTAAAGCCCTGGCCCTTTATGAAATGTTTCAGTAATCGCTGAGTGTACGACTGTGTGCTGTGTATTGGTTGTATTGTTTTGTCCCAGCCCTCTCCTTGCTGGATTTTATGTTTTGGTGTTACTGTTGTTTATTGTTTTTACATGTTATTCTCATTTGTTTATTATGGGGTTGTGTTTGGGAAAATTGTTTTGTAATTTGTTGTACACTGCCCAGAGTTCCCGAGGGAAAATTGGGCGGTTAATAAGTAAGTAAGTAAGTAAGTAAGTAAATAAATAAATAAATAAATAAATAAATAAATAAATAAATAAATAAAAATAAGGGTGCCCTAGTGTTTGTTTCAAAGCTTTGGTGCTGGCATTTCTACTAGAGATGGGCACGACTCATCGAAATTTTCATTTTCATTTTTTCGTTTTTTTGTTTTTTCATTTCGTTTCGCAACGAAAACGAAAATGAAAATTTTTTTCAGAAGCAAAACGACAACGGAAACGAAACGAAAAATTTTGCCGTGTTTTTCGTTTTCGTTACGGCAGACACGTTGCATTGAAAAGAATGCTAACGAAATGAAAATTTTTCATTTTCGTTTATGTTTTTTCGTTTCGTTTCGTACAAAAACGAAAACAAAAAATGTGCAAGAAAAACCTCGAAAAACGAAAACGAACCAAAACGGACCCCCCTAAACGAAAAACGAAAAACGAAAAATTATTTTTTTGAGTCATGCCCATCTCTAATTTCTACTAAGGGACAGAGGGAGCCAGACAGCACTGCTACCTGTGATTTATTTATTTATTTATTTATTTATGAGTATTTATACCCCACCTTTCTCCTTGGAAAAGGACCCAGGTTGTCTCTTTCATAGCCATATCTTTCAAGAAGTGCAGCCTCTTGCCAGCTTTGGCTGTGAAATGATTTCTATGGTTGCCTTTTTTAAAAAAAGTACATTTGTCTGTTCCCTAGCCCCAAATAGAAGATCTGAAGGAGGGAGAGCATTTACACTCGAGCTGGAAAAAAAAAGCCTTCAAAAAACCAACAGGATTTGTGCACGGGGAGAGGCAGGTGCTGTGTCGAAAGCAGAATGTTCTTTTAACTCTCCAACATGTTCTGCTTGGGTGTCCATGATTCTTGAGTGCCTGCCAAATACTCCCAAGCCTTGCCACCTGTTACGCAGTCTGCGAGATGAGCTGCCTGTCTTAGGTGGTATTTATAATGCAGGCGTCACTCACTGAGCAAGCCTTTAAAAATGTTTTACTTTGAGAATTTCATTCAATGCCAACTAGCCTCATGGCACAGTGATTAAATGCCTGTACTGCAGGTGAAACTGTGCTCACGACCAGGGGTTCAATCCCAGGTAGCCGGCTCATGGTCGACTCAGCCTTCCATCCTTTCGAGGTCAGTAAAATGAGTACCCAGATTGTTGGGGGGTGGGAGATGCAGAGACTGCATTACTGTAATTAAAAACTGTAAACCACCTAGAGACTACTTGAAGTGGTATGGAGCGGTATACAAGGAGAACACTTTAAGAGATCAGAAGTACTGGGCTGGAATTGACCATCGGCGTCTCTCTCTACTTTGTCCTCACTTCAATGGCTTACATTTTCCCACCTGCCACATAATGAAAAAAAGGAACGTAAGGTACCCATTTCTTGTGCACCCCAGAAGAATAGTCAGAAGATTACTGATATCAGCTGCGGAGAGGATATTGTGACCATGACTTATTGTAGGCATTATAGCCTTATCCTCTATGAATGTTCCTATTCACTTTTGAAAGCCACCGGGGTTCATGGCCCTCCTGTATCTTGTGGCAGGGAATTCCACTGCCTAAAGAGTAGTTCCTTTCTTCGGTCCCGTCTTTCCCACCGTCCAGCTCTGTCCTCCAAAAATACCAGATAAGATGTCTTTCCCACTCTCCAAATAATACACAATCATACGCATCTTTATTGTGCCTCCCCTTAGGGCAGTGTTGGCAAACCTATGGCACGGGTGCCAAAGGTGGCACTCGGAGCCCTTTCTGTGGGCACCCGACATTCCCCCCTTCACAGCCACCTGGATTCAGGTTAAATGGCTGTTCTGGCACTTTGCGGAAAAATTAGTGGGTTTTGAATCGCAGTTTGGGCACTCGGTCTCTAAAAGGTTCGCCATCACTGCCTTAGGGTGTGATAAAGTGGGGAAATAGACTTGAAGGCATCCAAGTCTTGATCAAATTCTACCTAATGTTTCTGTGCCTCTGAGCATCCTTGGCTGGTGAGTCCGTGTCTTTGGACAGAATCCTTGACCAAGTTGTATCAAGCCAAATTCAACCCTTTAATTTTCATCCTCAAATTGTATCCAGATTTTTTTAACACACATTATTAGGGTAACGTCCTGTGATAGCAAAAGGGTTGTGCCACATTGTTGACCAAGGTCCAACTGCCGATGTAATGCAAAGAATGTAAGTTTCCACCGTGAATTATTCTACATCACTGAGTCAATGTAGACATCCTTTAACCGCCACCACTACCACCAAGGGATCGTGGGTGTGGGTGTGATGAACTCCCCGCCTCTGACTCTGCAGTCCGATGGCTTATTAACCCACTCAGATATCTGGCCGTTGTTTTGCACTGGGGTTGCATGACAGATAATGCCTGCGATAGCTTTGTAAAGTGCAGCAATTAATCTCCCCAAGTTATACTGCTTGTGTTCCACACAACTAACCGGATTTAGCCCTCTCTATGAGAAAGGCAAACATTCGATAATTTAATATCTTATTCTAAAAAATCATTCCCTGCATCTTAAACTGCCAGCTACCGAGAAATGCATTCATTTTTGTGGGGATTTAACAACAACAAAAAAGCTACATTTCCAAAAAGTGTCAGGTTTCTTCCCCCAAAAAACACAGTAGAGACAACCAGAGGGGGTTTTTTTCCACCTTTAGAAAAGCCTTGGTGTGTTTTGCTTGATTAAGTCCAGATGTGAATGCTTTGGCATGCCACTCCTTTGTAAGACGGGGGGGGGGCTTCCACCTGTTTTCCATTTTAAGGCGCCCCACTTTTAATCACTAAATGGCAGCCATACAGCCAAGAGCATGGCAGCATTATTAGTAGGAGGAGCATTTTTACACTGCATCTCTGAGCTGATATTAAAATCATGTTTTTAACCGGTGGGTCTAACATGACAGACTCCTCGTTGGACATAGGTGGGTCTATAGAATAAGTCTGTGTGAGTCAGCTAAGAATGTGTGTGTGTGTGTTGTGTCGCTACAGTCGTGACTGACTATTCGTGATCCCATGTCCATGGAGTTTTCTTGGCAGGAAGACTGGAGTGGCTTGCCAGTTCCTACTCCAGGCGCCTACAGCACCTGGTATTCCCTGGTGGTCTCCCATCCAAGTACTAACCAGGGCCGATGCTGCTTAGCTTCCGAGATCGGATGTGCTCAGGGCATCTCTCTCTCTGTGTGTGTGTGTTGTGTCATAGTCATGACTGACTCTTCGTGACCCCATGTCCATGGAGTTTTCTTGGCAGGAGCACAGGAGTGGCTTGCCAGTTCCTGCTCCTGGCGCCTACAGCACCTGGTATTCCCTGGTGGCCTCCCATCCAAGTACTAACCAGGCCCGACCCTGGTTAGCTTCCGAAATCAGGCGAGATCGGATATGCTTAGGGCATCTAGGCAGCTTGAGCTAAGAATACTGTGGCATTATTTCCCCCCCCCCCACACACACACACACCCTGCCTTAAAAGAAATGCCCAGTACCATTAAAAAGTCTTGCCATCTTTGACACAAGACACTTCTGATGAAAAGTAGTGGAATCTGCCAGGAATCAAAGTTGACAGATTCTCCCATCCTTGCTTTAATTGCATGTGTCACAAAATTTGAAAACCTGCATGCCCGTGATGGACATCTATGTTCCGTTCCAAGCGGGCATATCAGCCACTAGCCCTCCCCTGGCTACGGGCTTCTTCCTTCTGTTCACCCGCACATCCAAAGGACTGCTTCATCGCTTGCAGGCTTGTCAGTGTCTTCTGAAATCATTCTAAAAGCAGATGTCTTCGTGGAGGCAGGACACCGGGCAAACAAGGTTTTACATCACTTTACAAGGCCAACACGGGGGGGGGGGGAGGGGTCCAACTTCTGCTTATCTCATAATGCACATCCCACAAAGTGGGAGAAGGGGTCGACTGCAGTTGCGGGGTGCATGGGGTGATCAGGAAAGGGGTCTGGAAGAGAGGAATTAACCACGAACCCATTCACGGAGAAAGAGGATGGAAGTTCGACTTCCCCTTGACAGGAACTGAACGTGATGATCTATAGCAGTGACGGCGAACCTTTGAGAGACCGAGTGCCGAAATTGTGACTCAAAACCCACCATTTTTTTTTACCAAATTGGCAACACAGCCATTTTACCTGAATACAGATGGCTATGAAGGGGCGATGTCGGGTGCCCACAGAAAGAGCTCCGAGAGCCACCTTTGGCACCCGTGCCATAGGTTTGCCAATACTGGTCTATAGGATCTCTTCTAGTTCTACAATTCACTGATGATGATGATGATGATGATGATGATGATGATGATGATGATGATGATTCAGAAACAACAGGCACAGTCAATCAGAATTACAGAAACATTGACTCGTAGTATTATATAACAGACACAAGTTTTAACCAACAAACTATATATCTGTAGTACAAGCAGTATGCATGTTGTTCCTAATACTGACTTTTTTTTTGTCGTTCTGATGGTGCTATTTCTGAGATCTGCAACTGCTTATAATGTTGTGTGGAATTCTGTGGCATTGTTCCCAAAGCCCCAGTGACTACAGGGACCAATGAGGTACATCTCTTCCACAAGCAAAATCTTCAGATCGACAGGTCTCTGTTGTTTTGTTCGGTTTTTCCAATTCTTTAGCATCATCTCTGGCATCCCCTAGAACTGCTGTGTCAATGATTTAGACATTTCTTCATTCTATTATTCCTCTGTCTGGTGCGTTCTGAGTAAGGTGCGTAGCGGTCTTTGGATCTGGAAATTCCACAAGAATTGACTTTACAGCATATTTGTTGTTGTTGTTGTTGCTGCTGCTGCTGCTGCTGCTGCTGCTGCTGACCCTTAATCCTTAGACTCAAAACAAAAGAGGGGAACTTCTGCAGGATTGTGATCTCTATGACACAGGGCAAACACGTTGTCTTTATTTCTAAATGCAGTCCCCGGCCCTAGAAGCCTTTCCTGCAGCCTCGTACTCTGAAGCATCGGGAGATGACATACAAATTGCTATTTTTCCAAACTGTTCCTTGGCAGAAGGTGTCAAGGTACAGGAAAGTTGATGAGGCTGATTACGGCATGCCGAACTGAACTCCCACCCAAGTACAATTCCGTTTCAGCAGGGAAGGTGGGAAATTATTTCAAAAATAATCAACCGTCTCCTGGGTTAGGGAGGGGAAAAACCCAGGCAAATTTTAGCAGGCAACAACACTGCAATGTGGGCTGAAATTTACTAGACAGCCAGAGGATGGCATATTTAGCAATAAAATTAGTGTAAGGGAGAAATTGCTTCTCCTCCCCCACCCACCCCCATTTGTTGATGGGTTCATCTGCACTCATTGGTTTCAACCACCACAAATCCAAGCTGCAAGGTCAGGGTTTTTCCTATTTATGCCTTCATTTTAAAAACCCAGGTGAACAGCAATTAGGAAGGCAGCTGCTGGGTTATCTCTCTTATGGTTATAAAAATGAAAGCCTTTCCTGTCAAGGTTATTTTTCCCCCCCTGTTCCTTTTTTACATGAGATTGGGACCATTCAAGGGTGGATTGCTTGGTAAAACACCAGTGACCTCACCTGAAACTTTTCCTTCTTAAAACAACCATCTTGCTGTTGGAACCTCTAATATGGTCGATGCTCTTAGAAGTTGCAAGCCGGAATGGACCCTATGCATCATCATTCAAGCCCAGCGGGGAATCGAACTCCCAAACTCTGGCCCGGCAGGCAGAGACCTCAGCCACGGCGCTATCCAGCCGTTCTATTATCCTTTCAGCTGGGGAGAACCGAGGGCAGTAGCAAACCTACCCAATCCTATTGCAGCTGATCAGTTTCTCTCTTCCAGGCATCCCAAAATAGCGCCTCTGCTCGCATAAGAGAAATGCAGCTGCATTCGGAGGGACACCAAAAATTAAAGTATTCCAGGCAAAAAATCAAAACAAAAGAAAAGACAAAAACATGTCTAACTTTTAAGTCTAAATTCAAAGACTAACTTTTAAGGTGTCACACGTTTTTGTCTTTTATCTTGCTTTGTTTTGATTTTTGCCTGGAATTCTTGCACAGACTAACACAGCTATCTCTGCTTTGTTAGATATGCTGGGGTGTTAAAGAGTATCCGGGACTTTAAAGCAGTCTTAGCACCAGCCCTGCCTCCTGATACCATCCTCTGGTGTATTCCATCTCACCAAAAAAGATTCTCAACACCTGATAGACTACATCCTCTATCAAGATTGCATTTTTGGTGCAATGCTTTGATAAAGATAGCAAGTTGCTATCGAAAGCTTAGCTTACTTTTTTTTTGTTTTAGCAGTGACCCATAAAGGTACCACCTTGCCTACTTTTAAATTTGTTGTTCTGGTCACAAGGCTCAACCCACAATTTTTTTTTTACTTCTAAAAATTGAAGTGTACACCTCTGTCTCCCCCTGCTTGACTAGTGTTTTCGCTGTTTGGAATGGCCAAGTGGTTTTCAATCTCCATTCGTGTCGCCCGTCAGCGGCCTGCCTTCTGCTCAGTTTCACACAATACCGTCACTCCCTACGATCTCATGACCCACCCAAGCACCCTCTCTTTGGCTGCTTTTACATGACCCCTAAAATCCGCTGCAAAATGCTCGCAGATGCGGAGCATAAAATTGTTTTCCCACCAGCAGCGGACTTTAAAAAAAACTAAGTACGACCATGCCCACTTAAGCGCGCCCCAGCGCATTTTACAAGTACCTGGTCTGGAGGAGGTAAAATCCTTGTTGCTGTTCCTTGTTGCTGTTTTAAAGCATTGCATGCCTGGCCCTCCTTCGCTTTTTGCTTGTTTTTGTTGGGTCCCCCCCCCCCTTTAACAGACAGGAATCCTAACGGGCTGACGGTGGCAGGCGGAGGTGAGCCTGCATTTTTTTCTCTCTCCCCTCACCGCAGGCAGAAGCAATAGAATCAGAGGGTGGGAGGTGGGAACACAGGAAGCAGAACAAAAACCACATTGGTGGGATCTGCATTTAAGTTGCCAACGGATTTTAGGGGTCGTGTAAAAGGGTTTGTCACCTTCTGACACTCTACCAGGACCTGTTCCCCTCCAACGAGAGAAGTGCACCCTTTTGCGACAGCTAGGCCTCTGCACGTTGTGCTTCTATGCACCCCTGCCCGCCTGGTCCTGATGACCAATGTGTTTGTGGTGTCGATGTTACCACGCAGCTTGAATGCAACACAATGCAATATGGCCTTGTTGTGCGCCTTCCAGAAAACACACTCCCACACCTGGCACAGAACTGTTGCCTGTGACGTTTTGACGACGATGACTCAAAGCTGGACGCATTTGCAAAGTTAAGGTATACACAACAGGGAAAGGGTTTTGCATGCCAAGATCGTCTTATTCTGAAATACATTCGGGTCCACGCATGCCCACACCTGACTAGCATCTTACATGAGGCTTCAATAAAACCTTGTGCAGACTGCTGTTGCTATAATTAATCGATGGAACCCGTTAAATAATATTCCACAACCTGGAGGCAACTAGATGCATGCAGCGCGTTCCTTAATGAAGGCGTGGCCAAGTTATTTTATAACTGTAACTTAGCAGTAGAGATGGGCACAAAACAAACTTTTAGTTCATTTCATTATTCGTTATTCATTTCGTTAGGCGAAATACTGTAAATAATAAATAAATATTGCAGGAAAGGCTCCTTCGTTTCCAGTATTTTTTCACCCAGCGCGTTGTTAGTCTGCGGAACTCCCTGCCACAGGATGTGGTGATTGTATCTGGCCTGGATGCCTTCAAAAGGGGATTGGACAGATTCCATGGAGGAAAAGTCCATTACAGGTTACAAACCATGATGGAGATGTGTCATCTCCAGGCTTAAAACCAGGGTACTTCAAGGCCCAGATGCAGCGGAGTGTTATCAGGAGACAGATATCTAGTCTCGTGCGCTCCCAGAGGCATTAGGTGGAGCCACTGTGAGATACAGGAAACTGGACTAGATGGGCCTTTGGCCTGATCCAACAGGGCTCTTCTGAAGTTCTTATGTAACGTGCGACCGAGTTCTTTTTTTAGGTGGGGGGGGGGAATTCAGGAGCAAAGAAGCCAATCTTGCATCACAAGTAGAAAACTGCAGATACCATTTGTAGTACCCTGCAGACTTCCAGATTTTTCCGCCACTGAGCACCGTGGTTCTCTTACCTCGTAATGAGCCACCCTCTGGGATTCCGAGATCAACTGGGCGCTGCAGACTTTGCAGTAACTTTCAGTGAAGAGTTCTTGCTCGAGGTCTGAAGACTTCATCTGCTTACAGGGGCACAAACAGAAGCAAACAAAGAGACAAGACCGTCAGTCGGCCTGGTGGCAGCCCTGACACCAAACTGCAGCAGACAGAGAGCAGCCCTACACAACGATCTGTGCCGAAAACTAGCTGAGGAGATCACTTTTTTTTCCAGGGAAAGTTAGTCATAATAAAAGAAGTCATTACAATAAATTGGACCGGATCTGGAAAAAAGGCTGTGCAATTATCTGAAATTCAGAACGATAAGAGGCCCCACGGTCTCTTGGGTCAGCGCACTGAGCTGAAGGAAGGATTGGTGCGTGCTGGATAAACATGACAGTCACCTCAGCCCAGAAGGAGCTCTCCCAGCCACGCCCACACTAGAGGCAGCATGCGAGGTTGTAAAAACTCCAACAGGTGCCTCTAAAATGAGGATTCTTCGTGGGCAGTCCTTTCCAGAAACATGTGGCCACCCTAGTTCAAATTGTTCAGCACACTCCACATGGTACAGTTGCACCATGAGAACGAAAGGTGTGTAATGGACCTGAGCAAAGGCCCCTCTCCTCTAGCGACTGTACACTACAGCCTAGTATAAGGATCCTCCTTTACAAATGTTCACTCTGATGTGACATGCCGTGTCTTTAAAATCCCATGTCAGGAATTGTTCTCTAAATATAGGGAAAAAATAGAGAGGCCACATATTGTTTATACCCTGTTTCCATGCCAAACAGGTGCTCAAGAAAGCAAGCAACCAATGGTGCACCACTTGAAAGAAAGCCTTTTTGAGAGAGAGGGATCAGAGAACTTTTGCTTCCAGGAAGCATCCAGCACAGCCAGGGCCGGCGCTAGGTTTTTTTGCGCCCTAGGTGGGGGGGGGGGCGGCCGGCGGCAGCGGGGGGCAGGGGGGCAGCAGGCTAGCCAGCGGTGGCGGTGGGGGGGTGCCACCCCCTGTCCATTTTGGTGCCCTAGGCAATTGCCTAGTTTGCCTTAATGGACATGCTGGCCCTGAGCACAGCCTTCTGACACTATGTCCTTTGTTCCAGAGAGAGAGAGAGAGAGAGAGAGAGAGAGAGAGAGAGAGAGAGAGAGAGAGAGAGAGAGAGATGTTTTACAAAACCGCAATGAACTTCTTTTCAAGTGTGTTTTGAGGAGACTGGCATGGATCACAGTGGGTACGCCAGGGACGGAAGACTGGTCAGACCCAAGACATCATGAAAAAAGAATTTAGGAAGACAGGGCACAGATCATCTAGAGTGCCTCCCCTCTCTGCCATGGCCACATATCAGCTAGTCCAGGGAGTAGAGCCAATCTGTGGCCTTGGGCAACCTGCACAACTCCAAGGTGTCCTCAAAAGATGCTGCCATGCCATCTGGACATTAGGATGGGGCATTTTCTGTTTATACAGATGGACAGGTCCTCCATACAAGGTGAGGTCTGAGTTAGAGAAAGATGAAGCACAGCTGTTCTTGAGTGACAACCGCCTGTCAGCACTCAGCTTGTCAGCACCTTGAGTGCCTTTTACAAAACAACACTTCCTGGGGGTTTTGAGACGTCATAGCCGCCGTGATTAGGAGGAAAAGAGGTTATACACTGGAAAAATGAAGATGAAGACTGGCTATTGAGTTCACAATTTGAGGCAGCATACAAACCAAAAGATTTCTCCATGTGTACTTCAGCGACTGCCCGAGTCGTTTAATTTCACTTGTTTGCAGTATTTATAGACTGCTAAAATGGCTCCCAAGATGGTTGGCGAGAAAATCAAATTAAAACAATCCATTAGAAGATAAACCCTGGCCCAAACATAAGCCAGAAAACAAAGCAGGGGAACAAATGTAACTCCAAAGCAAAGATGACATCTGGATAGAGGCATATTAGATATCAGAAAAGCCTTTCCCAAGCAGGGAATCACAGGATTCCGCCTTCCATCGTGAAGAGACACAGTAATAGAAGGGAGTTTGCAAGGGTGCACTCAAGAAGAGGCTGTCGCTTGCCTTGAGAACAGCCTGTCTAAAGTTGAGACTTTCTGCATTAATTAGACAACAAATCCCACCATTCCTACCCAGCAATTGCCAAATACCTGGAAAGCGCTGGTTTGGAAAGGCAATGTAGGATTGAAACAGACATTATAGATGACCCATTATTAGAGGAAGGAACCCCTTAGCCATTAAAAAGTCTCTGAGAGCTAGGAAAGAGGGATCAAGTTGTCTCGTGGGCTCCCAGAGGCCTCTGGTGGGGCCAGTGTGAAATACAAGAAGCTGGACTAGGTGGGCCCTGGGCCTGATCCAGCAGGGCTCTGTTTTTCTTCTTATGTTCTTATTCCAGCAGCTTATGGTATTCTGAATCTTCCTGGAACCAAAACTTAACTATTTTTTAGTTTCCCTTAAAAAGAAGCATGGTAAATTATCACTTTTTTTAAAAAAATGTGCCATTAGAGAAGTTATTATTTGCCAGAGGGACCTTTGAACTAAGACTGTACCTAATCACTTATCAAAGGGAACTTCCCCAACATCTGAACAGTGCCTCCCATGTTTTACAAGCATAGATCCCTGTTTGCATGTTTCCCATCATCCCTCTGCCTTCTTTACAAACAAACAAATCAACAACACCTGTCCAGACTAGTGGGAGTGGAAATGAATGCAGTGCACAATTAATTTTGTTCTATACTTCAAACGCAAAGCATCTCCCCTCCCCCTCCCCACCGTCCTGCTTCCCATAAGACTGGGGGGGCAGCAAGAGAAAAGGAAGGTGGAAAGCAAGCAAATTTCAGAGAAGGTGGAAATGATTAATCCACACATCCCAAGAAAAAGTCGCTGTTCGAGATGCATCAGATGGGCTCGTCCATTGATGATGTGCCCTTATAGTAATATATCGATGACATCCTGTACAGAAACAGCTGCAAAAGTAATCCGTGCTTCGGACAAAAATGTAAGATGTCAAAACTGATGAAGGGGAAAAACTCAGGTTCTCTGGAGGGGTTTGGATTCCCGCAAAATGCTCTAAATCTAACTGCACCAAGATGCCTGACCGGTTTCCACCAAAGCCAGAAACCTGCAGTACTGCACCAAAAATGTTCTCTGCAAGCCTTAATGCTGTAGGAGTGACGGGTGGGGATGAGGGAGAATGTCATTCTTCTTCTCTTTTATTTACTTTACTTTTCTTTTCTTTTCTGCCTTGTCTTGTCGCAGGCTTCACACCTTCCCTTCTTCTAATCCGTAACTAACCTCTCTCCATCTGTCAGCTCAGCATTCCTGGTGGTAAACTGGACAGGAGGAAAAGAGGGCTCTGATACAGCTAGCAATGTGGAAGGTCTATTCTTAGACGGCTCCCGATAAGGCTCCTTGCCTGCCATGACTTCAAGGGGACAAAGAGGTCACCAGATGGCCTGCAGGCAACTTCCAGTGTTGTGATGCAGAAGAACTTTAGTGTCCTGCCACTCCTCATTTAACAACCTATCTGCTTAATGACCGCTCAGACTTACAACCAGCAGCGGCAGCCAAAGTGTCCCATGCCAGCAGTTGGGGGGGGGGGAACCTCCTGGAGAGCCTCCCTGCTCTGGCCTCCCTGCAAGGAGAACAGCCTCAACACACCCCAAGACATCTGCCTTAAATTCCTCACTTAACAACCCATTCACTTAATGCCCTACTTGTAGGAACAGAACGTGGTCATTAAGTGAGGAGCGCCTGTATAGGATTTAGCACCTTTAAAATTGCACCGCCTCCTTCTGCCCTGCTACGTTTCTAGTCCTTATGATTGTACAGTGAGCCAACAATGCCAAGGGAATTGACTGTCGCTGACAGAGAGTATTGCAACTGCTTCAGGCTAGCAGGGCTTCCAGTGGTCTTCATGGCCATCAAGAGCTCATAGAGCCTCATGGCTAGCCATAACCGATACAGCCATGGGAAACCAAGATGGTAACTCATGAGATGAGACTTTACAGGAGATCTCCAAGGTACTGAGCCAACTTTAGGGGTAGCACCCTGGACAGCTCCTGAACCATTCATCAACAGGATGGTGGCTGGATTTATTTAGAGCAGAAGGCAGAGAAGGTCTTTCTACCCATCACATGCTACCAGATCTTTTCCCCTGGGTCGCTCAAGGACTCAGTCTCCAACCTTCTGCATGCATAAATCCTCTGTCACAAGGCAATGGAGCTATCCAGCAGTTCTTGTCTTCCCAATTTGTAATTGATAAACGTTTGGCACTCTTTTCTTCATAGGAGTATCCATTTGTTCAACAGACTGAATGGACCCATTTCCTGCATTGGTTGCAGGGTCTTTTGCCATTTATTTATTAGTTGTATGCATTCAAATCATCCACGTTTGAGAAGGCACCTATGCATTTCGTTCCATTTCATCTCATTGCAAGGCTCATCAGTCCGCAGTTCCTTGAGACCAGGTGTGTTGCTCTTTCCCCCATGTCTCAGGAAGAGTGGAAAATATTTTTGTTGAGGTTGTTGGCGCCAACAAAATCCTGTCTCCTCCTTCCCAGGGTGACATCTCTCTGCGTTTCCTGCCAACACACACACACATCCAGGGTGCTCAGAGAAAGAGAGGGGGCCAGCATCAAAAAGAGATGAGTCAAGGAAACTCATGACCCAGCCTACAAGGATGAAGCAAAGACCACAGAAGCAGCATTCAAGGAGGGAACAGCCACCCACCACACTGGCTGTTGCCCTTTTCATACGCCAGGCAGTCAAATGCCTGCACAATCTCCCCCGGGCTGTGTCGGATGAAGGATGAGCAACATTCAGTCGAGAATCTTCCAGTACCATACAGGTTCTCAGAAAGCCATAAAATAACGGACACTTTCCTGTCCCTGCTGCAATAAAGTAAGGTAAAAAAAAGTAAAGGTTCCCCTCGCATATGCATGCTAGTCGTGTCCGCCTCTAGGGGCGGTGCTCATCTCCGTATTCAAGCCAGAAGAGCCAGTGCTGTGCAAGTCCATGGCCATGTGGCCGGCATGGCTGCAAGGAAACACTGTTTTACCTTCCCACTTTTTACGGCGGTACCTATTTATCTACTTGCATTTACATGCTTTCAAAATGCTAGGTTGGCAGGAGCTAACCACTCCAGTATTCCTGCCAAGAAAACTCCATGGACATGGGGTCACGAAGAGTCGGTCGCGACTGTAACGACGCAACACACACACACACACAAGAGAAGACCACATGAAATGAGAGCTATGAATGTAAGTTAAGATGAGAGGTGTGCTAAACCAGCCAGAGAGCTGTCCCCATGCTCTTAAGGGCACCTGTTTTGGAAAAGACAAGGGGTGGTATCATGTGGCATCGATCTTTGTTTAGTTGAGTGTGCGGTTGTTGTTTTTCTGAATCTCCCTTCCGTAATAACTGTTCATTGGTTTGATGCAGAGTGGAAATGGCATCCTCTCGTTCAACGGCAGCTCATGATTTCTTTCCGGGACACAAATGCCACATGTGGGTGGCTTGAAAGGTCCAGTTGCCCTTGAACCATAAAAATCCTATGCACCCAACCGCATGGCCACAGGGTATTCGCATGAAGCGTGCTGGCAGGCTGGGCTGTCATATCAAAAAGCATGCCTCTGCCGGCATTCGGTTGTGCTTCAAGCGCACCGGCGCTGGGACTGCGCTCGAGTGGCTGCCAAGCCCTCGGCTGCTTCCCCCACCCCTACCCCCACCCCACCCCTGCAGCACTGACCCAGATCCACCACGGGGGATCAATAAGCACTCGGCATGGCTTTACAATGGGCAGCTTCGTGTTTTCCTCAACAGAGCGTGAGAGAGGAGATGTTAAAACCGAACACTCATCGAGCCTCTGCTGGGGGGTGGGGAATCCTCTCCCCATTTGGTAGGCGTCCACTCATTTCTGGTGGGTGTTTCTTCCTGGCTGGCCTAGCTTCAAGATGAACAAGCACCTCCTAGAATCAAGCCAAGCCTGAAACTCTCTCTCTCTCTCTCTCTCTCTCTCTCTCTCTCTCTCTCTCTCTCTCTCTCTCTCAATCTCTCTCTCCCTCTTTTTTTCTCTTTCTCTATCAATCTCTCTCTCTCTCTCTCTCTCTTCCTTTCTCTCAGTCTCCCTCTCCCTCTCCCTCTCTCTCATTCTCTTTCTCTCAATCTCTCCCTCCCTCCCTTTCCTCTTTCTCTCTCTCTTTCAATCTCTCTCTTTCTTTCTCTCAATCTCTCTCTCTCCCTCCCTCCCTCCCTCTTTCTCTCTCTCTTTCAATCTCTCTCTTTCTTTCTCTCAATCTCTCTCTCTTGCTCACTCTCTCAATCTCTCTCTCCCTCTCCCTCTCTTTCTCTTTCTCTCAATCTCTCTCTCTCTCTCTCTTTCAGCCAAAATGTTGCAACTGAGCACATCACGAGAAGGCAGGATTCTCTGGGGAAAGACCATCCTGCTGAGAAAGGTGGAAGACAGTAGGAAAAGAGGAAGACCCAATACAAGATGGACTGGCTCCCTAAAAGAAACCACAGGCTTGAGTTTGCAAGTGCTAAGTTGGGAGGCTGAGAACAAGACCTTTGGGAGATTTGCTCATTCATAGGAATGTCATCTCTTGAGGTGTGTGGGGGGGTGCAACTTGATGGCACGTAGCAAAGCTAAAATCTGGCTCCTTTCTTTTTAACACAAGGCAGGGTCCCAGGAAATGTGTCTGCCGAGCTTTGTCGTGCATCGGATTCTTTATGCCTTCAGTTCTTGTCTGTCCTGGAAATGAAGAAAGCTATACATTTTTATGAACTAGGACTAGGAGTATAATTTCCTGGCATAGCACATCTTTTGCAAGGTTTGAACTTTTAGGACCTTTGAAGAAGAGCGTTTTTCACTCAGAAGCTTGCAATGTTTTTTTATTTTTATTTGTGGCCTATAAAGGTATCACCTGTAGCCTAGTTTTGCATTTGTGTTTTGTGATGGCCACGTAGCTCAACCCCCCTCCCTTTTGCTTTGAGAGGAGTAGAAGATATTTTATTCTAATCAGAAGAAAGGGTGGTACGAACGAGATATCTGTATGCTGCTTCTATAGTTGTTTTCCACTGCCATTATTGTCTCCCATCTGGGCCAAATGAGGCAACCAACTTAGCCTGGTTTTAGAAGAGGTGCTCTCCCCAAATTGCAAACGTCATCTGCTTGTCCTGACTTCTGGCTTTCTTCACCTATGTAGCTTAAAGTTTAGCAAAGGTTGTGTCATGGTTGGCTACTGGGCAGTCAGCAAGGACTTCATTAGAAAGTTTTGACACACTGAGAAACTCCCATTGGGAGCATAACAGAGATAAGTTAGAGAGATGTGACAAGCAATTTCCACACCCAAGGCTTTCCTCACTGAGCTTCCTTGGCAGGGGTTGGAGTCAGGTCTTAGTAGCTTAGGTCTGCTGAGCCCAAGTTTGAGAGTTTGATTCCCCACTGGGACTCCTTGACAGGGATTGGACCAAAAAATCCAGAGTGTCCCTTCCAGCCCTGCAGTTTCATGATGATGATGATGATGATGATGAGGAGGAGGAGGAGGAGGAGGAGGAGGATTTAATTGGACATTCCTGGAACTGAATACAAAACACTCTGTTGCATCAAGAAAAATATTATAATCTTTTCCCCTGACAGGTTTTGGAAAGGAATCTGATGTATCTCTCCAGTGTAGACATCCAGGGATTTAATTTCTAGGGGAAAAAAATTAAAGTAGTCCACCAATGTCCCCTGCTAAACCCTGGGGGGGAGGGGGGGCAAAAAAACAGCAGCAACATCAGAACACCACTCTGTCTACCATAAAACACATCGAATGTTCCTTTTCTCTTTTATAAAGAGAATTCGCTCTTGACCTTGAGGAAGCCTAGGCAAGCCTCCTGTGAGGAAAAGAGCAAACAAGTCCTTCAAATGCCCGCTTTAAGCTCCCCGGCACGAGAGGCCACTTTGGACCTCTTGTCATTTGTGCCTGTAAATGGATTAAGGACCCTTTGAAGTTTGGCCGTTTGATAAGGGCTCAACCATGTGCTTCAACATTTGCAGGAGACAAAGAGAGTGAGTCTCTCTCTATTTTCAGATTAGCTTTTTTCCGCATGAGAGCTGTGTCGTGCACCCTTGTACAACACACACTGACGCAGACACATAAACACTAAGGAGGCACACAGGGAAGTTCTGAGCGATGGCTCCAAACATTATTCAGGCTTCCTGGCAGCCATGGTGTATCTGTGTGTCTCTCTGTCTCTCTTTCTCTGTATATGTCAAATTATTTTATTTCATGCTGAGTTTCATTCATGGTATGCATTTTTTTGTGGAGAACGGCCTTGCAAAAAAAGTTATACCCCAGGACAACCATGTTCGGGCTCCTATATTAAACCACCAAGTGTGAAATTTGCACATGTATGTATTTCCCTGTGAACTAAACCAAATTCCTCCCGATCCCTCTCCATCGGTCCTATCCACATAAACAAGTATATGTTTATGCCCAGCCACTTGTTTTTGAAATGGGACAAAACCGCTGCTGGGGAAAATAAAGGAGAAGATTGCCATCATTAGTAAACACCAAATTAAGCCAGCAATAACATTTAGATGACTCCCCTGGGAGTGTTTCTCCAATTCAAGGTTGTTGCACGAATTGTCTGTCTCTTGGCATCTTTATTGCCTTTGAATAAATAAAAACATAAGTGAACAGGGAGACTGTATGAGACAGGCAGAGTGTACCCCATCATCCAAATTCCTCATCTAACTTTTGGCGGGTCAAGTTTTGTTGTGTTGAATCTGGTGACAGGAAGTGGGGTGGGGAACCCTGATGCGTTTGGTACGTAGTGCTGGAGGAGAGCTTGGCGAATGCGGTGGGCAGCCAGAAAAACAAAATAAGTGGGTCCTAGATCAAGCCGAGCCTTGCTGTGTTAGGAGGCTGAAATATTGAGGCTAGGAGTAACTTAGGAACACATCAGCAACCTTGTTTTCCTGCCCAGTGGTTTTCAGCCAAAGAGGTACTGAAACTCTGGGCGGTTTAAACCCCTAAGTGCTCACGACCTGGGTTCAATCCCAGAGGGGGCAGGCTCTTCGTGGTTCACCTCTCCGTACCTTCCATCTGCGTCCGAGGGTCGGGACAAAATGAGTAAAGCCTTACAGCGGTGCTGCTGGGGGGGGGGGAATGTGTCAGCCTGGTTCATACTGTAATTAAAAACTGTAAAAAAAGAAGCGACTAGAGCCCAGCAGTGGCATCAAATATTTTTACCTCCCAAAGCAGAACACTTTGCTTTGCTTTGCTTTATTGAGGCTATCTTAACTTAGGAAACACATGGGCAACATCTGGTTTTCCTGCCCAGCCATCTTTCAGCCAGTTCGGGGGAGAAAAACTCTATCAGTTATCAGCACAAAGGTACAAAGCCAACAGCCAAAGTGTAGCTTTCCTATAAGATGATGAGAGGCTGCATTGGTGTGCTATCTCCCACAGTCAAAAAAGGGAAGACCACAAAGTTCTGGCCCTCTCAAAGAGCCTGTATGATCTTCAGAGTGGATAGGATTCCACTCTACGTACACCTGCCCCAGGGTACCTCATCTCATACACAACTGGAAGGTTATGCTGGCTTGCATTTTGACCATATGAAATGGTCCATCTCGCACCTCCCCAGGATGGTGGTGGTGGTGGTGGCAGGAGCAGGAAAACATGCATCTCACCTCAGAAACCACTGGCTTGCTAAAGCTTGCATGGCACGATGGTGGGGATAATATACACAATAACAACTACTGTGTCCACTTGGAAAAAAACACCATGCAGAATTTAAAAAGCATGCAGAATCTAAAAGGTACCTGCTTGAAAGGCTCACAGAAAGACACTTTTAATCAGCAAGGAAACTCAGGGTGCACAGGCATGGGTTATTAAAACCGCCTTCAAAAATGTGCACGCCTTGAATCAAATAGGCAGAAATTGCCAAGCAGGAATGGGGGACGGCGGCGGCGGGGGGGGGAGCCTTGCAACTCGATACAGAATTGGGGCAGGACAAGAATGTTAATGGGATTTCAAAAAATGCAGTGAAAATGAGACCTGCACTGCCACCCTTACCTAGGCTGAGTCAAATCTATTTGCCGCTCAGCAGAGTAAATTAACAGAACAACAAGCACGCTTGCTCTCATTCTGAATTCCCCTATGTGATGCCATCGTACGGATCAATTTGCCAGCTGCAGTTTTATTCGCTAAGGGCTGAGGCCCCATTGCCCCGTACAGTAAGTAGCACCTAGAGCTGGTTAATTTGGATGAGCTGACTCACCTTTTCCCCATGCATTCAGTGGGCAGTGGGCCTACTCTAGTTTTGACTTACAGCCACAGGATTTCAGCCACTGGTGTAACAAGCCGAAGAACTCTAGTTGGAAGAGAATGGACTCAAATGTTGGAGGAAAGTTGTGTGAATAGACTAGGCCTTGAAAAAGGGAAATAACTGGGTTCAAGATCAAATCAAGTCTGAAAACACACACACACACACACACACACACACAGAGAGAGAGAGAGAGAGAGAGAGAGAGAGAGAGAGAGAGAGATCCATTGGGAAAGGCAAAAGGGGACAGCAGAAGGAATAGAGGCAGGCCAAACATGAGACACGCAGACAAATAAAGGAAGCCACCACCTTCAGCTTGCAAGAGCTGAAAGAGGTAGTTAATGATACGATGAGGAGCCATGAGATTCCCATAAGTGGGAATTGACTTGATGGTGCATAACATTCATAGCAGGGTCAGTATATCAGATATAATGGAACTCCATTCACAATTTGATTCCTGACTGCTTGGCAGGCTCTCCCTCAATAATTCATAAGAGTAAAATAAGCAACAGCTAAAAGGCATGCAGAGGAGCGAGGCATTTCAGCAAAACAGACATCCAAAGGTTTTTTGATTTTGTAATTATTCAAAAATCAAAATATTTCACGAAGAGCGTGATTCCTACGGGAATTATGGGTCTTGACCCCTGGATCATACCGGCTCCTGTTGGTGCAGATCAGGAGCTGATAATCTAAAATATCAACAGACATAATTTGGAATTATTGGCTATATCTCTTCCATATATTATACCTTTGCTAAAAGAGGGAATAAAATAGAGCTCACACAAGGGATATGGCATGCACTCAGAGGTTTGACACAGTATCATTACACCATAAATGTATGTAGTGATGTAATCTAAATTATCCTCAGAAAACACCCTTTGGTGCAACACAACTGATTGTGGCTCTGTTGCTTCCCCTGCATCCGATTTACATTGTAGATTCCTTGGGTCTGGTTCTCCTCTGCAATTTTGACATGTTCATGTTTTCATATACACACACACAGGCTGGAATCCAAATCCAAAATCTCGGCATAGCGAAAGAAAAGGCAGAGATGCCGGCAGTGGTCTGCTCTTGAAAGAAATCAAATTTGGGATGGAAAGGAGCAAACAATGATTCCCCCCCTCTCCTTTCAACTGGATGAGAGAAAAAGAGACTTTGACATATATATTTACTGTCCCTAATTCTCTTGTTCCATAGGACACCGAACAGTGGAGGCTGCTGATTTGGAGGTCAATGCAGACAAGTTCAGTTTGCCTTCAGGAGCTGTCCATGGTACTGATTCCCATTTGCTCACTAGGTTCAGCACCATGGATAGTTCCTCCACCAGGAGTCATCATGGGAGCCACCAGCTTCTAATGGCAGAGACTATATCATCGTCACATGTTCCACCCACCCACCCCAATAGAATTGCATTATAATAATAATGTACTGTATCAGCAGGTTCTAGCTCTCATCCGTGACACCTTGCTACTGTTTCATTTTGAGTTAGAAGTAAAATTGGGGAAAAGACAGATGTGCTCATAACAAGCTTTTAGCTGATGACATGGAAAACACTGAAGGCCCCTCTGAAATCAGGAAAGTCTGGAAACCCTTGACTGTGCCAACAGTAAGGAGGTCAGTAGGTGAAGCATCCAAACAGGAAGGCATCAAAACTAGGTGATTCTTTTAAAAATCTATGAAACAGGCATTCATAAAGATAAGAGGGCAAAGAATGCTCCCGGATTGTAGCACACACAGGGAATTAAAAACAGAGGGTGCATGCCAAAGTTAAGTGTAGGTTTACTCTTCCAGCCAGTGGTGGAGAAGATGTGTTTTTTCTGGGTGTAGCAGCTGGAACCAAAATCAGTGTTTTGGGTTAGAACTGCAGCAGCTGCCCTGAGTTCCAGCTGTATTGATAATATGCTTTAGGCAAGCCATGAACTCTGGGCCAATTTAGGTCAGGCGATTCAGCTCTCTGCAAGCTGATGTGTAAAACCTGGATCAGCCCACCTCTACAACTCTGCTGTTCTTGAAATAGAAAGAGTACAATCTTAAGAACCTATTCTGAACATGCCTGCATTAAACCACTTTTTAAAATTACAGGCAGAAGATTCCACTTTGGAAGCTTTAGAGATAATAGGTCTCTTCTTTGGTCCAATACTTGTAAAAGGTGGCAGTTGGGAGTGTTGATCTCAGGGCCATGTCTCGTGCCCTAAAGAAAAAGCTTATACAAAGTGTTTAATGCTTTAGCCTTCAAGAATACATTGTTTAATGCTTTGCTAATGAAGTCAGTAATGAATAGGGTCTAAAAAAATGTTAAGTGTTCTAGGCCCCCAGTACTAGTAAATCTTGCTTTTAAAAATCTCATTCCCATGTTTGCTCACAGGTTGACCTCCTGTCCTTCCCAAATAAAAATACAGGAGTGTTCTGAATTTCCCATCAAGAGTTTGCATTGGCATCATAACACAATCAATCCATGTTGATTACACAGTTACAGACCTGGTAAGATTACATGATCAACCAGTCTATCCCCAGAACCAAAAACAGAACTCAATTTAGAAAAAGAAAATGGATGGGAAGAAGCCACTTCCAGCGTGGCCCCTTCACCTGCCTAGAGCCACAAAATGTGTCGTGCGACCCTAGTCCAATCAAACGTCTTCATCTATCTCACAGGGTTTTGGTAGAAGCCATGCAGAAGCAGCCATGACCTCACTGCAAGAAAGGTTAGCTGGACATGTCAACTGCAGACATGTCCAAACTTTGGCCCTCCTGATGTTTTGGACCACAACTCACAGAATTCTAAGCTTAGATTGCCAATGACAAAGGACTGTGGGAGTTGTGGTCCAAAACATCTGGAGGGCCAAAGTTTGGACATGCCTGGTCTACTGGAATATCAAGAAAGGTCTGCCTTTGCTTTGAGAATCCACCATCCTGGCTCCTAGCTGAGCTCTAGCAGCAAACATGGGGAAGCAAATTTTCGGAGCTGCGTCATACAACCACCTCTAATAATCCTCAAAAATTTAAGGCATTTAATTCATTCCTGGTTTTCTCTCTCCCATTGCAGTCCTTCTGACTTCCAACCTGCACCGCTGCAACATTGACTAAGGGCACCTGGCAATGTCTATATGGAGCCATCCATGACTCACACTGCTTAGTCCAGTGGCCTGGGAGATTTTGTGGGGAGGTTTCCTACTGAGAAAATTCTCCCCTCCCTCCAAAAAAGAGGAAACATCCTAAACTGCTATAAGAAACATCCATGTATGCATGTTTCTTTAAGGCTTGGTGTGGTGTGGTGTGCTTCTGCTCTAGAGATCGGCACGACACGAACAATTTTTCATTTCCATTTTTGTTTTTTCGTTTTGTTACGTAATGAAACGACAAACGAATTTTGTCTCTAAAATGAAATGAAACGAGCAGAAACACCGGACATTTTGTTGTGCGTTTCATTTCCGTTACTGCAATATGAGTGAATAGCTTAAAATCCTAAAAAAAATCACAAAAAATGAAATAAATGGTAACGAAATGGTATCAAAATGAACGAAAATGAAAACGATTTTTTTTTTGCAAAAATTCACAAAAAATGGAAATGAACCAAAACGGACCCTCCAAACGACAAACGACAAACGAAATGCCATTTTTTTATTCGTGCCCATCTCTATTCTGCTCTACTGCATAATGCCTGCATAAAAACATTGCTTCCTCACACACTGTCTCTGCTCTAATATGTATGTACACATTTTTGTAGTACATGGGGTGTTCTTTTACAATGTTAAAACAAAATTGTCACATCTTGATTTCATTTCGGTTTCTATGTATATTTTTAATCTTTTGTTTCCTTTTCAGAGTAAGAATAGTGTTTGTTTCTGGACAGCGAAGACACCTCCTTGGAGATAAGGCGGGCAAACTCCAACCTTTTCACACGACCCCTAAGATCTGCTGGCCACTTAAATTTGGACCAGAGATTTTAGGGGTTTGTCACTGTTCCTGCGTTCCCACCCCCTCCGCACTCCTGGCTCCTGGCTACATGAGGGGAGGGAGAAAAAAAGGAAGAAAAGAATGCCGCTCACCTCCGTTCTGCCGTCTCGGCACTTCATTCAGATCTCTTAAAGGGGTGGGGGGCCCAAAAAGAGAACAAACAGGAGCAAGGAGAGCCCGGCAGTCACTACTGTCATATCCGCATCAGGAATTTTCACCTCCAGAGAGCAGGTACCTGAAAAGTGCGCTGGGACGCGCTTAGGTGGGCGTGGTCGCACTTAATTATCTGTAAACTCCAGAGCTGGTGGGGAAACAATTTTAAGCTCTGGAGCTGGGAGCCATTTGCCGCGGAGTTTAGGGGTCGTGTGAAAAGGCCTGCCGGGAATGAGTTTTGTTTCATGGCCGAGGGACAAAACTGAGCACCCAAGTGTCCAAAGAGACTTTACATCAGCTCTCCGGAGGGGCAGTGGGTGGGCGGAGGGAAGAAGAGACCCCTGTAGCCCCTCAGCCATTTGCTCTGCTCAGAAGCTGCCGTTGTGTTTTTGAGGGAGAAAGATATTTAACATGGGATATTTAACTGGCCTTCTTTGGACTACTAGAGTTGTCACTTTCTCTACAGCTGATACCTACAGAGCAGAGTGGCTGTTTACTAAGCAGCCATCATCAGCAGCAATAAGGGTGGAATCCTACACAGTTGGGACCTGTTTCTGGGTCGACTTGCATAGAACAGAGTTGTAAAAAAAAAAAAGTATAGCTGCACGGTTCATTTGCTTCATTCAAAGCCGTTTCGTTCTATTTGTTTTGAAGCAGCTTTGAAGTGGGTTCCGTTTCTTCTGTTATTCAAGTCTGAACATATTTTTTTTAAAAGAAAGAAAACAGCCTTTATTTATTATGTAGAAATCTGCTTCAGAGAACACCCGTCTGGAAATAAAGACTGAATCTGGCCATATAAGATTTGTATTGTCTGAGCCTTGGGTCTAATGCAACTCTGACCCGAGCCGAGCCCTCCGGTATAAGCTGTGTGGAAAGAAAGGAGAACACAGTTGCCTTCCCCAGCATGAGATCTTTCATACAGGCTGGACTACAACACCCATCATGTGCAGCAATCACGGCACCAACAAATGTGCAGTTCAACCCACCTAAAAGTCCTCCGTTTGGCTATCAGGCCTCTTCCCTTGGACTTGGATTCAATAAAATAAAATTACCCTATTCAATCTGGGTGCTATCTCCCCTAAAAGGAGCCTGTCAGGAGTCCTGGGTATAATTTGAAAAAGAACAACCTATTCAAGATTATAACACACATTTTCCTTTGGAAAACGCAACTGCACCAGCTGTTTTCTTCACACAAGGCTCTGTTACATTCTCTCACGGCCCTTATACGGAGCCAACAACACCGAGCAGAATGAATTCCTTCACTCTGTTTTTTTCCCCAAACACTTTGTTTGCTTTCTTTCAAATTTCAGCTAAAATGACTGGTTTTGGAGGTTTTAAGGGATCAGTAAGACATGTGTGCGTTCTCCAAGGGAGTATAGGTTACGGGAAGGTCGGGAAGCCCTGCTTTGCTGGTGAAGTCTGGGTCCATCCATGCCATTCCGTGCCCCAAAGTCCAGATGCCAACAAGGCACCCCAAAACTGAGAGTAATAGAGCAACCTATGGGGGGCACCCCTCCACACACACACACAGTTCTACAGCACTGGCAAGCTCTCTCTCGACTGCCTGCTGAGGGTCACTCTTGACTTATGGAGAGATGTTGGGTTCTCTCACACAGAGACCAAGACACTTTTTACCCAGGAGGAAAAGCCAACAGCAGGCCCCATATCTCCTTCCTCAAGCACCCTCTTGCCTCCTCTGCTTCCTCCTCCATCCTCGGATGAGTCATTTCATCTGCAACCTTCTTTGCCAAGCCGTCTCGTCTCCTGCTCTGTGTCAAAAACCAAAAGGCTTTCCCGGGTTGGTAAGGCAGTCAGACCCTAAGAATGCAACTCTTAACCTTGTCCCTCTGGCCAACAAGGGCAAGCTGTTAAGCGTTGTCATTCAAAGCCCACTACGACGCCTCTCTTACGCCTCAGCAACTGTGCCGCTCCGGGACATCCAGTGGAGGGTACCCAGGCACCCAAGATTTGAGGGCAGAGGGCGGTGGTGGTGGTGGTGGTGGGGTCCTTCTGCAAGCGATGCAGATCCCAACAGATGGGAGCCTCGCCCATGTGCTCCTTTAAGCACATGATGAAAGCTGCCTTGGGTTCTTTTAAAGAAGAAAGGCAGGAGGAAAATATTGTTAAATGAATAAATCATCGTTTGGAGAGCTTCCTGTTGATGCTCCTCAGAAGACGCATTCAAATCAGAGGGGGAAAGGCTCAGGCTGTTTGTTCAAAGACATTGGTGTGCTCTTGTGCTCAGCTCAGGTACAAGCATTATGGCCAGACCACTGCTTGAGGAAGGTTAAAAAAACCACACACACACACACACACACACACACACACACACACACACAGAGAGAGAGAGAGAGAGAGAGAGAGAGAGAGAGAGAGAGAGAGAGAGAGAGAGAGAGAGAGACCTTTCTTAGGCAAATGAGAGGTTTTCAGGGCAGGAACCCAACAGAAATACTCTTCACTGTCCCTTATTTTTTGAGCTACATAGATTTTGTGGGTTTTGTCTGGAGTATTCCCCAAATGTCTGAAATATGATTAAACACAAGGGACAATGTGTGTGTGTGTGTGTGTGTAAACACAAGTGGTGTGTGTGTGTGTGTGTGTGTGTGTGTGTGTGTGTGTGTGTGTGTGTGTGTGTGTGAGGCAACATGGTCTCCATCACACCACCCTCTCAAATGTGGCCGGACTTCTCCAAAGCAAGAACCCATTCCAGACTCTGGGTTGGTCTGAGTAAGCCTGCCCTGGTGATTCCTGCTCTCAAAGCATCAGCAAGCCAATCCCGGGCCTGAAAATCATCAGCAAGCCAATTCTGAGCAATGGTTTTAGAGAAACAAGGTTCTTTCTCATCAAGAAGCTTGTGACCACATCGGAGGGACAAGGTGTGTGTTTGACATGCAGAAGATCCAAGGTTTGTCAAGCCGGTTCTGAGAACTGCAAAGATCAGGAAGCCAATTCTGAGTAATGGACCACAGAAGCAAGACCCATACTGTATATAATAAGCCTTGGACCTTCTTTCAGTGGCAAATGAGATGGTTCCAAGTTCATTCTACAGCATCTCACTTCCCTAAGATGCTGATGAGATACTACCAGCCAGAAGAGACAACGTTGAGACTTAAGAAGTATGTCTCACAGAGTACAATTGAGCTTTTGCAAACCACATCCAGTACATCATGGATATGATATAATTTAGCTTTCCTTTAGATTCTAGATGGGAAGACATGTGTCCGAAACATGTTAGGACTAGCTGAAGATACCCAAATATCAAACCCAGTAATCTCAACTACGGATAAATTGTTGCTGGATCAGCATTAAATGTGTCAGGCCATTTTTACACACAAGGTGTAAAATGAGATTGCCTAACCCAAACCTGAAAGCTGAAATTAATACATAGTACAAGTGTACAGGTGAACTGAAGTAAGATCAGATACTGACTATCCCACATCAAAGATATTCACACATTTACAAAAACAGCAGAGCAAAAGGGTCCTGTGCATTAACATTAAGAGTAGCCTTGTTGCCAGATGGGCAGTATATAAGTGCGATCAATAAATAATAAAATAAATAAATAATGTAGTTTTCATCCCCCACCCCCAGTCCTTTTCAGACTGCCCAGATTCTGTGCAACTGGGATTTATCATTAGAGAAACTTAACATCCACCGAGGTCCGGCTGACACCTTAAAACAATAAACACACACAAAATGAAACCTGATGTTGCTCCTCTGCTCATTAACGCCAGCCGTACAGAAAGGTAAACCATGATTCACTCCCCAGTGTGGGGAGTAAGTTGAGAGCCAACGTTGACTGACAAATTCTCTGCACTTCAGATTAATGGCAGATGGACACGCTTAAAAGGCGGCAGCCATGTCCAAAAGGACCTTGCTTTGTGCCTGCTTTGTGCCACTTCTGGTTATTATTCACCTGGAATGCCCTAAAAAGGGGGCCACCACAACTCAGGATTGACTACGTTTACTATTATTATAATATAGCAGAAATCAAAGTTGGAGAAATGCAGAAACATTCCAGCAGGAAGGAAGGAAGGAAGGAAGGAAGGAAGGAAGGAAGGAAGGAAAGCAAAAGGAAGGAAGGAAGGAAGGAAAGCAAAAGGAAGGAAGGAAGGAAGGAAGGAAGGAAGGAAGGAAGGAAGGAAGGAAGGAAGGAAGGAAAGCAAAAGGAAGGAAGGAAGGAAGGAAGGAAGGAAGGAAGGAAGGAAGGAAGGAAGGAAGGAAGGAAGGAAGGAAAAGCAAAGCAAAGCAAAGCAAAGCAAAGATTTTGTGATGCATTGGGTTGCTGGGCCATGGCTTGTACACAAGAGAGGCGTATCAATGCACATGAGACCTGATTGGTGAACTCAACCTAAGACAAGTGCCCTGCTCTCCTCCCCAGGTTCTGACAACCGAGTCCAGGGAGACTGGTTGCAAGCAGCAAAGGGCCTATTTCCTTCAAGCCACTGTACAAAAACTACATTATGGAAAAGGCCAATTCCCTTGAAACCCATCCTTCTTCCGCCCAATTGGCCTTGGATTTTTATAAGCGGGTTTTCAAAATGGTTTTAACATGTTTTAATGTTTGAGATGTTTTGTTACATATGCTTTATAGTCCACCGGGTGCCCCATCGTTTCTGTCCCTTCCAATAAAGGAAAAAAAAAACTATTGAAAACATAAGAAACCCAATCGCCAGCAGCAGACACTCTTCCTGAAGGGGCCTGTCCTTGTTCTGTGCTGCCTGGTCCGAAACCGGTGTACTAAATAACCTAATAGGGCTCTCCAGGGAAGTGAGATACTCTGAATGGTCAGCAAAATTAAAAGTTTTCCTGATACCTTTCCCTAAAAACCAAAGAGCCCTGTTGCTTTCCTCTCCTCTTGGCTATCTGCAGACATCTGCAATGTCCTGAACAAACTTCCATGGACATTCGTGGATTCGGGGGACAGCCTAGCCAAAGCTCAGGACTTATAGCCCCCCCCCCCCAGCCCCTCTGGCATCAATCTTTTCGTGCACTCATTCCCCAAGGGAGACCCACTGAATCCGGCCAGATTTTCTGCTGCATCAACATGCACCGAGGATGCTTGCAGACTTGCAAATAAATAAACACCAACCCCCCCCTTTTAAAAATAAAAGAAAAAGAAAATTAGATCCACCTCTCACTGCTTGACAGGGAGGGTCAGAGTTGGCAAAAATTCGAACCTCCCTCACGGCCAACCACGAAAATGCTCCCAGACGGGAGTTCATGTTGTTTTCAAAGGGACCTACGCAATCAGCTCTGCCACCTGCTCCACAGTAACCCCAGCCGTCAAGTCCAGCCGGAGAGAATGAGGAAAAACACTGCTTCCGGTATACATGTTTATATTTTTAAAGACCCGAAAAATTGCTGAGTGCAATGGCCCCTCCGGTTGCAGGCACAACACCAGCGAAAACACGAAAGCCATGTTGAGGGGAGAGAGAGAGAGAGAGAGAGAGAGAGAGAGAGAGAGAGAGAGAGAGAGAGAGAGAGAGAGAGATTTGGAAGGGCAGGGATTTTTCCTAAGCAAACTTTTCTCCTGGCTGCAAAAGCAACAAGGCACCAGATGGCCTTCTGAACACAGATGGCAGTACCTTTCGCTTAGGAAGATGCGGCGGGAGTGGCAGGAACCAAGGAAGGAAGGATGCCCCAGCAACGTTCCCCCACGGCGGCGGCAGTGAAGATGATGCTGGCTGCTGCTGCTACTGCTGCTGCTGCTCAAATCCTAGCTTCCCTCTGCCTCGCTGCAGCCTGATCTCTCAGCAGACCAGACCGACTGAGGTGGAAATTTAGCAATTATTTGCTGGATCTCCAAGCTCCACCTCTGGCAGTTCCTATTGGTCAGCTGGTGCTACGCTGGCTCGCCCGGCCCGTGCTGGCTTTGATGCAGTCTTCCTCACTTGCTGCTGTTGCAAGCGAGAGCATCCAGGAAGACTGTGCTCGCTAGACGAGCTTCGGATCACATTTCGAGATGAGCCAACCGGTGTCCATGGTGGAAAGAGAGCTCCCCTGCTGAGGATAGCATGGGAACGCGTCAGGTGCCAACCGGGGATGCTCGTGGACCACTCGGAGACCAGCTCAGCCTATGCATTTTTCTCTCTCATCCACTTATCCTTGGAAGCACTTTAATATAATGTTCTATTAAAATTATGCTGAATTATTTAAAAAAACGTGTTTAATTAGTTCAATAATGTCCTGGTTTTGCATGTTTGATGCTCTTAATATTGTGTTTTTTCACAATACATGCCATCTGGGGCCCCTTCCTTAGGAGAAGGTAAAGATAAAGGTCCCCCCCACACACACACACACATATGCATGCTAGTCGTGGCCAACTCTAGGGGCTGTGTTCATCTCTGTATTCAAGGCGAAGAGCCAGTGTTGTGCAAGAAAGGAAGGGTTAAAATATTTGAAATAAATAAAATACAATAAAAATTATCTTTGGTACCCAGATGAATTTTGCAACTCTGACATTTTGCACAGGCCAAGGTCTCTCTCTCTCTCCCTTCCCCCCATCATTTATCTACTAGAACAGTTTTATTATTTTCTATAATTTGCTCTAATTTCACGCTCGTCGTGGCAAAGAAGCACTCGTTATTATAAATGATCCTGAAGCTCTGTGTTCCTGATACTCACTGAAAACAGGAGTCGCTCCTTGGCTTCAGAAGTTGAGGTAAACCTTGCCTTTGTATACAGTGAGGGCTAGCAACCTGCTTTTTGAAACATTAGGATAAAAGCAGCTCAGCTGTGTGAAATCTGTGTCGTTTCCTGGCCACCATGAGAATCCTAGCATATTATGGAATAGAAAATGATCCATTGGCCACGTGACCCTGGAGGAGAGCTTTGCAAATAACCTGGACTGCAAGGAAGATGAACAAGTCGGTTATAGAAGAAACCCACCCTGAAATTTCTTTGGCAACAAAAAATGTTGAAACTGATGCTGTCTTACTTTGGGCACCTGATAAGAAGCCAGGATTCTCATGAAAAGTCAATTGTTTGGACAAAGGTGGAAGGTAATAGGGAATGAGGGGAATCAGACATGAGATGGATTCACTCCCTGAAGGAAACCACAGGCATGAGTTTGCAATAAATGGGTCGGGGCGTCAAGGACCGGACCTATTGCAGATCACTCATTCATAGGGTCACTATAAGTCAGAGGTGTCCTGACAGAACATAACAACAAGTGCCCCTTTCCCAAAATGGTGCAACCCACTACACATAGACATTACTTCATGGGAAAGAATCGTTTAGATGATGAACATGCAGGGAAGTGGGGACTATATCCCTCTGCAGCAGCAAATTGCTGCTAATTAATGAGCTACAGTTCCATCCCTGGCTGGCTGCCATGGCACAACAGGGTGCAGGACCCAGAGAGCAACCAGCACCTTGCTAATTAACGATTTCATTTCTGCATCCCTTGTTTGCCAAATTAATAATTAAAAATCCTTCCATCCTGGGTGTCCCCTTTTTTTCCCATCCCACCTTGTGAGTCATTGGAATTGGCTCACCAGGTGTTTGAAGGGTTAGCTTTTGCAACAGATGTTTGGACTGAATTCAGATGTAATCACGAAGGAGTGGGGATGGGGGGGTCCTAGTGCCTCTTATTTCAGGTGCACTGAGGTAAAACTTCACGGTGACCCAATTCATTTCTATATGTGGAAGGGGAGAAAGGCACCATCTTTGAATTTAGCTCAAAATATCTGCTACACGGGCTGTCGTTTTTCGGTTTTACCTCAGGTTCCAAAAACCGGGGGAGCTTTTTTGGCCCCGTCTGTCTCAAGGCTGAGTTTGGGCCTTCCCAAACTAACTATTAATCTAATCTATTAATGCTGTAAGATGTCCCTCAATTCCTTGTTCTCAAATACTTGAACATGTCTTCAGTGTAATGGGCTGTATATTAGCCCTCATAACTGTAAGCCGCCTTGGGTCTTTTTCCAAGGAGAAAGGCAGGGTAAAAATACTCTAATAAATAAATGAATGAATCTGCTAGGGATTTTTCATCTCCCCTAGAGTGTTTGTTCAACTGAGTTTCAAAAAACCCATCTCCCTACCGAGATGAAAGCCTGCTGACATGTATTTGTGGTTTTAAGGACCACACACTTCTGAAATGTTGATCTGTTAGCAACCACCCCATCCTCTTTTAGCTCTCTGCTGTGGGGTGGGGAGAGGGAATGTATTGTACCATTAAAAGGAATATATTTATATTCAGTGAAATTAATAGTGAAGTAAACAGCTTTCTGTGAGAACAAGTCCTTGGACCATTTTGACACCTTCTGTTTCAGAGCAGCTGAAAAGCTTTCTCGTGGGAAGGAGTGAAGCAGCGTTATACTGGATTTTATGGATCCGATATGGATTTGCCACTACCTGTCTTTATGCTTCCCCCCCCCTTTTCTTATGCAAAACACATAAACCTTCCCACCCCCCATCTTTTTTGCAGTGCTTCCTCTGGATGTATATTCATGAGTAAACCTCTCCTGAAAATACCACAGCCCAAAGCTCTGAGGGGTGTACTCATGGGACAGACCGCTACAAACCTCTCTGACCAGCTAAAAAGATATTCTTCATGAATCAACTGTGTGTGTGTGTGTGTGTGTGTGTGTGTGTGTGTGTGTGTGTGTGTGTGTGTGTGTGTGTGTGTGTGTGTGTGTGTGTGTGTGTGTGTGTGTGTGTGTATGAATGTTGGATAGCTCAGTGAGTTAGGCAATGGACTATCAAGCCAAAGGTTGAGAGTTCAGTTCCCCACTGTGCATCCTAGAAGAGCCAACCTGTAAGTGGCACCATCCCATAATGACCCCCGAAAGAAGGGAATGGTAACCCTCTTTAGAGACCTAGGAAACCCTGAAAAGGGTTGCCACTTGCCAGAAGCCATAATTGTCTTGATGGCGCATCATCATCATCATCATCATCATCATCATCATCATCATCATCATCATCATCATCATCATCACACAGCAGACTACACTGGATTTTGTATTACCAATCACTAGTCAAACGCTTCCCAAGCGTTTAGGACTATGTAATGTATCGGCGAATTATGCGAGCAGATCCGAGTAAGGCAGCTTTCTGCAGCTGACTGATTATTATTATTATTATTATTATTATTATTATTATTATTATTATTATTATTATTATTATTATTATTATTATTATTATTATTATTATTAAGGATGCCAAGTCTCACTTGACCCTTTCTCACACATTCCCCTTGCTAGGGAAAAGTATGCCCATGGACTTTTAAGGAGAAGAAGCCACGGATGGGTTGCATGCATCTTTTTGAATACTCAGCCCCTCACTGTGTGCTACCTCTGTGCACACTTGGCTTCTCAAAAAGAAAGTACACTCCTTTCCTCAAAGGCAGTATGTACATATCTGAACTCTCTCTCTCTCTCTCTCTCTCTCTCTCTCTCTCTCTCTCTCTCTCTCTCTCTCTCTCTCTCTCTCTCTCTCTCACTCTCTCTTTAACTCTCTGATAAAGTCATTAAATATTTAAAATTCCTCATCTAGGTGTCATGTCACGGTGAATTAATAAGAATAAGGAATTTAGTGGGTGTTCTTCACATCCGTGCTCCTTTATTTATATAGTTCCAGGCATTTCAAAGTGCCCTGCCAAATGCTCCTTGAAATCTTCCACATGGTTTGTGAGCCAGGGTGTCAGGGAAAAGCATGAACTTAAATTCTCCCAGATGAAATGGACTTTTCCAACATTTTCACTGGATCTAGGCTTAGTGGGTTTTTGCTTAGTTTTTTTTGCAATGTTTCCCTCATGGCAAAACCGTCCAGAGTCTGAAAAGAAGTTCTTGGAGGGGCCTTGGGGCGCAGTGGTTAAATTGTACTACTGCGGTCAAGACTGACTCGGCCTGCCATCCTTCTGAGTTCAATAAACTGAGTGCCCAGTTCACTTGGAAGGTTTTGTGCAGCCTTCAAAATTATTTTTTAAAATACCCAGAGAATGCTTTAAGCACCATGGGGCAGTATATATGCAGCACGATTTGCTTTGCTGTGCTTGGAGGGCTATGTACAGAGCTAGGGCCACCTTTGGTCCTCCTGGCCATAGGCAGCTCTATGAACTGCCCCTTTGTTGCCTTTTAATGGAAACACAAACACATGCTCCTCTAATTCTTATGGAGCAGAAGAATTGGCTCACATGGCAAACCTCCAGATTAGCTAGGCTGCAAATTAAATCCAAGTCCTATGCTGGGCAAAAACATTCAGATGAAGCCAAATAAAAAGTGTTCTGCTTCTATACCGCTCTATACCACTTCAAGTAGTCTCTGGGTGATTTACAGTTTTAATTACAGTATGCAGGCTACACATTGCCCCCCCCCCCAGCAAGCTGTGTACTCATTTTACCGACCTGGGAAGGATGGAAGGCTGAGTGAACCTTGAGCCTGCTACCTGGGATTGAACCCCAGGTTGTGAGCAGTTTCACCTGCAGTACAGGCATTTAACCACTGCGCCACGGGGCTCCTACACTTTAAGGGATTGCTCTGGGTAGTTTACCGTTTTTAATTACAGTATGCAGGCTACACATCTCCCCTAGCAAGCTGGGTACTCATTTTACTGACCTGGGAAGGATGGAAGGCTGAGTGAACCTTGAGCCTGCTACCTGGGACTGAACCCCAGGTTGTGAGCACAGTTTAACCTGCAGAACAGGCATTTAACCACTGTGCCACAGGCATTGAAGATGCAGACTGACTGGTGCTGGGTGAAACTTTTGTGGATGCTGTGGACGGCCAGAAAGATGAACAACTGGGTCCAAGATCAATTCAAGCCTGAACTATCTCTGGAGGCAAAAAAAATTGTGAAACAGAGGCTGTCCTAATTTGGATACATGATGGGAAGACAGGATTTTCTGGAAAACACAATACAGTAGTGATGGGAAAAGCTGAAGGCAGCAGGAAAAGAAGGAGACCAAATGCACAATGGGTTGACTTCTTAAAAGAAGCCACAGGGTTGAGTTTGAAGAGCTCAGCAGGGAAGCTGAACACTGGACCTTCTGGAGATCACTCAGTCCTAGGGTCACCAGAGGACAGAGGCACCTTAACAGCACATCACCACCACTGCCGTCACCACTAAACTACATTCATTCTACATGAGAAAGGATCCACTATTACAGTTAACTAGGTTAATAGTGTCCATAATCCAGTTTCAGCAGATCTTATTCCCAGCCAGTCTTTTGTAAACCTAGCAGCTCTTGATTGCCCACTGACCCAAACAATGCTTTCATGAGAGTGGGATAGCTTTCCATAATATAGATCTCCTGGGAAAATCCCATCCTCCCTACTGCCATCCCAGAGTGGTGAAAAGCTTAGTTGTTTTTTAAAAAGCACCAGGGAAGCGGAAGAATGAGAATTGATGGCATAATCTCTGCTCATCAAAGAATCAGGGCTTTCCTTCCTGGCCTGCTCTGACTCCATTTCACGACGGGAAATGTTTACAACGGTTACCGCATGTAAGGTGCAGCACAGGATTGGAAAACGCTCCTGACCCAACTTGAGTAATTTGACATTATTCAAAACACCTAACGCAGGAGGGTGAACGAGGCCATTGTTGATGGGTTTCTTATCGATTCCCCACTGGTGAGAACATTAGAGGAGAACAGCGAGCCTAATAGGAATCCGATACTAGTTGCAAAAGCTACCGAACGGGTCCTCTCGGTGCCTCCTCCCAAACAAGGAACCGGGCGGGATGAAGTTGCATCTCAACAGAAACTCACGCTGCATATTGATTTCCGCTGAAGAATCGGTTTGGTCTTTCACCGCCTGCATCACACGACGTGCCAGCAGAGGACCAGCTCGGAGGTTGGAGAACACAACACAAGAAGCAGGCAACCCCTGCACCTGTCAGGCATTTGTCAGGAATCTTATACTTTGGAGAGCTGAGCCAAAAGAGGGTGTCGCCATCAATCTAGACCAGGCATGTCCAAACTTCAGCCCTCCAGATGTTTTGGACCGCAACTCCCACAGTCCTTTGCCATTGGCAAGCTAAGCTTAGAATTCTGGGAGTTGTGGCCCTTCCGGGAGTTGTGGCCCAAAACATCAGGAGGGCCGAAGTTTGGACATGCCTGAACTAGACTGTTAGAGAGTCACACTTTCCTCCAAAGAGTGGGCTGGATAATATAATGGGTTGGAGGCTGGGAGTTCAATTCCCCACTGGGCCTCCTGGGAAAAGCATCAGCCTGTGTAGCCTTGGGTAGGGAGAGTCCAGAATCAGGACCAGGAGCAGAGGTCAACCAAACAAAGTCCTGCCAGGTAACCAGTAAACCAGATGCAGGAGATCTGAAACCGTAGCCCTAGAACAGCGGTGGCGAACCTTTGGCACGCCAGATGTTTTGGACCACAACTCCCGGAATTCCAAGCCTGTATTGCTAATGACAAAGGACTGTGGGCGTTGTGGTCCAAAACATCTGGAGTGCCGAAGGTTCACCACCACTGCCCTAGAACAGGCATGTCCAAACTTCGGCCCTCCTGATATTTTGGACCACAACTCCCGGAATTCCAAGCCTGTATTGCCAATGACAAAGGACTGTGGGAGTTGTGGTCCAAAACATCTGGAGTGCCGAAGGTTCGCCACCACTGCCGTAGAACAATCCAAACTCAATCAACTGCAGTAGCAGCCTCAGAGAGAGAGATACACCTGTCCGAGATGAGTCATTACACAAGGTACCACTGTAGTTTGATTCTGTTTCTCCAGATATATTACCTATTGTTCAATCTTATCATTTCAAAGTGGACTTGCATCCATTTATATGCAGGTTCCCAAATTTCTTTTGCTTTTTGGACTCGTTGTTTGTTTGTTTTTTTTAAATCCCAGATAAATATGTGCCTTTCTACCACCCCCAAAATCTTCCCCAGCGAATCTTCTTTGAACCAGTCTTCTTCCAATCTCTCACATGTAAATTACTGTGTTTATCAATAAATCTCTTTCTTTTCTTTACATCTGCCACCTCAGGCATAACATTCAGGGTGCACAATTTTTTGGTGTCAAAGAACCTTTGGTCATTCTGTGGGTGTTTCTGCTGGAATGTCCACAACTGGCAGAGAACAGGAGCTTCTGGTTACATAAAACTTCATGATGAAGCCCCGGAAGCCAAATCATTTCTAGCAAATGTGGAAGTTTCCTGCCCCTTCCAGATTAGGTCTTAATCTGCTTGACAGGAGTTTTGCTGGTTGCTGGAACTGTGATGTTCCAGGATCTAGCTTGCCTCTTGAGCTGCTGAAATGACTGTTAAAAAGTGGTTAAGCCTGACATCTAAGCCTTTGAAATTGATACAAGCTGCTTAAAGCAGCTGCCTGGAGCTTTGGATGTTTCAACGCAACTCAGCTCCCTTCCCCACCCCCCACCTCCAAAAAGGGGTTGAGGAGAGAGAGAAAAAGCAGACCTGCATATATAAGTCACAGAGTTTTGAAGGAATTTCAAAACTTGTAACAATCTTCTGAGGTTATATAACTGGCTGCCTTGACATCTATTTCTCCCATGGAGGCTTGCAGTAGGCAATCACTTGCAAATTAGAAAAGCCTTTAATCCCCTATCAGTTTCATCCTACGCGTTTTGTTTCAGGTTGGGAGAGATAATATGTTTTGCATGAAAGAAATAATCATAATAAAAATAATGGTAGTAAAATCCTCACCGACGGGGGATACGTAAGAAAGCAACCGTCACCCTCCTAGGATGCCTTGGAGATGTTCCACACTGCCCCGAGGCAGCCGAAATAATAAAGTATTTATTATTCCCCCCTCCCCACTTGTCAAAGGAAGCTGGGGCTTGTGTTCATAAATATTACAAGTAAACAATCACGCTCTGCCTTTAGGAAAGAAACACCTTTTTAGAGTCCCAACTGGCAAAGGAACGAAACTGCCAGCCATGTTGTTGTGATGCCAAAAGCCAATGCATTCCATGAAAACTGTGCTTGGACTGGTCCGTTGTGGAGGGCTAATCCACAGCTTCTCTGAGATTTTCAGTGAATTTTCATTCCCCACCAATCAACTCCCCAACAGTCTGAGAAATTGTTATGCACTTTGAGAGGTGAACGTAATCTCCTCATCATGGCCACCACCTCCAAATTCCTCTCTGCAAATATAGATAGTGAATTACCTCCAGATATGTTCTGGACTGTGCAAACATTTATCAAATGTAATATCCAACCCCAGCTTTTTCACTCCAAAGAGTTTGCATTAAAAGTCAACCGTGGGTAGGATTTGATAAGAGACATTCACTGGCACTTAACATCAGATGGTTTGGGACATGTAAGAACCAATGTTCAATCACCCAAAAGGGATAAGTCGGTCAGACTCAGGTTTTCCCACATTTCTTTTCTTTTCTTTTCTTTTCTCTTTCTTTCTTTCTTTCTTTCTTTCTTTCTTTCTTTCTTTCTTTCTTTCTTTCTTTCTTTCTTTCTTTCTTTCTTTCTTTCTTTCTTTCTTTCTTTAAATATCTTGCTGAATGGCTAGAAACCAAATGTTCTATTTTCATAGGGTTACTTTAGGGTTACCTTATGTTCTCCTCCCACAAACAAAAATACTCCACAAACATAGGTGGAAAATATGTTCTGCAAGGGTGATTTTTCAGATTTTTTTCCTACGTCTGTCTCATGACTCTCATAAAAGTGGAGTCACCAATAAAGTCATTGTAGCAACACTGATATTAAATCACCTCTCCTATAAGTTGCAGAACAAGATGTCGGTCCTATCAGACTTCTTCTTTTTTGCCCCTTTAATAATAATAATAATAATAATAATAATAATAATAATAATAATAATAATAATAATAATAATAATAAGAAGAAGAAGAAGAAGAAGAAGAAGAAGAAGAAGAAGAAGAAGAAGAAGAAGAAGAAGAAGAAGAAGAACTGCCATCGGAAAAGAAGAGATGGCATCTTTTGTTCAGCACCATGGACAGGGTTAAATCTGCATGGTTTTGAGTCGACCTCAGGTTTTAAAGATCTGAGCCATTAAAGCTGAGCACAGAATTCTTGTTCCTTTGCTTTCTTCCACTTCCACAACTCAAGAGCAACATGAAAAATCGTACCACTCACCAGAGCACCTTTCCAAACCCTCTTTATTTATTTTATTTGTTTATTTGACACACCGCCATTGTCCCATGGTAACTGGCAACCCGATTAAAGCAGAAACGCAGTTAAAACACAGCCAGTTCTGACACTAAAAATACAATCAAACAGATTATTTGGACCGAAAACAAAAAAAAATCCAAGTTCAAAACAAATTAAAAACCCATCATGTTAAAAAGGAGAGCAGCCATTTGCTAAAAGCATTTGCTTCAGTGGATAGTCAAGCTGCCAACCGCCGTCCTGAAGGAAAAGGATGATGGAGAAGATGCCAGTTCTGTACAACTAAGAGGAGAGTTAGGCAAGCACCAAGAACGTTCCAAGTATCTGGTGTTAAGTTCTCTGGCTCAAGCAAGACAATGTTGCTTTTAGACCACACTATAAATGAATGAGTGGCCCCCAAAGTGTCCTGTCCTCAAACTAAATCAGGAAAGGCAGGGCATCTCCTTACACCTAACCCTAACCTCTGAACCCCCAAATTAATTGATTCAGGGACAATTATACAAAAGACAATGGCCCAGAACCTCAGAGCTGGTCCTGCCGGGGCTCAGGAAGTCTTCTGGTTCAGACAACAACTTCCATAACACCCCAGCCGGTGTGACCCTGAAAACTGTGGCCCAGGAATTAGCTGTTTCAAGTTCTGCCTCAGTCTTAGCAACAGCCCTGTGCAGTAGGAAATGGGCAATAATTTCACTTGAAGGTATTTTGGAGATGTTATTAAAATTTGGGAGTGGCTGGATAGTTCAGTGGTTTAGGTCTCTGGCTCTGGAGCCATACGTTGGGAGATTGATTCCCTCATGGTGCCTCCTTGAAAGGTGCTGGCCGTGGTGGACCTAGAGCCATGGTGGTAAACCTTCAGCTCTCCAGAAGTTTTGGACCACAACTCCCACAGTCCTTTGTCGTTGGCAGTACAGGCTTAGAATTCTGGGAGGTGTGGTCCAAAACATCTGGAGTGCCAAAGGTTCACCACCACTGGTCTATAGGGTCCCTTCTAGTTCTGCAGTTCTAATTTTATTACAGTGGTACCTCTTAAAACCAATTTAATTTGTTCTACGGGCCAATTTGTCTGTGAACATTCTCAGGCATCCAGGTGAGTTTATCTGGAAGTTGAGTCATGGCAAATAGACTTTCTTCTTCTTCTTCTTCTTCTTCTTCTTCTTCTTCTTCTTCTTCTTCTTCTTCTTCTTCTTCTTCTTCTTTTGAGAGCGAGAGATTGAAACGTTTCGCAGCTCAGAGGCTCGAGTAAAGACAAAAATAACTGGGTTTTTTTCCCTCGCTGGTCTTCTTGACATGAACTTGGTCCCACTACTTCTCAGGCCATGTCCGAATTGCATGCACCCCAACACCTTTGGGTTTCGGTGGCTTAGTCGTGAGAACACTTTTAAACCCCAGTTTGCTTTCTCTGAGAAAACAGAGAACAGCCAGACCGATGAATTATTGAATTTTCGATTCCGTACCCGCACCGCGGAGGAAAGCTGCCTGCCTCTAGCACATTAAGGCTGTTAAATATTTCAGGTACTTGGGATCTTAATGGGAAGGTTCTGATTTGCTGGGCCAGAAGGCCGTCCGGAGTGGGCTGGGGGAGAGAGAGAAAACATCTGATTCTATACAGCTTGACTCCTCCGCTGCTCCCCAGTCGCATTGATTCATCTGGATCTTAACTCTGTAGCTTGGACAGTTTCCAAAGGCAGGAAGTATGAGTCGGAAGAAGCAAACTCTTTTGGATGTTCATCCATCAGCCTCTCCTCTCTGGGTGCTTTTAGTTGAATGTCTTTCACCTTGCAATTATACCAAGGTGAGCAACTGATCTGCTGGTCTTCTGGTGAGCAACCAATCTGCTTACATACTTGAGAATATCATCTGCTTGGCTAGGGACAGGTACCTCAACCCCACCTGCTTGAGACTGTTAAAAAGAATATCCTTGAATACCGGCATTATGTTTCATGTGGAAAGTCTCTACGCAGGCCACAGAGTCTCAGCTTTTAGATCCCTTTTTCTCTGCTGGTAGGATCACGCTAATCCTGTCTCTGGGAAGGATGGAACCTCTGGGACTTACCACAGATCCTATAATTTGGTTTATTTAAAAAATACCATTAGAGGGTGCAAGAGAGCTTAGTGGAAAATATTTTAAAGGAAGGAAGGAAGGAAGGAAGGAAGGAAGGAAGGAAGGAAAGAAGGAAGGAAGGAAGGAAGGAAGGAAGGAAGGAAGGAAGGTAAGGCAGTCTTCTGAGATAAATGTCTGGGTGAAAATATCCTAGACGCCTCTGAAAATCACCAACCCCTAAACTGAACAAACTTAGCACGTTTTTAGATGAAGTGCTCCTTCAAGTGGGAAAAGTGGTCTGTTTGTCATGTTCCCCCCCCCCCCACAACTGCTTGCCTTGCTCTTCTTGTGACTTAAATTTGTGATTGGTTTATTGGAAGGTCAGCACAGGCTTATTTTGTATATCTAATTGGCAAGTGATAAAGAATTCTCACAAGTGAACAGGAAGAACTCCGGTGAATTTCCATTCGGACCCCAGGTGAGTTTTCCAGTGGGTTTCTGCCTGGCTTTTGGAACAGGTGGAAGTCACTAAGGGTAGGTAGCACAGTCAATGGAATAACATTCCTTTTTAGGATATTAAACTCCAGCAAAGTGTGATCTGGCATAATAATAGGCCACCCAAGGGAGATTAAACAAAGAGCTTGAGGCCGTTGGCTGAGGTTTCCAAAACAAAACAGCAACATTTTATTTTTATTTTTTCCCACTCACCCAGTTGCTTTCAGCCCACACATTTGTCTACCTAAACTGACCTTTTCATAGAATTGTCATGGGGCATTGGTTGGAAATGGGCTCCTTCAATTTTTATTATGGATTTTCCCAATTTGCAGCCGGAACCCTAAAAGTTTCCCAGCTTCTACTGAATCCTGGTGGATGAGGAAGACTTACTTTCAACAAAGAGGCAAACATCTGAGGGGGAAAAGGCTGCAGAACCTAGTGTGTGTTTCAAAATGCTCGCAACTGAAGCGCAGTCGCTGTTCGTTGCTGCCACGTCTATTTGAAGAGCCCATGTCACAAAGGCACCTGAATTATACAAAATAGAGGGGCATCATTTTCCTCCATTTAAAGAAATCCTCATTGAACTGGCAGGGAAGAGACCGGAATGAATGCTATCAATCTATCCTTCTGCCGGCTGTCATTCCCTTACACAGACATTTATAGAAACAGTTTGAGGTTGCTTGCAGCCCTGCATGAACGAGTACCCTTCACAGGGGCTGAAAATGAGGGCGCATTCAGGGTCTCACGCTAAAGTTCCCCACCCTTGATAATCCCAAGAACGGGCATCTGTAGATCACTAACCAGCTCTGAAATTTGTAGATCCACCCTGTAGATCCCAGCAGACTGGTAGGGAGAGAGGCTTCCCTGTTTTAAGTGGCTTTCTGGGCTGCTTCCCCCCCCCCAGGTGACGGGATCTCAAAACCTCTAAGAGGCCGGTGTTGCTGTTTGGCTGTTTGGGGCAACAGCCTGTGCTTCACCTTGACAAGCAGGGAGGGGTAACAAGGAGATATCAGGGAGAAGCAGACCGCCGTGACATGATTTGGGCAGCCTGCAGGAGGAGAGGGTGGTTCTGGTGTCAGTGGGGCAGCAACTCCACTCTGGGTTTTTAGTCTGACATTTACAGGAGCTTTAAACTCGGACTAAAACCCAGAACGGATTCATCACTGAACCGGCATTGAACCCATCAGCCTCCCTTGGCACCTCATTAGGAGAGGCTGGCATGCAGGTGACTCAAGTCTCTCACTGGCCCTCTATCTTTGTTTATTTATTTATATTATTTATAGTCTGCCTTTCTCTCTATTCCTGAACAAACCGTCCTGCATGGTTGCTCCATACAGAGGTGACGCCAGAGTTTGGCTCAGGAGACAACAGGAACAGGGAAAAGGACCAGCATCTTCTGTCTTTTAAACACCCAACCAAACTCAACCAATCTCCAGGAAGGAGGACAGTTTATCGCCATGAGCAAAGTGTTACATTTTCACCTAGGAAATGCTCGCAGCAAATCCTGGATGTCAATAAACACCTTGCAGGGCTGAAGCGTGTCCCTGCTGCTCCTTGTCAGCCGTTTCCACTACCCACTTAATCTTATTAGATTATCAGCTTCAGCGGATCGTTAAAACAGCAGGGCACTCAGACACACAAACACCCAAAAGAAAAGAAAAGAAAAGGTAAGACCCCACACAAACGTTCCTGAATCTCCTCCCACCCTCACCGGGTCCTGAATCTCTCTCTCTCTCTCTCTCTCTCTCTCTCTCTCTCTCTGTGTGTGTGTGTGTGTGTGTGTGTGTGTGTGTGTTTGCCACAGAAAGAGCAGCCCTCATATTCCTTCACAAAGCTGCCTTTCCTGAGTCAGAAAAATATCCAAGTCAAAATCTCTAAGCATGACCTGTGCCACCCGGGTTCATTAGATCAGGTGTGTGTGTGTGTGTGTGTGTGTGTGTGTGTGTGTGTGAGAGAGAGAGAGAGAGAGAGAGAGAGAGAGAGAGAGAGAGAGACCATTGCTGTGGAAGATGGTCTAGGCCCCCCTGCCTGCGCAATGGCTTTGCTTTCATACACAGTTACAGTACACCGTCTGTGGATAGCATTGAATTATATAATAATTGATAGGAAATAAATCCGCACAACTCCTGCGATGTGCCGTGCTTTGTTTTTGTTTCTTGCCCACTTGCGTCCTTTTTTTTTTAACACCCTGATCTTTTGCTCCTTAGCAGGTCCGGCCTCCCAAGCTGGCCTGCGGCCAAATTCAAGTTCAGACGCAGGAGCCAACTCGGAGTCAGCAGGTTTTTTGTGGGGCCATCTGGAGCACTAGTGGTCCCTCGGGCCGCCGGATCCATGCTAGGTTAGTGGTTGCAATTCAACCATCTGGTCACCTGCAATGTTTGCAGCCTTGCTGTGAGTAAGGGAGAGGTAATCTGACATTTATAAACATGGGGGCATCCCCCCCTCCGTCTCAGAGCACATGCATTTTTCTAATGTATGCATTTTAATGCAGTCTTCCCATGGATTAAGAGGGTAGAACACATTTTTTTAGCTATCCGCGCAATCAAGCCTTGCTAGGGTGCTTGTTTCCCTTTGCCGAGAGAGGCCCCTCAGATACCATGGAAATGCCCCATTTTCTAAGCAGAGATGCCCTCCCCGAACCCACACAATGGGTCATCCCATGGCTAGTCTCAGGAGATGCAAAATGCATATTTTCTCAAACACAAATGTGAACGCACCGGATTTCTTTTCGACGTCCAGCTGAGAGTCGGCTAGCAGTTTCTGGAAAGCTGTCATCGCGATACAAGAGGTCCCTCAACCCTTTTGGCTGGGGTTACCGGTTCAAGTGCAGAAACATGGGAAATGTCACCAATCTCTTACAAACAATCAAGACAGGCTGACATGGATTCTCAATCACCCCTGAAAGACGTGACTTCAAACCTGAGATTTGGACACCAAAGGCTCTTCCTGGCCACAAAATAAATGGTGCTTTGCACAATTTTATTTTCATTTTCATTTTATTTTTGTTTTTTATGTATACCTCCTTGCTCATTAAGTCACTCAAGGTAGCCCCCACTGATTAAAGTACAAGTAAAGTTAAAAACACAATCAATTATTTAGCTTAAAAAATAAACAAACAATAGTGTAAATATGGGAGCTCTCTCTCTCCTTCTCTTTTACACACACACGCACACACACACACACACACACACACAGAGAGAGAGAGAGAGAGAGAGATAATTAGACACTGCTGGCTTACAAAGAGCCCAAACGATCCTTTTTAAGAGCTTCTGCGAGTTTCAATTTTTGTACATTTACAGAAATGCACAAAAATTGGTCACATAAACCGTACAATTCTCTTTGAGCCCAATCTCACCAGTCTCTTTTTTTTAAATTAAATTATATTAGTGATTTGTGTTTTGTTGTCTTGTGATACTTGTTGTTAGCCGCTTAGAGTCCTCTGTTGGAGATAAGCGGGATACAAATATAACAATAAATAAAATAAATAAATAAATTACCATTTTATGGTAAAAGAGGATCTTTGTCGCCTCCTCATTCCACATAGGGAGACTCCAGAAGCATTCAGAAACAGGGCAGGATGGGCTTACGAAGGGAAACACACAACCCTGGCATGGAATAGAAACAGAACAACCTGTCCACATGTACATCTCGCAGTGTTAAAAGTCACAGGTCACAGGCTCCATCTGGTATTGCAATGGGATGATGTTTGTTTTGTGCAGATATATGTTTAATAACTGTGTGGAGAGCCGTGCTGGGCTGTTGGTAGTCAAGGAGACTCAGAGCTATTGAATTCAATAGAAGCCTCAAGATCCAACACAGCAATTAGCCTAACAAGGTCCATTGGGCCCATTCACACCAAGCCTAGTATCCTTCATCCTTTCAAATCACCAAGAAGATAACAAGACCCATCTCTCCATCACAGGTTACAAACCATGATGGAGATGTGTCATCTCCAGGCTTAAAACCAGGGTCTTTCAAGGGCCAGATGCAGGGGAGTGAGATCAGGAGACAGAGATCTAGTCTTGTGTGCCCCCAGACGCATCGGGTGGGGCCACTGTGAGATACAGGAAGCTGGAGTAGATGGGCCTTTGGCCTGATCCAGCAGGGCTCTTCTTATGTTCTTATGATTCCTTAGCGTTCCTGAGCTTTAAATATCTGCCCAGCTAAGAGGTGGTGGCTCAAGTATACCTTCCAGTCTATCTGAATCATCCTGTTCAAATACAGTATTTGGGTGACATGTCCCCCACCCCGTTCCCCCTCTTTGAAAGACCAGCTGCCAAGCAGGAGCAAAAACCATCACTTTGATGGCCATCTCTACCCCTAGAAAGGTGCCACTGATTGACTGTGGCTGCTGAGGGTCTTTCCCCCCCCTCCCCTTTGTATGCATTCCCCCCCTTCCTCTCTTCTTTTGTCCAACGAGCAACAGTTATACAAACAGATGCCTCTTTCTTGGCCTTTGTTGACAAGCAAAGGAGAAGACTGACAGCTAGAGATGGGCACGACTCATCGAAATTTTCGTTTTCGTTTTCGTTTTTTTTCCGTTTCGTTTCACAACGAAAACGAAAACGAAAAAATTTTCAGAAGCAAAACGACAACAGAAACGAAACGAAAAATTTTGCCATGTTTTTCGTTTTCGTTACGGCAGACACATTGCATTGAAAAGAATGCTAACGAAACGAAAATTTTTCGTTTTCGTTTATGTTTTTTCGTTTCGTTTCGTACGAAAACGAAAACGAAAAATGTGCAAGAAAAACCCCGAAAGACGAAAACGAACCAAAACGGACCCCCTAAACGAAAAACGAAAAACGAAAAATTATTTTTTTGAGTCGTGCCCATCTCTACTGACAGCATATTACCTGCTCTAGGCTAAAGCACAGCTTTGTGGAAAAGGAGAAATCAGGTCTTGGCTGATGTCCGAGGAAGCTCTTTCTGAATGTCTCGGGCTGAAAACAGTGACAGAAGGGTGATGAGGATGGCTCCTGCAAGGTGTTGCCCAGGTTTAAATCCCTGTTGAGGCATGGGTTTTCCTGTTGCGGTTCTTGTGTTTGCCACCAGCCCCTGCCGCTGTTCCTCTTCCTTTAAGGAGAAAGCCCACATCTTCTGCTGTGTGACCTCTTTGGGGCTTTGGGGGGGGGCAGCTTTTGGAAGAACAAACAACATGTTACTCAAGGTGGCCCTGTGGGTTGCACTGTCCCCCCACCCCTCACCCCAGGTCTGTTCCCTCCAGACATGCTTTCAACATTCATCTGAGAGCCTGGAAAAAAAGACACTACAGAGAAATTTCATTTAAGTACAACCGGGAGTCTTATGGCCAATTTCATGCGTTACATAAGTCTTCGCAGACGTCGGCTGACTTCAAACTCTTATGCCCAGTGCCATTTGTTCAGGCTTTCAGGCACTGGAAGGCACACTGGCTCAATCTAATTGAATTAAAAATGGGCGCAGAGGGCCGATCCCATAAGCGGTGTCCTAGTTTGTTGGGTTTCTGGCTGGGTACCACTTTCTGAATCTCGGAGGCAAGTTTGAGAAAGACAGGGGCGTCCTTTGCTGGGATTGTGAGAGGCTTCCAGCTTTTTAAAAGCAGAGCAACAGACTCTTTTGATCAAACAAGTTCCCACACTTTTCAGGTACCTGCTCTCGGAGCGTGAAAAATCCCAGATCCGGATGTAACCTAGAGTGCCGGGCTCTCCTGGCTTCTGTTTGTTGTTTTTTTTGCCCCCCCCCCCACCCCTTTAAGAGATCTGAATGCTGCCGGGAACAGAGCGAGACCAGCAGAATGGAGGTAAGCGGCATTCTTTTCTTCCTTTTTTTCTCCCTCCCCTCACGCAGCCAGCAGCCAGGGGTGCGGAGGGGGTGGGAATACAGGAACAGCGACAAACCCCTAAGATCTCTGGTCCGAATTTAAGTGGCCAGCGGATCTTAGGGGTCGTGTGAAAAGGCCCTATATTGCTTTGTGCAAAAATGCAAACCAATGTAAATTGGGACTGCCTGGGGTGAGAGGCAGCTTTCCCCACACTCTGTTGTATCTTTTCTATATGCTGTGCTTTGTATATTGTTATTGTATATTACTCTTTGTCATGTGTACATATGTAATATAAGTTTTGAACTAAGTTCTATTGCCTTGTTCATTTGTCTCCTAGCTCCATAATCAGCGAGTGCATTTATTCTTCCACAACGCTGATAATCTCTGCTCGTTTCCAGGAATAATTGGCTAGAGGCTCAGAATTATTACAATCCCTCTGCAGGTTGGTACAGTACTTCTTTTACCTGGGTTACCTGGGAAGGCAGTTTTCCTGTTCCTGTTTCTGTGCAGAAAGAGTGTTTTTCCTGCACAGGATCCACTAGAGAAGGGCATGAAGCTGCACAGGATGTGGCCGTTTCCTGTGTCGTGTATGCCACTGGACTCTGCCCTCATCACGATGCAGCCCTGAGAAGCCCTGAGGCCTCTGGGATGAGCAGGCCAGGTTTCCGAGTCAGGCGGCATCATGACCTGCTTTGCGGCTTTTTTCACTCCAGAGGCCATTCCTTTTACAAATAATTCATCCTTGAACGACCACTGGAGCCAAGAGAGCAATGGGTTTGCCCATTAAGTTGCTGTTACTTGACCTCAAACCAGCCTCTTACTGACATGGTGGGGGTGGGAGATTATGCACAGACACACAGAGAGAAAATGCAGATTGGTCTCAATAAGAAACCAAGGGATGGATCATTCCTCTCTCATAGCAGTGAGAGTTCTCTGTCCGTGTGTGTGTGTGTGTGTGTGTGTGTGTGTGTGTGTGTGTTGTGTCGTTACAGTCATGACTGACTCTTCGTAGACCCCATGTCCACGAAGTTTTCTTGGCAGGAAGACTGGAGTGGTTTGTCAGGTCCTACTCCTGGCGCCTAGAGCACCTGGTCTTCCCTGGTGGTCGCCCATCCAAGTACTAACCAGGGCCGACCCTGCTTAGCTTCCGAAATCAGGAGAGATCGGATGTGCTTAGGCCGGGCATCTAGGCAGCAACTCTAGATGTCCGTGTGTGTGTGTGTGTGTGTGTGTGTGTGTGTGTGTGTGTGTGTGTGTGTGTGTGTGTGTGTGTGTGTGTGTGTGTGTGTGTGTGAGAGAGAGAGAGAGAGAGAGAGAGAGAGAGAGAGAGAGAGAGAGAGAGAGAGAGAGCACTTATGGGATACCTTGGATATTATGTGGTCATTTCTCTGAGCCACCAAAATGGCTACCAGCAAACAACTGAGGGTGTGAGCAGATGCTAAGAAAGGCATGTATCCAAAGACATCCAACCAGACTATTTTGCAGGGCGTGATCATCCTTAAAGTCACCCTTTCAAGAGATTGCTCCAGTCCAGCCCCCAAAAGCAGAAGCCTTACACCGCTAGACCCAAGCAGCTGGACCTTGAGCATGGATCACAGTTGGGCTGGGGTACATTTCCCCATAGGTCTTGTGGACACGCCCACAAGTGGTCCAGATTGTGACCTCTTTCCCTGTGTGATCACACCCAGGGTTCTTCGTCAGATGGCCTTCATTCCATGGATCTTGCCTCCAAGAACACACACATACAAATATATCTCGTATACTCATTTGTTTGTGAACCAACGCACAAAGTGTCAAAACACAGGATGGGTCCAGGGCTGTTTGGTCCTCCCTTCCAGATGCCATAAAAGACTACTTCCTGGACATCCCAACTTCCTGGAGAAGCGGACGAGGATGATGGGCTCCTGATCTTCCTCTGCTGACCCTAACCCTAACCTCTTGGCAGTGAGTGTTTTGACCCAGAGCCATAGCAGGGCAGTGGGCCTGCTAATTTTAGGGGAACCAGGTTGGAACAATTTTAAGAGAGTTCACTCCTGGTGAAATGACCCCTTCCGGCACTTTGTGAGCTATCTTCTGATCACACCCTAAGTGTGCCCCGCATACCTAGACTTCGACTGTCATGCACCCACAACTCGCTGTGGACACAATGTGGTCCATGGGTGGTGTGACCCACCACAGGCTGAAGAGGACAGTTGGGGAGGGTGGCCCATTTAAACATGCCGCCTGTCCTCCGATCTTGTTCAGCAGAGAAACACGTGAGGCTGCACTGCAGCAATGTGTTGCTGCTTCTTGGGTTGCTAAGGAATCACATTGTTGTGTTATTATCGCTCGGTGTATTTACAGCGGTCCTTGCAAAGCGAGAGTCCGCAAGGAAGGGCCCGAGAGACAAGCCGGAGATTTGTTTCTAAACAACAATGCTCGTTTCTGGTTTCCAAGAAAGCTCTTCAAGTCTTGGTTTTTGACCCCCCACCTGTTCATGGACCGAGGTCCATGTTCGGTTTCTAAATCCCATTTCCCTGGCGCGTCTCGTGCTCTGCGAAGCCGAGCCTGGGTGCCGTTAGTTGTCGCCAATGAGCTGTATAATGGGATGCGACCCATATTAGAAGCAAGGGATTTCGAAAGGATTACGCTTCGGAAATGAGTCCCCTGCATTTAAAATGCCATTAAAATGTAGGACATCACCATGTGTCAGGGAGAATTTGCTACCTGTCTAATTATCCCTCCTGTGTCAGCTTTGAAGGGAGTCGCTCACGTGCTATTCCAGGTAAAAGCAAAATAAAAGTAAAAGAACAAAACAAGAAGGCCAAAACGTGGTGGCGCCTGTTATATTTTAACATGAGTTTTCGTGGGCGAGCCCACTTCCTAGGACATAAGAGAAAGAAATGTAACATGGGAAAATATTTATGCATGGCAACAAAATGCAGGAAAAACAAGACAGACATTGTGGGTGGTTCGTTAGAAAATCAGCAGAAGTTTTAACAGTGGAGGTGATTCTATCTTTGATGCTGGAAAGCCCAGTGACTTAGACTATGGAGACAGAAGTGGGGAGTTCGATTCCCACCTGGAGCCTCCTTGACGGGCTAGGCTAGATGACCTTTAGGGTCCCTTCTAAGATGACTATGCAGGCATTTTACTGAAACTTGTATCGTAAAGGATTTGAGAACCTCCAACATGGAATAACAATGGCAGAATAACATGAGGAGGCTAAAAGGGCAGAGTTGTAGGCTTCCAAATCTTAGTATGAAGATTTGGTATTCTGGCGAAGATGAGATAAGGAACCATTCATGACAGAGACAATGAGGGAAAAAAGAAAAACAAAGCCGATTTATTTTCATTTTTATTCATTTTTAAGTTTCTTATTGTACCGCTTTAATGTTGTCCCAGACCCTGGATGCCTTCACGTGGCTACGTTGACTTCTAAATAAGTTTAATTCTGCTTGTTGACTTCTAGGTGGGTTGTGTTTCCCCTCCCCCCTTTAGAGGCTGTATTTCTTTCAGGATTGGAGCTTTTACGAAATATTATAACTGCATTAAGGCTCCTTACAAAACAGTTCTGCTGACTGGGCAACCAACTGCAGCTTGTAACCAAAAAGGAAGAAGGAAGGAAAGAAGAACAGCCAACAGAGGGGAGTGTTGACTCTTGGAGTCCAATAAATACCTGGAGGGCTGCCCTTTTACCCAGCCTAGTAAAGGTAAAAGATAAAACATGCATGCTAGTCATGTCTGACTCTAGGGGCGGTGCTCATCTCTGTTTTCAAGCCAAAGAGCCAGTGTTGTGCAAGTCCATGGCCACGTGGCCGGCACGGCTGCAAGGAAACACTGTTTACCTTCCCGCTTTTTACGGCGGTACCTATTTATCTACTTGCATTTACACACTTTCGAACTGCTAGGTTGGCAGGAGCTGGGAGTTAACAGCAGGAGCTCGCTCCGCTGCGTGGCACCCAGGATTCGAACTGCCGAGCTGCCGACTTTGCAGCCCATCATTTCAGCGCCCGAGCCCACTGAGCCACCACACCCCACGCCCAGCCTACCTGTGGTTAAACAAATAAACCATTACATCTCGGGCTTTCTTTTATTCCGCCTAGAGCAGAACAACTTGTTGTTCTTCCTGTTGTTGTTTTCAGGCAGGACAAGCTGTTTATTAAACCAGGAAGAAAAAGGAAAGCGAGGAGGCTGTAATTAGGCTCGTCATTGTCACCCGTCACCACAACATTAACGACAAGGTGTCCTTCGCATCTCGTCTGCTGGAGACAGGTGGCCTCTCATACAGTCTTAACATTTGCAGATGCTCTCCGGCGGGTGGGGGTGGGGAGAGATTGCATAACTTCAAGGCACCACCTACAGCTGAAGAAAATATCTCATCTCAAAATGCCAAACGAATGTGCTTATTCGCATAAACTGTAATTAACCCAAAATGCTTTGGCCTGACATGGAATTTGTAGCCTTCCTCCATGACTGTGGTAAAAACAAGTCTACAGAACTCCTGAAAAAGCATATTCTAAGCCAGGCCTGGCCAACAGGTAGACCGCGGGCTAATGGTAGTCCGTGAAGGGTTCAAAAGTAGCCCCCCCGGCCTGCAATAAAAAAAAGTGAGGGGATAAGTTATCCACCCCTCCCTCCCCCATCCACTGCCCCAGCAAAGTTTTGGGTCTGTCAGCCCACTGCCTCAGCTGAGCGGGACAGTTCAAGGGCCATGGTGCATTGAAATCTGCCCTCCAGGACAGATTAATGGGTTTTCAATGCATTCCTATGGGAAACCGCTGCTCTACTTACAAAAGTTTTTACTTATGAGCATGTGCTCGGAACGGATAAGATTTGTAAGCAGAGGTTTTAGTTTAGTAGCCCTCAGACACTTTGGGCTGGAAAAAGTAGACCTTGGCCTGTTCAAAGTTGAACAGCCCTGTTCTAAGCCATGACTGGTGGTGTTTGATTAAGAAGAAAACAGTAAGAAATATTTAAAAAATAAAAACTTTTTAAAAAGAAGGCAAAAGGGAAGGCTGGATGGCATGAAAAGCATGGAGAGGCAGCTGCCAATATGTGTAACCCATACCGATTGTTTGACATGCATTGTCTGTTGCAGAGTTTTAGATTTCTGGTTAAACTTCGCTTTGCTATGCAGTAAAAGTACAGAGATTCACAAAGGAGAACAGCTTCAAGTTACCCAGATAGTCCACCCCTTTCTCATTAGTCTCAGTAACTCACTCTTAGACATCGGTAGGAAAAAGAAAACAAAATATTTCTTTACTTACATTTCCTTGAAATTGCCAAACTTTTGCATGGTCTGTTCTTCACTGCACACATACTTAGCAGCCAACCAGGCAGATCAGAGGCAAACAAAACAACAACCATCAACTGGGGAAATAGAGGAGAAAGAGCACTTGGCAGGAAGGCAGGACTCTTTTTTTAAATCAAAGGCCAGAGGAAAGAATTGGTCAGTACTGGAGAAACAATCAAACCATCCCCAAAATGTCCCTCCGAGTCACACAAATTACAGACAGCATGCGAGCTTGCAAATAGACCTCCATCCTTTTCAGAAGAGAGATCCAGAAACAGTGATGATGATGTTATGCTGCTGGAATGGCGATTGGTGTTCAGACAAACATAGTGTGTGGATAGCATAATCCTACTTCAAATATATGTCTTGTTAGGTGGGCAGAAAGTCTCTTGGGGTGACCTAATGGCAGGGGAATCTGCCGGCAGAACTGGTTTGCCAGCTAAGACCTGTCAGCAGAAGAACGAGAAGAACGAGAAGAACGAGAAGAACGAGAAGATAAGGGGTGGGGGGAGTAGAGAAGCTGAGTCATAGCAGATAAGATGATGATGATGATGATGATGATGATTTATTGTCATTGTGTGTATATACACAGTATACACATACAACGACAGACACCCAGAGACCAGATTCAAAACACACACACACACACACACACACACACACACACAAATCCCAAACACTCTCACACACATTAAAAAACCCTTCAACACACACACATAAAAAATCCCCGAACACTCCCCCCTCACCAACCCCCCCCACCAACAGATGATCTAGTTCTAAGCCTTCCCCAGACTGCAAAACTCTACTGTTTTAATTTAATCTAAGTAATACAGTGCATCAGTGATGGCTTAGCAGAAGCAACTGATTCCTCTGCTCCTCCACAGAGGAGCAGGGGAACGGTCCAATTTCCTGGCATCCTCAAGTGACTCACTTACTAAGCCACTTCAAAAAAAAACACCTGGTAATTGACAGCAGACGGAGTTTGGCTAGCTTTGACAACTGCAGGGCTCAACGGAGTTCTGCACGCAGCAATTGCACACAGAGGTGAAACCAGAGAGCACCTCTACCTGCCCCAAGAATTTAGAAGCCCTTTACAAGCATTCAGAAGGGTCTGTGAGGGGGAGGGGGGGGTCCTCGGAATGGATTGCCTTGTCCTAGCAATAACACCGTGTGATCGCTTGAAAAAAGGAGCAGACCGGCCCACCCCTGCAATGCAGCAGATAGCATGGGCACCTAATTCACCTTGTTTCTCAGTTTACTGGTGGAGCTGCGTGGCTCAGATGGTCACGTTTGCACGTGGATCGCACCGTCGACTTTGATTTTCCTTCTGGCAGAGGGACAGCCTTTCCAAATTAGGATCCATGCTTCTATCTTATGTTCTTATTTCCTCGCTCTTGTGGTGCCCCATAAACATGCAGAGAATGCTGTGGGACCGCACTACAATGCAGTTAGAGTCTGTGCCCCCCTCAAAAAATTCCTTTTATTTAATTATTCATTTCTTTAAAATACGGTATGTTATGCTTGTTTTTTTTTTTTTTTTGAGGGGGGAATGCTTTCAAAAAGCACCCCAGAGGATGCACATGAAAAGTAACACCCGCCCACCATCCATTAAAAATTAATGGACCTCTAAAATTACATGTGTAGCTAAACACATCTCAAACACATGCACATCTAACAATATTATACTTGTTTTTTTCCAAAACGGACAATGTCATCCATAAGATCAAGAACTCTGTGTCGGCTTTGTTTGGCCAAGAGGCAATATTTCAAGCCATCTCCCTCTGTGTGTGTATTTTAAACTTTATTTTTCCCACGAAGATTCTGTGCTCTCCTGAATTTTAAACTCATCCCAAGAAGCTCCAATTTATCCTTAGTGTTTCTTCCTAATGAGGTGATTAATTGGCAAATTATGAATCAGAGAAAGGGGGGGCGTCTGGTTCCTGGTAGCGTCGCAGTTCTCAGTTTCAGAATGTTCTGGGGACCAAGTTTTATCTTTTCATCTTAAAAAAGCAAACAAGGAGATGTTAAAAAAAACAAGAAGCAATTAGGGAAGCAAACACAGAAGGATCCATTCGAATTTAATAATAATAATAATAATAATAATAATAAGAAGAAGAAGAAGAAGAAGAAGAAGAAGAAGAAGAAGAAGAAGAAGAAAAAGAAAAAGAAAAAAAGAAAAAGAAAAAGAAAAAGAAAAAGAAAAAGAAAAAGAAAAAGAAAAAGAAAAAGAAGAAGAAGAAGAAGAAGAAGAAGAAGAAGAAGAAGAAGAAGAAGAAGAAGAAGGCTAATTGCATCAAAACTGTTTGTCTACTTGGTAGTGTGACACAGACACATTGCTTGTGTGCCTCTTTGGAGCTTGTTCAGAGAGAATTCTGATTTGGTTTCAAGGCTTTGTAGTTCAAGGATGATGATCGCTCTAAAGGCAGAGCTTGAATACTGGTACTGTAGCAAAACATACATGTTGCTTTAGGCACATAAACAGCTCCTTCTTGAAAAGTCTGGGTTGCCTTAATACAGTATTTTGGAAGAGTTTTTCTAGAGTCTGTTCCTTCCTGTCGAGATTTATGTTGCAGAGTTTTGAATGTCTAGTGACATTCCAAGAATAGCAACAAATTCCTCAGATAGCCCACCCCTTTCTCTTTAACTGGCACTTAAAGTCTCAGTAACTCACCCTGAGACATTTGTAGGAGAGAGAGAGAAAATAAGAAACACGTCCTGAGTTACAACCGCTTGAAATACACATCCTTAGCAACCGACTGAACAGATCAACAGCAAACAATTCACACCAACCTGGGAAAGAAAAGAAAAACACACTCAGCAGAGAGCCAAGGCTAGCTTTGATGGCAGAGCCCAGAAGGAATGATTGGTTAGTGCTAGATAAATGGAACATCTCCTGAGCCTGGAAAAGTCCCTCCCAATCACTTATCAAAAATGTAATCTCACTCTTATGTCTGAGGAGTCATAAAAAGAAAAGCTCATATAACAATCATTAAGTTGCTGCCATGTTTTTGTCTTTTTAAATTATTATTATTATTATTATTATTATTATTATTATTATTATTATTATTATTATTATTATTATTATTATTATTATTATTATTATGTATTTTGGATTTGAGGAATGCTAGCACAGGCGTATATGGCTACTTCACCTAAAATATAAAAAACAACTTTCTAAGTTTTGCAAAAAAAAAAAAAATGAAATGGAGAAGAAAACAGAGCTATCCCCCTCTGACATCTACCTAGATGGCATCTTCGCTGCCCACGCCTGCCCCGAGGCCATGAAATCCATTTGAGGGCCGTTCTGCGCGTACTCAGATTCGTAATTTACCAATTAACCAGCTCATTAGGAAGGAAGTGCTAGAATAAATTGAAGCTTCTCGTGCTGGATGAAAATTCAGCCGAATACCTTAATGGGGAAATAATATGATTTCTGGACAAGCTGGACTCAAGCAAGGCGAGAGGTCAACCAAGCGTGACCTTGAGATTGCACCAGCAAGGAAGCGTCATCCTTCTTCATCATCTTTCCACCGGCTTCCAAGAGTACAGTATCTATACAGAGGCCATCCCCTTGCTCAATGCAGCTGTACTCAGCAGGATTTACTCCCGGACGAGGTTTGGAGTGGCTCCTTATGGGCCATCCAAAAAGAAGAGGCAACGGTAGAAATTTTGCAATTTAAACAGAATTGCAGAATATCATACCTCGGAGTTGCAGAATATCGTACCTCAGAAATTCAGAATATCATACCTCGGAATTGCGGAATATCATACCTCACAACTGTAGAATATCATACCTCGGAATTGCAGAATGTCATACCTGAGAATTGCAGAATATCATACCTCGGAATTGCAGAATATCATACCTCAGAAATGCAGAATATCATACCTCGGAATTGCAGAATGTCATACCTGAGAATTGCAGAATATCATACCTCGGAATTGCAGAATATCATACCTCAGGAGGGGGTTTATAATCATCATCTTAGAACTCTGAAGCTGGAAGTGACCTTGTGCAACATGGAGTTCAGATCCTGTCAAGGAGGTACCGGCGGATAATTGAACACCCAACCCCTGGTTTTGTAGCCAAAGACCTCAAACACTGAGCTATCCAGCTGTGCCAGCTGGATCTCCATTCAGATGCTGCTAGAAACTGGTGGGCCATTTCCAGAACCGTCACATGGTTCTTCATCTTTAAACCAGGTTTAGACTAGACGGATCCTTCCCATCATAGTTACTATCCTTGTCCTTGCTGTGTGCTATCAAATGATTTCTGTGACCTCCTGAGTGACCTGATATTAACAGCCCCATTCACATCTTGCAGGCTGAAAGCCGAGGATGTTAGCAATTAATGCGTCCCAAGACTGAACCCAACTCTTTGGCCCCTGATCTGCAGTCAGTGTCCCTATTAAAAACAAGCTTTACCCCACTATAAAAAGTGGAGGGGTGGGCGGGCTCTGAGTCGCACGCTGAGTACACATCGAGTTAAGTCCAATTTGAGAGCAAGTTACGAAATTCAAGTCTCAATCCCTGCTCGAGGCCATGGCTTCCTTTCTGGGGTGAAGCCCCCTCACATTTGGTCTTCCTCTTCTCCTACTGCCCAAAACTTTTCCCTGCAGTATTGTCTTTTCTGATGAGTCTTGCCTTCTCATGGTGGGCCAGAGGGACAAACAGCCTTGGGCCATCAGGCCTAAGAACAGAGGAGTGGTCCTTCCAAAGGGACATTGGGTGGCACTACAGTCTCCGTTCTCCTGGGCATTTTTGAGGTGAAAAAATGGCTCCTTGGAAGTGACCAACCACTGACACCAATGGCCAACTTGATCTTGACGTGTTTTTGATGGATCAGCCTTCAACCTGCAGGATTCTTGGCCCAGTTTGGCCTTGTCATTTGGATGGGTTGAGAGGTGATGAGTAGCCTATGGCTAGTCCAGCCTTGACGGTTCCTTCTGCTTTCCCCACCCAACCCACCCTACTTCTGCCGTTCACGTTCGCATGCTATGCTACACTGAGCATTTGGTGGGTAAACGGAAACGTGTCCTTGGAGTACCAAGCTTCCATCTCTCCTTTCAACATAACAGCTTTGCATTTCCGTCGAGAGAGAAAAGGGGTCCCCTCCAGCACTTCATTACCTTGGCAGCCAAAATACAAAAGCCACTTCAAGATCTGCTGATTTATTTAAAACAATGCAATATTTAAAGCCATTGGCGGAGACAAACACAAGGAGGGGTGTTCTACCCTACAAGGGCAGGAAAAACTAAATAAATAAAACAGAGGTCATCTCCGAGCCAGACTAGAAAGGAAACCCATTAAAAGTTCTGATGGGGATCAAACTGAACTGACTTTCAGCCACAGACACTCCCTGGCTCAGGCACCATGGCCAGGAGGTGGCTGTATGTCCTATTTTACCTCTATCAGTAAATCTCTTTAAAGAGAAAGGCAGGGTAAAAATATTTTAAATACAGTGGTACCTTGTATAAAGGATTTAATTTGTTCCAAATCAAATTATGTTAAGCAAATTTTCCTTTAGACAAATTTCCCATAGGAATGCATTGAAAACGGAGTAATCCCATTTTTATGTTGTATGGATTCGCCCCATAGGCAATTATGTTAAGCAAATTTCCCCCATCTCCGGAATTTTTTATGTTGTACAGATTTAAATAATAAATAAATATTGCAGGAAAGGCTCCTTCGTTTCCAATATTTTTTCACCCAGCATGTTGTTAGTCTATGGAACTCCCTGCCACAGGATGTGGTGGTGGCATCTGGCCTGGATGCCTTCAAAAGGGGATTGGACAGATTCCTGGAGGAAAAGTCCATCACAGGTGACAAACCATGATAGAGATGTATCATCTCCAGCAGCCTGGATCTGGAGTCAACCTTCCTCGAATACATATGTCACGTTCCTCTGCGGGGAGAAGCATCTTGCATCAGGACGGTTCACTCCGTCCCATCCTGGCCCGGACGGAATGGACAGCTGGGGTCAGCGTTCTCTGCCGATCAAAAGGTAAATATTCAAATGTTATTTTTCCAGTGGTGAAGGCTTCTGGGAGTTGTAGTCTAAAAAAAAATCTCGGACCCCCAAGATGGAGAACCATTGGACAAAAAACTCCCCCAACACATAGAAGTTTTGTTTTTATCTTTTCTCTCCCCACCCCCTCACCAATACTTCAAAACATTAATAAAATTATTAGTACAAAGAACAGCCTATTTGCCAAGGAACCTTAATTTCCACACACCCAGCCTTCAGAACAAATGAAGGTCTTTTCTTGAGCAAAGCTTGCCACCCAGTGGATGATTTTTGCAAGATGGAAGGATATCCAAAAAGCATCAGGAACTACTTTGGGAGGGAGAAGATTTGTATCCCTAGAGCAAAACGAAGCTACATATGGGCAGGGCCTGCATTAGGTCTTACTAATTCATAAAATAGGCAAGCTTTGGAGTTCTCCAGAATTGTTCATTAAGAAAATTCAGGAGTTGGGGGGGGCAAGATGTCCGTTAAAACTTGACTGGGTGATTTAAGCCACTGAGATCTGCAGAGAAATGCAGTCCCAAGAAGAATTCATACCAACTTCAAGTCATTCGATATATGTTTTTCCAAGTCACATGAATAAGGGTTAAATAATTTGGGGACTCATACGGGCCAGTTTTATGCAACCTTACTAGGAAGTAACTTTCCTCACAACCTGTCAAGTAAGTGTAGCCTCAGAGGCACCATCGTGGTCCGTTGAAGACGCCTGAATGATGTGGAAGGAGAAAGGAAAGAAGGGATGTTCAATTTAACTGATCTTTGGGAGCCATCACCCTGTTCTTTCATGCTTCCTGGTGGTCTTCTTTCCCGCTTAGGGAGTGCAGATGAGGCCAGCACATTTTAGAGATCGCTTATAAGAACATAAGAGCCCTGCTGCTGGATCAGGCCAAGGGCCCATCTAGTCCAACATTCCGTCTCTCCCAGTGGCTCGGCCAGGTGCCTCTGGAAGCACCTGAGACAACTGGAGACCCATCTCCTGATCCCACTGCCCTGCATCTGGCCCTTTCAGGTACCCACCTTTTAAGCCTGGAGTAGAGATGGGCACGAAATGAGCAATTTTTCGTTTTCGTTTTCATTTTTCCGTTTCGTTACGCAACGAAACGAAAAACGAATTTTGTCTCCAAAATGAAACAAAACGAACCGAAACAACAGAAATTTTGTCGTGTGTTTCGTTTTCGTTGTGGCAAATACATTGAACTGTAATGAATGCTAACGAAACAGCAATTTTTTGTTTTCGTTTTCGTTTTTTCGTTTCGTTACATAACGAAACGAAAACAAAAATTTTTGCAAAAAAAATCACAAAAAATGAAAACGAACCGAAACAGACCCCCTAAACGACAAACGACAAATGAAACACCATTTTTTTGAGTCGTGCCCATCTCTAGCCTGGAGAGAACACGTATCGCCATCCTGGCTTGTCACCTTTGGTGGACTTTTCCTCCAGAAATCTCTCAGGACCCTTTTTCAAAGGCATTGAGGCCAGATGCCATATCCCAACATCTTGTAGCAAGGAATTCCACAGACTAATATCACGCTGGGCAAAGAGTTGTTGTCTTTTTTCCGCCTGTTCTCACTCTTCCAGCCCTCATTTGGAGTGGAGGACCCTTGGTTCTGGCACTGTGTGAGAGGGAAAAGAGCTTCCCTCTAAAGTACCCCCCATGGGGGTTAGGGACCCACCCAACCCACGATCACTGAAAATCTGTAATATGCAGATGCACATTGGGGGCACAATTTTAAACATCGTGTGCCGCTTCCCAGCACCCTGGGAGGTGTGGGCGGGCAGTGGGCGATCTTTAAAAAGGGCTCTCAGATGTGGAGCCAAGTGTTCAGCTCCACAGCCAAAAGCCCTTTTAGCATCGTGCGCCGCTTGCCAGCACCCCGAGGGGGTGGGGAGAAGCGGTGCCCGATACCTCCGGAGGCAATCCCTGGGCTCCTGCTGATTGGTGCTGGGGTGGGGGAGGAAAAACCTTTTGTTTCCCCCCCCCCCCAGCGCCAATCAGCGGGAGCCTGGGGCTTGGGGAAAGGGGGAAAGGTTTTAAAAGCCCCCAAACCTTCCCCTCTCCCTCAAGCCCTTTCTGGGTCCTGCGGTCCTGCGATATAGCGGGACTGCAGTATATGAACCGCGAAAGAGCGGGGGACACCTGTACCACTTATAGGATTCCCGCCACAAGCTGGAGATGACTTGATGGCACTTTCACAAGAAGGGATGCTGGAGACCAGGGCTTCTGGAGTGAAAGCAACAGCCACCCCATGGGACAGTGGAGGCTATTTCAATGCTGAAAACTCACCTTTTTGGAGAATGGAGGAGGGAGAGCAGCCTTACCATCTTCCCTCGGGGGAAGGCGGTATAGGGGGAGAAACCCTCCACTTTACCCACACAGGCTTGGGATGCAGCCATTTCATTTAATCAATCCGCGTCTTTAGACTGAGCACCTTGTCCTCTCCCGACAGAGCGATGCGGAGAACAGGTGTGCGCCTGTGGGCTGACAAGCAAATGAACTTCTGGAATCAGAGAGCCCTCCATTACCAAAAGAAGTTGGGGGGGGAGAGAGAAAGATACAGAAGTCCTTTTCAAAAGGAAAGTAATTATTCTTTCCCAGTCACGAGAGAAGACGCAGGGAGGTGACCCCCTACCTCCAGTTCCTTCCACAGCTGTGCTCGGAGAGCAATCTGCCACTGGCATCGCTGACTCTATTCAGCCAGGGGAAACGAGATGGAGAAAAATTGCCTTTGGATTCCATCCCAGACACAGGAGGAGGAGGAGGAGGAGGAGGAGGGGGGTGAAATTTTCCTGCAGTTTTGGAAGGCATACCGGTAGTGTTTTGGTTTGGTTTCTTTTGTTTCCCCTTTCCCCCTTTTTAATTCCCCCCCCTTCCTTCTGAAGGAGGACATCAGCATCTTGGATATCTTAATCATCTGATCAGGTCTCTATTGCACAGCCATTCCCAGCCTCTGGCTGTCTCTTCCAGTTCCCTTACCTCCACCCCACTCTACCCTGGGTCTACTCTGCCCCCCCCCCCAGCTCCCTTCTTTCCAAGCTCTACCCTGTAACTGCAGAAGACCTGGCTCCAAACCAGCAACTCAATCCTGGTCCCATCCAGCAAGGCTTGCATGGGAAGGAAACAGGGTTGGGCTTATCAGATATTTTTCAACACCCTCCCCCCCCAAAAAAAACTGGCAGTACAGCCTTTATGAATCCCCCCCCCGATCTCCAAATAAGAGCTGCATTCCAATAGCTCCAACTCGTCTCATTTTGATATGGAAAGCTGAATAGGGAACACTGGTCCCCCCCCCCCCCCGTCATTTGCTCTCCTCACCTACACAACAGGTAAACTGGGCAGAGCGGAGGGGATACAACAAATACAGTAAGCAGCATGATGGCATGTATAATAGGACCCCCCCCCCTTATCTGCAAGATCTCCTGATTCACTTATCCACAGGTCTAAGCATGATTCAAAATATTAAAAGAAAATCCTTGCAATATAGATTTCTAAAGGAGAAGTTACCAGAAATGGACACTAGAAGGAGACAAAGACCATGTTATGCATAATGTTGGACTGTTGGGTATTAAAACAGTGTTTGTTGTAATCCATGGCTTTTCAGTATCCGCAGGGAACTTGGAAGTAATTTCCTGTGCATAGCAGGATCCTACAGTACCATGTCAGTTGCATAAAAGGAGTAGGTGGTCCTGACATTTTAGAGACAATCAGGGCCATGGCGTGGAGAGAAATTGTTGTCCCGTTTGTCAAGCGCCCAGAGTTCGTTTGGGAAAGTCAGTGTGGTATATAAACTTAAAAATGTATTTATTAATTAATGGTTAAGCTCCCTTTTGCATCTGTGCCTCAAGTCTTCTTGGCTGCTTAGCTTTTCCAAATGGTCTTTGCATCTTGACGAACTGTGTATGCTGATTTCCAAGAGCGTTGTATGGTGGTGGAATTTGGACTTTGAAGAAGACAGATTAGGAAGAGATATGGGGCATTTGAATGGTGGGGCCGGAGAGGGCTAACATGTGTCCCATGGACAGCGAGGATGACCAGCAATGAAGTTCTAGATGGAGTGAAACCAAGCATATCTCTGGGGGCTGAGAGCACCAAACAAGAGTGGGCATCCCCAGGTCATGTTACACGAGCTGACTCACTCAAAAAGAGAACGCTGTCGGGTTTGCTCAACGATTCGCTAGCTTGACACCGTCAGAAGGGACACCGGAACGACCTTGAGGGAGCTAAAAGAAATGCTAAGAGATAGAAACAGCATGGAGAACATCCATCCACAATGGGACCCAGAGTCAGAAACAACTGAACGGATAGACAAGATGAGCATTAAGACAACATTTACTGTATATACTCGAATATAAGCCTCGTTTTTCAGCCCTAATTTTGGGCTGAAAAAGGGGGCCCTCGACTTATATTTGGGTCAATACTTTTAGCCACTGAAGCAAGTGCTTGGGTCGGTGGCTAAAAGTCATTTTAAACATTGCATGCTGCTTTCATGACCCCCCTCTGCATCACAGGGGAGCGACGCGCGATGTTTAAAATGACTTTTAGTCACTGACCCAAGCACTTGCATCAGTGGCGGGGGTTAAATTAGGGGCCTCGACTTATACTCGGGTCGACTTATACTCGAGTATATATGGGTAATTAAGACTACCCTTTGGCCATTGTTTGCCATCTTTTTGGTAAGCTTCACTCAGCAGCAGAGAGACCAACCAGGGTTGCTTGTAAGGTTTAGATAAAAGCATCTGCAAGGTCGTGGACAGACCTAGATAGCAGATGCTCCCCCTTTTCACTTTAAGAATCCTTAGGACACTGCCTTCGCTCCCTTGTTTTGTCACATCAAGGAGCAAGGGGTTTCCGCAGCTGAATCCTATTCCTCTGTGACTCGGAGCAGTCTTTCCACACATGAGGTGAAGATGATATTAAGCAGTAATGGGGAAAAGAGGCTCGAAATAGAGCTTTGACAGGCAAGGGGGCAGCAGTTCTCTTTAGAACCCATTATCGCTCCTTCGAATAGGAAACACGGGTGCTGAGTGCCAACCAGACTGTGGCTGAAAGGCAGCACTCAGAACCAGACCGAGAACACTAGCTGAATGCCTTGAGTCGGGGTGTTGTCATTCCAAAAGGATGTTTCCAGGCTGAGATGCAGGAAGCTTGCAATAGTACGAGAAGAAGAAGAGAGAAGAAGAAGAAGAAGAAGAAGAAGAAGAAGAAGAAGAAGAAGAAGAAGAAGAAGAAGAAGAAGAAGAAGAAGAAGAAGAAGAAGAAGATCTGTGCTACGTGGAGTATTCGGCCCAGATTTTTTTTCAGGGGTGGCTGGAAATGCTCCCCCAAGGACCACTCCCACAATGGATCAATGTCCTTCAAGGAAAGCATTTGGTGTGAACTCCTTTTTACGCTGCAGCTCACGCTTTTGAAATGTTCATGCATTCATTTATTCGTTCATTCGTTCATCCGTTCATTTGTTCATTCGTTCATTCATTAGGTTTTTTTGTTCGTTCATTTGTCCAGTTCTTCATTCATTCATTCACTCACTCATAACCAATGATCACTCCAGGTGGTTTACAAACAATCCCATAGAAACAACATAATTAAAACAAAATTAAGTACATTAAATAAAAAAAATACAAACTTTAAGCAGGTTAAAAATTGGTGGGTTGGAATAAAAAGCTGATGGGTTTTTAATTAAGGAACCATGCCCTCCCACTGCTACCCGATTAGTCCAGCTTGTACCTTCACTAGCACTCAGAGGAGTTCATTGCTGTAATTTATCATCGTGATGAGTATTATTACATGTTGGCCTTTCAGAATGTGGCCGTTTCCCTCCCACCCTCCTCCATAGATGCTGGGCAATGGCTTTGTTTCATGGGGCTTGAAATGTAGCCACTGTGTGCCAAAAGGCAGCCTAGGGACTAGGAAGGGAGGTGGGTGGAATCCTGGACAAAGCTTTGGAGTCCTGCCAGCTGATACAGGCAGTAGTTGGGTCTACCTTCGTATCCTTTGCCGCTAAATGACATTCTGAATCTGCTTGGAAGTCAAAATCCATTTTTCTTGAATGTTCACTGCTCTGTAACTTCCCAGATGTTTCCCAGTGCAGTTTAGCTGCTTGGATGGGAGTCCCTGGTACGGTTCACGCTGAGATTATGCCTCCAGAGAAAGATCACCCTAGACTTGGAGAACATCTCCAGATGTATGGGGCAGACCTCCAGATTCACCTGGTTGGACCTTCTCCAGCTGATCTCCCTTTGATGGTGGTTCCAAATGAGCTGCTCAACAGTCTTGAGACTGGCCTTCCTTCTCCTTCCACTGCAGAAATGGCAACCTCTACCCATTGAGCAGACTTCTCCAGTTGGTCTTCGTACAGGTAGAGGAGCCGCTGTGGGAATCCAACCTTCTCTCCTTACTGTTTGGACAGGTCCCCTCAAAACTCACTCCTTTTGTACTCCAGAAGTGCAATGAGGGCTTCACTCTCCCCACATAAAGCTTGCTTGGCCAATGTTCCATCTGCAGTTGTCTTGCGCAATTCCACTAGCAGGTTGAGGAGAACCCTGGCTTTGTCATTCCTGGCCACCATCACAAGAATATGAGTTACTTAGCTCAATCTTCTCTTCCTGAAGAATTATTTAGAGTGAAGTGACAGTGAGTTTTCATGAACCTCAGAGCTGGAGCAAGTGGGCCAGCTGAGAAGATAGATTCCTTACGTCTTTTGTCTGCTACGTTCCCTATCTGCTGTTCTTCGGATAATTTTTCTTTGTAGACCTCGGTGATACGTTGCCTTGGTTGGCCACAGGCTCAAAGTCATTCAAGATGACTTTGTAGCAACTGGAAGGACAGGGGAGTCTTCTTTCCTCTCATCTGGTAGATCTTTGCCAGATAGTTTCACAGCCTGGATGATGCTACTGGCATATTTTCTGCAAAGGTTATACTGGCAGGGGAAAACCCTTGCTGGCTTGGTGGGTATCTCCATACCTACAGAGCAGGTCAGCTGCTTCTCAAGATCTTCCACAGGATAACACTCCTGGTTGTTGCTTGACCAGTGACCTGCTGATGCATTCAAAATGCCCAATTATACCCATGTGTGTGTGCTGTCAACTCGATTCTGACCTAGTGACCCTTTGGGGGGTTTTCTATAGGGAGTGCACAGAGGTGGTTCACCATTCCCTCCTCCGAAAGGTGCCATGGGATTCTACAGCTCACCCACAGCCATCCAGGCTGGCTCCTCTCCCAGCGGGGAATCACACTCCCAACCCCAGGCTCCAGAAGCAGATTAAACATAAGAACATAAGAACAGCATTGCTGGAACAGGCCACACGGCCCATCCAGTCCAGCATTCTGTCTCACACAGCAGCTCACCACTTGCTTCAGGGTATTCCCAAGCAGATGTCTTCACCTGCTTACGATTCCCTGCAAATGGCACTGAGAGTTATCCTGCCTATCTCTCCAACCCAGGGGTCGTCCTTAGGCATCCAGAATGATAGCCATGGATACCCTTGTTCTCCATGAACTTGTCCGATCCTCTCTTAAAGCTGTCAAGGCTGGCAGCTGTCACCACTTCTTCTGGCAGGAAGTTCCACAGCCCAGTGATCCTCTGGGTGAAAAAGTACTTCCTCTTATTGGTTTGAGATCTAGCACCCCGAAGTTTCATGGAGTTCCCCGTAGTTCTAGTGTTGTACAATAGGGGAAAACAGTTTTTTTCCTTATCTACTTTGTCCATACTGTGTATGACAAACCGTGTATTAAACCAAGGAGCGATAGAGCCAGAAACACAATGATATCCTTACAGGATGATGTCTCATTGGAGTAGCAGAAAAGGCTACCTGGGTTCGGGAACGGTCCTTTCTATGCCAGCCCTGAAGGAGATGCCTTCCTGATTCTGCACTTTGTCTGCCTCTTGTCTGTTTGTAATTTACGTCAGCGTCATATGTGTTTCAGCTGCGAAGAGGGTCCTGTTTCTTAAAGGGTGATTCACTGTCATATCCAGGGGAGACATGACAAATTGCCCCTCCAGAAGAGAAAGAGGGGTGTGTGTCTATAAACATGGTTGAAGAGCCAATCTGTTGAAAATGCTGACTAACCGGGAACTTGACTACTAAGGATGTATTTTCTTTTTTCCCTCCCTCCCTGGTGCCTTTTGGGACCACTCAGCTAAAGCCTCGGTTGTCTAAACCTGTCACAGGAAGTTAACTAAGCAACCTAATCCTATCCGACCCCCCCCCCCGGCCTCCTTCCCATCATCTGTCCATAAAGATTCAACTTGAAGTGCTAAACAAAATATTTTGCTGCTTCAACACCAGCTGCCTCCTTTTTTCCCCCAGCCAGTGCCATTCTTTTCACGAGTCGAGCTGCCTGGCCCAGCAGCCTTGAATGGAATGGTCCTTGTTTCTGGATCGGTGCCAGCCTGCAGAGCAGAACCCACGATCATGAAACGTACAAAATAATGCATGACATGAGTAAAGTGGACAGAGGGGCGGTCTTCTCCCTCTCACTGATCTATAGCAATGTTGGCAAACGTTCAGCACTCCGGATGTTTTGGACCATAACTGCCACAGTCCTTTGTCATTGGCAATCCAGGCTCGGAATTCTGGGAGTTGTGGTCCAAAACATCCGTAGAGCCAAAGTTCGCCACCACTGAAAAGTCCCTCCCAGCTTGGCAATTTTGAGATTATTTCAGGGTTACAGATGGATGGTCCCATAAACACTCTTATATACACACCTGTCACCCTCCCAGCTGTATGATTGCCCTTACACGCCTGGTTTTTCCTCTAGTTGGGTTTTGCTTCGCCATTACAGAAGATCAACAAATCTGCCTCCAGCATACATGTGGTGAGTTCTAATTCTTTTCCAAAGAAGCTCTCAGAACGAAGTAGTTAATGTTAGGGAAAAGGATTATGGCTCGTTATCCCAAACTGCTCTTAGCTGGTATAGCCAAGGTGATGGGCATTGTAGTACATAGATGGACAGGGCAAAATATTTAAAAACAAACAGATCCAGATTGGGTTGGAGTAGCCTGTCCTATGGGCAACCAGGCTCTCCAGACTGAGTAGAGACACAGCGCCAAACCCTGCCATGTGTTTTCCGAACCCAAGGAGAGGAAGTCGAAAGCAGCCCCATTTTATGCTGTCAGCCGGCAACGTAACTTTAATCACTAATGATTTATGACTTGAGAGGGCTGGGACTTCTGAGCCATCAAGAGTGTTGCTTAAAGCCAAGCAAATAGTTGTTTCCTCTCTCTTATTTATCCTCCTTTAAAAATGTCCCTGCTCGGCTACCCGCTAGGTTTCCCCCTCCCCCCCCCCAAAAAAAGAGCACTGTCGCAAAGCCCTGATGGAGAATCGATTAAATCTACCTCTTGCCAAAGAGCCCGGGGGCTGAGCCCACGCACGACATCCATCACCGGTTCTTCCTCTCCCAATGCTTTGGCTTCTCCCTTGAGCTAAAATTGGCTTCCCAAACGGCAGCAAACAGAAAAAGAAAGCGGGGTGTCATCACTCTTTTCTCCCTGCTGGTTTCCGGTCTCCAGACATTTCTACGGACTGCTTTTGATCTTGGGTTGGCATCCCATGAGATGGCACCCCACCAGCAGTCCACATCGGAAAGCTGCCTGGACTGGCCGTGGCGTCCAATATTGGCAACATCCTTCAACACACCAGAGGCAGCGGGTTAGTTTAGGTGTCCCTTCTTCTGGGGGGGGGGGTGTCCTGCGACCGTGCCGTTTGCCCAAGATGACACAGGCTGGCTCTTCTCTCTGGAAGCGCCATGGGGGGGGGATTGAACTCTTACCCTCGCGCTCTGGAGCCAGAGAAACTAAACCTCAGAGCCTATCTTCCCTACATCCAGGCTCCTTTAGGCTGATTCGTCACATCTATCTCATCGCTGTTCACGGTCCTGCTTGGGATCGGTACGAAGTAATCTAACTGCACGTCCATTGCGGGACAAGGGGAGTTCGTCCCGACCACGCCCCCTGAACGGCAATTTAAGCGGGATGAGAGATTCCCCTCCCTGGCCTCGGGAATCTGCTCGTCACACTTCTCCTTCCGAGATGAGTGCCCGTGAGGTCAGTCTCCTCCCGCAACATGCCATTCTCCATCTAGTGGCAGAAGTGCGAAGTGCCATTCGCCAGTACATTCCCTATGGAGTCAGCAACGCAGTGCAGAGAGATTAAAAGACAAATGCCCCAAACTCAGCTCCGTAACACATTGAAGGCAAGGCTTCGGAGAACTGAAACATCAAAAAAACGAAAGGTCAGGCCAGGAAAAAAAAAGGAGAACAAAGGCATGGAATTTCACATCTCATCACGGAATGAGGACATGCGGTAACAGTCATGCCGGTATCATCCATCACGCCTGTGCGTACACGGGAACAGGGACAAAACAAGAAGAACACCACGTGACCATGACCGACATCAAAACGTAACAAACTTCCTCCCGGGACGAGAATGGACGTGACGTAACCATCTTAGTTGACTACAATGCTTAGATTCTGACCCCTTGGTCTGTAGCAGCAGACAACTCAATGCAAACCTTCAATTCTGACTCCCTATGGACAAGTCTAAGCCCTTTTTTGGGGGGGGGGATCGAACTCCACAGCCAGAGGTCTTAAAGCACTGAGCTCTACCTGCTGCTTTATTCCCTTGCCAGTCTCAACTCTCTCCTTTCTCAGTCAAGAGGCATCGAGGCTCCACAAATAGTCCAGGACAGTTGTAGGGAGAAAGGGGGGGGTGCTGCCTAGAATTTGGGGGGACAGGCTGCTGCATGAACAAATAGATTCCTGCCCGATATCTTACATGAACAGGAGTAACACAGAGACAAAGCACAGAGGCTGCCTTTCTGCACCACAATAGACAAATAAGAGGCTGGGCTATAATTACTGGCTGTGCAATCAGCAGAAAGATGTAAGGGGTCTCATATTTTATAAATATATTCTGGCTGTTTCCAAAACTAGGAGGGAAGGAGATGTTTTCAGAAGAAATACTTGAGCATAACAATTACAAAGGATTTAATGGGAGTGACAATAAATAAAGTTAATTGCCCTTTCTTGCCAGCGCTACCAGGGCACCCCAGCTAGGCCTGAAACTTTTGAAGCCTGCCAACTGTGGCTCAAACTAGGCAGTGCATCTAGCATTCTTTTTTTTCCCCTTTCAGAAACAGTGCTCCCTCAAGTAGTGAAACAGGTCTGCTTATCGCAGCACACCAGTTTATGACAGGGATGGGGGCTCGAGTCATGGAATCATAGAATAACAAATTCAGAAGCGGTCTAAAAGTCCATTGAGCCCAACTCCCTGCTCAAGGCGGAAATCCAAAATCCAAGCAGATGGGACAGGTGGTTGCCCGGTTTTCTCTTCAATGCCTCCAGCATCGGAGGGTTCGCTGCCTCCGTAGGTATTTGTTTCCATTGTTGTACTTCTCTTACAGTCAGGAGTTTTTTTTCTGGTGGCACAGTGGTTAAATGCCTGGACTGCAGGTAAAACTGTGCTCACGACTTGGGGTTCAATCCCAGGTAGCAGGCTCATGGTTGCCTCGGCCTTCCATCCTTCCAAGTTCAGTAAAATGAGTACCCAGCTTGCTGGGTGGGGGGCAGGGGCAATGTGTAGCCTGCGTACTGTAATTAAAAACTGTAAACCGCCCAGAGACTACTTGAAGTGCTATGAGGTGGGATATAAGAAGAACACTTTGCTTTTTGCTTTTAGTCAGTCGAAATCTGGCTTCAGCCCGTTGTTGAGTGTTCTGCGCTCGGTGATGATCGAGAACAGAATCGTGGTTCTCGCTCTCAAGTCAGACTTAAATTGCACCTGCAAGTTACTCAAGATTGTCTTTTTCAGGGACCTGGAACCCACCCTCTCGTTTATGCAGGAGGGGAGACTTGTTTTTAATAAACAGCCTCGTGGTGCAGTGGTTAAATGCCTGTCCTGCAGCTAAAACTGTGTTCACGGCCTGGGGTTCAGTCCCCAGGTAGCCGGCTCATGGTTGACTCAGCATTCCATCCTTCCGAGGTCGGTAAAATGAGTACCCAGCTTGCTGTTGGGGTGGGGGGGGACGTGTAGCCTGCATAATTAAACTGTAAAAACTACGCAGAGACTACTTGAAGTGGTATGGGGTGGTATATAAGCAGAACTTTCAACAGAGACCCAGACTTGGGACTTGTCACTCAGACCTTGGTGCAAAAGACTTGTCCTCAGGAATCAAACCCGAAGACTTGTAAGCTATTGGCACCCAGATGGTTCTACCGAGTGAGGAGAAAGGCCAGGAGAAACAGCTGCCTGTGGAAAACCCTTCCAATTCACCAGCATCTGCTGCATTAGGTATATTTCTCAATCCTCCTGATAGCAGGGCTAGCTGTTCTGCTCTCCTCTTTTTACCCAGGCTGAAAAAGCTTCCAGCTTTCGAATCCTCCCAGGCTTTGGCCAGGTCTCCCCTCATTAATCATCCTAACAACCTCCCGAGGACCTGAGGTGCTGAGGTGTTAGGTATTCCAAAGGTACCTCTGGTCATCCCATTTTCTGGCCAAGGGATGGAGCGTCTGGGCCCCTCCAGCTAAGCCGCCAGGGCCCTTGGGAAGACTGTGCTCTCTTTGTTATATTTGTTTTAACCTGTCAGGGATCTTTCCTCCTCCCCATACAAATGGGGTCTGGATTTAATCAACGCTGTGGTCCAAGCATATTTGGTTTCTGGAGGGTTATTTTGGCCGGGGTGCCAGGATGGAAAGAGTTCCACCAAATGTATCAGCCGGGCCCTTCACGAGCTGTTTCCAAATAGCTTTTGTTCCATTTCAAGCTTCTTGTTAACTGGCACCTTAGTATAAATATACAGGATTTTTTAAAAGAGCTCCTACAAAGTAGCTGGTCTGTGCTCTCAGCACTTAAAAAAAATCTTTCCCCTGGCTCTCCCCCCCCCCCCCCCCCATCTGAGCTAATGAGTGATGAGTGATGAAGACCGATCACTAGCCTTAGATCTCTCAGGCTTCTGCTAAAACAAAGTTCCCACCCCCAGGATGGGCCAATTTCCTTTCTGTGCAAATGGAAATTCCACACGGGAACAGGCTTTCTGGATCGCACCGACACTGATCCAGTGCTCCGATTGGAAACAAATTTACTTCCCAAGGTCAAGTTATGGCATTTTAAAGAAAAGAAGAAGGCATTTTAAAAATAGTGCTTCGGCCTTTCTTTTATCAGTCCTAAGCGGCAAGTGAAAGCTGGATGGATAGCACAGCGCGTTTGGTCTCTGGCTGCAGAGCCTGAAGGTTGGGCGGTTTGATTCCCCCACTCCACTTATTTATTTATTTATTTATTTATTTTGATGCTTATATACCGCCCGTCTTCCCGAAGGAACTCCAGGCGGTTTACAATATAAAAGCAGATAAAGGAGGCAATAAAGCAACAATAACAAAAACTAAACAAAGCAGCCAAATAAAGCAACAATGTAAAAAAACACAAAAACGGAGAGAAGAGCCAGCCCGGGTGGCCTTGGGCCAGCTGCACAGTGGTCCCAGGGCAACCCCGGAGGAAGGGAATGGGAAATTCACTTCTGAGCTGAAAACCCCTGCAAGGGGGCACCATAAGTCAGAGCTGACTGGGTGGCACATGGCATGGTTATTATTATTGCTGTATTATATAAATATATCCAAGGTGCAATATCAGAACTGGCCACTAAGGGGAACCAGAGGATAGTTCTCTTTATTTTTTCCTGGTGCCTTGCCTTGATAAAAGCAATACCGTTACATGAGAATTGTAACTCTCAATGCAATCACTTACTTCCAGAATGAATGCAAGAATAACAATCTGTATGCCCCGAAATATTGTATAATGCAGTGAGTTATTTTTAAAATGCTGTCTCTCAAGTTTAGGTCTCCATTCATTTGGAGGGAGGGGGTTTAATATACCCCCGGCGGATGACGGGGGACGGCGACGGGCGTGGGGGGCAGATGGCGATGGCCACGGGGGTGGGCGGCGATGGGCGCAGGGGGCGGTGGGTGGGCGGCGATGGGCGGCGGGGGGACGGACGGCGGTGGGGCAGCGGTGGGGGGACAGCAGGCTGGCCAGCGCCCCCTCTCCATTTTGGCGCCCTAGGCAACTGCTCATTATACCAGCTCATTGCCTTTCCCTATCAGAAGGGAAGGGCCTTCCTCTTCTCCTTTTTATGGCCATGCCAATCCTCCAGTCAGCAACCCAGGGCGCAACACCCATCAGCACGCTTGTAGGATATGAATTGGCCGTCTCCCTTCTGCAAGTCATCGAGGCTATTTGCTCTCCTCCTGGCCGCGCCTTATCTGTGCTGCTGATATGTCGGAGTTAAAGAACCTGTCAGAGTTGCAACAGAAGGCTGGCTGGCAGAAAGGAGTGTATTCATTCATGCAAAGATCGGGAAGCCTGAGAACAAACAAAGGCGGACCTGTCTGGGTACGGACCGTCTCCCAAAAGCAAGGCCAGGGGATTAGATGAGCTGGTGCCATAATAACCGAGCCGCGTGTGGAGTTTGATAAAAGAGTGAGTGCTATTTTCAACAGAGAGTTATTGTATCTCCCTCGAGCTGTGAGGGGCGGGCAGGCAGCTAGCTCTGTGCCCAGGTTTTCCACAGCAAACACAGCCTTGAGGCCTCAGCTACCTTAAGCCTGGAAACATGGCACAAAGCAAACCGTAAACCATCCCCAAGTATCTTCTGCGGGCTGCTCGATCCCATTTCTCAACGACTCTACGGAATTTGATTTCCAAGGGAGTTTTCCTGTACAGTGGTACCTTGTATAAAGGAATTAATTCGTTCCAAATGAAATTCTGTTAAGCAAATTTTCCTTTATACAAATTTCCAATAGGAATGCATTCAAAACAGAGTAATCCTTAATTGTGACCATTTTTATGTTGTACGGATTCGCCCCATAGATGATTCTGTGAAGCAAATTTCCCCTATCTACGGAAAATGTTATGTTGTACAGATTTTATGTTATACAAACCATTTGTTATATGAAGATCCAGTATAAATGTAAACTTTGGAATGCCTGCCCAACAGAGATCCGCCGGGCACCCATGCTTTCACCTTTTCGGCGCCAGGCAAAGACCTTCCTGTTTAGCCGGCATTTTAATTAGTTAGTGTTCTTTTAGCTGGGCGCAGGAGCAGCAGGATTTTAGTATTTGTTTATTGAGTGTTATAAACAGTTTGATGCTTTTAATATGTTGTTTTATGGTTTTAAGATATTGTTGTATGCTGCCCAGAGACCGGTAGTGGTAGTGGGGCAACTAAAATAATTATGTAAATATAAATAAATAAATGTGTATTTTGAAGGTTCACACAAAACCTGGTTCATGGAAATCGATCAAAAAGCATACAGCCCCCAGAAATGCAGATGCTAAGAATAGCTTGAAGGGTCAATGGCAGTCGGCAACTCCAGCTTTGCATCCCCTCTGGGTTTTAATCCACACTTTTCATGAGCTGTCCAAGGTGCTAGATCCTGTTCTTCCAGGAGTTCAGGACCTTGGAGAACTCTTGTAAAGTGCTGACCAAAACCCGGAGCGGATTCACAGCTTCCTGACCTCCGGAGCTACCAGCAGGCCTGCTAAGGAAAACACACGCTATTGAGAATAAAGACCAAGAAACCATAAAACGCAGAAGACACATAAGAAAGCTTGGAAGCTGGGGTGCTTAATGAGAAATGGAAAGTACTGATTGTTTTAGCAGATCAATCCGAATAAAATGAACAGGGAAAGAACACCAGAAGGAAAAAGGCATGTTTTGGCAAAAAAAAAAAAAAGGTTGCAGTCCAAATGACTGTGGTGACATCTGATATCTGGGAGAAGAAGATAGGAATGTTTTATGTATTCTAGTCCTGTCACTTTGCATCAGAATGCAGAAAGACTGGGGAAAGACACAATTAAATTATGTATTTATTTAACTATTTAATCAACCAATGAGTTATTTTATTGAACCAATAAATCAACTTAACAACAAGAACAAGAACAACAAAAAATAATGGCAACAACCCAATGTGCTGTATTAAATAAAAACGGCCCTGAACTCCATTATGCTAGAACTCCCTTGGCATAAATTCTGAAGGCCAAATGCCACAAAGTTAAAAAGAAGTCAGTTATGGGCACTGGATGTTGGACACCGACTTCCTGAATCCACTGCTGGCACTTTTGCTGCTGACGTTAGACCAGCAGTTGGAACAAGGAGGATTCTTGCCAAGAAAGGTATGAAGGTCTAGCCAGCGGCGTAGCAAGTGTTTGGGGTGCCTGGGGCCAAAGTTATTTTTGCGCCCCCTGGGCCTCCCCCTGCGGGGGTGGGGCGGGCGTGGGGTGCATGGGCACACAGGCATGCGGGTGCGCACCCGCACGTTGCAACCAAGAGTTGGAGGAGGAGGAGGAGGAGGAGGAGGAGGAGGGCGCCGCAGGCACCATGCACGCCTCCCTGCCTACAGCCGGATTCGGAGATGGCGGGCGGGGGAGCAGGGGGCAGTAGGTGATTTGGCGCCCCCTAACTGATGTGCCCGGGTCACCCTGCCCCCTTGCCCTCCCCACGCCACACCCCTGGGTCTAGCATCACAGCAATCTCATGGCAGTGAAATACACCCACCCAAGAGAATTTAGGATCCAGGATCAAGCGGTGACGACACCTAAAGAGAACCAGAAACAAGTGCAAAGACAGTTCCAGACAATGATGATGATACTTATCTTACTTGGTGTAAAGAGGATTTATGACTCCATTTTGAGAGGTGTTTGCTTTCCTTTCGGAGCCCATGTTGCAGAGGATATCCTACAAATGTTGAGGATGATGCCAGATGTTGGAAGCAGGCCTCTGCCCCCTGCAATGTGTTTTGGGTTAATAGGTTAAGACCAGCTTCAAGAACCAGTCCAGTGGCTATAGAGAGGAGGTGCAGAAAGCTTGAGTAAAGACAGAGTGGGTATTTCAAAACACGGAAGGCAATTAACGAAAAACGGCTTTTCATATTCAGTATAAACACTTCCCACATTCAGCAAGGGACCTTTGACCCTGTAGGAGCGCCAACATTTTTAATTAAAAAAAAAACCTTAGAGATATTCCTCAGCCTTCTTCAGACATACGTCTGGTGGTGCTTTAATTGCTTACAACAACAAACATGGACCAGCAGAGACAGTGTTCCATATGGGGAAGAGAAGAGAGGGGGAAATCCACCGAGGGACTTGACAACAGAAACGAGGAAAGCCAAGCTGTTGTAGAAAAGAAAAGAATGAAACGAAAGCACCACTGATTATTTTTTTGTACAACAATTTAATTGTCCTCCCTTCATAAAATAAGCTCGGCTTTGACCATCTTTGCAGTCCAGGGTCCGACTTGCAGTTTCTTCCCAAACTCCTGGCTCCCATTAAGTGGGCAAGGTGGCATACATGAAATACGATTGAATGCTTAGTTGCAAGGCAGACTTCCCCTCCGGCATGGAAGACAGAGCTTTCTTCATGGAACTAGGAAACCTCCAAGGTCCCTTCCAACCCTACAATGTTTCTATGATTCGAATGTAACCTGTTTTAATGTCATGGAGGAGGACAGCAACCAAGTGAGAGTCAACTGCCAAACCAGTGCGTTCCTCCATGTGGTCTGGGGAGCAGATACCTTCCTGCTGCTTGCCTGAAGCAACAGAACATCTGGGACCAAACCTGATTGTGCCTCCTTGGGCTTTGACACAGGGTTTTTAATGCCTGGCTTGAGAGTAGGCCAGGCTGCTTTCCTCGCACCTTCTCCATCCAAGACATTTTCCCTGTCCTCATCCTCTTTTTCCTTGGAGGAGACCCACTCCCTGCTGCTGCCCCCTGGACCTCTTTGCCATGCACGAGGCTTCCAGCTTGGTCTACAGCAGTGGTGGCGAACCTTCAGCACTCCAGATGTTTTGGACCACAACTCCCACAGTCCTTTGTCATTGGCAATCTAGGCTCAGAATCCTGAGAGTTGTGGTCCAAAACATCTGGAGTGCCGACGGTTCACCACCACTGGTCTACAGCCTCATGACACCCACTAAAGGCGCCCTGCGCAGGCCCCTGGAGCCCACGGCTAAGCCAGGAATGCTCCATGCACCACATAGGATTACGGTTGAAGTGGAGGACCTGCCTGCTGAGGCCTCAGCTTCCTGGTTTCGCAGCAAACTCAAGCGGCAAGAGTGAGGAGACCACCCGAGAGTTGATTATGGTTTCACTCCTCTGGCTTTCCCAGCCATCCATCTCCCTTGGAAAGGCAGCCTCATCTTCATAAATAAACGCCACTTGAGGAGCTGCGGAGTTTTGCTTATGTCAGCATAGCTTACGTTTGGCGCTCAGTCGGACTGTAAAACTTTTCCAAGACCATCGGGCGCGTCCTCTCCTAGCTTTCACCAATGCTGCTTCTCCCTCCAAACTCACTCACTCTCTCTCTCTCTCTCTCTCTCTCTCTCTCCCTTCCACCTTTTGAAAGCCTTGTACCACATGCTCAGTGTTACTCCCAGAGGCCCTGTAACTTCAAACTGCTTGGACAGACCTTGTTCAGTGTCAAATCTTGCACCAGTCTACTCCAGAGCTTGGAAAGTTAATTTTCTATTCCATCTCCCCTGCCCTCCACAAAAAACGAACTGTTGGTGCTTTAACTGCAATGACCAAAATCCAGTTGGAATGTCATTTTGGACTAGCTGGAATCCTATTACGTTGTGTCAGCAAATGACAGCTACTTAACAAGCAGCCAGCCTTATTTATTTATTTATTTATTTATTTATTTATTTATTTATTTATTTATTAGTATTTTTACCCTGCCTTTCTCCTTGAAAAAGGATCCAAGGCAGCTTACAGTAAGGAGGGACAATATACAGTCCAGTACGATTAAGAAACATTCAGTTTGAGAAAGAGGGAATTGAGGAGCCTCTCAAGTGACTGGGGCATCACCCTAGCCCAGTGATGGTGAACCTTCGGCACTCCAGATGTTTTAGACTACAACTCCCAGAATTCCAAGCCTAGATTGCCAATGACAAAGGACTCTGGGAGTCGCGGTCCAAAACATCTGGAGTGCTGAAGGTTCGCCACCACTGCCCTAGTCACTTGAATGAAAGCCACAATCAGTACCTCTGGGTAGCTCAGTGGTTTGGATATCTGGCTGGGCAGCCAGAGGCTGGGTGTTGGATTCCCTGCTGTGTTTCCAAGGAGAAAAGCCAACCTAGGTCTCCTTGGGCAAGCTGCACAGTCCCAGGGCAACCCCAGAAGAAGGGAAGGGAAGGCCACTTCTGAGTCTTCCCTGCCTAGAAAACCCTGGGAAAGGCCACCATGAACCAGAATTGTCATCACAACACATAATTATTAAAAATGAGATGCAATCTGGCACCACGATGTATGCAGTTCCACTTAACTGGGAGTGAAATCTGAATAGACTTTTGATGAATCCCCAGCAACTCTAAACGGTAGCTGTCTGTAGTATAAAGTGTCCATTAGAGGTAAAGCCACATATGACCT